>JASFAX010000024.1:14787500-15987500 GCA_030737875.1 Allium sativum | reverse complement strand
TCAAAGGATCGCGTAAGTTGATCTCTTCAAACGTACTTACGTTTGGTGGCGGAGGAATTCGTTTCTCTTAGCTTTATACCCGTGGTATTTTTGGTGAAATCAATTTGTGATTTGGCGGGTATGACGATGTGGCATTCAAAGTAATGGAGGTGTGATCTGTCAAAAGATACGTTATGACCTCAAGCCTCATCAACCAGGAAAGGACAAAAATCGGGCAGGCAGCATGGCTAAGTCGGTCGCTCCGAAGTAGGGTGTATGATCACCTATCTAGAGAAATTCCTTTTGTTCTTAAATCTATCGATGCTGTCCCATTTCGGGAGGCGGTTGCTGATCCCAACCGTCGGTGATATACATTCGATACACTCAAGCGAAATGAGTGGTCGGTCATGTGTGGGCCGGGTTGCAAGACGTTCTTGTTGAACCCAGTGTATTTGCCTCTAGAGATACACGTTCGGAAGGTGGTCCCATACCTTGTCAAGTTGGAATCCAATCTCCAATAAGTGCCTGCGAGTTTGATTGTATATTATATATGTAGAGCGTGAGATGCAAGCGTTCTGCTAGATTGCTAATTACTTGTGATTAGACATTATTATAATATCAGATAATATATGATTTCCACAAGTATGTTGGGTTATCGTAAGGTAAAAACCGTCCGTGTTTATGTGTGGATTGGTCTTACGATTATCTTTTCTTTTGAAAGAATTTTGGAAAGTTAAACCAAATGATTTGAGTTTACTCACACCAGTCCCATGACTGACCCAGAGTTTATTTTGTTTGTTTTCCCTAAACTCTTGGGTGCCCAAATTTGTACGGGCAGTCAAGTAGTCAGGATTTCAGGTATGCGTGAAGAGCTTGGAGCAGGAGGCTTCAGGATTATAAAACTATTGTTATTTCCGCTATGATGTAAGTGTTGTACTCTGATATATATACACTGCTTTCGATTTCAAGTTATGTTGTATATTATATTTTATTCGTTCCGCTGTGAGATTCGTATTACTCTGATGTTGATGTGTTCTTCTTCTTCTTCTATTCTATTAGTTCTATCTTATCTATCCTCACCCTCTAATTTCTTTCTTGGACTATCCGGTAATTTCGACTTTTGATTGTTCGATAGGTGTTATATATCGGATAACCAAGGTCGCTTTTTCCCGGGTCGCTACATTAACGATGGATGAACGTATGAATTATAATATAATTAAAATAGAGCTCGAAACGACGCGGCAGTTCGCTATTTGGCGATTTGAACTTCAACTGAATGTACATGATTCATTTTAAGCCGGATTTCTATGAAACAAGAAATGTGTGGAGCTGATGGAGTATATCTTTCTAGTGGAAGAGAAAAATCGAGATTTCGTCATGTAGATTTTGATTTATGTCCAAATCAGATTTTAGAAAAGTCGCTGTGGAATTCCTTTATAATTTATAAAGCTATTATTTATATTTATAAAAGAAATTTCAATATAAATCGAATATCGATTTAATCAGGATTTGAAATATCAAGTTAGAGATTCGTAGAGGAATATTCTAGAGCTGTATGGTATTTCACTGTGAATATAGACGATAATATTTATTTTTAAATATTTAATTTAATTTAATTTAAATATATTTATATATTTAAATGGGTCATTTAGGACTTTAAAAATAGCCAGTTTTGCAAACGACCTCAGAATTCAACGAAACTAATTTTGTTGGATTCGTAATGTCAAATTATTGTTAGATTTCAATTTTCATGATTTTTGAAGTCAGTATGTGGCCGTACCGATTTTTAATGTGAAAAACAGTCAGTATTTTGATGGTTAAAAATACGCTGTGTGAGCAAACCGAGTCGGAATTCGACGAAACCAGTTTTGTTGGGACCGTAATGTTAAACTGTAGCTACATGCCAATTTTCGTAATTTTTGGGTATTGTATATGGACATAGGAAATTTATAAGTGATAATCAAGTTAGAAAAGGAATAAAAAAATATTATTATTTTTCCCTATATAATACCCTCAACTAAAACCTAACCCTCAGATATTTTTTCTCTTCTCAAATGAGCCGCTGGGTTCTTTTCTTCCTCCAACAACAGAAATCGCGGTACTCAAAAATAAATAAATAAAAATTCGTATAACCTCCTATAAATCAAAACATATTTGTATATGGATTCATGCGAGAGTGCTATTCAATTCAATACCATTTTCATTTCCGTTCAAGTGAGGTTACTGTCGCTGGAAATTCCAGCGTGGTATGAGAGGGCTAGGGTTCGCATAATCATGGCTTTTGGAGCATCGATTGGGGTTTCCGTGGTTTGTTTGGGGTTCACGAGGTCGAGCGCCAGCTCGAGGCAAAAATTGGGGGCATTCGAACTTAGTTGATGCCGCAACCTGGAAGGGGTGTTCGAATGAGAGAGTGACGTCAAGTGTTTTTATGTTGTGATGGGTTGAACGAGATTTGAATGAGGGGAGTTATGGTGATATTGGTTAAAGGAATTGTGGAGAAACGATGGTGGATTGGGGGGGACCGAAAGTTGAAATTGGCGGAGGGTGTTCTGCTGGAATCAGTTATCTACGTTTGGGGAAGAAGAGATAAGGGAGGCGGGTCTGTTTTCTCTAATGGGCCAGGAAATCAAAAGTTAAGCCCAACTAAAATATGTCATTAAGTTTATTTAAATTAATTGTATATAAACTTTGGATGTCAATATCTTTCTCATACTTTATTAGTTTTGGGAACGGTCAGATCCATCGGGATCATAGGGAAAGGGACTACAACATGGAAAGGGTTTGAGGTGTTTTGGAGTTGGTCTGGATTTATGACAAAATAAATTATCCGATCTGAATCAAAGATAGTTAATCGTTATTTAACGATAACAGTCCAATGTGAGTAAAATCTCACTAACTCTGAACAGTTTATAATTTCATGTTGTATTTTTAGAACTGTTAAATATTGGTTGATTGACTGTGTGTTGACTGTTTGATTGAACTGCTAGTCAGTTAGTTGAATTTCTATATTGATTCTGTTTAACAGAATTTATCATATGGAACTGAAAGTGATGTTGATTTTATATTGTATAACATCTGTGATGCAGGGAAACATGTTGGAGGAACCCAACTAGATTCCTCAACATTTATTTTACTGTGATTCATATATTGTAATATATGATGTGATATACAATCTATTGTCGATTATATGTGTTTGAATGATATTGGTCATCGTGATATTGATGTGTTAAAAAAACATAACATACCAGAATGAAGGAAAGGGAATTTTCAAAATGAATACTGAAAATAGATTATTTATAAAATCAAAGGATTTTATAAAAGAAAAAATATTTATAACAATCAAAGGAGATTTTATAAAAAGGAAATATTTCGAAAGTAAATAAAAGGAAAATGTTTATAAAACGAATAGAGTTTTATGAAGGGGAAAAATGTTGATAAAACAAATAGAATAGAATAAAGGAATATCTATATAGAGAATAAATAGAATAAAGGAATATTTATAGAATTATAAAAGGAATATTTAGTTGGAAACTAAATAGGATTATAAAAGGAAACCGACGAGATAAAAAGGAGTTAATCAAATGTAGTTTATCAAAAGGAGTTAATCGAACAAGAGTAAATCAAATAGAGTTTAGAAAAATTAGAAACTGACTAGAGATTAGTTTAGTTGAATAGTTTTCTGAGTATCGATCTGATGTTGGTTTCGGCCTTCGGGGTTTATACTTAGAGAATTGTTCTCCTACTAGTTTATAGTTAGGGACTGATAGTTGTGAAATGATAGTGATATGTAAATAACAATGGAAATGTTTTCAGTGTTAATAACGTATATTTTCTAAACATTGAAAATAAGGAAATATATATATATATATATATATGATTGATGACTGATTTGATAGAATTTCCATTTGGAAATAATATCGTTATTTGCACACCTGTTTTTCTTCGATAGTTAAATCACAGACTATCGAAGTTTTGACCATTTTAACGTTGTTAATATGGAGATACCGGTTGGATTATTATCCGAAGAACCACTCTGTATTGGCATAAGCATTGCGAATCATATATGCCAAAGATAATTGAAGACGGAGTAAAGTGCAAGGGCTATTGTATAAGTCTTAGATAACAGTGTCTAAGATGGATGTATTGAATAGTGTCTTCGGTTCATCCTGTTCCTGGATGACTTGTATGGACGAATGTCTGACAGAGTATTTCCAGACGATCACGTATATTGATTTCTCCAACCGTACCAAGAGTGGAAGCAGAGAAGGAAACTTCTTTTAGCTAACACGTAATGTATGGTTGAGGACGTCAATCGGTGATTTGATGGATTTGAAGATGTGGCATTCGAAGTGAATCTGATGTGATGATGAAGCGTAACCTCAAGCCTTATCAACCGGTAAATGACAGAAATCGGGCAGGCAGCATGGCTATGTCAGTCGCACCGAAGTAGGGTGTATAATCACCTGATCTAGAGTTTCATTTACTTCTAAAAATCTATTGTTGATGCTGTCCCATTCGGGAAACGGTTGCTGATCCCAACCGTTGGTGATATACATTCGATACACTCAAGCGAAATGAGTGGTCGGTCATGTGTGGCCGGGTTGCAATATGTTCTTGTTGAACCCAGTGTATTCCTTTCTAGAGGTACACTAGCGAAAGGTGGTTCCATACCTTGTCATAGTTGGAAATCCATTACCCAATACGTGCTTGCGGTTTTGATTGTATACTATATATGTAGAACGTGAGATGAAAGCGTTTCTGCTAGATGATTATTATACTGTGGTTGATAGACATTATTATAATATCAAAAGGTTTTTGAAATAAAGATAATTTGGATTCTCATAAGGGAAAAACCCGTTCCGTTATACGGCGTGGTCTTATGAGATATCATTTACCTGCTTAAACCATTTTAAACTGTTTTACTCATACAAGTCCCATGACTGACCCGGAGTTTATTTTGTTTTCCCTAAACTCTTGGGTGCCCAATTTTGTACGGGCAGTCAAGTAGTTGGGATTTACAGATATACTGGAAGAGCTTGGGGCAGGAGGCTTCAGGATCATATAGCTATAGTTTATTTCCGCTGCGTTGTAAGTGTTGTACTCTGATAATGTTATTGTATACATATAATGATTTTATTTCAAGGGTATATTATCTATTATATGTTGTTCATTCCGCTGTGAGATTCGTGTTACTCTGATGTTGTCTTCTTCTTCTTCTTCTATTCTAACTTTCTATCTTATCTATCCTCACCCTCTGTTTCCTTTCTATTAATTTCCCGATTTTCAGTTTAATTTGGGGTTGGACTTGCGTTTTTGGTCAGCTCAAATTGGACCGGAATTTTGGGTCATTAATAGAAAGAAAACAGAGGGTGAGGAAAGATAAGATAGAAACTTAGAATAGAAGAAGAAGAAGAACACAACATCAGAGTAACACGAATCTCACAGCGGAACGAATAAATATATTTCATAACATAATTTTGAAATACAAATCTGTACTGGAATATACATCAGTATATGTTTACAATAACATTACCAGAGTACACACTTGCAACACAGCGGAAATAACTATAGCTATATAATCCTGAAGCCTCCTGCTCCAAGATCTTCCAGTATATCTGTAAATCCCGACTACTTGACTGCCCATACAAATTTAGGCACCCAAGAATTTAGGGAAACAAACGAATAAACTCCGGGTCAATCATGGGACTGGTGTGAGTAAAACAGTTTAAAACAGTTTGAACAAGTAAACGATATCTCATAAGACCACGCCGTATAACGGAATGTGTTTTTCCCTTATGAGAATCCAAATTATCTTTATATCAAAAACCTTTTGATATTATAATAATGTCTATCAACGACAATATAATAATCTTCTAGCAGAAATGCTTTCATCTCACGTTCTACATATATAGCATACAATCAAAACCGCAAGCACGTATTGGGTAATGGATTTCCAACTATGACAAGGTATGGAACCACCTTCCGATTAGTGTACTCTAGGAACGATACACTGGAGTTCAGCAAGAACATCTTGCAACTCAGCCACACATGACCGACCACTCATTTCGCTTGAGTGTATCGAATGTATATCACCAACGGTTGGGATCAGCAACCGTTTCCCATATATATATATATATATATATATGGGACAACATTGATAGATTAAAGAAGCAAATGAATATTCTCTAGATAGGTGATTATACACCCTACTTCGGTGCGACCGACTTAGCCATGCTGCCTGCCCGATTTTTTTCCATTTATCGGATGTGAGGCTAGAAGCTACGCTTATCTCTTTACATATCATATCTTCATTCACTTAGAATGCCACATCGTCATACCCCTTAAATCACAAGTTGATTTCCCTAAAAATACCGCGGGTATAAGCTAAGAGAAACGAAATCTTCCACCATCAACGTAAATACATTTGAAATGATCAACTTATGTGATCTACCAGATATACTCTGTCAGACATCCTTCCATACAGGTCGTCCTGGGACTGTACAAACCGAAGGCACTATTCCGTAAACAGGATAGCCCTTGCATAACTCCGTCTTCAATTATCTTTGGCATATATGATTCGCAACACTTATGCCAATACGGAGTGGTTCTTCGGATAATAATCCAACCGGTCTCTCCATATTAACAACGTTAAAATGGTCAAAAATTTCGATAGATGTAACACCCTACCTCCGCTAGGGTCACTCACAAAGGGAATGCACTAGTTTTGGAGGGGTATTATCGAGATAACATCATAGAATTATCACAAGACAGAACATCAATAAAAAAAATTAAGTAAACAGCGGAAGAATTTATGAGCAAAACAGAACTTCATTTTATTCCAAAATAAACCATGTCTCTTACAAACATTTCAAATAACTTCATTACAACTGTCTTGTAATAATAGCCAAAGAAGCAATAACTTAAAACAGAAAAACAGCTTATTCCCCAAGTGCAGTAAAAAGAAGCAGCCATAGCAAACCGCACATGCTGAGCCAAAGCAAGTGATATCCAAGCTAAGAGTTAGTGTTTCCTCCCTGAGAACCTGGGGGGGGGGGACGAAAGAAAAAGAGGCGAAAGGAAAAGGGTCAGTCATAAAGACTGAGTAAGTCCTAGTGACTTTCAGTGTAAAAACGGTTAAAACAACCTATCATGTATGAACTGGAACTAAACTTAAGAATGGTGTCAAGGTGAACAAGATAGACTAAGGTGATCAGGATAAGTCAAGACAAGTCAAGTAAAGCATCACATGTTCGAGATTCGTTGCATCGACTGTACTAGTATACTAAGCCCATATCACAAGTTAATCACGAAATAAATCCCACGGCCAATATCATGAAATGACCCTGAAACAGGGTCTGACCCAAGTACGGGATCCTAAGGAGCGATTATCTAGACGATCGGCTCCCTACAAGTTCTAGCTCGTCAAGTGTCCGTGTCATACGGCTAATCACGAATGTAGTCACCTGTGCTGGGTCCACCTTCGGGTGTATCAGCCCTAGGGTGTCAACCCCTGACACGATTCAAGATGCACAGATAAATCTACAGATACCCAGTGTCTGCCCCGGAATACGTGCACGACCGTAGCCCACCGAACCTACACTGGCATACCCCACTGCCGTCGTTCACCTATTACAATCAGCCCAGTAATCGTGCCCCACCCGGCCTAGCCCCAGGGTACCTTGATACATCTAGAGGGTTACTGCTGAAAAGGGTCGTGTCTAGGGTTTCGCCTACAGATTAGGTCATGTAATTCGTGGCCTAACCCGCCTAACCGATTAAGTCATGTAATTCGTGACTTAATCCTTTTCCAGTCTAGTCATGTCAAGATGGTTAAGTATGTCATTTAAATTCGTGACTTAACCCGCTTACGTGTCATGTCAAGTTGGCTAAGTGTTGTCGTTTCAAGTTCATGACTTAGCCCTACAAATCGTGTTCAAGTTGGTTAAGTTGTCTTTTCATGTTCATGACTTAACCCTAATTGGCATTAATTGATTCGTTAATGCACCGAACCACTCACATTGGATCCTATTGTTCGTAGCCACTGGATTTGCCGCGCGGTTCCGGGCATATTTACGCTACGAACTCAACCCAACCTCGGGTTTCAAGCGCGATGTGACCAACTACCCACATTGGATCCTATTGTTTGTAGCAACTGGATTTGCCGGGCGGTTCCGGGCAGATTTACACTACAAACTCAACCCAACCTCGAGTTGGCCACTTTCTTATTTTCTAAAGTCATGCCCATGTTCTTATCAGATTCGTGCTATTTTCATAGCATGTTCATATGTCAATTTCGTTCCCAACTAAGGCATGTTCCAAGTCAAGTTATGGCATGTTCAAGTCGAGTTTTCGTGCCATATTTCATGTTCTACTTATGCCAAATTTCACGGTTTATGATTATAATCAACTCAAGTTTTGCCTATTCTACCCAATCGTATCCCCAACGTATATAAACGTACTTTGTTCGCAAGCATAAACAATTCAAGAGATAAAGGGGAATAACACCAAACATGTGATAGGCATATGTGACAATTCCAACATCACTTGCATAATAAACAGGCTATAACATATCACATGGTTTCAATACTAACATGATGATAACTTGGCATAATAATGGTTCCAACTTGGTTTAACATGATGATTTCAACTTTACATCATAGGCATAATAATCCTTGCGGGCATAATAATCATTTTATTACAAACTTGAAACATTAAAGGCATGGTAATTCTAATAGGCATAGTGGATTCCAATTTAGCATTTTTAACATAATGATTCTCATCTAGCATTATAAACATAATGATTCCAACTTTTCATCATAACCTAGCAATTCCCAATTTGTCCTTAACATGATAGGTATATTAACATCACAGGCATAGTTTCATTGATATCATAGACATGGTTTAATTAGCATCATAGGCATGGTTTAATCAACATGAGGATTTCAATGAACATAATGATTCCATGGACATGTATTTGTTCAACTTGCAATAAAATTAAGCCCAAGTGATTCATAACAACCTCAACATCATGATAAGTTTAACTTGCAACATTAACATAGCAATATTCCCAAATTTTGATTCAAAGTTAAACAATATAAACATGAATTAATAATAGTTCTTAAATCCGGTTTCAATTCATAGCATGTCCATGTTATTTTAGCGTTTTTGCCTAAAAAGTGACATAGAACTTACAATATGAAGCAAGCAATCTAAATCAAAACTTTAAATCAAATAGCCCCAAATCCGTTGTCTAAAGCGTTGTAGTTGTTGTAGCTTCTAGTTGTAGCCTTCAAGAATCATCCTTCGTCTTCTAGGTTTAATGGCGGCTGCATGAGTGCTAAAATGAAATAGTATGATTTAGGCTAGGTCTTAGGGTCTTTTTATAGCTGTAGGAAACTCATTTAGGCCATTAGATCAACCCCGGAGTCAATCCGGACCATCAAAACACATACCGGGCTTCAAAAATGGGTTCTGGGCCAAACCAGGCCGACCAGGTCGACCTGTACAGGGGGGGTTGACTCTAGGGTCGACCTGGCCTGGGGAGGTCGACTCTAGGGTCGACTCGGTTCTGTCTGCCAGAAAGTCTGCTGAAACTTGTTTTGGTCATATCTTGGTCATACGGACTCCGATTTTCGAAAACTCGGACTCTATTTCGCGTATTTTTTCGAGGGGAACGCAATGGTGAATTCCATTTTACCTAATTCCTGATTCTTAAATTAATTATCCTTATTTTACTATCTTTTCCGTTACACACACTGTTACCGAACTAATTTTTCTTCTCTTCCAAATATTAATTAATTCTTCTTATGCATCACCATTATTTACCTATCTAAACATATTTTTATAAATTTTATTTCATTTTTAATTATACCTTGATTTCTTGTTTTCACATGTTGTTAAAATTCGGGTTGTTACATTCTCCCCTCCTTAAAGGATTTCGTCCCCGAAATCTTCAAGTTAAGAAGAATGTGTCCTACCATCCATCATCCATCTACTCAAAACATCATCCACAAGCAACCATGGTCCTTAAAAGACTTCTAATGTTTTATGAACACATGCAAAGAGTGTGTGTATATGTTCCTTATCTAATGCTAATGATCAGGCCTGATTGATTTTCTAAATGCAAAATATGTTTAGTGAAATGAATCCAATATGTATGCAAAATTTTCCTATTATAATTCATAATTTCTACATGAGTGCACAAACATTCAGTCATATGCAACAACCAAATGATAGCACAACCAAGTTTCCAAAATAAACACTCATGCATATGCAAGTATGAAACTGTGACTGAGCCGATCTAGTGCCTAATGTGTATTCATGCATCCACGAGCAACCACTTGCGACCACTTGCAACCATTTTGCAATCATAACATGTTTCAATTACATGTTTACATCCAAAAAGATTCTACCTATGGTTCTCAAGATAGGATCGAGGAGATAACAAGATAAAACAAAGCATCTAGAAAAAGAAGTTAAAGATGTACCCCCGGAAGGTCCGGTCTGCTTCTTAGGGCAGTCCTTGCTGATGTGTCTAGTCTCCCCACAATGAAAACATTCACCTTGCTTTCTCTTCCTCTTTATACAATCCTTGGCTATGTGCCCTTCCGTACCACAGAAATTGCATTTCCTTTTATCACGTGAGTTGTTGTTCTTGCCTCCTTTCTCGGAGTCTACCTTCTTATTCTGAGAATCGTTGGGCTTGACCTCTTTCTTGCCCTTCTTATCTTCCTCATACAGTAGGGCCATATCCACCAAGCTTTCAAAGGTCGCCCCCATGGGCACATGAGTCATGGCCGAACCATGTAGTGGCTCGTTCAAGCCTCGTGCAAAACGTAGCGCCTTTTTCTGAGGAGTGTTGACTAACTCCAATCCGAAGCGAGCAAGCTGATTGAAACGGTTCACGTATTCTTTAACTGTCATATTTCCTTGTTTAAGGGCCAGAAACCGTTCCATTTGGAGACTCTCCTCTGCCGATGATAAGAACTTAAGCCCAAATCTCCCTCTAAAGTCCGCCCAAGTCTCAATGGGCCTAGTAGCGTTGGTGACTTCCCACCAATAAGAAGCTTCCTCTTTCATGAGCCACGTCGCCAACTGTACTTTCCTATTGTCCTCTACCTCAAAGATAACAAACAAGTCTTCGGTTTCCTTCAACCAATTCCGTGCCTCAACAAAAGTCTCAGTTCTTAGGAAATCCTTTCCGCCCATGGCCTTAAAGTCCTTGCATATCTTTGAAAAAGCGGTTTCTCGCGGAGGTTAAGGAGGATGAGGAGGAGGATTGGCTGGCCCTGCCACATTAGCCCGAGCCTCGAGGAAACGTCGGAACCAAGTGGGTATATTGACACCCTCGGGAAGATTAAGATCGTCGGCCATGATAAGCTGAAAACGAAAAAGGAAAAGATTCAAACGAGGAAACAAAGATTGTGCGAATGGCTTTTTGGGGAATAGCCCTTTAAAATAAACCAACTTTTCTTGAAAAGTGCTTCTTTGTAAATGGTTTTGAAAAAAGAAATTCAAAAGGTTTTCAAAACTTTTGCCCAGTCTTGGTAACCTTCTGCTCTGATACCAAATGTAAGACCCTACCTCCGCTAGGGTCACTCACAAAGGGAATGCACTAGTTTTGGAGGGGTATTATCGAGATAACATCACAGAATTATCACAAGACAGAACATCAATATTTTTTTTTTAAGTAAACAGCGGAAGAATTTATGAGCAAAACAGAACTTCATTTTATTCCAAAATAAACCATGTCTCTTACAAACATTTCAAATAACTTCATTACAACTGTCTTGTAATAATAGCCAAAGAAGCAATAACTTAAAACAGAAAAACAGCTTATTCCCCAAGTGCAGTAAAAAGAAGCAGCCATAGCAAACCGCACATGCTGAGCCAAAGCAAGTGATATCCAAACTAAGAGCTAGTGTTTCCTCCTTGAGAACCTTGGGGGGGGGGGGGGGAAACGAAAGAAAAAGAGGCGAAAGGAAAAGAGTCAGTCATAAAGACTGAGTAAGTCCTAGTGACTTTCAGTGTAAAAACGGTAAAAACAACCTGTCATGTATGAACTGGAACTAAACTTAAGAATGGTGTCAAGGTGAACAAGATAGACTAAGGTGATCAGGATAAGTCAAGACAAGTCAAGTAAAGCATCACATGTTCGAGATTCGTTTCATCGACTGTACTAGTATACTAAGCCCATATCACAAGTTAATCACGAAATAAATCCCACGGCCAATATCATGAAATGACCCTGAAACGGGGTCTGACCCAAGTACGGGATCCTACGGAGCGATTATCTAGTCGATCGGCTCCCTACAAGTTCTAGCTCGTCAAGTGTCCGTGTCATACGGCTAATCACGAATGTAGTTACTTGTGCTGGTTCCACCTTCGGGTGTATCAGCCCTAGGGTGTCAACCCCTGACACGATTCAAGATGCACAGATAAATCTACGGATACCCAGTGTCTGCCCCGGAATACGTGCACGATCGTAGCCCACCGAACCTACACTGTCATACCCCACTGCCGTCGTTCACCTCTTACAATCAGCCCAGTAATCGTGCCCCACCCGGCCTAGCCCTAGGGTACCTTGATACATCTAGAGGGTTACTGCTGAAAAGGGTCGTGTCTAGGGTTTCGCCTATAGATTAGGTCATGTAATTCGTGGCCTAACCCGCCTAACCGATTAAGTCATGTAATTCGTGACTTAATCCTTTTCCAGTCTAGTCATGTCAAGTTGGTTAAGTATGTCATTTAAATTCGTGACTTAACCCGCTTACGTGTCATGTCAAGTTGCCTGAGTGTTGTCGTTTCAAGTTCATGACTTAGCCCTACAAATCGTGTTCAAGTTGGTTAAGTTGTCTTTTCATGTTCATGACTTAACCCTAATTGGCATTCATTGATTCGTTAATGCACCGAACCACTCACATTGGATCCTATTGTTCGTAGCCACTGGATTTGCCGCGCGGTTCCGGGCATATTTACGCTACGAACTCAACCCAACCTCGGGTTTCAAGCGCGATGTGACCAACTACCCACATTGGATCCTATTGTTTATAGCAACTGGATTTGCCGGGCGGTTCCGGGCAGATTTACACTACAAACTCAACCCAACCTCGAGTTGGCCACTTTCTTATTTTCTAAAGTCATGCCCATGTTCTTATCAGATTCGTGCTATTTTCATAGCATGTTCATATGTCAATTTCGTTCCCAACTAAGGCATGTTCCAAGTCAAGTTATGGCATGTTCAAGTCGAGTTTTCGTGCCATATTTCATGTTCTACTTATGCCAAATTTCACGGTTTATGATTATAATCAACTCAAGTTTTGCCTATTCTACCCAATCGTATCCCCAACGTATATAAACGTACTTTGTTCGCAAGCATAAAAAATTCAAGAGATAAAGGGGAATAACACCAAACATGTGATAGGCATATGTGACAATTCCAACATCACTTGCATAATAAACAGGCTATAACATATCACATGGTTTCAATACTAACATGATGATAACTTGGCATAATAATGGTTCCAACTTGGTTTAACATGATGATTTCAACTTTACATCATAGGCATAATAATCCTTGCGGGCATAATAATCATTTTATTACAAACATGAAACATTAAAGGCATGGTAATTCTAATAGGCATAGTGGATTCCAATTTAGCATTTTTAACATAATGATTCTCATCTAGCATTATAAACATAATGATTCCAACTTTTCATCATAACCTAGCAATTCCCAATTTGTCCTTAACATGATAGGTATATTAACATCATAGGCATAGTTTCATTAATATCATAGACATGGTTTAATTAGCATCATAGGCATGGTTTAATCAACATGAGGATTTCAATGAACATAATGATTCCATGGACATGTATTTGTTCAACTTGCAATAAAATTAAGCCCAAGTGATTCATAACAACCTCAACATCATGATAAGTTTAACTTGCAACATTAACACAGCAATATTCCCAAATTTTGATTCAAAGTTAAACAATATAAACATGGATTAATAATAGTTCTTAAATCCGGTTTCAATTCATAGCATGTCCATGTTATTTTAGCGTTTTTGCCTAAAAAGTGACATAGAACTTACAATATGAAGCAAGCAATCCAAATCAAAACTTTAAATCAAATAGCCCCAAATCCGTTGTCTAAAGCGTCGTAGTTGTTGTAGCTTCTAGTTGTAGCCTTCAAGAATCATCCTTCGTCTTCTTTAATTTTTGTTCTTTGTATTTTTAATTTAGAGTTTTAGGTTTAATGGCGGCTGCATGAGTGCTAAAATGAAATAGTATGATTTAGGCTAGGTCTTAGGGTCTTTTTATAGTTGTAGGAAACTCATTTAGGCCATTAGATCAACCCCAGAGTCAATCCAGACCATCAAAACACATACCGGGCTTCAAAAATGGGTTCTGGGCCAAACCAGGCCGACCAGGTCGACCTGTACAGGGGGGTCGACTCTAGGATCGACCTGGCCTGGGGAGGTCGACTCTAGGGTCGACTCTAGGGTCGACTCGGTTCTGTCTGCCAGAAAGTCTGCTGAAACTTGTTTTGGCCATATCTTGGTCATACGGACTCCGATTTTCGAAAACTCGGACTCTATTTCGCGTATTTTTTCGAGAGGAACGCAATAGTGAAGTCCATTTTACCTAATTCCTGATTCTTAAATTAATTATCCTTATTTTACTATCTTTTCCGTTACACACACTGTTACCGAACTAATTTTTCTTCTCTTCCAAATATTAATTAATTCTTCTTATGCATCACCATTATTTACCTATCTAAGCATATTTTTATATATTTTATTTCATTTTTAATTATACCTTGATTTCTTGTTTTCACATGTTGTTAAAATTCGGGTTGTTACAATAGTCGATGAGTTAACTATCAAAGAAAAACATGTGTGCAAACAACGATATTATTTCCAATTAGAAATTATATCGATCAATCATCAACCATATATATATATATATCTCCTCATTTCTATGTTTAGAAAATATACGTTATTAACACTGGAAAACATTTCCATTTGTTTATTTACATATCACTATCATCCCACATCTATCAGACTCTAACTATAACCAACAAGAGAACAACTTCCCAAGTATAAACCCCAAAGGCCGGAACCAACATCAGATCGATACCCAGAAAACTATTCAACTTATTAATCTCTAGTCAGTTTCTAATTTCTGTTTAACTCCATTTTGATTTGCTCTAATTGAATAACTCTATTTGTTTAACTCCTATTCGAATAACTAATATTGAATTTAACTCCATTCGCTTGACTCTAGATCGCAGCGATCACAATGGTTACGCCTGATTCCCTCAGGAAACATCTGACCGCCGTAGGCTATCTGCAGCTCTGCGAATTACGCTAGCAGTCGTGCTAAATGGTAACTTATCCTGAATAACTATGTTTGAGTAACTCCTTTTGATAAACTACGTTTGATTGACTCCTTTTTATCTCGTCAACTTCCTTTTAAAACCCTACTTAGTTTCCAACAAAATATTCCTTTCATAATGCTATTTATTTACTAAATAAATATTCCTTTATCCTATTTATTTTCTAAATAGATATCCCTTTATTTTATTTATTTGTTTTATCAACATTTTCCCTTTTATAAAACTCTATTCGTTTTATTAATATTTTCCTTTTATTACTTTCAAAATATTTCCTTTTATAAAATCTGTTAATTTTATAAAATCCCTTTATGTCAATATACATTGAAATAAATACTTTTTGCATCCTAGGGTCGTTTTATGATATTTAAAATAGCAAACCCCAATGATCGATAAAGTTTAAACACACATAATCAAACAGATTATATATCACATCATATATTACAATATATGAACAGAACAGTATCATAAATATTGAGGAATCCAGTTGGATTCCTCCAACCTGTTCCCCTGCATCACAGATGTTAAACAACACATATATAAAATATTCTAATAAAACAGAATCAATATTCGATTAAAGATTTATATATATATCGTTATCTATGATTTCAATCAATACACAAACAACTCAACCAACAGTTAACACACATCAATCAGTCATCATTTATCAGTTCTAAATATACGTTATAAAAATATGAACTGTTCAGAGTTGGTGAGTTTTACTCACATTGGCAGTTCATCATTAAAGAACGATAAACTATTTGTTTTATTTGAATCAAACAATTTATTTCGCCATAAATTCAAACTAGCTCCAATCCACTCCCAGTTAGTTCTATTGGGTAGTGTTCGTCCATACGATCCTAACGTGACTGACGGTTCGAATTTCTGATACAGTATGGCCAAGATATTGATTATAACAGTTTGAACTATTTAAACAAATTAACTTGAATTAAAATTGAATTGGGCTTCACCTACCATTAAGGCCCATTCCCATTTGTACTCATTAAACCCATCCGCACTTCCCTTCTCCCCCAATTGAATTTCCACGCTCCAGTACCTCAAAAATCATGGCCGAACTATCATCCCTTTCTGCTTCTTCCTCCATGAAACCATTCGAGACCATCCCCGTTCAAATCCTATTCCCGAGCCCTACCCTACTGCCACCGTCACCCTCAGCTCGCACCCACCTCGGTGACCGCGACTTAACCCTACGCCGGTTGCCCCTCCTGACATCGACCGAACAAGAAAACCACCGTACTTCCCGAAATCAAACACACTGGTGCGGTTTTTCCTCCTCAGTCCAAAAACGCAACTCAAAACTTGAATCACCTCATGTACATCAGGGAAATATGAACCCTAGTTCTGTTGGCTTACACCCAGTGACGGAAAACACAACCAAAGCGAATGAAAACTATACCATATTGAAGAGGACCCTTCACTCGACTCCTTTATATATATCTTGGAATTTTATTAACTTTTTTTTCATTTTCTACGATTTTTTGAAAGGTTAAACTTCACGTTTCTAAAGTTTCTGGTGGCGGCAGAATGTGTTGACCGTGAAATTGAGAAATATTAGGGTTTAGAGAAATTTGGGGGATATTTATAGGATTTTCTAATTAATTTTATATTGGTTTTTATTGGACCGTTAGTTCAATTCGTCCTTTAAAAATTCCTACGACCACACACAATACCCAAAAATCATGAAAATTGACTTGCAGCTAGAGTTCGTCCTTATGGTCCCAACGAAACTAGTTTTGTCGAATTCTGACTTCGTTTGCTCACACAGCGTATTTTTAACTATCAAAATACTGACTGTTTTTCACTCTAAAAATCCGTACGGACACACAGTGACTCTAAAAATCACCAAACTTGGAATCTAACAATAATTTGACATTGTGGGTCCATCAAAATTAGTTTCGTCGAATTCCGACTTCGTTCGCAAAAGCGGCTATGTTTTAAAGCTCTAAATAGCCTATTTAAATATATAAATATATTTAAATATAATTAAATTTAATATTTAAAAATAAATATTATCGTCTATATTAACAGTGGAATACCATACAGCTCAGAATAAATCCTATATGGGTTTACAACTCGATATTACCTCGTTAGAGTTATATCGATGTTCGATTTCTATTTAAATCCTTATATAAATTATAATTAAATCGTTATGGTTAGGGCGCTGCATTTCTGAGAATTTGATTTGGACGTAACTCAAAATTTACACGAAGAAATCCCGATTTTTCTCTTCCACTAGAAAGATATACATCACCAGCTCCACACGTTTCTTGTTTCACAGAAATCCGATTTAAAACGAACCCTGTATATTCAGTTGAAGTTCGAATCGCCAAATAGCGAACTGCCGCATCGTTACGCGCTCTATTTTAATTATATTATAATTCTACGTTTCAAACTGACGTCGATTGAATATATTCGTCAATATAATTCAACTCTAAGCTGAACTAAATATTAGGGATGACCCAGTTCACATTATATTGTGATTTCCAATATTTCGATTATTTCTGAATTAAATATATTATCCTATTATTTAAATTAATTAAATAGTCACTTTATTTAATCAAACGACGATTTTATTCCCTAAATCACTATTTATATAATTAAATAAATTAATTATAATACCTCTGACAAGGCGGGTCATTACATTCTTCCCCACTTAAAATAATTTCGTCCTCGAAATTGCTAAGTTAGACGACGACCCTATCTATTTGGTAAAAGCTTATCGGTTTACCCCTTATCTCTTGTTTCTCTGAACCAATTAATATCGACTAAAATATTAATTCCTTCCGACTAACTAAAATTTTAAAAAATTCTGAAAATTTTCTAACGCTTTAAATTTTCGGAATTTTTTTCCATAACCTCCTTTTACAGCCCTATCGGTAAAACCACAACTCGCCTCTCTAGGCCTTCTCCAACCCAAAAGAAAATCGAACAGCCAATTCGGCTCATAAATCTCATGCTTATATAAAATATAAACTTGTACCTTTTTGTCGGGCATATCAACTCTATCACTTCACCTGTCATCAATTCAATATATACCAATGCAATTCCAACTTGATCCCAAATCAATTTATCTTTAACTCACCCATTCGCTTATACCTAAATCGGATTTCATTTCAAACTCAAGCACTATTCTTGATTTCAAATCCATAACTCACCAGTCCAATATAATTCCAGATTATCTCTAATCAAGTCTAATTCTACTTGACACTAATCTATTTCAAATGATTTTCACTTACTGGCTTTTAATTCAATCCCAATTCTATTGGATGTTACAAATTTTACTTTAATTTGTTTAAATTCAAACAACCTTTTCTTCCTAGAAGTTTTTAAACAGTTTACCTCTTTCAAAAATCAAAATTTCCTTTTTGAAATTCAACACAACTTGTTTTCCCAAAACAAATTCAAAACAAAATCCTTGGTAGTAATCCGTCACTTACATGCTCGAAAATGAACACCGATGATGTCATGATCAACATCGGAATCTATTTTCCAGCTACCGAAGTGAGTTCAATACTATAGCACTTTCAAAACCCATTTTTTTTAACATTTCCACCTTGAAATCAATTCCAAATATCTTTTACAATATTGTAAACAAAATTAAAATCTCCTAGGATCTTAAAATTCACATATATTAAGTCCAGATTCATTTACAAACACCTTTCCCATTTCTGGGATTTTAAATTCCAATTCTGATCTAAATTCAGATTTAATTCATTTCAATTTCATATAATTCACTTGTATAAATTCTGATTGGTTATATATAACCATTTCACATTTTATAATCTTATCTGATTATAATTACTACCAACACATCCTATATATGATAATATATCACATATCCATACTGTGTCGGTCCATCGTATTCAAGTGTTTATTTACTCCTACCGATACAGTGGATCAAACTGAGAGACAACTGCAAATGTGAGTAAATCTTACTAACTCTGAACAGTTTATAATTTCATGTTGTATTTATAGAACTGTTAAACATTGGCTGATTGACTGTGTGTTGACTATTTGATTGAACTGCTAGTCAGTTAGTTGAATTTCTATATTGATTCTGTTTAACAGAATATATTATATGGAACTGAAAGTGATGTTATCTATATTGTTTAACATCTGTGATGCAGGGAAACAGGTTAGAGGAATCCGACTGGATTCCTCAACATTTATTTTACGGTTTTTCCATATATTGTGATATATGATGTGATATATAATATGTTGTCGATTATATGTGTTTGGACGATACTGATCATCGTGATTTGACAGATTGAATACCATAACATACCGAAATGTTGATAAGGGAATATTTTCAAAGTGATATTTGAAAATAAAATATTTAAAAATGGAATATTTATAAATAAGAAATATTTATAAATTGGAATATTTATAAATAGGAGATATTTAGAAAAGGGAAAATAAAATCAAAGAATAGATTTGAAAAGGAAATATTTGCAAACCATTTGCAAATAGAATAATAGAAAAGGAAATATTTGTAAATCATTTACAAATAGAATTGATAGGAAATATTTAGAAAATCAATAGAGTTATAAAAAGGAATTTTGTTCATGTTATAGAAAGGAAAACGTTATAAAGAGAAAACTGTTATAAGAAGGAAATCATTTGTAAAGTGAAGAACCGTTGCTAAAAGTAAATCTTTATAAATGAATAGTTTATTCGAAAAGGAGTTAATCGAATTTAGTTATTTGAATAGAGTTAAATCGAATATGGTATTCGAAGGGAGTCAACCGAATAAGGTATTCGAAAGTTAGTAAATCGAATATGTTATTCGAAAAGGAGTTAGTCGAGTCGAGTTAGCTGAATAGATTTAATCGAATAACAAGAGTTAACCAACTAGAGTTAATCAATTAGAGTTAACCAGTTAGAGTTAACCAGTTAGAGTTAAACCAGTTAGAGTTAATCAGTTAGAGTAAATCGAACTAGAGTTATTCAAATGGAGTTATCGAATATTAGTTTATTCGAATAGAGTTAAAGGAAAGGAATTTTCGATTATTAGTTAATCGAAAGGAGTTATTGAATTTAGTTATTCGATGGAGTTAATCGATTAGAGTTAAAATAAAGGAGTTGATCGAATATAGTTTATTTGAATAGAATCAATTGAGTTAAACGAATATTAGTGATTCGAATAGAGTTAAAGGCGTTATCGACTAGAGTTAAATCAATATAGTGTTAATCCAATAGCGTTAGTCCAATAGAGTTAATCCAATAGAGTTATCGAATAGACCTTATCGAAGGAAAGAATTATCGAATAGAGATGATTCGAAAGAGTTTACGTAAGGAAGTTTGTTAAAGAATTTAAAAGGTGAACTTTGTCTATTTCAAGGTTAGAAACGTTGTTTAGTTAAGGTCTGAGAGGTATTATTACCCTAACTTGATTGACTTCATTTTTAACTAAGGATTGGTTAAGGTTCGATAGCGAAAGGTGGTTCCATACCTTGTCATAGTTGGAAATCCATTACCCAATACGTGCTTGCGGTTTTGATTGTATATTATATATGTAAAACGTGAGATGAAAGCGTTCTACTAGATGATTATTATTATTGTGGTTGATAGACATTATTATAATATCAAAGGTTTTTGATATAAAGATAATTTGGGTTCTCATAAGGGAAAAACCCGTTCCGTTATACGGCGTGGTCTTATGAGATATCGATTACCAGCTTGAACTGTTTTAAACTGTTTTACTCATACCAGTCCCATGACTGACCCGGAGTTTATTTGTTTGTTTCCCTAAACTCTTGGGTGCCTATTTTGTACGGGCAGTCAAGTAGTCGGGATTTACAGATATACTGGAAGAGCTGGAGCAGGAGGCTTCAGGATCATATAGCTATAGTTATTTCCGCTGTGTTGTAAGTGCTGTATTGTGATAATGATATGTATATTCCAGTACAGATTTGTATTTCAAAGTTATGTTATGAAATATATTTATTCGTTCCGCTGTGAGATTCGTGTTACTCTGATATTGTGTTCTTCTTCTTCTTCTATTCTAAGTTTCTATCTTATCTATCCTCACCCTCTGTTTTCTTTATTTTAATTTCCTGATTTTCAGTTTAATTTGGGGTTGGACTTGCGTTTTTGGTCAGCTCAAATTGGACCAGAATTTTGGGTCATTACAGGAATTATTTCAATGTATATTGAAATAAAAGGGATTTTATAAAATCAACAGATTTTATAAAAGGAAATATTTCGAAAGTAAATAAAAAGGAAAATGTTTATGAAACGAATATAGTTTTATAAAAGGGAAAAAAATGTTGATAAAACGAATAGATTGGAATAAAGGAATATTTATTTAGTAAATAAATAGGATTATAAAAGGAAATTTACGAGATAAAAAGGAGTTAATCAAATGTAGTTCATCAAAAGGAGTAAATCAAACGTAGTTATCAAAAAGAGTTAAACAAATAGAGTTACTCAATTAGAGTTAATCGAAATAGAGTTAAACAAGATTAGAAACTGACTAGAGATTAGTTAAGTTGAATAGTTTTCTGGGTATCGATCTGATGTTGGTTTCGGCCTTCGGGGTTTATACTTAGAGAATTGTACTCCTACTAGTTTATAGACAGGGACTGATAGTTTTGAAATGATAGTGATATGTAAATAAAGAATGGAAATGTTTTCTGGTGTTAATAACATATATTTTCTAAACATAGAAAATAAGGAAATGTGAATATATGTATACATATTAAATGATGATTGATTAATATAATTTCCATTTGGAAATAATATCGTTGTTTGCACACGTGTTTTTCTTTGATAGTTAACTCACCGACTATCGAAGTTTTCGACCATTTTAACGTTGTTAATATGGAGAGACCGGTTGGATTATTATCCGAAGAACCACTCTGTATTGGCATAAGCGTTGCGAATCATATATGCCAAAGATAATTGAAGATAGAGTTATGCAAGGGCTATCCTGTTTACAGAATAGTGCCTTCGGTTTGTCCAGTCCCAGGACGACCTGTATGGAAGAATGTCTAGCAGAGTATATCTAATAGATCGCGTAAGTTGATCTCTTCAAACGTATTCACGTTTGGTGGCGGAGGAATTCGTTTCTCTTAGCTGTATACCCGTGGTATTTTTGGGAAAACAAATTTGTGATTTAGCAGGTATGACGATGTGACATCCAAAGTGAATGAAGATGTGTCATGCAGCTACAGTTCAACATTACGAACCCAATGAAACTGGTTTCGTCTAATTCCGACTCCGTATGCTCACACAGTGTATTTTTAAAGGTCAATTACTAAATGTTTTTCACTCTAAAAATCCGTATGACCACACAGTGACTCTAAAAATCACGAAACTGGAAATCTAACAACTATTTGACATTGTCGATCCAACAAAATTAGTTTCGTCGAATTCCGACTTCATTTGCAAAAGTGGCTATTTTTAAAGCTCTGAATGACCCATTTAAATATATAAATATATTTAAATATAATTAAATTTAATATTTAAAAATAAATATTAATGTCTATATTCACATGGAATACCGTACAGCTTCAGAATATTCCTATATGGATTTACAACTCGATATTACATCGTCAGAGTTATATCGATGTTCGATTTCTATTTAAATCCTTATATAAAATATAATTAAATCGTTATGGTCAGGGAGCTGCATTTCTGAGAATTTGATTTGGACATAACTCAAAATCTACACGACGAAATCCCGATTTTTCTCTTCCACTAGAAAGATATACTCCACCAGCTCCACACGTTTCTTGTTTCACAGAAATCCGATTTAAAACGAACCCTGTATACTCAATTAAAGTTTGAATTGCCAAATAGCGAACTGCCGCGTCGTTACACGCTCTATTTTAATTATATTATAATTCTACGTTCAAACTGATGTCGACTGAATATATTCGTCAATATAATTCAACTCTAAGCTGAACTAAATCCTAGGGATGACCCAGTTCACAGAATATTGTGATTTCCAATATTTTGATTTTTTCTGAATTAAATATATTATTTTATTATTTAATTTAATTAAATATTCACTATAATTTAATTAACGACGATTTAATTCAATATATCACTATTTATATAATTAAATAAATTAATTATAATATCTCTGCCAATGCGGGTCATTACAATCTTCCCCACTTAAAATAATTTCGTCCTCGAAATTGCTAAGTTAGAGGACGACCCTATCTGTTGGAATTCCTAAGATTTGTTTACCCCTTATTTCTGATTTCAACTGAACCAATTAATATCGACTAAAATATTTATTTATTCCGACTAACTAAAATTTTCAAAAATCCTGAAAATTTTCTAACACTTTAAATTTTCGGAAAATTTCGCCATAACCTCCATTGTACAGTCCTATCGGTAAAACCACAACTCGCCTCTCTAGGCCTTCTCCAACCCAAAAGAAAATCAAACCGCCAAGCGGCTTGCCAATTAGGCTCATAAATCTCATGCTTATATCAAATATAAACTTGTACCTTTTTGTCGGGCTTATCAACTTTACCACTTTCACCTATTATCACTTCAACATATACCAATGTCATCTCAACCAACTATTCGCTTATACCCAAGTCGAATTCAATTCAAACTCAAATTCCAATCTCAATTCAAAATCTTACTCAACACTTCAACTTACTCGATATCCTTTATATTCTAATCCAATTCAATTTCCACATAATTGATTTTAATTTAATTCCAATTGCTTTTCCAACTTTTAATTCAAATTGGTTTTAATTCAACAATCTTTTCCTGGGATTTTTAAACAGTTCACTTTTCAAAAACCAAATATTCCTTTTTGGATTTCAAACCACTTGCTTTTCTAAACAAATTTCAAAAAACTCTATTTGGTAGTAATCCGTTACTTAGTAACTCGAAAATCACACTGATGATGCTGCGCAGTCAACATCGGAGTTACTTTCCAGCGACTGTAGTGAGTTCAATACTATATCAACTTTCAAAACTATTTCTGAATATTTCCATTTTGAAATCAGTTCAAAATATCCTTCACAATGCTCTAAGCAATTTAAAATCTTCCAAGATCTTAAAATTTCCTTATACTTAATCCAGATTCATTTACCAACATTTATTCAAATTTCCAACGTTTGAATTTCAATTTTGATTTTAATTTCAGATTTAATTCATCTGCTTTCGTATATGGATTCTGATTGGTTACTTACATAACCTTTTCAACTATAATCTTACTCGATTATAATCATGACCAATATATCCTATATATGATAATATATCACATATCCATACTGTGTCGGTCCATCGTATTCAAGTGTTTATAAACCCTTACCGATACAGTGGATCAAACTGATCGACCAGAACTCATACACAACTCAACCAATAAATCTCCACAATATAAAACCATTTTATTTATATATATATCAAATAACAAATACGCACTCGTATATATACACTCAATTCGATCTAGGGCATTACTTACCCTATCTCTACTGAGTTACGCCACAGAGCCAAGGTAATTCTTAACTTAAGCTCTGATACCAACTGTAATGACCCGAAAATCCAGTCCAATTTGAGCTGACCAAATAACACAAGTCCAACCCTAAATTGCACTGGAAATTCAAGAAATTAATAGAAAGAAGATAGAGCGTGAGGATATATAAGATAGAACTAATAGAAAAGAAGAAGAAGAACACAATATCAGAGTAACAAGAATCTCACAGCGGAACGAACAACAAATAATAGATAACATATCATTGAAATAAAATCAGTATATGTTTACAATAACATTATCAGAGTACACACTTACAACACAACGGAAATAACTATAGCTATATAATCCTGAAGCCTCCTGCTCCAAGCTCTTCCAGTAATCTGTAAATTCCTGACTATTTGACTGCCCGTACAAAATTGGGCACCCAAGAGTTTAGGGAAAACAAAACTGAATAAACTCTGGGTCAGTCATGGGACTGGTATGAGTAAAACAGTTTAAAACAGATTGAGCCATTAAACGATATCTCATAAGACCACATCGTATAACGGAACAGGTTTTTCCCTTATGAGAATCCAAAATATCTTTATATCAGAAACTTTTTGATATTATAATAATGTCTATCAACCACAATATATTAATCATCTAGCAGAAACGCTTTCATCTCACGTTCTACATGTATAGAATACAATCAAAACCGCAAGCACGTATTGGGTAATGGATTTCCAACTATGACAAGGTATGGAACCACCTTCCGATCAGTGTACTCTAGGAACGATACACTGGAGTTCAACAAGAACATATTGCAACTTAGCCACACATGACTGACCACTCATTTCGCTTGAGTGTATCGAATGTATATCACCAACGGTTGGGATCAGCAACCGTTTCCCGTATATATATGGGACAACATTGATAGATTAAAGAGCCAAATGAATATTCTCAAGATAGGTGATTATACACCCTACTTCGGAGCGACCGACTTAGCCATGCTGCCTGCCCGATTTCTGTCATTTACCGGATGTGAGGCTAGAAGCTACGCTTATCTTTTACATGCCACATCTTCATTCACTTTGGATGTCACATCGTCATACCTGCCAAATCACAAATTTATTTCCCCAAAAATACCACGGGTATACAGCTAAGAGAAACGAATTCCTCCGCCACCAAATGTGAATACATTTGAAGAGATCAACTTACGCGATCTATTAGATATACTTTGTCAGACATTCTTCCATACAGGTCGTCCTGGGACTGGACAAATCGAAGGCACTATTCTGTAAATAGGATAGCCCTTGCATAACTCCGTCTTCAATTATCTTTGGCATATATGATTCGAAACGCTGATGCCGAAATCAACATCAGATCGATACTCAGAAAACTATTCAACTTAACTAATCTCTAGTCAGTTTCTAATCTTGTTTAACTCTATTTCGAATAACTCTAATTGAATAACTCTATTTGTTTAACTCTTTTTGATAACTACGTTTGATTTACTCCTTCTGATGAACTACGTTTGATTAACTCCTTTTTATCTCGTAAATTTCCTTTTATAATCCTATTTATTTACTAAATAAATATTCCTTTATTCCATTTTATTCGTTTTATCAACATTTTTTTCCCTTTTATAAAACTCTGTTCGTTTCATAAACATTTTCCTTTTTATTTACTTTCGAAATATTTCCTTTTATAAAATCTGTTAATTTTATAAAATCCCTTTTATTTCAATATACATTGAAATAATTCTTTTTACATCCTAGGGTCTCTTATGATATTTAAAATAACAAACCACAATGATCAATATCATTTAAACACACATAATCAAACAGATTATATATCACATCATATATTACAATATATGAACAGAACAGTATCATAAATATTGAGGAATCCAGTTAGGTTCCTCCAACCTGTTTCCCTGCATCACATATGTTAAACAACACATATACAAAATATTCTAATAAAACAGAATCAATATTTGATTAACGATTTATATATATATCGTTATCTATAATTTCAACCAGTACAAAAGCAACTCAACCAAACAGTTAACACACAGCAATCAGTCATCATTTATCAGTTCTAAATATACGTTATAAAAATAGAACTGTTCAGAGTTGGTGAGTTTTACTCACATTTGGACGATCATCGTTAATAACGATAACCATCTTTGATTCAGACGGACAATTTATTTCGCTATAAATTGTGACGAGCTTCGATTCACTCCCCGTCAGTTCCATTGTGTAGTGTCTGTCCATACGATCCTGTCAGATCCTGTTTTCGCTAAATTCTGATAACGTATGGAATAGTTATTGAATCTTATAAGCTCGTAAATACTGGAACGTTATTTAACCATTATAAATAAAATTAATTAATTACCAGTCAATAACTAATCCACGTCATTAAAATAATGGCCCCCCACTTAATCGTCTTCCTCGTTTAACAAGACCTACAAATAAAACTTGCCAGAAAGATGCTTCCAAATTCCGTCGAATGGTTTATTGAACATTGACATCATGATAGCAGAAACGACTACCAATCTTCCTCTTCTCAACTCTAACATGTGTGTTTATTTGTCATATAACTAATCCTGAAAGTCAAATACTAAAAGTATCGATGTTGACACTAATGTCAACATGTTCTTGACCTCCAACTTGGAAACTTTGGATTCAAATCGAGTACTGGAGTCCCAAAAAGAACCAACAGTCACTTGGTTTCACACTAACACAACTCAGTAACCAGTATACAGGCTCCGTCCTACTCCTCATTTAAAACCGTATACTGTTGTTCACCAATCCCTCACGCCATCATCATTTTCCATTTTCTTCGAAGGCACCTTCATCCCGAGTATTCCAAAACCCACCTGCTCCAGTATTTCCCAACAAATGGTCCATCTTCCTCACTTCTATACTCCCTCACCGATCCCCTACAAATCCACAACAAATTTACACTGAAGCTCATCTTACCCAAATCCGGTCATCGTCCTGTCAAATAAAACGAGCTCGACACCCATCTGCTCGTCGCGACTTCAGGATCTTGCTCGCATCTGTACAGTAACTCGTGACATCACTTGCTTCAAAACCCACCAGAGAACGCACGGCAGTGCCATTCGCTCACCTAGACCAAAATACGATATTAGAAACCTAATTCGAGGCTTCAAATTTCCCAAAAACGTAACCCTAGTTCGCTGCGTCCACCATCAGCGAACAAGAATGGAAGTCGAACACTGAGAAAAGGACATGAGGTTGAAGAGGATCATCTCAGGAAGTTGAATATATATGTAGTTTGACAAAGTGGAATTTCTTTCCACTTTTTTTGATTTCTCCAAGTTGGGTTTTACTGTGAGGAGCTCTGGAGGCTTGAAATCGCTTTGACCGCACAGAATTAGGCACCCAAAAGTTTAGGGAAACAAACAAATAAACTCCGCGTCAGTCATGGGACAGGTATGAGTAAAACAGTTTAAAACAGTTTGAGCAATGCAACGATATCTCATAAGACCACGCCGTATAACGGAATGGGTTTTTCCCTTATGAGAATCCAAAATATCTTTATATCAAAACTCATTGATATTATAATAATGTCTATCAACCACAATATATTAATCATCTAGAAGAAACGCTTTCATCTCACGTTCTACATATATAGTATACAATCAGAACCGCAAGCACGTATTGGGTAATGGATTTCCAACTATGAAAAGGTATGGAACCACCTTTCGCTAGTGTACCTCTAGAGAGGAATACACTAGGTTCAACAAGAACATCTTGCAACCCGGCCACACATGACCGACCACTCATTTCGCTTGAGTGTATCGAATGTATATCACCAATGGTTGGGATCAGCAGTCGTTTCCCGAATGGGAACAACATCAACAATAGATTTTTAGAAGTAAATGAAACTCTAGATCAGGTGATTATACACCCTACTTCGGTGCGACCGACTTATCCATGCTGCCTGCCCGATTTCTGTCATTTACCGGATGTGAGGCTAGAAGCTATGCTTTATCATTACATCAGATTCACTTCGAATGTCACATCGTCAAATCCATCAAATCACCGATTGACGTCCTCAACCATACATTATGTGTTAGCTAAAAGTCGTTCCCTTCTCCGCTTCCACTCTTGGTACGGTTGGAGAAATCAATATACGTGATCGTCTGGAAATACTCTGTCAGACATCCGTCCATACAAGTCATCCAGGAACAGCATGAACCGAAGGCACTATTCAATACATCCATCTTAGACACTGTTATCTAAGACTTATACAATAGCCCTTGCACTCTATTCCATCTTCAATTATCTTTGGCATATATGATTCGAAACGCTTATGCCAATACAGAGTGGTTCTTTGGATAATAATCCAACCGGTCTCTCCATATTAAGAATGTTAAAATGGTCAAAATTTCGACAGTCTGTGATTTAACTATCGAAGAAAAACAGGTGTGCAAACAACGATATCATTTCCAAATGGAAATTTATATCGATCAAACATCATTCAACATTTATCTCTTTATTTCATTAATTTACTTATCTCCTGTTTCCCTATATTCAATATTTCTTATTTTCTAGATTTGGAAAATATACGTTATTAACAATGGAAAACATTTCCATTTCTTGTTTTCCTTATTAGAAAACATTTCTGGTTTCTTATTTGGAAAACATTTCCAAAGCTTCTTTATTGGACTTAGACAGATGTTTAAACAAACCATCGCGATGCCAACTCAAACCATTTCCTTTAATTACTAAATTCACTTAACCATCCTTTACTATCGAACCTTAACCATTCCTTGGTTAAAAATGAAGTCAATCAAGTTGGGGTAATACTACCTTTCAGACCTTAACTGAACAACGTTTCTAACCTTGAAATAGACAAAGCTCACTTTAAATTTCTTTAGCTAACTTTCTTACTTAACCTTTCTTTCGAATAACTATATTCGATTGACTCTTTTCACTTAACTCTATTCGATTTACTCTATTTGATTCACTCTATTCACTTAACTCATGTCGAATAAACTATATTCGATAACTCCTCTAACTCTATTCGAATAAACTATATTCGATAACTCCTCTAACTCTATTCGAATAAACTGTATTCAATTAACTCCTCTAACTCTATTCGAATAGACTATATCGATTTACTCTAATTAGTTTAGCTCTAACTGATAAACTCTAACTGGTTTAACTCTACGGTTTAATCTAACTGATTTACTCTAACCAATTAACTCTAACTGTTTAACCCTAACTGATTAACTCTGTTTGATTAACTCTAATCAATTAATTCTATTCGATGAATTTTGGTCGAATAACTCCTTTTGGCTAAACTATATTCGAATACCTCCTTTTAACTTTATTTGATAACTTCCTTTATCCTATTCGAATAACTAATTCGATTAACTCCTTTTCGAATAAACTATTAATTTATAAAGATTTACTTCTAGTAACGGTTCTTCACTTTACAAATGATTTCCTTTTATTCTAACTTATCCTTTGATTTTATAAATATTTCTTTTATAAAAATCCTTTTCCTTTTCCATATGAAATCCATCGATTTTATATAAATAATTCATTTTCAAAATACACTTTGAAAATCCCATTTCCCATATCCAGTATTTCTTATGGTATTTAACATACCATATAACAATGATAAATATCGTCCAAACACACATAATCAACAACAGATTATATATCACAGTATATGAATCACAGTAAAATAGATGTTGAGGAATCCATTTGGATTCCTCCAACCTGTTTCCCTGCATCACAGATGTTAAACAATATAGATAACATCACTTTCAATTCCATATGATATATTCTGTTAAACAGAATCAATATAGAAATTTAACTAACTAACTAGCAGTTCAATCAAACGGTCAACACACAGTCAATCAACCAACATCTAACAGTTCTAAAAATACAACATGAAATTATAAACTGTTCAGAATTAGTGAGATTTACTCACATTTGCAGTTCATCGTTAAAGAACGATAAACTGTTTATTTGATTTGAATCAAACAACTTATTTCGCCATAAATTCAAACTAGCTCCAATCCACTCCCAGTCAGTTCCATGGTGTAGCCACCGTCCATACGATCCCAACGGATCCGACCATTCGAATTTCTGATATCGTATGAGTAAGATATTGCATTATAAGTGGGTATACTATTAAATATAAATTAAACTAAATTCCCTTTTCATATTTCTTTTGGGCTTTACTTACAAATTTCGGCCCATCTTCAACTTCAAAGCCCAGGACCCCAAGCCTTCATCTCCTCCCAATATTTATCCACGCAATAACACCCTTGGCCATTTCAAAACTTCTCAGAACAAATCCCTCTTTCTTTTTATTTATTTCTCTATTTTTTTCCTTCTGGGTTTCAACTAATCTAATACGGCCCAAATTCCTCTTACCCGACCCAAGCACCAGGAGTCTTCTTCCTCATTGATATCGCGACTCCAGGAACCCACTGTATTCGATCCTCCTCAAACACCATGCTCAGTTTCTTCACCGATCCTCACATCAATATCCCCAAACCACTTCTTTTCATCTCCTCCTTCTCCTCAACCCAACAACACAGAGCTCGAAACCTCCCTGTGACATCCGTTCTCTCAGCGTTGGCTACAGGAACGCGACATCAATGTGACCGGAACCACCCAAAAACCGAGCGCAAGATGCTACACTACCTCCTAATCCCAGAAATACACATCAATCGAGCTCAAAGCCCCTCAGTTCGACGAAAAAGGGAACCCTAGTGCCGCTGTCAAAATCCCCGACATCCAGAATGGACGTCAAACTACACATTACTCACATAGAAATGAAGAGTGAGATCGAAGAAGCTCAAAAATCCTTGTTTGAAGATTTCTAGTATTTGATTTCATTTGTTCTTGATTTTAAACCTCACGATATCACTTTGAAATGGCAGCGGCGCAATTCTTGATGCGTTGACTATGTGAGGAAATGAGATTAGGTTTTAGGGTTTGAGAGAATGTAGTCTATTTATAGGTAGATTTTTATATCATTTTATTCGAGTTTATATTAATATTTATGCTATCGTTGTTTTCATTCGTCGTTTAAAAATCTCTGTGACCACATATGATACTCAAAAATCACGAAAATTTACATGTAGCTAGAGTTCGACATTACGGTCCCAACGAAACTGGTTTCGTCGAATTCCGACTCCGTTTGCTCACACACCGTATTTTTAATCGTCAAAATACTGACTATTTTTCACTCTAAAAATCCGTACGGTCACATACTGAATCTAAAAATCACGAAACTGGAAATCTAACAACTATTTGACATTGCGGATCCAACAAAGTTAGTTTCGTCGAATTCCGACTTCGTTTGCAAAAGTGGCTATTTTTAAAGCTCTGGATGACCCATTTAAATATATAAATATTTTAAATATAATTAAATTAAATATAAATAAATTTATATAATCGTATATCTTCACATATGCTATCGTACAGCTCCAGAATATCATATCAGAATTTACAGCTTGATATTTCAGATTTCAGATTTATCGATATTCATTTGATATTGAAATCCCTTTTATAAAATATAAATAATTCCTTTATAAATTATAAAGGAATTCCACAGCGACTTTTCTAAAATTTGATTTGGACATATCTCAAAATCAACCCGACGAAATACAGATTTTTCTCTTCCACTAGAAAGATATACTCCACCAGCTCCACACATTTCTGGTTTCACAGAAATCCGATTTAAAACGAATCCTGTATATTCAATTGAAGTTCGAATCGCCAAATTATGAACTGCAGCGCCATTTCGAGCTCGATTTTAATTATATTTTAACTCTACGTTCAAACTGTCGTTTCTATAATATATTCGTTATTCAAATTAAATTCCAAGCTGAATTAAATATCACACATGATCCGGTTCACACCATATCGTCATTTCAGCCAATTCTGATTATTTCAGAATTAAATATATTATTAAATATATCATATTAATTAAATATTCATCATTATTTAATTCTACGACCATTTAATTCACTATATCACTATTTATAAAATTGAATAAATTAATTATAATACCTCTGCCAATGTGGGTCATTACAATCTTTCCCACTTAAAATAATTTCGTCCTCGAAATTGCTAAAAGGTAGAGGACGACCCTATCGACTGGTTAGAACATATTAGTTCAGTTCTTAACTTCAGTTTCAACTGAACCAATTTAATTTCAATTTAATTACTAATTAATTCTTATCAACGAAAATTTTCAAAAATCCTGAAAATTTTCTAACGTCTTAACTTTTAGAAAATTTTTTGCCAGCACCTCCTTTGTACTGGTCAATAGCTCAAACTCCCACTTGCCTCTCTGGGCTATCTCAAATCCAAAAGAAAATCAAACAGCCAAGCGGCTTGCCAATTCGGCTCTTAAATCTTATATATGAATTAAATATATACCTGTTCGTCGAGCATTCTATTTATATACCTTCATACCTTATCCATACCTTTCTCATGTATATTTATACCTGCCCAATCTATTTTAACTATACCTGATCGTTTTAACTCAGTTCGTTAATTAATTTGTTAATTAACTCTTTAGTCTATTTCACTTTTATATTTGAACATGACATGTTCAAATATATTTTAACTTGCTTATTAACTAATTTGAATCCAAATTTCAAATTTTAGTTCTATATTCGATTTCGAATATCCATTTACAAATCCAATTCATCTTTCAAAGTTCCACTTCAAATTCAAAACTCGATTAACTAATTCCTCTTCGACTTAGTTAATTCTATTCAATTTCTGTTCAAATTTTATACAAATTCTATATATTCAAATTCTATATATCAAATTCTATTCAAATTCTATAGTTTAAATTCCATTTGAATTCTATATTATAAAACCCATTTTGAAATTCCACACCTTGTCTTTCCCAAAACAAATTCAAAACAGTATCTCTGGTAGTAATTCGTCACTTACAAATCGAAAATGAATACTGATGATGCAGCTGTCATCATCAGAATCTATTTTCCAGCGATCGAAGTGAGTTCAATACTATAAAACCATTTTTAAACATTTCCACTTTGAAATTCATTTCAGAATATAATTCACACGGCTTGTAAAACAATTTAAAATCTCCCAGGATCTTAAATTTTCCTTATTTTTAATCCAAATTCATTTACAAACATTTATCCAATTCTCCAGAGTTTTAACTCAATTTCTGGTTTAAAATTTTTGATTCAACTCATCTGATTTCACGTATTTCACTTATATGAATTCTGATTGGTAATTTTATAATCTTTACTCGATTATAAACAATCAATATATCCAATATGTATCAAAATATACTTTGGGTAAAATTATTTTAATTTACCCTCTTTTTAAAACATATCGTGACGACCCATCGTATTCGAGTGTTTAGCCTACCGATACAGTGTATCAAACTGATCGACCAAAATCCATAAACAACTCAACCAATGAATCTCCACAATATAAAATTATTTTTATATCAATAAGAGAATTCGACGAAACCAATTTCGTTGGGACTGTAATGTCGAACTGTAGCTGCATGTCCATTTTCGTGATTTTTGGGTATCATATGTGATCGTATGGACTTTTAGAAGGCAATTAAAATTAGTGTTGATTATAATAGAGTATAATAAACAAAATATCTCAACCCCATTGGCTATAAATACCCCTTTATAACATTCTAAACCTAATTTCATTTTCCACTGGTCAACAGAAATACCGCCGCTCTTCCTCTTAAGAACCGCCGCTCTTCCTCTTAAGAATGTGAAGAAATTGATGCGTCAAAAATTAATAACAAATAGTATTAATTCCTATAAATTAAGTTATCTATATATTTGGGATCACGAAAGGATGGACTTCAGTTTCAAACCCTTTTTGTGTAACTCGCATCATGTTTGGCGTTCGGGGAGGCAACTGTCGATCTAGGGTTCCAGATTTTTGGGGGATTTTCTGTTGATTTGTGAATTCGATTTTTGCGCTGGTGTGTTGGAGCAAAGAGCTTTCTTTTGTGTTAATCTTGATCGTATCGGTGATTAAAATTTCCGTCTGTTTACTGTTGACGAGTGTTGAGGATGGGGCGACGGATTATAGTAGGGAGTGCCGAGCTCCAACAGATGGTGATAGGAGGATGAGGATGTTGATAAGAAGTTGAACGGTGGTATCAGTTTTGGTATTCATGAAAAAAATGATGTGGTTGTTTCACAGTCAAGGTAATGGGATAGAGCTTGATTACGGGTTCGAAAGCTGGAGCATGGCCTCCGTGATTGTGAAATAAGAGGAAGGAAACAGCCGGGTTCATGAAGGCAGCAGTTTCATTTAGTTTCGATACAGCAAGGAAAGTTTAAGATGATGGAGAAGTTGACAGCAGTAGGGAGTGTTATACTGTGTGATGCCAAGATTTCTCCTAAATGCAAATTGAATATTTCAAACATCAGTGGAAAATTTTCAGTTATTGAAGTTGCTTGGTTTTCGGAAGAAAGGCAAAAAAATTATATATATATAATAATGTACCTGATTACTTAGTGATTCTGTAGTGGTGATTTCAACGGTAGTGAAAGAGTTTGAGTGGAGCAAAGATGTCGTAATGGCCATAAGAAGGAGGAACGGGATTTTTATGTTTTGGAGGAAGATGAAGATTTTATTGGATGCGGGTAGGTATTTTGGGAGGAGTGGGCTGGATAAAATAAGGTTAAAGCCCAAATAGTCCGATTAATTAAGTTTTAATTAAATCCAATATGGTATTATAACTTGTAAAAATCATATCTTTGTCATACTTGATCAGAATTGAGCAAAACAAGATCCGTTGGGATCGTATGGACGGACACTACCCAATGGAACTGACTGGGAGTGGAATGGAGCTCGTTTGAACTTATGGTGAAATAAATTGTTTGATTCAAATCAAACAACAGTTTATCGTTCTTTAACGATGAACTGCTAAAGTGAGTAAAAATCACCTACTCTGAACAGTTATATTTTTATAACGTACTTTTAGAACTGTTAGATATTGATTGACTGTTGTGTGTAGATTGGTTGATTGAACTGCTAGTCAGTTGGTTGAAATTATATATATATATATATAATTAGATATATATGTTGATGTTGCTTATCAGAACATTTCATACTGAAATGAAGTTGATGTTAATTATATGGTTTAACATCTGTGATACAGGGGAACAGGTTGGAGGGACCCAACTGGGTTCCTCAATATATAAAATACTGTTTTGTTTCATATATTGTGATGTGTTATATAATATGTGATGATTATGTGTACTTGGTTGACAGCAATCATGGTTATACGGTGTTTTAAATACCAAAATGAATACTGGAAAGTTAAAAAGGGAATTTTCAAAGTTATATTGAAAATGAATTTATTTATAAAATCGAAGGATTTTATAAAAGGAACATTTATTTAGAAAATGAATAGGATGTTGTTAAATGGAAATCATTTATAAAGGAGTAGGATGTTATAAAAAGGAAACCATTTTAAAAAGGAAAACGTTATGAAAAAGAAACGTTATAAAAAGGAAAGCTATAAAGTAAAGGAAATCTTTATAAATGAATAAACACTGCTAAAAGGAAATCTTTTAAATGGATAAACGTTATAAAAAGGGAAGTCTTTATAAGGTAGGAGTTATCAAATAGAGTCAAAAAGGAGTTATCGAATATTAGTTATTCGAATAGAGTAAAAGAGTTATCGAATATAGTTTATTCGAAAGGAGTCAAGTGAGACGACCCCAAACCCCGTACTGATGGCGGCAAGGGTAATCCGTGGAATATAACACAGAAACAAATAATAGCAGAACAGAATTAAATAAATACACCAGATGGTGAACAATAGAATATACTGGATAAAAGCAATCATCAGAGTTACACAGTATATAGGATCTTACTTAGTACAAATACAGTTCAGCTATACATAAAGGTCTACAGCGGAAATAAACAAAATATGTACAATAGGAGCTGAACAGCATAAAAATAAATAAATGATAGAATCCGTCTTCAGCTCCAGCTATCCAGAAATAACCAGCTAAACCTGAATACAAGGCTTCCCGTGTAGAAAAAGGGGCACCCGAGTTTGAAAGTGAAACAAACTACGAGTCAGTCATGGGAATGGTATGAGAAATCTACTCAACACATATATAATATGGCCAATCACATGACCACGCCACTTTCGTGGAACGGGTTTACTCCATTGGATTGCCAGTGCTTTAAAACAAATCTTTCTTTTAAACATCGCTATGCTTTTTATAAAAATGAAGCCATTATAAGACTCAGTTCCCATCACACAATGCAACGCAAACCGGAGGATAGAGTTTTTCTCTTATAACGGCCAAAATATGCTTGATACGAATAAAACGAAGGCATTTATATTATTGCTAGTGTTTGTATGTTTTGAAAACAATTTTAAATCATAACTATCAATCATAGACGGCATTAATGCCCCATACCACTATGTTGTCATATATAGGTATACAATCAAAACCGCACGATGTCGTATTTAGAAATTGGATTTCCATCATGAACCAAGGCAAAAGATAGTCCTTACCGTATTCGAGACAACCTAGCCCGAGTCTCAGGATCAGAACGCATCGACCCTTGGATCGTCAGGGCCGGTCCACACGGAGTGGATTAAAATGCATGAACACTACGTTTCCCCGCCCTTTGGGGCGTACGCGAACCAACGAATGGCTCCATCGTACCCGGATCGTCCGATCTAACCGAGGCGCCTCGCAACAACAACAACCACATAGGTGAAAAGTATATAAATGTCAGGGCTGGTAGGTCACTAACACCACCCTAGCTAGGAAGAAACGCAGGCCCTCCCTGGTGTCCTCTCCCGTTTCTGGTTCATACCGGGGTGTGAGGCTCGCGATTTCACGTTATACACAAAGCTACGCCACACCGGCGGTGCTTTGATCATCACCACAAGACTTTGCTTTTCAACAGAAGCCCTGATCCCTGCATCTTAGCATGCCACACAGGCGATTCATGCCATGCGACTGATGTCCATCGATATACAACCTCTGAGCTCGTGCGTTTCAGAGAAGGGGGTTAAGCAAAAGAATAAATTCTCCGCCGTCAAAACAGATGTATATTTAATAGAGATCAATCAACACAGAATAAAATCCAATGTCAGACACACAGTCCATTTACAAGTCCGTTCTGGGTCTGAACGAAACCGGAGGCACTAAATACCTCGCAAACCCTTCGATCACCACGTACGTTTGGATGATCACCACTCATTATCCATATTTCGGGATGCCTCCCAATCAGGACCTCAGTTACCATCCAAACGAGGTGAAGATCTCCGGTCTTCGACCACCGTCTTCATCTTCGACTTTCAATCGTCGGTCAATTATTTGAAATGAGAATTAACTCGGCCTTTTCAAATAATTCACGTATATTTAGAATTTCAAATCAATTTATTTCAATGGTTAAATCGTTCGACAACACCAATTTTGTTCTTTAATGTAATTTTCACACCAAACACATTCAACCATCAAATACCACATAAATCGAGAAAATTCGGTTTATTTCCATTCCATATTGTTTATGGTATTTTATAACGATTTATCGCTATTTTTATTTATTTTAAAATAGCTAATTTAATCAGAACGACGCTTCGGGCCATAACGCGGTCGTGGCGCTGTTTTTCTTCAGATTTGATTTACACATATCTGAAAATCTAACCGTTGGATCTTCACAAAATTTACATCATTAAAAAGGTCTTTTCAAAACGAATCCAACGGTTCTAGTTTCAGGAAAATCCGACGGTCGGATCTCCCGGTACAATCGTTTGAAGTTTCGATTTCAAAATACGAACTGCAGCGTCGTTATTCGATTAAATATAATTATATTTATATATACATATATAAATATAATCGTTCCTGGCGCTGTTTTTCTTCAGATTTGAATTAAACATTCCAGACAATCCAACCGTTGGATTTTTACAAAGTTGGTGTTGTTGGAAAGATTTTTCCAAAGCGAACCCAACGGTTGCGATTTCAGGAAAATCCAATGGTCGGATTTCCCGGTACAATCGTTTGAAATCACGGTTTCAAAATGCGAACTGCACGGCCACGTTTCGTTTTAATTTTATTTATATTTATATATTTATATAAATGTAGTTCATTCAAAAATTCCTATATCGTTTTCACTTCAAATATTTCACTAACGCCTTTAAATTTCGGAAAAATTCACCGTAACCTCCTTTGTACGGGAGGGGCTGGGAAAATTCCCAAATAGCCACACGGGCGTCTCACGTCAAAAAGAAAAAGAAAAAGCCAAGCGGCTAGCCAACAGGCTCATAAAATCATCACCCAAACAAAACAGTAAATGTGTACCTATTTGTCGGGCACAAAATTTTATTCCTCTTCTCTAGCCCCTTTGCTATAACCTGTTCAATAAATATGCATGTACATATATACAGTTCTTATCATTTATCATTTTCCATTCAACTTCATATTTGATTCCATTTGGTTTTAAAACACCATTCATTCTAATGTTGCATGTATAGACAAAATCATATCATTAGCTAATTAATAAATATTTCAACTCATATATATTTATTTGAACGAGTGGCTATTTTTAACACTTCATATTTCAACAATTCGTGTATATAATAAAAATGTGATTTTTATTGTAAAACAATTCATTTCAAAACACTATTATTTTATATAGTTTATATAGGTGATAAAAATAGAATTTTTATTATAAAACAATTTCTTTAAAATGAGATTATTTTACGTAGTCCATATAGTCGATAAAAGGTGATTTTTATTATGAAACAATTTATTTCAAAATATGAATACCATTCAACACATGAATTTCTAATCAACGAATGAATATCGATTCAACACATGAAGGTTTTCTATAGTTTCTATATATTGATAAAAATGTGATTTTTATATTTAAAACACGAATACCATTCAACACATGAATTTCTAATCAACGAATGAATATCAATTCAACACATGAAGGTTTTCTATACAATGAATAAATATAGTTTCAGCAAATGAAAATAATTCAAACACATGAATATTATTCAAAATTTCGGCAGCATAACGGCAGGGTAGTTAAAACCGGGACCGTCCCTAATACGGCTCCTCGCTCTACCTTAAACCCTCGCGGTTTTTGACAATAGGAATCATGCATCTAGTTCACACGCAGGCGGCATGTATATATTTATTTCATTTCCACAAACTAATCCTATGTGGTTTCAACCAAATATTTCTCAACCACAAACGGGTATTTTTCAACCACAATCAATCAATATCAACCACAAACAATCCCAAACAACCATTCGCTATCAATCAATTTTCACACCAATCACAACCAATAAATATCGTCCATGGTTTGTGGACGAGGGGCGTATATATATATATATATATATATATATATATATTTATATATAGCAATTCACTTCTATTTCAACACATATATAATTTTTACAACGCATATATAACTTATACATCGAACATACAACTTATACAATGCTTATACATGAGGTGTACAACGCTTATATAACTCATACATTGACTATATAATTTATACATCGCCGTTTTCCATATTGTTTATAAATTAGAAATCTCACATTGGGTTCCACTCCACCAAAAATAGCAGAAGGCTCAGAAAAATATGCGGTCTCTTCTAGAATGTAGAAGACGTCCACCCGAGTCCACTGTCTCTTGTTTCACTGAATTTCAACCACATAGCAAAAAGATATGATTTTTACAAGGTTTTCAATGCTTAAAAGTGTTATTTTCAATTCAGAATAATCAAAGCCGTATACCTTCCTCGTTGGTTCAAAATAAGGTCACGAATTTGCGCGCAAACGGTGGGGCTTGGGGGCGATCGGCCTATGCCACGCTGACGGCCTTGGAGGGGCGCACGTGCGCCTGAAGTGGCTCTCCGTTCGGTGCAGCGAGATAGGCACGACGGAGCTCGAAAGTACCGAACTTCCTGGGCTTGTAACTCTCCAAATACTGAACGATAATTTGCAAACTTTACATGGATTTGTAGATCTTTCCTAGATCTACGAAAAACATAACTGAGGGGGTGGTGTTTCGTTGCGTGGATTAGAAGAAAAAGAAGAGAGAAGTTTGGATTCAATTTCCGTCTCGCGCGACGAAGGATCGGGGAGAGAGACAGAGTGGAGTGGCCAATCAGAATTTTCCATTTAATTTATATATTTTTAAAATTTCAAAAATACCCCTTACACAGACGAACACCAATTCAAACCCAACGACTGTCATCCCTAGCGTTTTACCCCCATTCCGAACACAATGGGATATGTTTCGTAGGCCCATTCGACTGTTTCAGTCAGTTTTCCTTCAAATTAAAATATAAAACATTCAATATTTAATTTGAACGTGCATTTCAATTTGCCAGGGCCACAAACTGATTCGAAAAATTCCAGAAAAATAAATCTAGCTATGTTTTGACGATACGGTCCCAACAAAACTAGTTTCGTCGAATTCTGAGACTGTTTGCAAAAAGGCCCATTTCTGGTCGATTCAATTTAAATGTAATTGACCAAAACACATTTTCCTTTGCCACGCTCACAAACTAGCTTCAAAAATTATGAAATTTGAAACCTAGCCATAACTTCACATCCCGGATCCAAAAAAAGTGGTTTCGTCGAATTCTGAGGTCGTATGCAAAATGGCCAATTTCACAGGCTATATAAATTCCATAGCGACCTTTCCGAAAATTCATCCGGCCATAACTTTTGCTTCCCGCTATGAAAATTCGATGTTTCAGATTCGTTAGAAAGGTATTCACTAACAGATTTAAATATTTTTGGTTTTGCTAAAATCCGTTTTGTTGTGCACCCGGTACAGTCCGACAAAGTTTGAATTCAATTTTTGAAACTGCAGCGCCATTTCAGGCCTTGTTTATAATTATAATTAATTATATTCGTTTTCAATTGTCGATTCAAATCACTTTTCATCTGTATTATTTAAAATATTTAAAATCCATTATTTTAGCCAATTTAAAATTTTTAAATTGGTTCAGATTTTCTGGGTCGTTACAATCTCCCCCACTTAAAACTTTTCGTCCCCGAAAAGGAACAAAGTCGAAAGTGGTTTGATAAATCTACAATCCCACAACACAACAACCAATCCAATTGTTTTCAACCTTTCAAAAATATACTAATCAATTTCTATACTCCTCTTAAAATCATTCAGACTATAGAATTTAAAAGTGCACATCCATGGAAAGGAAATAACAACAGAGTAGAGAATTAAATGGTAATGCAAAGTAGGGTAAATGTACCTTGCACCAGAGTCAATCAGAGATATCCACTCGGCATCTAGGATAAACTTTCTGAATGCTCTCCTCAGTTTCCCAAGTACAATCTCGCGGATCTCCACTCCATTGCACTTTGACTAAGTGAACCTTATTGTTCCTCAGCTCTTTGGTTTCTTTGCCGATGATCTTTAGCGGCTCTCTTCTCACAGCTAATTCTGGAGTAATTTCAATATCCTGTTGAGCTGCTTCTTCCACGATCAAGTCTGGATCATGAACGTGCTTTCGAAGTTGAGATATATGAAATACATCATGAATTCCAGGCAACCAATCAGGCAATTTGACCCTATAAGCGAGAGTCCCGATCCGTTCCAGAATAGGAAACGGACCAATGAATTTGGGCGCCAACTTTCCAGTTTTACCGAACCGGATAACTCCTCTCATCGGCGATACTTTCAAATACACGTAGTCGCCAACGGCAAAGGATATATCTCTTCTTCTTCTATTGGCATAGCTCTTTTGTCGGCTTTGAGCGGCCAGTGATCGCTTCTTAATAAAGTCGACTTTGTCGGCAGCTTCCCGAATCATATCTGGCCCTAACACAAGTTTATTATCAGGTTCGACCCAACAAGCAGGAGATCGGCACGGTCTACCATACAAGGCTTCGAATGGCGACATTGTCAGGCTCGCTTGGTAACTGTTGTTATATGAGAATTCAGCCAAATGAAGATGGTCTTCCCATGATCCGCCGAAATCTATAACACAAGCCCGCAATAGATCTTCTAAAATACGATTCACCCTCTTAGTCTGACCGTCTGTCTGAGGGTGATAAGCGGTGCTTAAGTTCAACTTCGTTCCCAGTTCGACTTGAAATGCTTCCCAGAATTTGCTAGTGAATATTGTATCTCTATCACTGACTATACTGAGCGGCACTCCATGCAGTCTAACTATTTCCTTGAAATATATCTGCGCCAGACTCTGAGCAGTTCTGTTTGATCTGACAGGTATAAAATGGGCGGTCTTCGTGAAGCGATCTACGATCACCCAAATACTGTCATTCACTTTTCTGGTTTTGGGCAGACCATCAATGAAATCCACAGAAATATGTTCCCACTTCCAACCAGGAACTTCTAGCGGTTGTAACAATCCAGCCAATTTCTGTTGGTCGCTTTTGACTAGCTGGCAAGTAGGGCATCGGCTAACATATATTGAAACGTCTCTTTTCATAGCCTTCCACCAGAATGTTCGTTTGAGATCGTTATACATTTTGGCTACACCAGGATGGATACTCAGCTTGGACTTGTGACACTCATCTAACACTTCCCTTTTTAACTCTGGGATGTCGGGAACACAAATCCTTCCTTTCAACCTCAAGGTCTCATCGTTATCTATTTGAAAACACGAGGGTTCTCCTTTCTGAATCCTTTTGATCATATCCTTAATAAAGTTATCCTCCTTCTGCAAAATAGATATTTTGTCAATCAAGGAAGTCGTGATAATAAAGCTGGCGATCATTACATTCTTTCGGCTCAGCGCATCGGCCACGACATTGGCTTTCCTGGAGTGTATATAATTTCAAAATCGTACGCTGCAAGGAACTCTAGCCAACGTTGCTGCCTCAGATTCAAGTCCTTCTGAGTGAACAGATACTTTAACGACTGATGATCTGTAAACAGTTCAAACCTCTCACCCAGAAGATAGTGCCTCCAAATTTTCAAGGCAAATACTATAGCCAATAACTCAAGATCATGAGTTACGTAGTTTTTCTCGTGCGGCTTCAACTGACGGCTAGCATAAGCAATCACTTGACCCCTTTGCATTAACACTGCGCCAAGGCCTTCTCTAGAAGCATCGGTCCAGACTTTCAAATCTTGATTGCCATCGATGATGGTTAACACTGGAGCAGTCGTTAGTCTTAACTTTAGCTCTTCGAAAGCCTCCTCACTTTCTGGAGTCCATTTGAACTTTGAATGCTTCTTTGTAAGCTTCGTTAAGTGACCAGATATCTTCGAAAAGTTTTTAACAAACTTCCGGTAATAGCTAGCCAATTCGAGAAAACTGCGGACTTCAGTGGGGGTACTGGGCTGTTTCCAATTCTGAATAGCTGTGATTTTGCTTGGATCCACAGCAATTCCTTCTTTCGATACGACGTGGCCCAGAAATTTTACTTCATCTTGCCAGAAGATACATTTGGAAAATTTGGCTTTTAATACATTCCGTCTCAGAATTTCCAGAACCTGTTCCAGATGCTCTTCATGTTCGGCCTTTGACTTAGAGAAGATTAGGATATCATCAATAAAAACCAGAACAAATTTATTCAAAACTCCTCTGAACACTCTATTCATCAGATCGACGAAGTAAGCTGGAGCAATACATAAGCCGAACGGCATTACTAACCACTCGTAGAATAAGTCGGGACCTCTGAACGCTGTCATCGGAACACACTCTTCGGCAATTCGAAGTTGATGGAAACCTGTAGCTAGGTCCATCCGTGAAAATACTTGTGCGCCATTTAATTGATCCAACAAATCATCAATCCGCGGCAATGGATATTTATTCTTTATGGTCTGTTTGTTCAGATCACGATAATCCACACACAGACGTAGAGTACCGTCAGATTTTGGGACAAACACCACCGCTGCACCCCAATCAGAGAAACTAGGCCTAATCAGACCCTTCCGTACTAGCTGTCATGTTTGATTGTCAAGTTCTTCTTTTTCTTTCAAGGACATTCTTCGAATAGCGTGAACTACCAGCCTTGCATTGTGAATCAAAACGATCTTGAAATCTATTTCTCTCTGCGGAGGTAAGCGAACAACTTCTTCGAACACATCCGCATAGTTCTTGACGACAGGAATATCTTTGATGAGGTCTAGAATATTCTCTGTAACTTCAGGGATGTTTTCTATTTGGGATGGAGAAACATCGAGAGCTGCCCAGAAGTCTTTTCTATTAGATTTCTGACCTTCACACGGTATGGTTATATAACTCCCTGATTTAATCTTAGCTCTAACAACTCTCTCGGCGCATTTGACTTCAGCTTCATATTTGGTCAACCAATCTAACCCCAAGATAAGATCAAACTCTTTAAAATTCATAAGGACTGCGATGGTAGGAAACCGATAACGAGAGAAAAAAACCGGCACTCCACAAACCCAACTGAGATCAATGGAACCCCCAACCGGATTCTGAACAGTCAGTGGTTCTTTGAGCTTTTTCAAATTCAAATCCAGTTTCTTAGCTGCATCTTTGGCAATGAAACTTCGTGACGCGCCCGTGTCAAACAGTACTTTGACTGGAATGTTTTTGACAGTTAGCGTGCCTTCTAAAACATCTGGCCTCTCTTGAACAGCGGTGGGCTCAGAAGCTTCTGTTGCTTCATTTACCTGAGCTTCTTTGGTTGTTTTCAACAGCCGGCAATCTTGCTTTACATGACCAAACCGATGGCATTAATTGCATCTTTTACTTTCCCGGAGCTTCTTGCCAGATTTAAACCCATCCTCATTTCGTTTCTTCGAGGATTTACACTTCCTGATCAGATGCCCCGGTTTATTGCAGTTAGAGCACGTGGCAGTTGTTACGAGTTCCTTCTTAGATTTAGCCATTTTTCTCTTGGCACTGGGCTTCTTACTGGCTTCAGGAATATCAGTTTTCGACTCTTCTTTGTCACTAGAACAGACTTCATCTTCATCGCGTAACATTCCTTTCTTATGGAGATCTTCATACTGATAAGCCATGTATATCATTTCTGAAAAAGGAAGCTTCACATTCCTCATTACACTATTCTGATATCTCCTTTGCAGGCCATGAATAAATCTCAAATTTTTCCTCTTTGGGTCTTGAATCAGATGAGGAGCAAAGTGAGCAAGTTCGTTGAATTTCTTATGATATTCTGGGATGGTCATATCTCCTTGTATTAGATAAGAAAATTCATCACATAATCTCTCCGTCGCTTCGGGAGGAGTAAATCTTCCTAGGAAAATCTCTTTGAATCTATCCCAGGTGATATCACCTTCTGGATTATCTTTTATGATTGTTTCCCACCATATTAAAGCTTCTCCATTGAGTGCCCAAGATGCTACTAATCTTTTCTGGTCGTCTCTCAGCTGGAAACGCTCAAATATTCTTTCTGTAGAGCTCACCCAAGCTTGAGTTTGAATAATAGATTCATTGCCCGAGAATTGTGCTCCACCCAGATTTCGATATCTCTTAAATAGAGCCTCTAGATCGGGTTCTGCATTTCTCCTGTTTTTGACACTCATTTTTCTAGTACCTCTGCAAATAGCAGATCAAGTGTCAGGTCACAGAAAGGGTATTTTAAAACATAGAAACATATACTTCAAATGTAAATGTGTCTATCGGGGTGTGATTTCATTCTGCTTTTCTCATACTAGGATATTACTGATCCTATCTGTATAGAGTTACCCGTCCTAGAACACTACTGGTTCTAATTCTGACGAGTTCGTTCAAATGTTATATTCCAGAACTAAGCTTAACCAAAGCTCCGATACCAAATGAGACGACCCCAAACCCCGTACTGACGGCGGCAAGGATAATCCGTGGAATATAACATAGAAACAGATAATAGCAGAACAGAATTAAATAAATACACCAGATGGTGAACAATAGAATATACTGGATAAAAGCAATCATCAGAGTTACACAGTATATAGGATCTTACATAGTACAAATACAGTTCAGCTATACATAAATGTCTACAACGGAAATAAACAAAATATGTACAATAGGAGTTGAACAGCATAAAAATAAATAAATGATAGAATCCGTCTTCAGCTCCAGCTATCCAGAAAGAACCAGCTAAACCTGAATACAAGGCTTCCCATGTAGAAAAAGAGGCACCCGAGTTTGAAAGTGAAACAAACTACGAGTCAGTCATGGGACTGGTGTGAGAAATCTACTCAACACATATATAATATGGCCAATCACAGGACCACGCCACTTTCGTGGAACGGGTTTACTCCATTGGATTGCCAGTGCTTTAAAACAAATCTTTCTTTTAAACATCGCTATGCTTTTTATAAAAATGAAGCCATTATAAGACTCAGTTCCCATCACACAATGCAACGCAAACCGGAGGATAGAGTTTTTCTCTTATAATGGCCAAAATATGCTTGATACGAATAAAAGGAAGGCATTTATATTATTGCTAGTGTTTGTATGCTTTGAAAACAATTTCAAATCATAACTATCAATCATAGACGGCATTAATGCCCCATACCACTATGTCTTCATATATAGGTATACAATCAAAACCGCACGATGTCGTATTTAGAAATTGGATTTCCATCATAAACCAAGGAAAAAGATAGTCCTTACCGTATTCGAGACTGCCTAGCCCGAGTCTTAGGATCAGAACGCATCGACCCTTGGATCGTCAGGGCCAGTCCACACGGAGTGGATTAAAATGCCTGAACACTACGTTTCCCCGCCCTTTGGGGCGTAAGCGAACCAACGAATGGCTCCATCGGACCCGGATCATCCGATCTAACCGAGGCGCCTCGCAACAACAACAACCACACTGGTGAAAAGTATATAAATGTCAGGGCTGGTAGGTCACTGACACCACCCTAGCCAGGAAGAAGCGCAGGCCCTCCCTGATGTCCTCTCCCGTTTCTAGTTCATACCGGGGTGTGAGGCTCGCGATTTCACGTTATACACAAAGTTACGCCACACCGGCGGTGCTTTGATCATCACCACAAGACTTTGCTTTTCAACAGAAGCCCTGAGCCCTGCATCTTAGCATGCCACACAGGCGATTCATGCCATATGACTGATGTCCATCGATATACAACCTCCGAGCTCGTGCGTTTCAGAGAAGGGCGTTAAGCAAAAGAATAAATTCTCCGCCGCCAAAACAGATGTATATTTAATAGAGATCAATCAACACAGAATAAAATCCAATGTCAGACACACAGTCCATTTACAAGTCCGTTCTGGGTCTGAACGAAACCGGAGGCACTAAATACCTCGCAAACCCTTCGATCACCACGTACGTCTGGACGATCACCACTCATTATCCATATTTCGGGATGCCTCCCAATCAGGACCTCGGTTACCATCCAAACGAGGTGAAGATCTCCGGTCTTCGACCACCGTCTTCATCTTCGACTTTCAATCGTCGGTCAATTATTTGAAATGAGAATTAACTTGGCCTTTTCAAATAATTCATGTATATTTAGAATTTCAAATCAATTTATTTCAATGGTTAAATCGTTCGACAACACTAATTTTGTTCTTTAATGTAATTTTCACACCAAACACATTCAACCATCAAATACCACATAAATCGAGCAAATTCAGTTTATTTCCATTCCATATTGTTTATGGTATTTTATAACGATTTATCGCTATTTTTATTTATTTTAAAATAGCTAATTTAATCAGAACGACGCTTCGGGACATAACGCGGCCGTGGCGCTGTTTTTCTTCAGATTTGATTTACACATATCTGAAAATCTAACCGTTGGATCTTCACAAAATTTACATCATTAGAAAGGTCTTTTCAAAACGAATCTAACGGTTCCAGTTTCGGGAAAATCCGACGGTCGGATCTCCCGGTACAATCGTTTGAAGTTTCGATTTCAAAATACGAACTACAGCGTCGTTATTCGATTAAATATAATTATATATATATATAATCGTTTCTGGCGCTGTTTTTCTTCAGATTTGAATTAAACATTCCAGACAATCCAACCGTTGGATTTTTACAAAGTTGGTGCCATTGGAAAGATTTTTCCAAAGCGAACCCAACGGTTGCGATTTCAGGAAAATCCAGTGGTCGGATTTCCCGGTACAATCGTTTGAAATCACGGTTTCAAAATGTGAACACATGGCCACGTTTCATTTTAATTTTATTTATATTTATATATTTATATAAATATAGTTCATTCAAAAATTCCTATATCGTTTTCACTTCAAATATTTCACTAACGCCTTTAAATTTCGGAAAAACTCGCCATAACCTCCTTTGTACGGGAGGGGCTGGGAAAATTCCCAAATAGCCACACGGGCGTCTCACGTCAAAAAGAAAAAGAAAAAGCCAAGCGGCTAGCCAACAGGCTCATAAAATCATCACCCAAACAAAACAGTAAATGTGTACCTATTTGTCGGGCACAAAATTTTATTCCTCTTCTCTAGCCCCTTTGCTATAACCTGTTCGATAAATATGCATGTACATATATACAGTTCTTATCATTTATCATTTTCCATTCAACTTCATATTTGATTCCATTTGGTTTAAAAACACCATTCATTCTAATGTTGCATGTATAGGCAAAATCATATCATTAGCTAATTAATGAGTATTTCAACTCATATATATTTATTTGAACGAGTGGCTATTTTTAACACTTCGTATTTCAACAATTCGTGTATATAATAAAAATGTGATTTTTATTGTAAAACAATTCATTTCAAAACACTATTATTTTATATAGTTTATATAGGTGATAAAAATAGAATTTTTATTATAAAACAATTTCTTTAAAACGAGATTATTTTACGTAGTCCATATAGTTGATAAAAGGTGATTTTTATTATGAAACAATTTATTTCAAAATATGAATACCATTCAACACATGAATTTCTAATCAACGAATGAATATCGATTCAACACATGAAGGTTTTCTATAGTTTCTATATATTGATAAAAATGTGATTTTTATATTTAAAACACGAATACCATTCAACACATGAATTTCTAATCAACGAATAAATATCAATTCAACACATGAAGGTTTTCTATACAATGAATAAACATAGTTTCAGCAAATGAAAATAATTCAAACACATGAATATTATTCAAAATTTCGGCATCATAACGGCAGGGTAGTTAAAACCGGGACCGTCCCTAGTACGGCTTCTCGCTCTACCTTAAAACCTCGCAGTTTTTGACAATGGGAATCATGCATCTAGTTCGCACGCAGGCGGCATGTATATATTTATTTCATTTCCACAAACTAATCCTATGTGGTTTCAACCAAATATTTCTCAACCACAAACGGGTATTTTTCAACCACAATCAATCAATATCAACCACAAACAATCCCAAACAACCATTCGCTATCAATCAATTTTCACACCAATCACAACCAATAAATATCGTCCATGGTTTGTGGACGAGGGGCGTGTATATATATATATATATATAGCAATTCACTTCTATTTCAACACATATATAATTTTTACAACGCATATATAACTTATACATCGAACATACAACTTATACAACGCTTATACATGAGGTGTACAACGCTTATATAACTCATACATCGACTATATAATTTATACATCGTCGTTTTCCATATTGTTTATAAATTAGAAATCTCACATTGGGTTCCACTCCACCAAAAATAGTAGAAGGCTCAGAAAAATATGCGGTCTCTTCTAGAATGTAGAAGACGTCCACCCGAGTTCAGTGTCTCTTGTTTCACTGAATTTCAACCATATAGCAAAAAGATATGATTTTTACAAGGTTTGCAACGCTTAAAAGTGTTATTTTCAATTTAGAATAATCAAAACCGTATACCTTCCTCGTTGGTTCAAAACTAGGTCACGGATTTGCGCGCAAACAGTGGGGCTTGGGGGCGATCGGCCTATGCCACGCTGACAGCCTTGGAGGGGCGCACGTGCGCCTGAAGTGGCTCTCCGTTCGGTGCAGAGAGATAGGCACGGCAGAACTCGAAAGTCCCGAACTTCCTGGGCTTGTAACTCTCCAAATACTGAACAATAATTTGCAAACTTTACATGGATTTGTAGATCTTTCCTAGATCTACGAAAAACATAACTGGGGGGTGGTGTTTCGTTGCGTGGATTAGAAGAAAAAGAAGAGAGAAGTTTGGATTCAATTTCCGTCTCGCGCGACGAAGGATCGGGGAGAGAGAGAGAGAGTGGAGTGGCCAATCAGAATTTTCCATTTAATTTATATATTTTTAAAATTTCAAAAATACCCCTTACATAGACGAACACCAATTCAAACCCAACGACTGTCGTCCCTAGCGTTTTACCCCCATTCCGAACACAATGGGATATGTTTCGTAGGCCCATTCGACTGTTTCAGTCAGTTTTCCTTCAAATTAAAATATAAAACATTCAATATTTAATTTGAACGTGCATTTCAATTTGCCAGGGCCACAAACTGATTCAAAAAATTCCAGAAAAATAAATCTAGCTATGTTTTGACGATACGGTCCCAACAAAACTGGTTTCGTCGAATTCTGAGACCGTTTGCAAAAAGGCCCATTTCTGGTCGGTCCAATTTAACTGTAATTGACCAAAACACATTTTCCTTTGCCACACTCACATACTAGCTTCAAAAATTATGAAATTTGAAATCTAGCCATAACTTCACATCCCGAATCCAAAAAAAGTGGTTTCGTCGAATTCCGAGGTCGTATGCAAAATGGCCAATTTCACAGGCTATATAAATTCCATAGCGACCTTTCTGAAAATTCATCCGGCCATAACTTTTGCTTCCCGCTATGAAAATTCGATTTTTCAGATTCATTAGAAAGGTATTCACTAACAGATTTAAATATTTTTGGTTTCGCTAAAATCCGTTTTGTTGTGTACCCGGTACAGTCCGACAAAGTTTGAATTCAATTTTTGAAACTACAGCGCCATTTCAGGCCTTGTTTATAATTATAATTAATTATATTTGTTTTCAATTGTCGATTCAAATCACTTTTCATCTCTATTATTTAAAATATTTATTTTAAATATTTAAAATCCATTATTTTAGCCAATTTAAAAAATTTAAATTGGTTCAGATTTTCTGGGTCGTTACATTAAGTGATAAGAGTTAAAGGAAATTAGAAACTGACTAGAGATTAGTTAAGTTGAACGGTTTCCGGAGTATCGATCTGATGTTGGTTTCGGCCTTCGGGATTTATACTTAAGGGATTGTTCACTTACTAGTTTACAGTTAGGGACTAATGATTTTGAAAAGTTAATGAGACGTGAATGAGGATTGGAAATGTTTTCCAATGTTAAAAATGTATATTTTCTAAATATAGAAAATAAGGAAATATGAGTATATATGAATATATATGATGATTGATCGATCGAATTTCTATCTAGAAATAAGATCGTTGTTTGTACACCGAATTGTTTTCACTTGATAGTTAAATCACAGACTATCAAGTTTTAACCATATTTACGTTGTTAATATGGAGAGACCGGTTGGATTAATATCCAAAGAACCACTCTGTATTGGCATAAGCGTTGCGAATCATATATGCCAAAGATAACTGAAGACGGTGTAAAGTGCAAGGGCTGTTGTATAAGTCCTAGGTAGAGATTGCCTAAGATGGATGTACTGAATAGTGCCTTCGGTTTCGTTCAGTCCCAGAACGAACATATATGGACGAATGCCCGACAAAATATTTCCAATGATCGAATGGGTTGGTCGGTATAAATATATATGGTGGCAACGGATTTATTCCCTTAGCATAACATCCAGAATATTTGTGCAAATCAATTAGTGATTAACGGATTTGATAATGTGGCATTCAAAGTGATCGTGTTATCAATGAATGGAAAGTAGTCATAGCCTCTGGCCTCAACAACTGGTAAATGACAAAAAAATCGGGCAGGCAACATGGCTAAGTCGGTCGCTCCGAAGTAGGGTGTATAATCACCTATCTAGAGAATATTCATTTGCTTCTTTAATCTATCAATGTGGTCCCATATATATACGTGAAACGGTTGCTGATCCCAACCGTTGGTGATATACATTCGATACATTCAAGCGAAATGAGTGGTCGGTCATGTGTGGCTGAGTAGCAAGATGTTCTTGTTGAACTCCAGTGTATCGTTCCTAGAGTACACTGATCGGAAGGTGGTTCCATACCTTGTCATAGTTGGAAATCCATTACCCAATACGTGCTTGCGGTTTTGATTGTATACTATATATGTAGAACATGAGATGAAAACGTTACTACTAGATGATTATTATAGTTGTGGTTGATAGACATTATTATAATATCAAAATGTTTTTGATATAAAGATATTTTGGATTCTCATAAGGGAAAAACCCGTTCCGTTATACGGCGTGGTCTTACGAGATATCGTTTACTTGTTCAAACTGTTTTTACTCATACCAGTCCCATGACTGACCCGGAGTTTATTTTGTTTTGTTTTCCCTAAACTCTTGGGTGCCTAAATTTGTACGGGCAGTCAAGTAGTGGGGATTTTACAGATACACTTGGAGAGCTTGGAGCAGGAGGCTTCAAGATTCTATAGCTATTATTATTTCCGCTGTTGTTGTAAGTGTTGTACTCTGAAATGTTATTGTATATATATACTGTTTGTATTTCAAAAGTTATGTTATATTTCATTCTTTCCGCTGTAAGATTCGTGTTTACTCTGATGGTGATGTTCTTCTTTTTCTTCTATTCTATAAGTTCTATCTTATCTATTCTCACCCACTAACTTCTTTCTATTAATTTCTTGAATTTTCAGTGCAATTTGGGGTTGGACTTGGGTTATTTGGTCAGCTCAAATTGGACCGGATTTAACTCTTCTTCGAATAACTAATGTTCGATAACTCCTTTTACTTTATTCGAATTAAAAATATTTGGTTAGCTCAATTGATTCTATTCGAATAACTCCTTCAGATTAACTCTATTCACTTAACTCCTGTCGAATAAACTATATTCGAAAACTCCTTTAACTCTATTCGAATAAACTATATTCGATTAACTCATCTAATTACATTCGAATAAACTATATTCGATTTATTCCTTTAACTCCATTTAACTCTATTCGAATAACTAATATTCGATAAGTCTATTTAACTCTTCTTCGAATAACTAATATTCGATTTACTAAATTTCTAATACCTTATTCGATTGACTCCCTTCGAATACCATATTCGATTTAACTCTATTCGAATAACTAAATTCAATTAACTCCTTTTCGAATAAACTATTCATTTATAAAGATTTACTTTTAGTAACGGTTCTTCACTTTACAAATGATTTCCTTTTTAGTAACATTTTCCATTTTATAATGTTTTCCTTTTTATAACGTTTTCCTTTTTATAACATTTTCCTTTTTATAACATCCTATTCAGTTATAAACAAATTTCCATTTTATAACTCTATTTATTTTCTAAATATTTCCTATCAATTCTATTTGTAAATGATTTACAAATATTTCCTTTTCTATTATTCTATTTGCAAATGGTTTGCAAATATCTCCTTTTCAAATCTATTCTTTGATTTTATAATTTCCCTTTTCCAAATATCTCCTATGTATAAATATTTCAAATTTATAAATATTCCATTTATAAATATCTTATTTCCAAATATCACTTTGAAAATATTCCCTTATCAACATTTCGGTATGTTATGGTATTCAACATATCAAATCACGATGATCAGTATCGTTCAAACACATATAATCAACAACAGATTATATATCACATCGTATATCACAATATATGAATCACAGTAAAATAAATGTTGAGGAATCCAGTTAGATTCCTCCAACCTGTTTCCCTGCATCACAAATGTTATACAATATAAAATCAACATCACTTTCAGTTCTATATGATATATTCTGTTAAACAGAATCAATATAGAAATTCAACTAACTGACTAGCAGTTCAATCAAACAGTCAACACACAGTCAATCAACCAATATTTAACAGTTCTAAAAATACAACGTGAAATTATAAACTGTTCAGAGTTAGTGAGATTTACTCACATTGGACGATCATCGTTAATAACGATAACCATCGCTCGATTTAGACGGACAATTTATTTTGCTATAAATTGTAACGAGCTCAGATTCGCTCCCCGTCAGTTCCAATGCGTAGCCACCGTCCATACGATCCCAACAGATCTGACTGTTCGAAATTCTGACCATATACGAACGAGATATTGGATTTACAAGTTAAACAATTATTTAATTAAATAAAACTTGAACATTCCTTATTTTTGGGCTTCACCTTTTACTCTTGGCCCATTTAAACCATTTGATACCCGATCCATTTGAAAACCCCTTCTTCCCCGATTTCAATTTCACAGAACCGCTACTCCCCCAATGCCCGTTGACCTGTCTTTGACCTCACCCCTCCACCACGTCGGTCATCACCCTCCGGCGCGAACACCACCGTTGAATCCCTCACTGAAACCTCCTTCTTCCTATAGCATAAATTACCAACTCGCAATCACCCCGTCACAACAACCTGTAGCCCCAAAATTCCTATACCCCGGTCGCATTTCACCCAGGATCACCGGAGTCCCCTTCGACGCCGCCAACTGCCGCGCCTCGCCACCCCAAGTCTTCCTATCACCTCGATTCTGCCTACGAGCCACCATGTCGACGCTGGACGTCAGCCTTAGCTCCACCGTGAAGATTTTGAAGGCCCAAAAAAGGCATCGAGCTGAACGATGTTTATACCAGATGATAGAGAACATTAACCCGAACACATATATAAATATTTTGGCATTTATAACTTTTGATTTGATTTTTCTTTGATTTTTAAACCTCACGAGTTGTTTATTTGCTGAAGAACAAAATGTGACGGCGGATATTTTGAGGAAGTGAATTAGGTTAAAAGTGTTAAAGGGGTATATATAGGGAATTTAGATATTTTAGGATATTTTATTTTAATCATATATATCCATTTCTGCACTCTAAAAATTCCTACGAACACACACGATATCTAAAAATCACGGAACTTGACTTCTAACAATAATTTAACATTGCGAATCCAACAAAATTAGTTTCTTCGAATTCTGAGGTCGTTTGCAAAACTGGCTATTTTTAAAGCTCTGGATGACCCATTTAAATATATAAATATATTTAAAAACAATTAAATTTAATATTTAAAAATAAATATTATCGTCTATTTTTACAGTGGAATACCATACAGCTCTAGAATATTCCTATATGAATCTCTAACTCGATATTCACTTCTGGGTCAACCCGATATTCGATTTATATTGAAATTCCTTTTAAAAATATAAATAATTCCTTTATAAATTATAAAGGAATTCCACAGCGACTTTTCTAGAATTTGATTTGGACATATCTCAAAATCTACACGACGAAATCGCAATTTTTCTCTTCCACTAGAAAGATATACTCCACCAGCTCCACATATTTCTTGTTTCACAGAAATCCGGCTTAAAACGAATCCTGTACATTCAGTTGAAGTTCAAATCGCCAATTAACGAACTGCATCGCCATTTCGAGCTTGATTTTAATTATAATATAATTATATGTTCAAACTGTCGTTATTTAAATATATTCGTTATCGAAATTCAATTCTAAACTGAATTAAATATTACAGATGATCCAGTTCACACCATATCGCCATTTCAGCCAATTCTGTTTAATTTAGAATTAAATATATTATTTAATTTATTATTTTAATTAAATATTCACCATTATTTAATTCCACGACCATTAAATTGACTATATCACTATTTATATAATTAAATAAATTAATTATAATACCTCTGCCAATGCGGGTCATTACATTCTTCCCCACTTAAAATAATTTCGTCCTCGAAATTGCTAAGTTAGAAGATGACTCTATCGACTGGTTAGAACATATTTGTTCACTTTTTAACTTCAGTTTCAACTGAACTAATTAAAAATTTATTTAGTTCATATCAACGAAAATTTCCAAAAATCCTGAAAATTTTCTAACACCTTAACTTTTCGAAAAATTTCGCCAGAACTCCTTCGTACTGGTCAATAGGTCAAACTCCAACTCGCCACTCTGGGCCATCTCCAACCCAAAGGAAAATCAAACAGCCAAGCGGCTTGCCAATTCGGCTCATAAATCTTATATCCAATAGAAATATAAACTTGTACCTTTTTGTCGATATACCATTATATCCTTTCCACCTGTTATCAATTCAGCGGATACAAGGGTCATTCCAATCAAATTCCAATCTGCTTTTATCCACAACACAACCATTCGCTTATATCCGAGCCAAATACCATTTCAACTCGAGTTTCTTCTCGATTCCTAACTCTTAACTTGATTTTCACATTACACTTCAAATTTGAATTTCACAATCCGATTTGTCTTGATATCATTCTAATTCAATCTCAGTTACCACTTTGTTGTCTTTACTTTAATTCAATTTTGCTTTCATAAATTCTTGTTAAATTTGTTTTTAATTCCAACAGTCTTTTCCCTGGGAGTTTTTTAAACAGTTTACTCTTTTCAAAAATCAAATTTTCCTTTTGAACATGTCACTGAGCCCTTAATTAATATTCCATTAGTTAAATCACTTCTCTATTTCTTTATCAATATTTGTTAACCAAATATTTTCAATAACCATATTGGCCTTTTATGTTATTTGGAAAACATTTCCGAATATCGCCTTCCTTTATTTTCTAAACTTTAGAAAATATATGCTATTTATAATTGGAAAATATTCCAATTACTTATCTCTTTTTTCAATCTCGTTAATTTTTATACTTAAGAAATATTCTTTATTATATTTCCAAGCTTACACTTATTTGGGTTAAAACGGATGTTGTGTAAAACATCGTTACGACAAACCAAATACTATATTCAACTAACTCTTATTCAACATTGATCTTCGAGCCTGAAATCTTACTATTTATTTGTTAATAATGAAATCAATCAAGTTGGGTTATAACTACCTCTCAGGCCTTGACTGAATAACATTTATAACGTCAAAATAGATATGACTACTTACTCGAATAATCAAAACCATACAACTACTTATTCACTTTTAAACACGTATACGCTTCCGCTTTCTATTCCTACTAGATTTTATTCTTAGTCTTCCTTTTTGATTTTACTATTCTATTTCTAAGTTCGTTTCCTTATCGACTTCTATATATATATATCGATACGTTGATTTCTAACTATCAAATTATCTTGAAAATATTCTAACTCCTTAAATTCCCGGAAAAATTCGCCATAACCTCCTTTGTACCGGGAGCATCGGGATATTTCAAATAGCCTCCCATGACCCTCACCAATCCAAAAGAAAAAGAAAAAGCCAAGCGGCTAGCCGATACGGCGCATAAAATCTCATATATGAATTAAATACATACCTTTTCGTCGAGCATTCTATTTATATACCTTCATACCTTATCCATACTTATCTCATGTATATTTATACGTGCCCAATCTATTTTAACTATACCTGATCGTTTTAACTCAATTCATTAATTAATTTGTTAATTAACTCTTTAGTCTATTTCACTTTTATATTTGATCATGACATGTTCAAATATATTTTAACTTGCTTGTTAACTAATTTGAATCCAAATTTCAAATTTAAGCTCTATATTCGATTTCGAATATAATTTTACAAATCCAATTCACCTTTCAAAGTTCAACTTCAAATTCGAAACTCGATTAATTAATTCCTCTTCGACTTAGTTAATTCTATTCAAATTCTATTCAAATTCTATATCTCTTCTATTATTCAAATCTATATATCAAATTCTATTCAAATTCTATATATTCAAATTCTATAGTTTAAATTCCATTTGAATTATATATTCAAATTTTATATATTCAAATCCTATATTTGAATTCCTTTTGAATTCTATATTCAAATTCCATTTCACTTTCGATATTCAAATCCTATATTTGAATTCCTTTATATTTTCTATATTCAAATTCTATATTTGAATTCCATTTGAATTTCTATATTCAAATTCCATTTGAATTTCTATATTCAAATTCTATATCACTTCCATTGAATCTCATATATTCAAACTCCCTTTGAATTTCTATATTCAATATCTATTTCAAACTTTCTTTATTCATTCTTTATTATAAATCCCATTTTGAAATTCAACACAACTTGTCTTTCCCAAAACAAATTCAAAACAGTATCTCTAGTAGTAATTCGTCACTTACAACTCGAAAATGAATACTGATGATGCAGCTGTCATCATCAGAATCTATTTTCCAGCGATCGAAGTGAGTTCAATACTATAAAACCATTTCTAAACATTTCCACTTTGAAATTCATTTCAAAATACAATTCACATTGCTTGTAAAACAATTTAAAATCTCCCAGGATCTTAAATTTTCCTTATTTTTAATCCAAATCCATTTACAAACACTTATCCAATTTTCCAGAGTTTTACTTGACTGCGCGTACAAAATTGGGCACCCAAGAGTTAAGGGAAAACAAAAAAACATAAACTCCGGGTCAGTCATGGGACTGGTATGAGTAAAACAGTTTAAAACAGATTGAGCCATTAAACTATATCTCATAAGGCCACGCCGTATAATGGAACGGGTTTTTCACTTATGAGAATCCAAAATATCTTTATATCAAAAACCTTTTGATATTATAATAATGTCTATCAACCACAATATAATAATCATCTAGCAGAAACGCTTTCATCTCACGTTCTACATATATAGTATATAATCAAAACCGCAAGCACGTATTGGGTAATGGTTTTCCAACTATGACAAGGTATGGAACCACCTTCTGATCAGTGTACTCTAGGAACGATACACTGGAGTTCAACAAGAACATCTTGCAACTCAGCCACACATGACCGACCACTCATTTCGCTTGAGTGTATCGAATGTACATCACCAACGGTTGGGATCAGCAATCGTTTCCCGTATATATATATATGGGACAGCATTGATAGATTAAAGAAGCAAATGAATATTCTCTAGATAGGTGATTATACACCCTACTTCGGAGCGACCGACTTAGCCATGCTGCCTGCCCGACTTCTGTCATTTACCGGATGTGAGGCTAGAAGCTACGCTTATCTTTTACATGTCACATCTTCATTCACTTTTAATGTCACATCGTCATACCTTCCAAATCACAAATTGACTTATTCAAAAATATCACGGGTATAAAGCTAAGAGAAACGAATTCCTCCACCACCAAACGTGAATACGTTTGAAGAGATCAACTTACGTGATCTATTAGATATACTCTGTCAGACATCCTTCCATACAGGTCGTCCTAGGACTGGACAAACTGATGGCACTATTCTGTAAACAGAATAGCCCTTGCATAACTCTGTCTTCAATTTTATTTGGCATATATGATTCGCAACGCTTATGCCAATACAGAGTGGTTCTTCGGATAATAATCCAACCGGTCTCTCCATATTAACAACGTTAAAATGGTCGAAAACTTCGATAGTCTGTGATTTAACCATCAAAGAAACACAGGGGGTGCAAACAATGATATTATTTCCAATTGGAAATTATATCGATCAATCATCAACCATATATATATATATATATATATATATATATATATATATCTCCTCATTTCTATTTTTAGAAAATATACGTTATTAACACTGGAAAACATTTCCATTTGTTTATTTACATATCACTATCATCCCACATCTATGAGACTCTAACTATAACCAACAAGAGAACAACTTCCCAAGTATAAACCCCGAAGGCCGGAACCAACATCAGATCGATACCCAGAAAACAATTCAACTTATTAATCTCTATTCAGTTTCTAATTTCTGTTTAACTCCATTTTGATTTACTCTAATTGTAATGACCCGGAAATTTGGCGACTTTGGTTATCGACATAAACACGATGAAGACTAACCAAACATCGGAAAATACCGGTCATTAATGAAAGAAATTAGAGGGTGAGGAAAGATAAGATAGAAACTTAGAATAGAAGAAGAAGAAGAAGACAACATCAAAGTAACACGAATCTCACAGCGGAACGAAACAACATATAATAGATAACATATCATTGAAATCAAATCATTATATGTATACAATAACATTATCAGAGTACAACACTTACAACACAACAGAAATAACTATAGCTATGTAATCCTGAAGCCTCCTGCTCCAAGCTCTTCCAGTATATCTGTAAATCCCGACTACTTGACTGCCCGTACAAATTTAGGCACCCAAGAGTTTAGGGAAACAAACAAATAAACTCCGGGTCAGTCATGGGACTGGTATGAGTAAAATAGTTTAAAACAGTTTGAACAAGTAAACGATATCTCATAAGACCATGCCGTATAACGGAATGAGTTTTTCCCTTATGAGAATCCAAAATATCTATATATCAAAAACCTTTTGATATTATAATAATGTCTATCAACCACAATATAATAATCATCTAGCAGAAACGCTTTCATCTCACGTTCTACATATATAGTATACAATCAGAACCGCAAGCACGTATTGGGTAATGGATTTCCAACTATGACAAGGTATGGAACCACCTTTCTCTAGTGTACCTCTAGGAAGGAATACACTGGGTTCAACAAGAACATCTTGTAACCCGACCACACATGACCGACCACTCATTTCGCTTGAGTGTATCGAATGTATATCACCAACGGTTGGGATCAGCAACCGTTTCCCGAATGGGACAACATCAACAATAGATTTTTAGAAATAAATGAAACTCTAGATCAGGTGATTATACACCCTACTTCGGTGCGACCGACTTAGCCATGCTGCCTGCCCGATTTCTGTCATTTACCGGATGTGAGGCTAGAAGCTACGCTTTATCATCGCACCAGATTCACTTTGAATGCCACATCGTCAAATCCATCAAATCACCGATTGACGTCCTCAACCATACAATACGTGTTAGCTAAAAGAAGTATCCTTCTCCGCTTCCACTCTTGGTACGGTTGGAGAAATCAATATACGTGATCGTCTAGGAATACTCTGTCAGACATTCATCCATACAAGTCATCCAGGAACAGGATGAACCGAAGGCACTATTCTGTAAACAGGATAGCCCTTGCATAACTCCGTCTTCAATTTCCTTTGGCATATATGATTCGCAACGCTTATGCCAATATAGAGTAGTTCTTTGGATAATAATCCAACCGGTCTCTCCATATTAACAACGTTAAAATGGTCAAAACTTCGATAGTCTGTGATTTAACCATCGAAGAAAAACAGGCGTGCAAACAACGATATTATTTCCAGATGGAATTACTATCAATCAATCATCCATTATATATATATATATATATATTCATATTTCCATATTTTCTATGTTTAGAAAATATACGTTAACACTGGAAAACATTTCCATTTCTAATCCCTATTTCCAATTTCAATATTTGATTACGTTTCTGATTCTAGTTGGAAAACATTTCCAAATCTTCTTTACTTGGATTTAAACAGATGTTTAAATCAACATCGCGACGACACTCAAACCATTATACTTATTTACTAAATTCACTTAACCACTTTCACTCTCGAGCCTTAACCATTTCTAAATTAAAAATGAAGTCAATCAAGTTGGGGTATAACTACCTCTCAAACCTTAACTGAACAACATTTCTAACTTTGAAATAGGCAAAGTTCACTTTATATTTCTTTAACAACTTCCTTACGTAAATCTCCTTCGAATCATCTCTATTCAATTTACTCTATTGGACTAACGCTATTGGATTAACTCTATTCGATTAACTCCTTTAACTCTATTCGAATAACTAATGTTCGATTAACTCCTTTAATTCCATTCGAATAAAACTATATTCGATTTATTCCTTTAACTCCATTTAACTCTATTCGAATAACTAATATTTGATAACTCTATTAAACTCTTATTCGAATAACTAATATTCGATAACTCCTTTTACTTTATTCGAATCACTAATATTTGATTAACTCAATTGAATAACCCGAGTTCGATTAACTCTATCGATTTACTCTAACTGATTAACTCTAACTGGTTTAACTCTAACTGGTTAACTCTAATTGATTAACTCTAACTGGTTAACTCTAACTGGTTAACTCTAATTGATTAACTCTAACTGGTTAACTCTATTCAGCTAACTCGACTCGACTAATCCCTTTCGAATAACATTCGATTTACTAACTTTTGAATACCATATTCGATTTAACTCCTTCGAATACCATATTCGATTTAACTCCTTTCGAATACCATATTCGATTTAACTCCTTTCGAATACCATATTCGATTTAACTCCTTTCGAATACCATATTCGATTTAACTCCTTTATTCGCTTTATAAAGATTTCCTTTTTAACAACGTTTATTCATTTTTAAAATAGTAACGGTTCTCCACTTTAAAATGATTTCCTTCTTATAACAGTTTCCTTTTTATAACGTTTTCCCTTTTATAATGTCCTATTCCGTTATAAATAAATTTCCCTTTTTAACTCTATTTATTTTCTAATATTTCTTATCAATTCTATTTGTAAATGATTTACAAATATTTCCTTTTCTATTATTCTATTTGCAAATGGTTTGCAAATATTTCCTTTTCAAATCTATTCTTTAATTTTATAATTTCCCTTTTCTAAATATCTCCTATTTATAAGTATTCCAATTTATAAATATTTCTTATTTATAAATATTCCATTTACAAATATTTTATTTTCAAATATCACTTTGAAAATATTCCCTTGTCAACATTTCGGTATGTTATGGTGTTCAACATATCAAATCACGATGATCAGTATCGTCCAAACACATATAATCGACAACAGATTATATATCACATCATATATCACAATATATGAAAAACAATAAAATAACTGTTGAGGAATCCAGTCGGATTCCTCCAACCTGTTTCCCTGCATCCACAGATGTTACATAATAAAATCAACATCACTTTCAGTTCAATATGATATATTCTGTTAAACAGAATCAATATAGAAATTCAACTAACTGACTAGCAGTTCAATCAAACAGTCAACACACAATCAATCAGCCAATTTTTAACAGTTCTAAAAATACAACATGAAATTATAAACTGTTCAGAGTTAGTGAGATTTACTCACATTGGACGATCATCGTTAATAACGATAACCATCTCTCGATTTGATTCAGACGGACAATTTATTTTGCTATAAATTGTAACAGACTCCAATAGGTTTCCAGTCAGTTCCATCGTGTAGTGTCCGTCCATACGATCCTAACGAATCTAACCGTTCGCAATTCTGACATCGTACGGCCAAGATAAACCATTAACAAATTAGTATACATATTTAAATAGTTTTAATTTAATTATTCCTTGTTATTGGGCCTTACCACACAACAACAGCCCACCCAACTCAGACCTGGTCAAACCCATGTCCACGTATCCCTTCTCCTCCAAATTTACTACCGAAGCCCTGCTCCTGTTCTTCGAAATGGATTTTCAGGACCAAATCCGATCCTTCCTCCACAAATCCTTCATCGATTCTCGAACTAAAATTACCATCGAGGTTCTCATCTCCGCCCGCACCCGTCTAGCGCCTTAACCACCAGCTTACAACCCCCTCCCCCATCCAAAACGACCTGCTGTCCAACCCATCCACTCACGCTGTCGGGTTTTACCAGAGACCGCCGGAAATCCTCCGACCTCCTTCATCTGGTGTGCCTCGACCTCGTAAACCCTCCAGCGATATTACTTCGGCTTAACTCCGCCTCTAATCGCATCAAAGCTAAACCTTAGTTGCTATACCAAAGAGGACAGCGAACAATATTTGTTCGATCCTCACCACATTGCATATTAAAACGAAGAGCATCAATGCAGGAAGTTGAATATCCAAGTTTGGAGATTTATAGTAATTGTTTTGATTTTTTTAGGATTTTTCAAAGAGGGAGATTATTCACATTTTGGAAACTTAGAGAGTGACGGCGGAAAATGGTTGATGAAATTAGGTTAAGGGGTTGTGAGAGTACTTATAGGATAGTTTAAATCATTATTATATTGATTATTTTAATTTATCATAACCAATTTCTATGTGTATCTGTTGAATAAAAATTCCTATAATCACATATGACACCTAAAAATCACGAAACTGGGCATGTAGCTACATCTCGACATTACTGGTTTCGTCGAATTATGTCTTCATTTGTAAAAGTGGCTATTTTTAAATTTCTAAATAGCCTATTTAAATATATAAATATATATAAATATAATTAAATTTAATATTTAAAAATAAATATTAACGTCTATATTCACATGGAATACCGTACAACTTCAGAATATTCCTATATGGATTTCTAACTCGATATTCATTTCTGGGTCAACCCGATATTCGATTTATATTGAAATTCCTTTTTAAAATATAAATAATTCCTTTATAAATTATAAAGGAATTCCACAGTGACTTTTCTAAAATTTGATTTGAACATAAATCAAAATCTACATGATGAAATCCCGATTTTTCTCTTCCATCAGAAAGATAACTCCACCAGCTCCACACGTTTCTTATTTCACAGAAATCCGGCTTAAAATGAATCTTGTACATTCAGTTGAAGTTCAGATCGCCAATTTACGAACTGCAGCGCCATTTCAAGCTCGATTTTAATTATATTATAAATTCTACGTTCAAACTTCATTCAAATAATATATTCGTTATTCTAATTCAATTCTAAACTGAATTAAATATAATAGATGATCCAGTTCACACCGTATTGCCATTTCAGCCAATTCTGATTATTTCAGAATTAAATATATAATTTAATTTATTAATTAAATATTAACCATTATTTAATTCCACGACCATTAAATCCTTTTAATCACCCTTTTTAAAATTAAATAAATAAATTATAATACCTCTGCCAATGCGGGTCATTACATTCTTCCCTACTTTAAAATAATTTCGTCCTCGAAATTGCTAAGTTAGAAGACGACTCTATCGACTGGTTAGAACATATTTGTTCACTTCTTAACTTCAGTTTCCAACTGGACCAATTAAATTTCAATTTAATATTAATTAATTCTTATCAACGAATCCTGAAAATTTTCTAACTCCCTAACTTTCGGAAAATTTCGCCATAACCTCCTTTGTACAGCCCTATCGGTAAAACCACAACTCGCCTCTCTGGGCCATCTCCATACCAAAAGAAAATCAAACAGCCAAGCGGCTTGCCAATTCGGCTCATAAATCTTATATCCAATAGAAATATAAACTTGTACCTTTTTTCGGCATATCATTATATCCTTCCCATCTGTTATCAATTTAGCGAATACCAGGGTCATCCCAATCAAATTCCAATCTGCTTTTATCCACAACACAACCATTCACTTATATCCGAGCCAAATATCATTTCAACTCGAGTTTCTTCTCGTTTCCCAACTCCTAACTTGATTATCCCATTACACTTCAAATTTGAATCTCACAATCCAATTTGTCTTGATATCATTCTAATTCAATCTCAGTTACCACTTTTCTGGCTTTACTTTAATTTGCTTTCACAAATTTCTGTTAAATTTGTTTTTAATTCAAACAGTCTTTCCCTGGGAGTTTTAAACAGTTTACTCTTTTCACAAAATAAAATTTTCCTTTTGAACATGTCACTGAGCCCTTAATTAATATTCCACTAGTTAAATCACTTCTCTATTTCTTTATCAATATCTGTTAACCAAATATTTTCAATAACCATATTGGCCTTTTATGTTATTTGGAAAACATTTCTGAATATCGCCTTCCTTTATTTTCTAAATTTTAGAAAATATATGCTATTTATAATTGGAATATATTCCAATTACTTATCTCTTTTCTGATCTCGTTTATTTGTATACTTAGGAAATATTCTTTATTATATTTCCTAGCTTACACTTATTTGGGTTAAAACGGATGTTGTGTAAAACATCGTTACGACAACCCAAATACTATATTCAACTTTCACTTATTTGAATTTTGTACGGACCGTAATGTCAAACTCTAGCAGTATGTCCAGTTTGGTGATTTTTAGGTATCGTATGTAATCACTGGGATTTTTAGAAGGCAAAAGGAATATAAAAATCAAAATATATCAACAAATATCTATCTAGGAAAATCCTATAAATACCCCTAAACTTTCTCCTAACCTAATTTCACTTTCTCACGGTCAAAGAAACAAGCCGCCAGTGTTATCTCCTCAAACAAAAATCGTGAGCCTTCATAAATTCATAGAAATCAAAAGAAAATGTTATAAATCCAAAAACCCATATCATTGTGCTCCTCATGACTTCCTCTTCACCCCTATATAATCATTTAGGGGTCCGGCGCATCTTATTAGTCGCTCAGAAATGTACAGCGCCATGGTTGTGTGCTTAGGGTTGAACAATTCTCGAAATCCAGGCATCGATGAGTGATTGAAGGATCGTATTTGAGTTCAGCGTTCCATATAGCACTTGCGTGCAGATTATTGTGCGTTTCCACAATGAAAACCGTCGATGTCTTCACGGTTGAGCTGAAGGTCACGCGTTTGAATTGAGGTGATCGGATTCAACAATTTGGGTATGATGTTGTAGAGGTGCGAACGAGAGAAACTATGGGAATTTTTATTCGAATTTTAGTAGAGAGATGAAGGAGTTCTTGTGGAAGGAAAAGGGTAAATGGTGGGTGCGGGTTCGCTGAAGTTCGTGGAGGAGGAAAGGAGCATGGTAGTTGAGGATTTTGGTGAAGAGAGAGACGGGCCTGAAGGATAATGGGCTGGTTGGTTTAAATGGTGAAGCCCATGCTAATTAATATTAATAATTAAAGTTTAATTTTTAATTTAAATGATATAGGAAAACTTGAGTAAATCATAACGTTGTCATACTGTGTCAGAATCTGACGAAACCAGTCGCGTTGGACTCGTATCAGACAATACTATGCATACAATTTGGTTTGGAGTGGATTGGATCTCGTTGAATTTATGATAAAATAAAATGCCTGAATGGAGCTTTTGAACGGTTATCGTTGTTTCACGATAAACCGACCAATGTGAGTAAATCTCACTAACGCTGAACAGTTTATAATTTCATGTTGTATTTTTAGAACTGTTAAATATTGATTGATTGATTGTGTATTGACTGTTTGATTGAACTGCTAGACAGTTAGTTGAATTTCTATATTTAATTCTATTTAACAGAATATATCATATGGAACTGAAAGTGATGTTATCTATACTGTTTAACATCTATGATGCAGGGAAATAGGTTGGAGGAACCCAACAGGGTTCCTCAACATTTATTTTACTGTTTTTCATAAATTGTGATATATGATGTGATTTATAATCTATTGTCGATTATATGTGTTTGGACGGTACCGATCATCGTGATTTGATATGTTGAATACCATAACATACTGAAATGTTGATAAGGGAATATTTTCAAAGTGATATTTGAAAATAAAATATTTATAAATGGAATATTTATAAATAAGAAATATTTATAAATTGGAATATTTTTAAATAGGAGATAATTAGAAAAAGGGAAAACGTTATAAAAAGGAAACTATTATAAGAAGGAAATCGTTTTAAAGTGGAGAACCGTTACTAAAAGTAAATCTTTAAAATGAATAAATGTTGTTAAAAAGGAAATCTTTATAAAGCGAATAAAAGAGTTAAATCGAATATGGTATTCGAAAGGAGTTAAATCGAATATGTTATTCGAAACGAGTTAAATCGAATATGGTATTCGAAAGTAGTAAATCGAATATGGTATTCGAAAGGAGTTAAATCGAATATGGTATTCGAAAGTAGTAAATCGAATTAGTTATTCGAAAGGGGTTAGTCGAGTCGAGTCAGTTGAATAGAGTAATTGAATATTTGTTATTCGAATTAGAGTTAACCAGTTAGAGTTAAACTAGTTAGAGTTAACCAGTTAGAGTTAACCAGATGGAGTTAATCAATTAGAGTTAACCAGTTAGAGTTAAACCAGTTGGAGTTAATCGATTAGAGTTAAAGCAAAAAGTAATTTATTCGAATAGAAAGTTAAAGGAATAAATCGAATACAGTTTATTCGAATAGAGTAAAAGGAGTTAATCGAATATAGTTTATTCGAATAGAAAGTAAAAGGAGTTAATCGAATATAGTTTATTCGAATAGAATAAAGGAGTTAATCGAATATATAGTTTATTCAAATAGAATAAAGAAGTTAATCAGATATAGTTTATTCGAATAGAGTAAAAGGAGTTAATCGAATATATAGTTTATTCAAATAGAATTAAAAGAGTTATCGAATATAGTTTATTCAATAGGAGTTAAGTGAATAGAGTTAGAGTTAAATCAAAAGAGTTAAGTGAATAAAATAAATTGAATAGGGTTATCGAATATACCTTATCGAAGGAAAGAATTATCGAATAGAAAAGATTTGAAATAGAGTTAGGTAAGGAAGTTTGTTAAAGAATTAGAAGGGTGAACTTTGTCTATTTCAAGGTTAGAAACGTTGTTCAGTTAAGGTCTAAGAGGTAGTATTACCCCAACTTGATTGACTTCACTTTTAACTAAGGAATGGTTAAGGTTCGATAGTAAAGGATGGTTAAGTGAATTTAGTAATTAAAGGAAATGGTTTGAGTTGGCATCGCGATGGTTTGTTTAAACATCTGTCTAAGTCCAATGAAGAAGCTATGGAAATGTTTTCCAAATAAGAAACCAGAAATGTTTTCAAATAAAGATAACAAAAAATGGAAATGTTTTCCATTGTTAATAACGTATATTTTCCAAATTTAGAAAATAAGAAATATTGAATATAGGGAAACAGGAGATAAGTAAATTAATGAAATAAAGAGATAAATGTTAAATGATGTTTGATCGATATAAATTTCCATTGGGAAATAATATCGTTGTTTGCACACCTGTTTTTCTTCGATAGTTAAATCACAGACAATCGAAGTTTTGACCATTTTAACAATGTTAATATGGAGAGACCGGTTGGATTATTATCCAAAGAACCACTCTGTATTGGCATAAGCATTGCGAATCATATATTCCAAAGTAAATTGAAGACGGAGTTATGCAAGGGCTGTCCTGTTTACAGAATAGTGCCTTCGGTTCATCCTGTTCCTTGATGACTTGTATGGACGGATGTCTGATAGAGTATTTCCAGACGATCACGTATATTGATTTCTCCAACCGTACCAAGAGTGAAAGCGGAGAAGGAAACTTCTTTTAGCTAACACATAATGTATGGTTGAGGACGTCAATCGGTGATTTGATGGATTTGACGATGTGGCATCCAAAGTGAATCTAAGGTGATGATAAAGCGTAGCTTCTAGCCTCACATCCGGTAAATGACAGAAATCCGGCAGGCAGCATGGCTAAGTCAGTCGCTCTGAAGTAGGATGTATAATCACCTGATCTAGAGTTTCATTTATTTCTAAAAATCTATTGTTGATGCTGTCCCATTCGGGAAACGGTTGCTGATCCCAACCGTTGGTGATATACATTCGATACACTCAAGCGAAATGAGTGGTCGGTCATGTGTGGCCGGGTTGCAAGATGTTCTTGTTGAACCCAGTGTATTCCTCTCTAGAGGTACACTAGCGAAAGGTGGTTCCATACCTTGTCATAGTTGGAAATCCATTACCCAATACGTGCTTGCGGTTTTGGTTGTATACTGTATATGTAGAATGTGAGATGAAAGCGTTTCTACTAGATGATTATTATATTGTGGTTGATAGACATTATTATATCAAAAGGTTTTTGATATAAAGATAATTTGGATTCTCATAAGGGAAAAACCCGTTCCGTTATACGGTGTGGTCTTATGAGATATCATTTACCTGCTTGAACTGTTTTAAACTGTTTTATTCATACCAGTCCCATGACTGACCCGGAGTTTATTTGTTTGTTTCCCTAAACTCTTGGGTGCCTAAATTTGTACGGGCAGTCAAGTAGTCGGGATTTATAGATATACCGGAAGAGCTTGGAGCAGGAGGCTTTAGGATCATATAGCTATAGTTATTTCCGCTGTGTTGTAAGTGCTGTACTTTGATAATGATATGTATATTCAAGTACAGATTTGTATTTCAAAGTTATGTTATGAAATATATTTATTTGTTCCGCTGTGTGATTCGTGTTACTCTGATATTGTGTTCTTCTATTATAAGTTTCTATCTTATCTTTCGTCACCCTCTAATTTCTTTCATTAATGACTGGTATTTTTCGATGTTTGGTTAGTCATCATTGAGTTTATGGCGATAACCAAAGTCGACAAAAACCCGGGTCATTACAGTTGGTATCAGAGTTTAAGTCAAGTGAATTACCTTGGCTCTGTGGCGTGACTCAGTAGAGATAGGGTTAGTAATACCCTAGATTGAGTTGAGTGTATATATACGAGTGAATGTATTTGTTATTGATATAAAAATTTGTTTTATATTGTGGAGATTTATTGCTTGAGTTGTTTATGGGTTCTGGCCGATCAGTTTGATCCACTGTATCGGTAGGAGTTACTAAACACTCGAATATGATGGGTCGACACGATATGTTTTGAAAAGAGGGTAAATTAAAATAATTTTACCCAAAGTATATTTTGATATAAAGAAGTATATATATTAGATATATTGGTTGTTATTATAATCGAGTAAGATTATAAATTAAACGGTTATGTAAATAACCAATCAGAATTCATATAAGTGAAATATGTAAAATCAGATGAGTTGAATCTAAAATTTAAACCAGAAATTGAATTAAAACTCTAGAAAATTTGATAAGTGTTTGTAAATGGATTTGGATTTAAAATAAGGAAAATTTAAGATCCTGGGAGATTTTAAATTGTTTTACAAGCAGTGTGAATTATATGTTGAATGAATTTCAAAGTGGAAATGTTTAGAAATGGTTTTGTAGTATTGAACTCACTTCGATCGTTGGAAAATAGATTCTGATGATGACAGCTGCATCATCAGTATTCATTTTCGAGTTGTAAGTGACGAATTACTACCAGAGATATTGTTTTGAATTTGTTTTGGGAAAGACAAGTTGTGTTGAATTTCAAAATGGAATTGAAATAGAAATTGAATATAGAAATTCAAAGGGAGTTTGAATATATGAAATTCAATGGAATTGAAATAGAAATTGAATATAGAAATTCAAATGGAATTCAAATATAGAATTTGAACATATGGAATTTGAATATAGAATTCAAATGGAATTTAAACTATAGAATTTGAATATATAGAATTTGTATAAAATTTGAATAGAAATTGAATAGAATTAACTAAGCCGAAGAGGAATTAGTTAATCGAGTTTTGAAGTTGAAGTTGAACTTTGAAAGGTGAATTGGATTTGTAAATGGATATTCGAAATCGAATATAGAACTTAAATTTGAAATTTGGATTCAAATAAGTTAATAAGCAAGTTGAAATATATTTGAACATGTCATGTTCAAATATAAAAGTGAAATAGACTAAAGAGTTAATTAACAAATTAATTAACGAATTGAGTTAAAACGATAAGGTATACTTAAAATAGATTGGGCAAGTATAAATATACATGAGATAGGTATGGATAAGGTATGAAGGTATATAAATAGAATGCTCGACGAAAAGGTATGTATTTAATTCATATATGAGATTTTATGCGCCGTATCGGTTAGCCGCTTGGCTTTTTCTTTTTTCTTTTGGATTGGTGAGGGCCATGGGAGGCTATTTGAAATATACCGATGCTCTTAGTACAAAGGAGGTTATGGCGAATTTTTCCGGGAATTTAAGTAGTTAGAATATTTTTTAGATAATTTGATAGTTAGAAATCAACGTATCGATATATATATAGAAGTCGATAAGGAAACGAACTTAGAAATAGAATAGTAAAATCAAAAAAGGAAGACTAAGAATAAAATCTAGTAAGAACAGAAATAGGAAGCATATACATGTTTAAAAAGTAAATAAGTAGTTGTATGGTATTGATTATTCGAGTAAGTAGTCATATCTGTTTTGACGTTATAAATGTTATTCAGTTAAGGTCTGAGAGGTAGTTATACCCCAACTTGATTGATTTCATTATTAACAAATAAATAGTAAGATTTCAGGATCGAAGATCAATGTTGAATAAGAGTTAGTTGAATATAGTATTTGGGTTGTCGTAACAATGTTTTACACAACATCCATTTTAACCCAAATAAGTGTAAGCTGGAAAATATAATAAAGAATATTTCCTAAGTATAGAAATAAACGAGATCGGAAAAGAGATAAGTAATTGGAATATTTTTCAATTATAAATAGCATATATTTTCTAAAGTTTAGAAAATAAAGGAAGGCGATATTCAGAAATGTTTTCCAAATAACATAAAAGGCCAATATGGTTATTGAAAATATTTGGTTAACAAATATTGATAAAGAAATAGAGAAGTGATTTAACTAATGGAATATTAATTTAAGGCTCGGTGACATGTTTAAAAGGAAAATTTGATTTTTGAAAAGAGTAAACTGTTAAAAAACTCCCAGGGAAAGGCTGTTTGAATTAAAACAAATTTAAATAGAAATTTGTGAAAGCAAATTTGAATTAAAGTAATGCCAGTAAAGGGATAACTGAGATTGAATTAGAATGATATCAAGACAAATTGGATTGTGAGATTCAAATTTGAAGTGTAATGTGATAATCAAGTTAAGAGTTAGGAATTGAGAAGAAACTCGAGTTAAAATGATATTTGGTTCGGATATAAACGAATGGTTGTGTTGTGGATAAAAGCGTATTGGAATTTGACTGGGATAACACTTGTATATGCTGAGTTGATAGCATATGAAAGTGATAGAGTTGATATGCCCGACAAAAAGGTACAAGTTTATATTTCATGTGGTATGAGATTTTGATGGGCCGAATTGGCAAGCCGCTTGGCTGTTTGATTTTCTTGTGGGATGGAGATGGCCCAGAGAGGCGAGTGGTGGTTTGACCTATTGACCAGTAAAAAGGAGGTGCTGGCGAAATTTTTCGAAGAGTTAAGGAGTTAGAAAATTTTCAGGATTTCTGAAAATTTTCATTGATAAGAATTAATTAATAATTTAATTGAATTTAAATTGGTTCAGTTGAAACTGAATTTAAGAAGTGAACAAATATGTTCTAACCAGTCGATAGGGCCGTTCTCTACCTTAGCAATTTCGAGGACAAAATTATTTTAAGTGGGGAAGATTGTAATGACCCGCATTGGCAGAGGTATTTTAATTAATTTATTTAATTATATAAATAGTGATATAGTGAATTTAATGGTCGTTGGATTAAATAATGGTGAATATTTAATTAAAATAATATATTAAATTCTGAAATAATCAGAATTGGCTGAAATGGCGGTATGGTGTGAACTGGATCATCTGTGATATTTAATTCAGCTTGGAATTGAATTTGAATAACGAATATATTATATAAACGACAGTTTGAACGTAGAGCTATAATATAATTAAAATCGAGCTCGAAATGGCGCTGCAGTTCGTAAATTGGCGATTCGAACTTCAACTGAATGTACAGGATTCGTTTTAAGCCGGATTTCTGTGAAACAAGAAACGTGTGGAGCTGGTGGAGTATATCTTTCTAGTGGAAGAGAAAAATCGGGATTTCGTCGTGTAGATTTTGATTTACGTCCAAATAAAATTTCAAAAAAGTCTTTGTGGAATTCCTTTATAAATTTTAAAGGAATTATTTATATTTTAAAAAGGAATTTCATTTTAAATAGAATATCGGGTTGACCCAGATTTGAAATATCAAGTTAGAAATTCATATAGGAATATTCTAGAGCTGTATGGTATTCAACTGTGAGTATATACGATAATATAAATTTATTTGTATTTAATTTAATTATATTTAAATACTTAAATGGGTCATCCAGAGCTTTAAAATAGCCAGTTTTGCAAACGGAGTCGGAATTCGACGAAACCAATTTTGTTGGATCCGCAATATTAAATTATTGTTAGATTTCAATTTCCGTGATTTTTGAAGTCAATATGTGGCCGTACGGTATTTTAATGTGAAATACAGTCGATAATTTGACCTTTAAAAATACGCTGTGTAAGCAAACGGAGTCGAAATTCCACGAAACCAGTTTTGTTGGGACCGTAATGTCAAACTCTAGCAGTATGTCCAGTTTCGTGATTTTTGGGTATCGTGTGCGATTATAGGAATTTGTAGAAGACGGAAAAAGGAGCGCTGACCAAAATAAAATATCTAAGTAAAATATCTAGATATTTATGGACCCTTCATTTCTAGATAGGTTTTGTTCAGCTCAACACCTTTTTCCATCCGCTGTCTACAGTCGGTGTCTACTAGGGTTGTGATTTTTGGGTAATTTAAGCATTGAATCCTAAATTGATGATTGTAGTGGGATTTATGAGATGATTCCGCACTTGTACGCAAGTTTTTGGGAAATTCTGCTCAAATGACTGTCGGAGGCTACACGGTAGCGAGTTCCAGGAGCTGATGGACGCGATTGATTTGATAGCCACGAGTTATGGAATTCGGGGATGAAGATGTAGTACTCGAGAAGAGGATGTCATTAGTAATCTCGATATATGAGTTAGTGGATTATCAAGGGAGCAAGAGGCATTTTAAGTTTGGGAAATGGCTGTTGTATTTGAGGAGCAGGCGTCGGAATTGTTTTAGGGAAGAAGGGGTGAACGGGCTGGGTAGTGGAGATGTGGAAATGGGCCGGAGATAAAGGGGTAAAGGCCATTATTTTAAAACCCAGTTTTATTTTAAATTCAAATTTGTATATAAACTTTATAAATTCGTAACTTGCTCGTACGATATCAGAATCAGATGAAACATGATCCGATAGGATCGTATGGACGGACACTACCCAATGGAGCTGACCGGAAGTGGATTGATCCTCGTTACAATTTATGGTGAAATAAATTGTCCGTCTGAATCAAAGACTGTTAATCGTTTTTAACGATAACAGTCCAACGTGAGTAAATCTCACTAACTCTGAACAGTTTATAATTTCAGGTTGTATTTTTAGAACTGTTAAATATTGGCTGATTGACTGTGTGTTGACTGTTTGATTGAACTGCTAGTCAGTTAATTGAATTTCTATATTGATTTTGTTTAACAGAATATATCATATGGAACTGAAAGTGTAACAACCCGGATTTTTAACAACGTGTTAAGAAAAGAATCAAGGCAGAATTAAATGTTAAAATCTGAATCAGGGAAAACGGGTTGCCCCATTGCGTTCGTCTCGGAAAAATACGCGAAATAGAGTCCGAAATTTCGTAAATCGGAGTCCGTATGACCAAGATATGGCCTCGCGAAGTTTCACGAAAAAATCGAAAACGAAAACAGATTCAAATTTCAGAATTCAGAAGAGGCGGGAAAATTTCCCGCCAGACCAGGGGAGGTCGACTGGGGAGTTGACCCCCTGCCAACCAGGTCGACTGGGGAGTCGACCCCAGGGTCGACCTGGGGATCGACCTGCCTGGTCGGACCCAGGCAGCCTGGTGCACCTGTTTTGCTGTTTGGCTCGGTTTTGGAGGCTTGTGACGATTTTTGAGGGCTTGGATCTATCCTAGGGTTAATCTATCGGCCTAAACTACTCCTAATCTCTATAAAAAGACCCTAAGCCTACCCTAAACCCCTCATAAATCACTCTTGCAACGAAGTGCTGCCCAAATCTACATTGATCATGGCCTCCATCCCCAAATTCAAGAGCCTATGCATTCAAACAAGATCCGAATCAAAGGTGCTAGCTTGCTACATCAAATCAAGGGAGTGGATCAACGTTGCTATGGCGATTTCATGACGGTTCTTCATCAAAGGAGCCACCTTTCTTCGTAAAAATGATTCATGCTTCTAGTCCTCTTGCCACGCTATGTAAGTTCTAGCTACTTCAAGATGTTAACGGTAGTTTAATCATGGCATAGAATAAAATGTGGTTAAACATGAATGTTATAACCTATGCGAGCCTAGTTTGCTCCTTTAACATGAACATATGACTTTGGGTTATGTTTTAGCGACTAAACCATGCTATTCATGTTGCATTGGACTTAGTTTGCCATGCAAGATTGGACCTTTACTTGTAGTATGATAGCATGAACACTTATAGCCACTTTGACTTGTGAAATAGTTGCATAAATTGGACTTTGGGGCTTATGCATGTAAATGAAACCAACCCCCTTATGATATCATGTTTATGTAAGGTCAAATCCCGTTATGACAATATGCAAAATTGTGGCCAAATCCTTTATGACATTATGCATGCTTGTGGCAAATCCCCTTTTATGTTATGCATGCTTGTGGCCAACCCTTATATGATAGTATGCATGTACAAGGCCAATCCCTTCATGATACCATGCATGTTTGAAGCCAACCCCGTCATGGCATCGTGCATGTTTTGGGGTCAATGTGTATCATAGTATTTATACTATGTTGACTCACTTTCACTCAAGTGAAAACACGATTTTGGGGAAGTTAGATAAACATGAACATGACACGAAAACTTGACTTGAATATGACATGAAAACTTGACTTGAGGTTACATGTGAACACGACATGTAAGTTGAACCAAAATGGGGGCATGACACGTGGGGTAAACATGGGACTTGAAATTAGACACGTATGGGTTGTAGGTGTAATATGACACTAGACCAAACATGAAAGTGGCCAACTCGAGGTTGGGTTGAGTTTGTAGCATAAATCTACCCAGACCCGCCCGGCTTAACTAGTGGCTACAAACAATAGGATCCAATGTGAGAAGTTGGTCATGTCGCGCTTAAGACCCGAGGTTAGACTAGGTTGTGGGGTAAAACTACCCGGACCCGCCCGGCTTAACTAGTAACCACAACAAGGTCTAATGTGAGAGGTTGAGAGTGCATTAATTAAATTAATGCCACATGATAAGGTTAAGTAAAGTTGAATAATGACACTTAACCGATATGACACGAATGGGTAGGTTAAGTGGGACCGGGCTTGATTTCTTAATGACACTTAACCATACAAGACAATTAGGGGATGGAGTTAAGTAATTTACGCTTAACTAATCCGACTTGGTAATTAGATGGGGTTAAGTAATTAAGACTTAACTAATCTAAACACGGTAATTAGATGGGGTTAAGTAATTAAGACTTAACTAATCTAAACACGGTAATTAGATGGGGTTAAGTAACTTAGACTTAACTAATCTAAACACGGTAATTCGATGGGGTTAAGTTAAACACTTAACCAATCTAAACGTGGTAATTCAATGAGGTTAAGTAACCAATACTTAACCAACTTAACACGGTAATTCAATGGGGTTAAGTAACTTATACTTAACCAATTATACGTGATGATTTGATGAGGTTAAGTAACCTACACTTAACCAATCTAATACCTGGGTCTGGTAGGGTTAAGTCACAAGACCTTTTTAAATTAGGCTTAACCATTGTAATACGATTAGTGGATGGGGTTAAGTTAACCTACACTTAACCAATCCGACTCGACAATCTGATGGGATTAAGATAATCTATGCTTAATCAATCTAACATGATAATCTGATAGGGTTAAGACAAATAAATACTTAACCAATTTGACTTGATAGGGTTAAGTCATGAGCTTCTTAGTACACTTAACCAACTTGTAGGGCTAAACCTTGAACTTGAGTACTTAGCCAATCTTGACATGATTCGTAGGCGGGTTAAGTCATGAACTTGGATAACAACACTTAACTCATTTGGCAAAACCCTAGATCATGGGGCTAGGTTGGAAATCGTGGTTAACAAGGATAGCGGGAAGAGAAGCTAAGTGGTAAACCTTAGTTAAGGATAACTAAGTAATAATTCTTAGCTAAGGACATGGGACTAGTTCATAAAGAGATGAGTAACCTGGTACGGTAGGTCATCGCTTAGTATACGAGGAGGAGCAACTTATCTAACTTGGATAAAAGCTCCAGCGAACTGGGTGATGAAGCGGAAGCTTCGGGGAACGTGAGGGTACTCTTGGTATCCCTCTGTGAGGTGGCAAGTGGTCCATGAAACCCGGCCTCACAGAGGTTAAGGTCTGCGGTAGAAGAGCCAAGAGTATGCCTTGGTTGCTATGCGAGCGACCTAAAGACTGGGATGGATTAGCGTGGAGTCGACGATACTTGATTTTGCCCCGAGATAGCATGTCACCGACTACCTACCATCTTTAGTCAATCGTGTACGTACGGAAAGGCAGGGAACTCCCAACGGACCATATACTAGCTATCGAGTTATGGGTGAGGTTGGCTATCTGGAAGTGGGCATCGATGGGCCGTAGTGTAGTTCTCATGCATGATTTTTCTTGTATTGTCTTTCAGTAGTTGAGGGAGGGGTCACGTGGGACCATAGCCACGGGTACAAAAACAGACCTTGATATCTGCATCAGCAGACGACTTAAAGCTCCCAACCGAGTTCCGTATTTCTTGATTTGCCCTGGCACGGAACTCGGATGGCACATTGAGGAACATGTGCGTCTAGACATGGAAAACGATTCACGATACATACGCGGGGTAAAGGGCGCGGTTGACGGGTGGCATAATCCCTAGTGGCCCTAGGTGGCTGAACCCAAACCGAGACACGGAAATGTTCATTAGGTAGCATAATCCCTAGTGGTCCTAGGTGGCATAAATCCTAAGTGAACGCGCGATAGTTCATGGTAAGGAAACATAATTAGATCAAGGGTAGCAGTCCAAAATAACCTCAAGGATAAAACGTTTACATGGTAAAGCCCGTATGGCCTACGGCAAAGGACTGAACTTATACACGTAAAGAAACATACGAGTTGGGAAAAACCTACATATGCTATATATTAGGTTGACATGGACCATTATATGACATTGGGCAAGGGACATTCATAGTTAACACATGACGCGGGTTGGGATAATAGTACGAAAGGTGCAGAGCAAATATACGTGTTAGGACCATGAGAAATATACATGATAGATACGGTGGGATGTTATACAGGATAGATACCTTGGTATATTATACTCGATAGAAACCTGACGATGTGATACCTTGATTTATCATGACACCGTAGTTTATCATGATATCTTAGTTTGCCTTGCTACAGTAGTTCAGCCTGTTACCCTGGTTTAGTTTATCTATCTTGTAGTCATCCTTATGTTTACTTTCAGTTTATGCATGTCATGTTACCTTTACCTGTTTTTATACTGGAAGTAGATAGGACTTACCAGTCGTTATGACTGACCCCGTTTTGTTTCGCCTCTTTATCATCCGTTTCCCCCCCAGGTTTCAGGGAGGAAACAATGTTATCTAGTACGGACTTCTTCTGCTTGAAGGTCATCACGCATGGCTTGGACTTTTCTTGGCTATGGCTACTTTACTGTTTTACTTGGGGAATAATTCATGAAATGGTTTTATGCTTCTTAATTATTGCAAGACAGGTTTTGATGTATTCTGATGTAAAAGGCTTTAGACCTTATTTTATAAGGTAATGAAATTTGTTTTACTTCCGCTGTTTTACATATGTTCTGTCTTGTAATATTTCTGTGCATGTTTACCTCAATAATGCTTCACCAAACCTAGTGCATTCCCTTTGTGAGTGACCCTAGCGGAGGTGGGGTGTTACATTTGGTATCAGAGCAGAAGGTTACCAGACTGGGCAAAAGTTTTTAAAACCTTCTGAAAACTATTTGAGAAACCGTTTTACAAAGAAGCATTTTCAAGAAAAGTTTGTTTTAAAAGGCTATTCCCCAAAGGCCATTAGCATTATCCTTCGATTCCTTGATTGAATCTCTTCTTTCCTCCATCTGTAGTCACAGTAGTTCTAATTGTGACTAATCTTTGTCTAGCCACGTAGGTGTTTTCCGTATGATGGAGGTGGTTCTCGAGAGACCTGTTGCCGTGGTACAAGGAAGGATAATAAGGGTAAGGATAAAGGACGCGAGCTTAAGGATAAGCAACTGTTGGTATGGCTTAGTCCATCAAGGAGGACAAGGACAAGATCATCGGAGAGAGCAATCGTACGCTCCTATTTCTAGGGTACCTAAAAGAAATGGTACCGTTTCTGGTAAAGGTTTAGTCGTTCTTTTCTATCATCCCGTCCAGACTTTGTCTTGATCATCGTATCATTTAAGTCTGCTTGGATAGTTGAGTCTCTGCACCTTAGTACTAGCATGGTAAAGGGTCCCAGTTTTGTCCCAAAATCTGGTTGGAGAGTCGGTCCATTTATTCATGACTTGTTGGTTTTGAGAACGTCTATGCCAAGTGTTGAGATTAGAAGCAATACTTCTATTGTTGAGCCATGGATGGATTCTAGGGGTAAAGTGGTTATCCAGTCAGGGATACCATTCTCGGTTTTGGAAAGAGGGTAGTTAGGCTCTCGACTCACCTTGGTGATACCCTCGAAGTCTCGTGTAACCTTTTGGGTTCTGTCGTGGTTAGTTACCTAGAATCTCGGGATGCAGTTGTCGGTAATCCGTTCGAATAGAATTCGCCGCTAAGGCGGATGGTTCGTTTCGCTTATGCATGAGTTATGGGAATCACCCTAGTAAGTACTCTTGGCAACATGGATTGGCATCGGCAAACGAGATCCAGAATTCCCTAGTGAATTTTGGAGGGCTTGCATGAGTAAGTGGATACGTTTGAGCCAAGTATACTAGGGAAAGGATAAGTGAAAGTGGAACGAGAGGCGACAATGAAAAGAGTTCCGACTCATACCTTGGAAATAGGAATCAAGGAGCTACGAAATCATGAAGTCAAAGGTAGTCAAGGCACACTGGAATTAAGCTCAAGGAAATGCGGCTTAGACGCACGCATCGTGTCTCTTTGTAAGAGTATATCATTGATCCCTGGTTCTCCTGCAGAGCTTGCTTGCATGCTATCGCTTGGTGGATATCCTCTCGGTCCTGTTTCTGTTGCAAACCCCGTAAGGAGTTTGTCTTGTTTATCTCCTCGATCTTATCTTGGGAACCTTAAATAGAACCCTATGGATGTAAACATGTATTGGAAACATGTTATGATTGATATGGTTGCAAATGGTTGCAAGTGGTTGCTCGTGGATGCGCGAATACACATTAGATACTAGATTGACGCGGTCACGTTTCATGTTGCATATGCACGAGTATTTATACTTGTTTATGGATGAAATTGAATGTGTTATCATGCGGATGTTGCATATGAATGAATGTTTGTGCACGCATATAGTACTTATATGACTAGGACTATTTGCATACATGTTGGACTCATGGCACTAAACATATTTTGCATTAGAAAGATCATTCAGGCCTGATCATTAGCATTAGCATTAGCTAAGGAGCATATACACACACGTTTTGCATATGTTCATACAGCATTAGAAATCGTCTAAGGACCATGGTTGCCTGTGGATGATGTTTTGAGTAGATGGATGGTAGGATGCGTTCTTCCTAACTTGGGGATTTCGGGGACGAAATCCTTAAAGGAGGGGAGAATGTAACAACCCGGATTTTTAACAACGTGTTAAGACAAGAATCAAGGCAGAATTAAATGTTAAAATCTGAATCAGGGAAAACAGGTTGCGCCATTGCGTTCGTCTCGGAAAAATACGCGAAATAGAGTCCGAAATTTCGTAAATCGGAGTCCGTATGACCAAGATATGGCCTCGCGAAGTTTCACGAAAAAATCGAAAACGAAAACAGATTCAAATTTCAGAATTCAGAAGAGGCAGGAAAATTTCCCGCCAGACCAGGGGAGGTCGACTGGGGAGTCGACCCTCTGCCAACCAGGTCGACTGGGGAGTCGACCCCAGGGTCGACCTGGGGGTCGACCTGCCTGGTCGGACCCAGGCAGCCTGGTGCACCTGTTTTGCTGTTTGGCTCGGTTTTGGAGGCTTGTGACGATTTTTGAGGGCTTGGATCTATCCTAGGGTTAATCTAACGGCCTAAACTACTCCTAATCTCTATAAAAAGACCCTAAGCCTACCCTAAACCCCTCATAAATCACTCTTGCAACGAAGTGCTGCCCAAATCTACATTGATCATGGCCTCCATCCCCAAATTCAAGAGCCTATGCATTCAAACAAGATCCGAATCAAAGGTGCTAGCTTGCTACATCAAATCAAGGGAGTGGATCAACGTTGCTATGGCGATTTCATGACGGTTCTTCATCAAAGGAGCCACCTTTCTTCGTCAAAATGATTCATGCTCCTAGTCCTCTTGCCACGCTATGTAAGTTCTAGCTACTTCGAGATGTTAACGGTAGTTTAATCATGGCATGGAATAAAATGTGGTTAAACATGAATGCTATAACCTATGCGAGCCTAGTTTGCTCCTTTAACATGAACATATGACTTTGGGTTATGTTTTAGCGACTAAACCATGCTATTCATGTTGCATTGGACTTAGTTTGCCATGCAAGATTGGACCTTTACTTGTAGTATGATAGCATGAACACTTAGAGCCACTTTGACTTGTGAAATAGTTGCATAAATTGGACTTTGGGGCTTATGCATGTAAATGAAACCAACCCCCTTATGATATCATGTTTATGTAAGGTCAAATCCCGTTATGACAATATGCAAAATTGTGGCCAAATCCTTTATGACATTATGCATGCTCGTGGCCAATCCCCTTTTATGTTATGCATGCTTGTGGCCAACCCTTATATGATAGTATGCATGTACAAGGCCAATCCCTTCATGATACCATGCATGTTTGAAGCCAACCCCGTCATGGCATCGTGCATGTTTTGGGGTCAATGTGTATCATAGTATTTATACTATGTTGACTCGCTTTCACTCAAGTGAAAACACGATTTTGGGGTAGTTAGATAAACATGAACATGACACGAAAACTTGACTTGAATATGACATGAAAACTTGACTTGAGGTTACATGTGAACGCGACATGTAAGTTGAACCAAAATGGGGGCATGATGTAACACCCCGAATTTCAATTAATACTAGTATTCACTAATTACAGAATAAATAATCTCATATGTGAGAATTGGGGGAAACGGGCTGCGTCATTCCGTTCGTCTCGGAAAAATACGCAAAATAGAGTCCGAGTTTTCGAGAATCGGAGTCCGTATGGCCCAGTTATGGCCCAATGAAGTTTGCAGAAAATTCAAAACTAAAAACAGATTTAAAAATTTAAATTGCAGAATTTGGAAAGGAACAGGCGGGGTCAGGCGGGAAGATTCCCGCCCTACCCATGTCGACAGGGCTGTCGACAGGCCTGTCGACAGGGGTGTCGACTTGCCTGTCGACAGGGATGCGGCGTCCAGTGAACCTGGGTGCACCAGGTTGGGTTCTAGGCTGGCTTAGAGGGCTGGTTCTAGAGACTTCCTAAATCTAAGGGTCCTAAACTAATCTAGGGTTAATCTAAGGGCCTAAAACACTCACCTAATCCTATAAATAAGACCCTAACCCTACCCTAATTCATTCATAATTAAATCTTGTAATTAAACTATGGCAAAATGAAACTTGATCATGGCCTCCACAAATCAATGAAGAGGGTTGCAAGCTAATCACTCTCTAATCAACCTCTAATCCATTCTTAGCATCTTAATCTTCTTCATTTGGAGTGCAAATTTGCTAGTTGTGAGTTTCTATCACTTTGATGATCTTTTGTTGAACTAAGTAGATGAGATGTGATGAGATTTATGGTTTTGTATGTGGATTAATGAGTCTTGAATCATATGATATGATGTTAACATTAATCCTATGTTTATGCATGTTGAGTATGTAAGTTTATGCAAGTTTAATATGATGTATGTTATGTTTGCATGATGCTAAATATGTAAGTTGTGGGCTATGTGATCATATGCATGTTATGCAAGTTCATGGTGATATGCTATGCAAGTTACATGTATGTTAATATGCAAGATATGCTATGCAAGTTACATGTTTATTAATATGCAAGTTACATGTTTGTTAGTATGCAAGTTACATGTATGTTAATATGCAAGATATGCTATGCAAGTTACATGTTTGTTAATATGCAAGTTCATGATGACATTATGCAAGTTTATGAGTTAATATGCAAGTATGTTATGCAAGTTAATATGTAAGTTATATGACATATTATATGCAAGTTATGTGACATGTTATACAAGATTATATGCAAGTTATGTGACATGTTATGCAAGGTTATATGCAAGTTATGTGATATGTTATGCAAGTTCTTATGCAAGCTATGTGTTTGTTAATATGCAAGATGGCACCTTTGAAACATGTTCATACATATGCAAGATGACACCTTTTATATGTGTTATGTCATGAGAACGAAATTACGTGGGAACGATGGGGTTAATTAAATGCTTATGTTAATAAGATTGTGTGAAATTAATACAATTATGCATAACATAAAATAAATGAACATAGTATGGGAATTTGCCTATTAAGTTAGGTGTACCCATACTATGTGTTGGGAATTTGCCTATTAAGTTAGGTGTACCCACACTTTGGAGTTGGGAATTTACCTATTTAGTTAGGTCTACCCATATTCTTAAAAATGTGTAATTAATTAGGGATAATTAATATAAATTATGAGGGTGATTAATTAGGTGTAATTAATTGACTAAGACACGAGGTTGGACTCAGTTGTAGCGTAAAACTGCCCGGACCCAACCGGCTTAACCAGTTGCTACAAATGTTAGCCCAATGTGAGAGGTCTTAGGCACAAACTAAATACGTGATTAATGTAAAGACACGAGGTTAGACTCGGTTATGACATAAGGCTGCCCGGACTCAACCGGCTTAACCAGCGGTCATAAAAGACAGTCTAATGTGAGAGGTCTTTACAAAGGTTACGATCTTAATTAATTAATTAAGAAACACTTAACCATATTAGCATGTAGAGGGACATGAGGGGTTAAGTGGGTGCCTTGGGTGGCATAAGGAACCTAGTGGGTTGCCTTGGGTGGCAATGGAAAATACGATTAGAATACTAAACCAAAGTGGAACATGTAATTAAAACATGATTAAAGGGTTAAGTGGGATACACTAGAAAAAGGGACAAGCTTAGGTGGGTAGCTTGTGGGAGGCCCATTTCAACCAGTAACCCATACGTATCTTTGTGGGCTCGACCCATGTCGAGGACGGGACACGCATACTGGGTTTGACTGTAAGAGGCAAACGGGTTAGCGGTGGCAACGCAAGTCCAACGGGCTTCATATGCGTGAGTGGGCCCGGGCTGGTAGGTAAGCCGTTGTTGCATCGTGTAGATATAAGCCGTGCACCGTTAATTATATCGGGTTGCCACGTTGGGGAATGGTACACCCCATGGTGGGGCCAGCACGGGTATCTACGTTAGGAGCCGATCGAATGGGGAGTAGTGTGTACACCTAGTGGATTGTAGGGCCCCGTGGCGTCTACTTAATCACCTAGGGGTACGCGAGAACTATTAAGTTAATTTTGTAAGTCCATGGGTGGGATCAACCTTTAAGTTAGGAACGACTGGTGTGGTGCAGTTTAGTAATTTACCTTAGGAAGGGTAGATGCGTCTTTATCTTTTATCTTAGTTTAGTTGACTGCTTAGTATAGCCGTTCATCCCTATATGTTACCGTATATCAATTTATGTCTTCTCTGGTTACTTTAACGATTGTATTGTTAAAGTTATAGGACTCGCTCAGACTTATGTCTGACCCCGTTGTTTTTATCTTTTTCCCAACCCTCAGGTCCTACGGTGGATCCTAGCAGTAGTGGAGCTTGATCGGATTGTTGTTCCAGTCTTTAGGAGCTTGGATAGATGTAAAGCTCCAGTTATCCAGTTATCTTTCCTGTTGTCATGGCTATTGTATGAGAGTGGGATTATGTACTTCTTTATTTTGATGGATATTGTACTTGACTTTTATTGTGGTTTTATGATGTAACCAGACATGTTTTACTTCCGCTGTTATGAGATGATGTTTTAAAATTTCAAGTACTATTTATATCTGTCTTGTTGTAATTTTTCTGTTCTATATTCACTAAAATACTCCACCGATGCTATGGCATTCCCTTAGTGAGTGATCATAGCGGGAGTGGGGTGTTACACGTGGTATCAGAGCTTAAGGTTACCGGAACAGATAAAATTTTTAGAAAAACTATTTTCTAAGAACATTTTTGAAAAAAAAAAGTATTTTCAAAAACATGTCTTTTAAGAGAAAAGTTTTTGAAAAAGAAAAGCATAATCCCCAATAGCCATATCTTTATCTTTCGGAATCTCCTTTTTGAATCTTTCCTCTTTCGTTTCAGCATGGCTGAAGATCTTAACATCCCGGAGGGTTTAGTTATACCACTATGGTATAGGAGGTTACAAGAGGCTAGGGCCGCGGCTGCGGGTCCAGCCAATGCTACTACACCAGAGGCAACCGCTCCTCCTCCTCAGCCTAGAGTGGATAATTTTGCTAAGATTTGTAAGGAGTTCAAGGCTATAGGAGGAAAACCTTTTCTAGGTTCAGAGACTTTCGTAGAGGCTAGAGATTGGCTTAAGGAAGTGGAAGAGTTGCTAGATATCTTTGAAGTGGAAGAGGGAAAGAAAGTCAAGTTGGCGGCTTGGTTAATGAAGGGAGAGGCCTCATTCTGGTGGGAGGTCACTAATGGAGAACGCCCTGTTGACTCTTGGGCAGATTTTAAGCAAAGGTTTGGGGCTAAGTTTCTCTCAAGGGCGGAAGAGAATCTGTTTATGGAGAAGTTCTTGAATTTGAAGCAAGGGAATCTCACGGTGAAAGAATATGTCAACAAATTCAATCAATTAGCAAGGTTTGGCATAGAGTTGGTGAATACACCGGAGAAGAAGGCTTTGAGGTTCGTTAGAGGCTTGAACGAACCATTGCAAGGAATAGCTATGACTCACATTCCTATGGGAGCCACCTTTGAGAAGCTTGTCTACATGGCACTTATGCATGAGGATGATAAGAATTCTAAGGCACCAGAGAAGAAGGGGGATCAGAAGAAACCGCAACAACAACAACAAGGCAAGGGTGGAAAAGGCAATGGTGACAAGAAGAAGAAGAAGAAGAAGTGCTTCAATTGTGGGACACCAGGCCACCTCAGCAAGGATTGTCGCAAAAAGAAGAAGACCGGTTGCTTTCATTGTGGTGAAGCAGGACATCTTGTGAAGGACTGCCCAAAGAAGGGGCAGAGGACGGGGTCTACCTCAGGAGGTCAGGTGCAAGCTCTTATAGCACCACCTCAGTCAGGGGGGCAAGTTCAGGCTCTCTCAGTTCCACCGATTCAGCAGAGAGGTAGAACTATTTCCGTTGAAAGTCTGGTTTTTCTGTTTGATCATCTAGTTCGTACTTTGTTTGACTCTGGCGCATCGCATTCTTTTATCTCATCATCGTTAGTTGAGTCACTGCACTTAGACACCAGTCTAGTTGATGATCCCTTGGTTGTTTCAAACCCAATTGGGGGCTCCATATATCTGTCTATGATATGTTTGGGTTTGAAGATTTCTATACTTAGCGTTGAGTTTAGATGTGATGCTTTTGTATTGGGCTTCACGGGCTATGGGTTGATTTTGGGCATGGACTGGTTATCCAGTAATGGTGTCGTTCTTGATTGTGAAAGGAGAGTTGTCAGGCTTATGACCCGCTTGGGTAATGCTCTCGAGATCTCTTGTAATCCCATGGAATCTGTTTTGCTAAGTTATCTTGAATCGCTCGATGCTTTGGTCGAGAGTTTGCGTTCTGTCAGAGTGGTCCGGGAATATCCGGATGTGTTTGAAGAAGTGAAGGATTTGCCTCCGAAGCGGGAGATAGATTTCCGAATTTATTTGGTGGATAATGCCAAACCAGTGTCTTTGCCAGTGCGCCACATGGCTCCTCGTGAGAGAAGAGAACTTCATAAGCAAGTAGGGGAGTTGCTTGAGAAGGGGTTCATAAGGCGAAGTATATCGGAATGGGGAGCTCCAGTAGGGTTTGCCACGAAGGCGGATGGGTCCCTCAGACTTTGTGTGGATTATAGAGAACTTAATAAGCTCACAAAGAAGAATAGACACCCATTACCGAGGATAGATGATCTCTTTGATCAGTTGGTTGGCGCCTCAGTATTTTCGCAGATGGACTTAGCTACAGGGTTTCATCAGTTGAGAGTGGCGGAGGACAGTATAGAGAAGACTGCTTTCCGGACTCCGGATGGTTTTTATGAGTGGCTTGTGATGCCATTTGGGTTGACAAACGCCCCTGCATACTTTGTTGATCTAATGAGTAGAGTGTTCAGAAAGTATCTGAATAAGTTTGTAGTGGTCTTTGTGGATGACATCTTGGTCTTTTCCAAGAGTGAAGAAGAGCATGCCTTACATCTCAGAGAAGTGTTGGAGACTCTGCGAGCACATAGTCTTAAAGCTAAATTCTCTAAATGTCATTTTTGGAGAAGAGAAGTGCGATTCTTAGGGCATGTGGTCTCTAAGGAAGGGATAGCTGTGGATCCCGCAAAGATAGTATCTATCCAGGATTGGAAAGTTCCTAGAAATGCTACCAAAGTAAGAAGTTTCTTGGGGTTGGCAGGATATTATAGGAAGTTCATCAAAGACTTCGCGAAGATATCAGCCCCATTAACTCGCTTGACGAAGAAGAATCTGGTTTTCTCGTGGGACGTAGATTGTGATGATGCTTTCCGACGGTTAAAGAGAGCTTTGACCACCGCTCCAGTTTTAGTGCTTCCAGATGGGAGTAAGCCGTTTGTTGTTTATACCGATGCTTGTGGGACAGGATTAGGCGCAGTCTTGATGCAGGAGGGAAGGGTAATAGCCTATGGAGGAAGGCAATTGAGAGTGCATGAGAAGAATTACCCTACCCATGATCTAGAGTTGGCCGCGATTATTTTCGCACTTAAGTCTTGGCGCCATTATCTTCTTGGTGAGAGATTCGAGTTGTTCACTGACCATAAATCATTGAAGTACTTATTCTCTCAGAAGGATTTAAACTTAAGACAACAAAGGTGGATGGAGTTCTTAGCATCCTATGATTTCGAGATAGCGTATACCCCTGGCAAGGGTAACGTGGTGGCAGACGCCTTGAGTAGAAAAAGGCTATCTTTGAGTCCATTATTCGTGGAACGGCGAAGCTTGGAGTTTCTTTCTTTGTTCGACTTCAGACCTTCTGTTGACTTTGTACCTGGTTTGTTGGCATCCTTGGAGGTTAGACCCACTCTCTTGGGACGGATTGGCGAGGCTCAGCGAGGCGACCCACAGTTGGTTGAGTTGGTAGAGAAGCTTATAAGGGGGGAGTCGTCCAGCCATTTGGGTAGATACACCATAGATGATAGGGGATGGTTGCATAGAGACGGTAGACTTTGTGTACCGCAGGATGAGGGTTTGAAGAAGGCTATCTTGGATGATGCACATCGTTCAAGAATGACTATTCATCCCGGTGGAGACAAAATGTACCAAGATATGAAGAGAGTTTTCTTCTGGGCCGGTATGAAGAAAGATGTGGCCGAGTATGTGGCTAAATGCTTAGTGTGCCAACAAGTTAAAGCGGAGCAAAGGAAACCCGGTGGGTTGCTACACCCATTGGAAGTTCCGCAATGGAAGTGGGATAGTGTCTCGATGGATTTCATCGATGGGTTACCGAGATCGAGGAAGGGCAATACGGGAATTTGGGTTGTGGTAGACAGACTTACCAAGAGTGCCCATTTTATACCCGTGAAGAGTAAGAGGACCGCTCCATGGCTTGCTTCAGTCTATGTTAGAGAGATTGTTAGATTGCATGGCGTACCATCCAGCATTGTGAGTGATCGAGATCCTATCTTCACTAGTGAGTTTTGGAGAAGTTTGCAAGAGGCGGTAGGGACTCAGTTGTGTTTGAGCACCGCATATCATCCTCAGACGGACGGTCAGACCGAGAGGGTGAACCGTATCTTAGAAGATCTTTTGAGGCTTTGTATCTTGGATTTTGGAGGTACATGGGAAGAACATCTTCCTTTGGTGGAGTTCGCATACAATAACAGCTTTCAGTCTAGTATTGGCATGGCACCTTTCGAAGCTCTTTATGGAAGGCCTTGTCGATCTCCTACATGTTGGTGGGGATCTACGGATAAGATTTTGCTTGGGCCAGATATGGTTAGAGAGACTTCAGAGAAGATTGATTTGATTCGTAGAAGGATGAAGGCAGCGCAAGATAGACAGAAATCTTATGCGGATCGGAGAAGGACAGATCTTGAGTTTGAGGTTGGGGACATGGATTTTGTCAAAGTATCTCCATTGAGAAATGTTGTTCGCTTTGGGTCCGTTGGGAAGTTAGCACCGAGGTTTGTTGGGCCGTTTCCTATTAAGGAAAGGATTGGACGGATGGCATATAGGGTGGAGTTGCCCGACAGACTTAGTGGTGTTCATGATGTATTCCATGTATCACATTTGAGGAAGTGCTTACATGAGACCGCAGAGGTGGTACAGCCGAGCTTGCTTAGATATGTAGAGGTAGAGCGTGATGCGACGATTCGACGAGCTCCTACTCGCATCCTTGGGTCAGAAACTAGGAAGTTGAGGAACAGGGAAGTTCAGCTAGTTAAAGTGCAATGGGGAGATGACGAAAGCAATGCTACTTGGGAGACGGAAGCGAAGATGCGTTCTTTGTATCCATTTCTTTTTGAGAGTATGTCTTTTAACTTCTCCTTTATCGCTTGTCTAGTACTTATCTTATCTTTAGTATATCCTCTCGCTAGTACCTATGACCTTTAGATAAGGTAAAGCCTATGGTTGAAACATGTGTTTGAAACATGTTATGGTTGATGGATGCATGTGGATGCAATTGTTTGCTAGTGGTTGCTCGTGGATGCATATACACACACATTAGGCACTAGATCGGCTCAGTCACTTCATGTTGCATATCGCCTAAATGGATGTGGTAGTTAGATTGATGGATGTATCATGGCTGTGTTATCATATGGATGATGCATTTTTGTGTATGGTTGTGCACGCATATAGAAATTGTATGTGTCAATAGGGTTTCGCATACATATTGGATGCATGGCACTATCATGGTTTGCATTAAGGAGGTCGACTGAATCAGTAGACCGCCTGATTTTGCATTAGTATACGGACATATACACGCACTTTCTGCATATGTTCATACATCATTAGAAGTTTCTAAGGATAATGGTTGCTTGTGGTTGATGGTTTAGTAGATGGTTGTTTGGTTGGTAGGATACGTTCTCCTTAGCTTAGAGATTTCGGGGACGAAATCCTTTAAGGAGGGGAGAATGTAACACCCCGAATTTCAATTAATACTAGTATTCACTAATTACAGAATAAATAATCTCATATGTGAGAATTGGGGGAAACGGGCTGCGTCATTTCGTTCGTCTCGGAAAAATACGCAAAATAGAGTCCGAGTTTTCGAGAATCGGAGTCCGTATGGCCCAGTTATGGCCCGATGAAGTTTGCAGAAAATTCAAAACTAAAAACAGATTTAAAAATTTAAATTGCAGAATTTGGAAAGGAACAGGCGGGGTCAGGTGGGAAGATTCCCGCCCTACCCATGTCGACAGGGCTGTCGACAGGCCTGTCGACAGGGGTGTCGACTTGCCTGTCGACAGGGGTGCGGCGTCCAGTGAACCTGGGTGCACCAGGTTGGGTTCTAGGCTGGCTTAGAGGGCTGGTTCTAGTGACTTCCTAAATCTAAGGGTCCTAAACTAATCTAGGGTTAATCTAAGGGCCTAAAACACTCACCTAATCCTATAAATAAGACCCTAACCCTACCCTAATTCATTCATAATTAAATCTTGTAATTAAACTATGGCAAAATGAAACTTGATCATGGCCTCCACAAATCAATGAAGAGGGTTGCAAGCTAATCACTCTCTAATCAACCTCTAATCCATTCTTAGCATCTTAATCTTCTTCATTTGGAGTGCAAATTTGCTAGTTGTGAGTTTCTATCACTTTGATGATCTTTTGTTGAACTAAGTAGATGAGATGTGATGAGATTTATGGTTTTGTATGTGGATTAATGAGTCTTGAATCATATGATATGATGTTAACATTAATCCTATGTTTATGCATGTTGAGTATGTAAGTTTATGCAAGTTTAATATGATGTATGTTATGTTTGCATGATGCTAAATATGTAAGTTGTGGGCTATGTGATCATATGCATGTTATGCAAGTTCATGGTGATATGCTATGCAAGTTACATGTATGTTAATATGCAAGATATGCTATGCAAGTTACATGTTTATTAATATGCAAGTTACATGTTTGTTAGTATGCAAGTTACATGTATGTTAATATGCAAGATATGCTATGCAAGTTACATGTTTGTTAATATGCAAGTTCATGATGACATTATGCAAGTTTATGAGTTAATATGCAAGTATGTTATGCAAGTTAATATGTAAGTTATATGACATATTATATGCAAGTTATGTGACATGTTATACAAGATTATATGCAAGTTATGTGACATGTTATGCAAGGTTATATGCAAGTTATGTGATATGTTATGCAAGTTCTTATGCAAGCTATGTGTTTGTTAATATGCAAGATGGCACCTTTGAAACATGTTCATACATATGCAAGATGACACCTTTTATATGTGTTATGTCATGAGAACGAAATTACGTGGGAACGATGGGGTTAATTAAATGCTTATGTTAATAAGATTGTGTGAAATTAATACAATTATGCATAACATAAAATAAATGAACATAGTATGGGAATTTGCCTATTAAGTTAGGTGTACCCATACTATGTGTTGGGAATTTGCCTATTAAGTTAGGTGTACCCACACTTTGGAGTTGGGAATTTACCTATTTAGTTAGGTCTACCCATATTCTTAAAAATGTGTAATTAATTAGGGATAATTAATATAAATTATGAGGGTGATTAATTAGGTGTAATTAATTGACTAAGACACGAGGTTGGACTCAGTTGTAGCGTAAAACTGCCCGGACCCAACCGGCTTAACCAGTTGCTACAAATGTTAGCCCAATGTGAGAGGTCTTAGGCACAAACTAAATACGTGATTAATGTAAAGACACGAGGTTAGACTCGGTTATGACATAAGGCTGCCCGGACCCAACCGGCTTAACCAGCGGTCATAAAAGACAGTCTAATGTGAGAGGTCTTTACAAAGGTTACGATCTTAATTAATTAATTAAGAAACACTTAACCATATTAGCATGTAGAGGGACATGAGGGGTTAAGTGGGTGCCTTGGGTGGCATAAGGAACCTAGTGGGTTGCCTTGGGTGGCAATGGAAAATACGATTAGAATACTAAACCAAAGTGGAACATGTAATTAAAACATGATTAAAGGGTTAAGTGGGATACACTAGAAAAAGGGACAAGCTTAGGTGGGTAGCTTGTGGGAGGCCCATTTCAACCAGTAACCCATACGTATCTTTGTGGGCTCGACCCATGTCGAGGACGGGACACGCATACTGGGTTTGACTGTAAGAGGCAAACGGGTTAGCGGTGGCAACGCAAGTCCAACGGGCTTCATATGCGTGAGTGGGCCCGGGCTGGTAGGTAAGCCGTTGTTGCATCGTGTAGATATAAGCCGTGCACCGTTAATTATATCGGGTTGCCACGTTGGGGAATGGTACACCCCATGGTGGGGCCAGCACGGGTATCTACGTTAGGAGCCGATCGAATGGGGAGTAGTGTGTACACCTAGTGGATTGTAGGGCCCCGTGGCATCTACTTAATCACCTAGGGGTACGCGAGAACTATTAAGTTAATTTTGTAAGTCCATGGGTGGGATCAACCTTTAAGTTAGGAACGACTGGTGTGGTGCAGTTTAGTAATTTACCTTAGGAAGGGTAGATGCGTCTTTATCTTTTATCTTAGTTTAGTTGACTGCTTAGTATAGCCATTCATCCCTATATGTTACCGTATATCAATTTATGTCTTCTCTGGTTACTTTAACGATTGTATTGTTAAAGTTATAGGACTCGCTCAGACTTATGTCTGACCCCGTTGTTTTTATCTTTTTCCCAACCCTCAGGTCCTACGGTGGATCCTAGCAGTAGTGGAGCTTGATCGGATTGCTGTTCCAGTCTTTAGGAGCTTGGATAGATGTAAAGCTCCAGTTATCCAGTTATCTTTCCTGTTGTCATGGCTATTGTATGAGAGTGGGATTATGTACTTCTTTATTTTGATGGATATTGTACTTGACTTTTATTGTGGTTTTATGATGTAACCAGACATGTTTTACTTCCGCTGTTATGAGATGATGTTTTAAAATTTCAAGTACTATTTATATCTGTCTTGTTGTAATTTTTCTGTTCTATATTCACTAAAATACTCCACCGATGCTATGGCATTCCCTTAGTGAGTGATCATAGCGGGAGTGGGGTGTTACACATGACACGTGGGGTAAACATGGGACTTGAAATTAGACACGTATGGGTTGTAGGTGTAATATGACACTAGACCAAACATGAAAGTGGCCAACTCGAGGTTGGGTTGAGTTTGTAGCATAAATCTACTCGGACCCGCCCGACTTAACTAGTGGCTACAAACAATAGGATCCAATGTGAGAAGTTGGTCATGTCACGCTTAAGACCCGAGGTTAGACTAGGTTGTGGTGTAAAACTACCCGTACCCGCCCGGCTTAACTAGTAACCACATCAAGGTCTAATGTGAGAGGTTGAGAGTGCATTAATTAAATTAATGCCACATGATAAGGTTAAGTAAAGTTGACTAATGACACTTAACTGATATGACACGAATGGGTAGGTTAAGTGGGACCGGGCTTGATTTCTTAATGACACTTAACCATACAAGACAATTAGGGGATGGGGTTAAGTAATTTACGCTTAACTAATCCGACTTGGTAATTAGATGGGGTTAAGTAATTAAGACTTAACTAATCTAAACACGGTAATTAGATGGGGTTAAGTAATTAAGACTTAACTAATCTAAACACGGTAATTAGATGGGGTTAAGTAACTTAGACTTAACTAATCTAAACACGGTAATTCGATGGGGTTAAGTTAAACACTTAACCAATCTAAACGTGGTAATTCAATGAGGTTAAGTAACCAATACTTAACCAACTTAACACGGTAATTCAATGGGGTTAAGTAACTTATACTTAACCAATTATACGTGATGATTTGATGAGGTTAAGTAACCTACACTTAACCAATCTAATACGTGGGTCTGGTAGGGTTAAGTCACAAGACCTTTTTAAATTAGGCTTAACCATTGTAATACGATTAGTGGATGGGGTTAAGTTAACCTACACTTAACCAATCTGACTCGACAATCTGATGGGATTAAGATAATCTATGCTTAATAAATCTAACATGATAATCAGATAGGGTTAAGACAAATAAATACTTAACCAATTTGACTTGATAGGGTTAAGTCATGAGCTTCTTAGTACACTTAACCAACTTGTAGGGCTAAACCTTGAACTTGAGTACTTAGCCAATCTTGACATGATTCGTAGGCGGGTTAAGTCATGAACTTGGATAACAACACTTAACCCATTTGGCAAAACCCTAGATCAGGGGGCTAGGTTGGAAATCGTGGTTAACAAGGATAGCGGGAAGAGAAGCTAAGTGGTAAACCTTAGTTAAGGATAACTAAGTAATAATTCTTAGCTAAGGACATGGGACTAGTTCATAAAGAGATGAGTAACCAGGGACGGTAGGTCATCGCTTAGTATACGAGGAGGAGCAACTTATCTGACTTGGATAAAAGCTCCAGCGAACTGGGTGACGAAGCGGAAGCTTCGGGGAACGTGAGGGTACTCTTGGTATCCCTCTGTGAGGTGGCAAGTGGTCCATGAAACCCGGCCTCACAGAGGTTAAGGTCTGCGGTAGAAGAGCCAAGAGTATGCCTTGGTTGCTATGCGAGCGACCTAAAGACTGGGATGGATTAGCGTGGAGTCGACGATACTTGATTTTGCCCCGGGATAGCATGTCGCCGACTACCTACCATCTTTAGTCAATCGTGTATGTACGGAAAGGCAGGGAACTCCCAACAGACCATGTAACGACCCGCATTCTACGCATCATAGGATCGTAGAATATTTAATTCTGTCACATACGAAGTCGTATGGTCATGTAACTTTGGGAGACGACTATTAGGGTCATTTCCCATGTTCATGATTTTTCCCGATTTTTAAATGACCATTTTACCCCTAGTTGGTACTGTTTTGGCCATAACTTTTGACTGGGAAGGAATTTTGACCTGAAACTACTTCCATTGACACCGGATGATGGTTTCTCTTTCCGTAGAGTGGTCATAATAGCCAAACGGACTCACCGTTTGAGAGATATGGCTGAAACAAGTTTTAGATGGTGAAAAACAGCTTAATTGGGCTTAACCGGGTGATTAACAGCTAGGCCCAAAGGGGAATTTCGGGATTATGAGTTTAAAAGGGTTGTTAGGGTTTGGAGAATACCCTTTTCTCATTTTTCAGCCGTCACTATTCATTCCTCTTAACCTAGCCATGGCCTCCACCCTCTAAATCTCTTCAAAACACCTCTTAATCACTTTCTAATTGAAGATTAGGCTTAGCAAACATCAAATCAAGGAGTATTAGCACGAGAACCAAGGTAGAGCTGCTGTGTAAGATTGGGAACAGCGCCAAATCAGAGAATATTTCAGTTTTGGGGTTTTAGTGGTGGCAAAGTGAGTGATTAGCTTGCTTTTACACTAATTACGGTTAATTATGGGTAATTAGTGAAGATTAGCGAATTTATACATTAATAAATTCTGGAAAAATTCCTAAAATTCTATAATGATGTTTTATGGCTCTGATAAAAATTTGGGCTAATTTGGATAAGTTTTGCTAATTGTATGCATAATCACGGTTAAGAAGGATTAAGGGGAAAACATGGGTTTCTGGGTATGTTTGATCTAAAGTATTTCATGTAAATGATGTTTTAATGTTTTTGATTGATTCTATATGTTGTTACTGCTGTTTGGAATGTTTTGTAATGTCATAGGAAGTTTAGAATGGTTGAAAACGCCGTCGTTCGGCGAAAATAGCTTGCTGGAAAAAGTTGCAGATTTTCAGAACCGGTTAGGAAGAACACCCGATCCGAACCGGATAGGAGGAGGAGATCCGATCCGAACCGAATAGAAGGAGGAGATCAGAACCGAATCGGATAGGAGGAGACACCCGAACCGAACCGGATAGGAGGAGGAGATCCGATCCGAACCGAATAGAAGGAGGAGATCCGAACCGAACCGGATAGGAGGAGACACCCGAACCGAATCGGATAGGAGGAGGAGATCCGATCCGAACCGAATAGAAGGAGGAGATCCGAATCGAACCGGATAGGAGGAGACACCCGAACCGAACCGGATAGGAGGAGGAGATCCGAACCGAACCGGATAGAGGAGGAGACCCGAACTGAACCGGATAGGAGGAGGATGCCCGAACCGAACCGAATAGGAGGAAGAGACCCGAACCGAACCGAAGAAGACCATAACCCGAGATGCAAAGGTAGTCCAAATGGGAAGTTTGTACCAAGGATTCAGATGGGAATCAACGAGTTAACTTCATGATTGGGCTTTGCTGCAGGACGTGTGCTAAGGGGCTGTCGATGTCTGTAACTTTGGATCACTATGTATAGGGGGTACGTGAACGGATTCAGGGCCACAGTGGTCTAGGTACGACTAAAAGAGCTATAGACCAATGAAGTGGGGTCATTTGTAAAGGTTTAGTCATGACTCCATGGGGTAAGCTTGGTGGTAGCAGTAGTTGTACAAGCCGAACTCCGTCACTACTTCGATGGGTCTAGTGGTTGAAAGCGGTATACATCGTATGCTTTATGCACTGAGTGAGAGATGTGAGGATGGTTGCCATGATTGAATTGTTTGCTATCACTATGACATGCACACCCCCACCCCCGTATTTCTTTACACCATATGTTGATGGCACCTTAGAGTATTGTACAGTATGTAGTGCTAACTCTTTGGTTGCAGGTCCAGGTTCAGGTATGGTTTAGTATACCTGTTATTGTTCTGTTTAGCTGCTTACCGCTCATACCAGACTTTTTGTCTGACCCAGAGTTTTATGTCTCTTCTTATTACTCCGGGTGCTCACACGAGCAGACTAGAGACAGGTTAGCTGGTGATGCACGGGTAGATGATCCGGAGACGAGCAGGAGGCTTCCACGTAATATATATATATATATATAGTATTCTCCCTGTGTTGTTGAAGATCACTGCTTGGGCATTGGTGGTGCATCTTCCACTTTAGCTTTCTTTTGTTTAGAGACAGTAGATTTTGAAAAGTTGTAATAAGCTATATTTGGATTTCCGCTGCTCTGATGTTGACATTTATTATTAGTTATCAGCTTATGCACTGTCTCACCTGTTTTATGTCAAGTATGTTATTATTATGTTTTATTCCATGCGCTGTGAGACATTCTACAGGTTCCTTGATTAGTTCATTCTCTTCTTTCTTTTCTTATGACGACCGTTCCGTGCCAGTTGGACATGTGTACAGCGCACACTTGGAGGAAGTGTCGGTTGGTGCGGGGCGGACCGTCACACTTGGTATCAGAGCTTTAGGTTGCGTAGTTAACCTAGGGAAGTTATCAAGGAGAGATAATATACGTATACGAGAGAGCGTATTTGTGGTTGTTTTGGTTTTCAAAAGCTATATATATACTATTAGTAGTATAAGAATGAAGTCGTACTGCACTAGCACCACTATGGAATCGTTAATCGTTTCCTTTTTCAGATTGACGATGAGCCGATATGTTAGAGGTACCGGTAGAGGGGCCAATAATGGGAATGCTGCTGACATGAGGACGATGTTTACTGACCTCATGAGAGAGATGCTTAGAGACGTACAGAGGACAGCTCCCAATGGTGAAAATGGTGGTGGTCCAATAGTGCAGGCGCCAAGAGTCGACTTCGCCAAGCTGAATAAGGATTATACTAGCCTTGGTGGGAAGTCGTTCCACGGAACGGAGTCGGCCACGGATGTTCAGGATTGGTTGGATAGTTGCGAACGTATCTTCGAGGATTTGGGTATCGAGGATGCGATGAAGAGAAAGTTAACGTCCCGTCAGCTGCAAGGGCGGGCAATGAATTGGTGGAATGCTATAAAGGCAGCTACTCCCGAAGATCAGGTTACTTGGGAGCAGTTTAAGGCTCGCTTTAGCGAGAAGTTCATTCCAGCTGCTCAGAAGTCAGTGCTGTTTAAGAAATTCTTGGAGCTCAAACAGAATGGCAGGGCTGTCTCGGAGTATATTTCTGAATTCGACACTTTGTCAAAGTATGGGTTATCTCTTATCGATACTGCCGAGAAGAAGAATGAGAAATTCATAACTGGTTTGGATCAGTACTTGGGGGAAAAGCTTATTAACCACATCGATGAGACGTTTCAGTCGATTGTGGGAAAAGCATTAAGATCAGAAAGTCTCTACCCTAAGCCGAAGACTGAGGTTGCATCCGCAGATGAGCCAAAACCACAAGCAAGTAGTGGAGGCAAGGGTGGTTCCTAGAATAAAAGAAAGCAGAGTCAGACTAAGGATGGCCAGAAGAAAAAGAATAAACAAGATGTTGAGTGCTTCAGCTGTGGTAAGAAGGGCCATTATGCTAGTAATTGTCGGGCCAAGCCAGCAGATAGGAAGTGCTTCAACTGTGGCCAAATGGGACATCACAAGGACAAGTGTCCGCAACCCCCTAAAGAAAAGCAAATGGTGAAAGCATACGCCCTTAATGCTATTCCTTCTTCGTCGAATGCCCCAACTGCAGCGGAGAAGGGAAAGAATGTCGTCATTCAAGGTATGCTTTCTGTTTATGATGTTCCTGTTAGAGTTTTGTTTGATACCGGAGCTTCCAGTTCTTTCATATCTAGTGACCTGGTAGATAGGTTGGGATTGGAGCCCGAGATTGTCGATAGACCTTTAGTAGTGACGAACCCGATTGGTGGTTCGACTAGCCTTAGCATGATTTGTCGTAACGTGGTCTTATCGAGTCATGGATGCATGTTTGTTTGTGATTGTTTTGTTTTGGGTTTTACTGGGTTTGGCATTATTTTGGGAGTAGATTGGCTCCGAAGATACGGGGTGGTGGTAGACTGTGAGGGCTTTTTGGTGACAGCTAGAGCGGATGATGGGCGGAGGATAGTGTTTGGTGGTCTACCCAGTGAGGGGGTATTGGCTAGTTTTCTAAACTCCCTCGATATTCCGCATAGTGAGTTGTCAGGTTTGCCCGTGGTTGGCCAGTATCCGGATGTTTTCGAAGAGGTGACCGGACTTCCACCACACCGAGAGATTGAGTTTCGTATTGATTTGGTAAAAGATGCCAGGCCTATAGTGATGCCACTTCGTCGTATGGCACCAAGAGAGCAACGAGAGCTCGAGGTGCAAGTCATCGATCTTTTGAAGAAGGGATTTATCAGAAGGAGTGTTTCTAAATGGGGAGCACCAGTTGTGTTTGCTACCAAGGCGGATGGTTCCCTTCGTTTGTGTGTAGACTACCGCGAGTTGAATAAAGTGACGAGGAAGAATAAATAGCCTCTACCGCGGATAGATGATTTGTTCGATCAGTTGAGTGGCGCGAGAATATTTTCTCAGTTGGATCTCGCGACAGGTTTTCATCAGCTTAGAGTGGAAGCTGAGAGTATAGCTAAAACGGCATTTCGGACGCCGTCTGGATTTTATGAGTGGTTGGTCATGCCATTCGGGCTGACCAATGCCCCAGCATATTTTGTGGATCTTATGAATAGGGTATTCGGAGATCAGTTGAATAAGTTTGTCCTTGTGTTCGTTGATGATATTTTGGTCTATTCGAGGACAGAGGAAGAACACAAGGAACATTTAAGAACAGTGATGGAGGTGTTGAGAAAACACCAACTGAAAGCAAAGTTTTCTAAGTGTCACTTCTGGAAGAGGGAAGTGAGGTTCTTGGGCCATGTTGTATCAGAGAATGGTTTTGCCGTGGACCCGGCGAAGGTGGCTACGGTACAGGATTGGCCTACGCCCAAGAATGCAACGGATGTAAGAAGTTTCTTGGGGTTAGCTGGATATTATCGTAAGTTTATCCAAGGTTTCTCCAAGATAGCAGCACCACTGACCCAGTTGACCAAGAAGAATCAAGCTTTTGTCTGGAATGAAAGGTGCGAGAATGCGTTCAAGAGTCTAAAGGACAAGTTGATAAGCGCACCAGTGTTAGTCATTCCTAAGGGGGATGCAGAGATGACGGTATACACGGATGCATGTGGTACCGAACTGGGTGCTGTATTAATGCAAGGCGGTAGGGTTGTAGCTTATGCAAGTCGACAATTGAAACCGCACGAGAGAAGATACCCTACCCATGATTTAGAATTGGCAGCGATCGTGTTTGCATTAAAAATGTGGAGACACTATCTCTTGGGAGAAAGATTTGAGCTGTTTACAGATCATAAGTCGTTGAAGTATCTCTTCTCCCAGAGGGATTTAAATCTCCAGCAACAAAGGTGGTTGGAATTCTTGGCTTCCTATGATTTTGACATCGCATATACACCGGGAAAGGGCAATGCGGTGGCTGATGCATTGAGTAGGAGACATGCCAGCCTAGGGGCTATGTTTCTAGAATGGAAGCAACTGGAGTACATCGCTGGGTATGATTTCTGACCAAAGTGCGAATTGGATCTAGAAATGTTAGCAAGTTTGACGATCATACCCACCTTAATTGAGCGAATCGGCTCTAGTCAGAGGGACGATCCTAACCTATTGGACATCATCTCCAAGTTAAAGATGGGTATCGATGAGGAGATGAACAAGTATGGGCTTGATCGAGATGGATGGCTTAGAAAGAATGGAAAACTTGTTGTACCCAATGTCAATGAATTGAGAGATGAAGTGCTTAGAGAATGTCATCACTCAAAACTGACTATACATCCCGGTGGTAATAAGATGTATCGAGACATGAAGCAGACTTACTACTGGGAAGGGATGAAAAGAGACGTTGGGAAGTTTATATCTAAGTGCATGAATTGCCAGCTAGTTAAAGCTGAGAAAAAGAAGCCTAGTGGGTTGTTACAACCCTTAGAAATTCCCGAATGGAAATGGGAGCATGTCTCGATGGATTTTATTGATGGTTTGCCAAGGACTAGGTCGGGACATGATAGCATTTGGGTGATTGTAGACCGACTGACTAAAAGTGCAAGGTTTATACCAGTCAAATCGACCAGAACGGCAGCTAAGTTAGCAGAATTGTATATGAAGTGGGTAGTGAGATTTCATGGAGTACCTAAAAGCATTGTGAGTGACCGAGACCCGTTGTTCACTAGTGGGTTTTGGAAGAGCTTACAAGAGGCTCTAGGGTCAGAGTTACATCTCAGTACCGCATATCATCCTCAGACCGACGGTCAGACGGAGAGGGTGAATCGTATTTTGGAAGATCTCTTGAGAGCATGTATATTGGATTTTGGTGGATCATGGGATGACCATTTGCATGTAGTAGAGTTTGCATATAATAATAGCTACCAATCTAGTATCGGCATGGCTCCGTTTGAAGCTTTGTATGGAAGACCGTGCAACTCACCATCATGTTGGATAGAGACTGGCGAGAAGTTTGTGCTTGGACCATATGTGGTGAGGGAAACTTCAGATAAGATCAAGATCATTCAACAACGAATGAAAGCTGCCCAAGATAGGCAGAAGAGTTATGCTGATAAGAGGAGAAGAGACCTAAAATTCTCCATTGGTGACTTGGTGTTTGTCAAGATTTCTCCGTTGAAGAGCGTAATACGATTTGGCAGGAGAGGCAAGTTGGCACCAAGATTCATTGGCCCATTCCCTGTCCTCGAGCTAGTCGGGAATTTGGCATATAGAATTGACATACCAGAGAAAATGGCGGGGGTCCACAACGTATTTCATGTTTCCCAACTAAGGAAGTTCGTTCACGACCCGGATATGACTATTTCACCTGATCAGTTGGAGGACTTCGAAGTAGAACCCAAGGCGGTAGGGAACCGCAAGCCGGCCCGTATTGTCGAGCACGACATGAAGCAACTTCGAAGGAAGGCGGTGAAGCTAGTCAAGGTTCAGTGGGGCGAGGATGAGAATGATTGTACTTGGGAGACAGAGGAGAACATTAGGAAGACTTATCCAGAACTCTTTACCTGGTAAGATTTTGACTTCGATTTAGTTTTCCGCATGCTAGGATAGGCTCGTTTGCTTGTTTTGCATGTTTGATTGTTGTATGTGGTTGTTAGGCATGCGGGATCCTTTGTATGTTTTAGGTTAAGGAATTTCGGGGACGAAATTTCTTAAGGGGGGGAGAGTGTAACGACCCGCATTCTACGCATCATAGGATCGTAGAATATTTAATTCTGTCACATACGAAGTCGTATGGTCATGTAACTTTGGGAGACGACTATTAGGGTCATTTCCCATGTTCATGATTTTTCCCGATTTTTAAATGACCATTTTACCCCTAGTTGGTACTGTTTTGGCCATAACTTTTGACTAGGAAGGAATTTTGACCTGAAGCCACTTCCATTGACTCCGGATGATGGTTTCTCTTTCCGTAGAGTGGTCATAATAGCCAAACGGACTCACCGTTTGAGATATATGGCTGAAACAAGTTTCAGATGGTGAAAAACAGCTTAATTGGGCTTAACCGGGTGATTAACAGCTAGGCCCAAAGGGGAATTTCGGGATTAGGAGTTTAAAAGGGCTGTTAGGGTTTGGAGAATACCCTTTTCTCATTTTTCAGCCGTCACTATTCATTCCTCTTAACCTAGCCATGGCCTCCACCCTCTAAATCTCTTCAAAACACCTCTTAATCACTTTCTAATTGAAGATTAGGCTTAGCAAACATCAAATCAAGGAGTATTAGCACGAGAACCGAGGTAGAGCTGCTGTGTAAGATTGGGAACAGCGCCAAATCAGAGAATATTTCAGTTTTGGGGTTTTAGTGGTGGCAAAGGTGAGTGATTAGCTTGCTTTTACACTAATTACGGTTAATTATGGGTAATTAGTGAAGATTAGCGAATTTATACATTAATAAATTCTGGAAAAATTCCTAAAATTCTATAATGATGTTTTATGGCTCTGATAAAAATTTGGGCTAATTTGGATAAGTTTTGCTAATTGTATGCATAATCACGGTTAAGAAGGATTAAGGGGAAAACATGTGTTTCTGGGTATGTTTGATCTAAAGTATTTCATGTAAATGATGTTTTAATGTTTTTGATTGATTCTATATGTTGTTACTTCTGTTTGGAATGTTTTGTAATGTCATAGGAAGTTTAGAATGGTTGAAAACGCCGTCGTTCGGCGAAAATAGCTTGCTGGAAAAAGTTGCAGATTTTCAGAACCGGTTAGGAAGAACACCCGATCCGAACCGGATAGGAGGAGGAGATCCGATCCGAACCGAATAGAAGGAGGAGATCAGAACCGAACCGGATAGGAGGAGACACCCGAACCGAACCGGATAGGAGGAGGAGATCCGATCCGAACCGAATAGAAGGAGGAGATCCGAACCGAACCAGATAGGAGGAGACACCCGAACCGAACCGGATAGGAGGAGGAGATCCGATCCGAACCGGATAGAAGGAGGAGATCCGAACCGGATAGGAGGAGACACCCGAACCGAACCGGATAGGAGGAGGAGATCCGAACCGAACCGGATAGAGGAGGAGACCCGAACTGAACCGAATAGGAGGAGGATGCCCGAACCGAACCGAATAGGAGGAAGAGACCCGAACCGAACCGAAGAAGACCATAACCCGAGATGCAAAGGTAGTCCAAATGGGAAGTTTGTACCAAGGATTCAGATGGGAATCAACGAGTTAACTTCATGATCGGGCTTTGCTGCGGGACATGTGCTAAGGGGCTGTCGATGTCTGTAACTTTGGATCACTATGTATAGGGGGTACGTGAACGGATTCAGGGCCACAATGGTCTAGGTACGACTAAAAGAGCTATAGACCAATGAAGTGGGGTCATTTGTAAAGGTTTAGTCATGACTCCATGGGGTAAGCTTGGTGGTAGCAGTAGTTGTACAAGCCGAACTCCGTCACTACTTCGATGGGTCTAGTGGTTGAAAGCGGTATACATCGTATGCTTTATGCACTGAGTGAGAGATGTGAGGATGGTTGCCATGATTGAATTGTTTGCTATCACTATGACATGCACACCCCCACCCCCGTATTTCTTTACACCATATGTTGATGGCACCTTAGAGTATTGTACAGTATGTAGTGCTAACTCTTTGGTTGCAGGTTCAGGTATGGTTTAGTATACCTGTTATTGTTCTGTTTAGCTGCTTACCGCTCATACCAGACTTTTGTCTGACCCAGAGTTTTATGTCTCTTCTTATTACTCTGGGTGCTCACACGAGCAGACTAGAGACAGGTTAGCTGGTGATGCACGGGTAGATGATCCGGAGACGAGCAGGAGGCTTCCACGTAATATATATATATAGTATTCTCCCTGTGTTGTTGAAGATCACTGCTTGGGCATTGGTGGTGCATCTTCCACTTTAGCTTTCTTTTGTTTAGAGACAGTAGATTTTGAAAAGTTGTAATAAGCTATATTTGGATTTCCGCTGCTCTGATGTTGACATTTATTATTAGTTATCAGCTTATGCACCGTCTCACCTGTTTTATGTCAAGTATGTTATTATTATGTTTTATTCCATGCGCTGTGAGACATTCTACAGGTTCCTTGATTAGTTCATTCTCTTCTTTCTTTTCTTATGACGACCGTTCCGTGCCAGTTGGACATGTGTACAGCGCACACTTGGAGGAAGTGTCGGTTGGTGCGGGGCGGGCCGTCACACTATATACTAGCTATCGAGTTATGGGTGAGGTTGGCTATCTGGAAGTGGGCATCGATGGGCCGTAGTGTAGTTCTCATACATGATTTTTCTTGGATTGCCTTTCAGTAGTTGAGGGAGGGGTCACGTGGGACCATAGCCACGGGTACAAAAACAGACCTTGATATCTGCATCAGCAGACGACTTAAAGCTCCCGACCGAGTTCCGTATTTCTTGATTTGCCCTGGCACGGAACTCGGATGGCACATTGAGGAACATGTGCGTCTAGACATGGAAAACGATTCATGATACATACGCGGGGTAAAGGGCACGGTTGACGGGTGGCATAATCCCTAGTGGCCCTAGGTGGCTGAACCCAAACCGAGACACGGAAATGTTCATTAGGTAGCATAATCCCTAGTGGTCCTAGGTGGCATAAATCCTAAGTGAACGCGCGATAGTTCATGGTAAGGAAACATAACTAGATCAAGGGTAGCAGTCCAAAATAACCTCAAGGATAAAACGTTTACATGGGAAAGCCCGTATGGCCTACGGCAAAGGACCGAACTTATACATGGAAAGAAACATACGAGTTGGGAAAAACCTACATATGCTATATATTAGGTTGACATGGACCATTACATGACATTGGGCAAGGGACATTCATAGTTAACACATGACGCGGGTTGGGATACTAGTACGAAAGGTGCAGAGCAAATATACGTGTTAGGACCATGAGAAATATACATGATAGATACGGTGGGATGTTATACAGGATAGATACCTTGGGATATTATACTCGATAGAAACCTGACGATGTGATACCTTGATTTATCATGACACCGTAGTTTATCATGATATCTTAGTTTGCCTTGCTACAGTAGTTCAGCCTGTTACCCTGGTTTAGTTTATCTATCTTGTAGTCATCCTTATGTTTACTTTCAGTTTATGCATGTCATGTTACCTTTACCTGTTTTTATACTGGAAGTAGATAGGACTTACCAGTCGTTATGATTGACCCCGTTTTGTTTCGCCTCTTTGTCTTCCGTTCCCCCCCAGGTTTCAGGGAGGAAACAATGTTATCTAGTACGGACTTCTTCTGCTTGAAGGTCATCACGCATGGCTTGGACTTTTCTTGGCTATGGCTACTTTACTGTTTTACTTGGGGAATAATTCATGAAATGGTTTTATGCTTCTTAATTATTGCAAGACAGGTTTTGATGTATTCTGATGTAAAAGGCTTTAGACCTTATTTTATAAGGTAATGAAATTTGTTTTACTTCCGCTGTTTTATATACGTTCTGTCTTGTAATATTTCTGTGCATGTTTACCTCGATAATGCTTCACCAAACCTAGTGCATTCCCTTTGTGAGTGACCCTAGCGGAGGTGGGGTGTTACAGAAAGTGATGTTATCTATGTTGTTTGACATCTGTGATGCAGGGAAACAGGTTGGAGGAACCCAATTGGGTTCCTCAACATTTATTTTACTGTTTTTCATATATTGTGATATATGATGTGATATATAATATGTTGTCGATTATATGTGTTTGGACGATACTGATCATCGTGATTTGATATGTTGAATACCATAACATACTGAAATGTTGATAAGGGAATATTTTCAAAGTGTATTTTGAAAATGAATTATTTATATAAAATCGATGGATTTTATATAGAAAAGGAAAACGATTTTTATAAAAGAATTATTTATAAAATCAAAGGATAAGTTAAAATAAAAGGAAATCATTTGTAAAGAGAAGAACCGTTACTAAAAGTAAATCTTTATAAATGAATAGTTTATTCGAAAAGGAGTTAATCGAATTAGTTATTCGAATAGAATAAAGGAAGTTATCGAATAAAGTTAAAAGGAGGTATTCGAATATAGTTTAGCCAAAAGGAGTTATTCGATCAGAATTCATCGAATAGAATAAATTGATTAGAATAAATCAAACAGAGTTAATCAGTTAGGGTTAACCAGTTAGAGTTAATTGGTTAGAGTAAATCAGTTAGGTTAAACCATTAGGGTAAACCAATTAGAGTTAAACAGTTAGTGTTTATCAGTTAAAGTAAATCGATAGAGTTATATCGAACTAGAATTTATTGAATAGAGTTAAATCGAACTAGAGTTATCCAAATGGATTTAATCGAATTTAGTTTATTCGAATAGAGTTAAAGGAGTTATCGATTATAGTTTATTCGAAAGGAGTTAAGTGAAACGAGTTAATCTAATAGCGTTAGTCCGATAGAGTAAATCTAATAGCGCTAGACCAATTGAGTTAATTGATAAGGGTTAATCAAATAGAGTAAATTGAATAGAGTTATCGAATATACCTTATTCGAAGGAAAGAATTATCGAATAGAAAAGATTTGAAAGAGAGTTACGTAAGGAAGTTTGTTAAAGAATTAGAAGGGTGAACTTTGTCTATTTCAAGGTTAGAAACGTTGTTCAGTTAAGGTCTGAGAGGTAGTATCACCCCAACTTGATTGACTTCAATTTTAACTAAGGAATAGTTAAGGTTCGATAGTAAAGGATGGTTAAGTGAATTTAGTAATTAAAGGAAATGGTTTGAGTTGGCATCGCGATGGTTTGTTTAAAACATCTATCTAAGTCCAATGAAGAAGCTTTGGAAATGTTTTCCAAACAAGAAACCAGAAATGTTTTCTAATAAAGAAAACAAGAAATGGAAATGTTTTCCATTGTTAATAACGTATATTTTCCAAATTTAGAAAATAAGAAATATTGAATATAGGGAAATAGGAGATAAGTAAATTAATGAAATAAAGAGATAAATGTTGAATGATGTTTGATCGATATAAATTTCCATTTGGAAATAATATCGTTGTTTGCACACATGTTTTTCTTCGATAGTTAAATCATAGACTATCGAAGTTTTGACCATTTTAACGTTGTTAGTATGGAGAGACCGATTGGATTATTATCCAAAGAACCACTCTGTATTGGCATAAGCGTTGCGAATCATATATGCCAAAGATAATTGAAGACGGAGTAAAGTGCAAGGGCTATTGTATAAGTCTTAGATAATAGTGTCTAAGATGGATGTATTGAATAGTGCCTTCGGTTCATCCTGTTCCTTGATGACTTGTATGGACAATGTCTGACATAGTATTTCCAGACGATCACGTATATTGATTTCTCCAACCGTACCAAGAGTGGAAGCGGAGAAGGAAACTTCTTTTAGCTAACACATAATGTATGGTTGAGGACTTCAATCGGTGATCTGATGGATTTGACGATGTAGCATTCAAAGTGAATCTGGTGTGATGATAAAGCGTAGCTTCTAGCCTCATCAACCGGTAAATGACAGAAATCGGGCAGGTAGCATGGCTAAGTCGGTCGCACCGTAGTATGGTGTATAATCACCTGATCTAGAGTTTCATTTACTTCTAAAAATCTATTGTTGATGTTGTCCCATTCGGGAAACGGTTGTTGATCCCAACTGTTGGTGATATACATTCGATACACTCAAGCGAAATGAGTGGTCGGTCATGTGTGGCCGGGTTGCAAGATGTTCTTGTTGAACCCAGTGTATTCCTTTCTAGAGGTACACTAGCGAAAGGTGGTTCCATACCTTGTCATAGTTGGAAAATCCATTACCCAATACGTGCTTGTGGTTTTGATTGTATACAATATATGTAGAACGTGAGATGAAAGTGTTTCTGCTAGATGATTATTATTATTGTGGTTGATAGATATTATTATAATATCAAAGGTTTTTAATATAAAGATATTTTGGATTCTCATAAGGGGAAAAACCCGTTCCGTTATACGGCGTGGTCTTATGAGATATCATTTACATGCTTGAACTGTTTTAAACTGTTTTACTCACACCAGTCCCATGACTGACCTTGAGTTTATTTTGTTTTGTTTTCCCTAAACTCTTGGGTGCCCAATTTTGTATGGGCAGTCAAGTAGTCGGGATTTACAGATATACTGGAAGAGCTTGGAGCAGGAGGCTTCAGGATCATATAGCTATAGTTTATTTCCGCTGTGTTGTAAGTGTTTTACTTTGATAATTATGTATATTCAAGTACAGATGTATATTTCAAGTTATGTTATATATATTATATGTTATTCGTTCCGCTGTGAGATTCGTGTTACTTTGATGTTGTGTTCTTCTTCTTCTTCTATTCTAAGTTTCTATCTTATCTTTCCTCATCCTCTATTTTTCTTTCTATTAATTTCCTGATTCTCAGTTTAATTTGGGGTTGGATTTGTGTTTTTGGTGAGCTCAAATTGGACCGGATTTTCGGGTCATTACAGTTACTGTAGACAGCGGATGGAAAAAGGTGTTGAGCTGAACAAAACCTATCTAGAAATGAAGATAGACGCCTTACAATTCCAACCATAGAGGTTTTACAATTTATAGAATTTCATTTCTATTTCTTATGATTTTTGGAGTTCACGATTTTTGGATATTGAAGAAGAAGTATGGCGGCGGCATTATTCTTGACTGAGAATGAAATTAATTAGGTTAAGGAAAGTTTTGAGCGTATTTATAGGGTCCATAAATATCTAGATATTTTATTTAGATATTTTATTTTGGTCAACGCTCCTTTTTCCGTCTTCTACAAATTCCTATAATTGCACACGATACCCGAAAATCACGAAACTGGACATACTGCTAGAGTTCGACATTACGGCCCCAACAAAACTGGTTTCGTCGAATTCCGACTCTGTTTGCTTACACAGCGTATTTTTAAAGGTCAAATTATCGACTGTATTTCATATTAAAATCCCGTACGGCCACATATTGACTTCAAAAATCACGAAAATTGAAATCTAACAATAATTTAATATTGCGGATCCAACAAAATTGGTTTCGTCGAATTCCAACTCCGTATGCTCACACAACGTATTTTTAACCATCAAAATACTGACTGTTTCTCACTCTAAAAATCTGTACGACCAAACAGTGACTCTAAAAGTCACGAAACTGGAAATCTAACATCTAGTTGACATTGCGGATCCAACAAAACTAGTTTCGTCGAATTCGGACTTCGTTTGCAAAACCGGCTACTTTTAAATCTCCGGATGACCCATTTAAATATATAAATATATTTAAATAAAATAAAATTAAATATTAATAATTTAATATTATCGTCTCACAGTGGAATACCATACAGCTCTAGAATATTCCTATATGAATTTCTAACGTGATATTTCAATCTGGGTCAACCCGATATTCGATTTATATTGAAATCCTTTTTAAAATGTAATTAATTCCTTTATAAATTATAAAGGAATTCCACAGCGACTTTTCTAAAATTTGATTTGGACATATCACAAAATCTACACGACGAAATCCCGATTTTTCTCTTCCATTAGAAAGATATACTCCACCAGCTCCACACGTTTCTTGTTTCATAGAAATCCGATTTAAAACGAATCCTGTACATCCAGTTGAAGTTCAAATCGCCAAATAACGAACTACAGTGCCATTTCGAGCTCGATTTTAATTATATTATAACTCTACGTTCAAACTGTCGTTTATATAATATATTCGTTATTCAAATTCAATTCCAAGCTGAACTAAATATCACAGATGATCCAGTTCACACCATATCGCCATTTCAGCCAATTCTGATTATTTCAGAATTAAATATATTATTTAATTTATTATTTAAATTAAATATTCACCATTATTTAATTCCATGACCAATAAATCCTTTTAATCACCTTTTAAATAATTAAATAAATTAATTATTATACCTCTGCCAATGCGGGTCATTACAATCTTTACCACTAAAAATAATTTCGTCCTCGAAATTGCTAAAAGGTAGAGGACGACCCTATCGACTAGTTAGAACATATTTGTTCACTTCTAAATCTTCAGTTTCAATTGAACCAATTTAATTTCAATTAAATTATTAATTAATTCTTATCAATGAAAATTTTCAAAAATCCTGAAAATTTTCTAACGCCTTAACTCTTCGGAAAATTTTGCCAACACCTCCTTTGTACTGGTCAATCGGTCAAACTCCAACTCGCCTCTCTGGGCCATCTCCATCCCAAAAGAAAATCAAACAGCCAAGCGGCTTGCCAATTCGACTCATCAAAATCTCATACCATATGAAATATAAACTTGTACCTTTTGTCGGCATATCATTATATCCTTTCCACCTGTTATCCATTCAGCGGATACAAGGGTCATCCCAATCAAATCCCAATCTGCTTTTATCCATAACAGAACCATTCGCTTATATCCGAGCCAAATATCATTTCAACTCGAGTTTCTTCTCGATTCCCAACTCTTAACTTGATTGTCACATTACACTTCAAATTTGAATCTCACAATCCAATTTGTCTTGATATCATTCTAATTCAATCTCAGTTAGGACTTTACTAGCTTTACTTTAAATCAAATTTTGCTTTCACAAATTTCTGTTAAATTTGTTTTTAATTCAAACAGTCTTTCCCTGGGAGTTTTTAAACAGTTTACTCTTTTCAAAAATCAAATTTTCCTTTTGAACATGTCACTGAGCCCTTAATTAATATTCCATTAGTTAAATCACTTCTCTATTTCTTTATCCATATTTGTTAACCAAATATTTTCAATAACCATATTGACCTTTTATGTTATTTGGAAAACATCTCCGAATATCGCCTTCCTTTATTTTCTAAACTTTAGAAAATATATGATATTTATAATTGGAAAATATTCCAATTACTTATCTCTTTTCCGATCTCGTTTATTTCTATACTTAGGAAATATTCTTTATTATATTTCCAAGCTTACACTTATTTGGGTTAAAACTGATGTTGTGTAAAACATCGTTACGACAACCCAAATACTGTATTCAACTAATTCTTATTCAACATTGATCTTCGAGCCTGAAATCTTACTATTTATTTGTTAATAATGAAATCAATCAAGTTGGGGTATAACTACCTCTCAGACCTTGACTGAATAACATTTATAACGTCAAAACAGATATGATTACTTGCTCGAATAATCAATACCATACAACTACTTATTCACTTTTAAACACGTATACGCTTCCTCTTTCTATTCTTATTAGATTTTATTCTGAGACTTCCTTTTTTATTTTTACTATTCTATTTCTAAGTTCGTTTCCTTATCGACTTCTATATATATATATATATATATCGATACGTTGATTTCTAACTATCAAATTATCTTAAAAATATTCTAACTCCTTAAATTCCTGGAAAAATTTGCCATAACCTCCTTTGTACCAGGAGCATCGGGATATTTCAAATAGCCTCCCATGACCCTCTCCAATCCAAAAGAAAAAGAAAAAGCCAAGCGGCTAGCCGATACGGCGCATAAAATATCATATATGAATTAAATACATACCATTTCGTCGAGCATTCAATTTATATACCTTCGTACCTTATCCATACCTATCTCATGTATATTTATACCTGCCCAATCTATTTTAACAATACCTGATCGTTTTAACTCCATTCGTTAATTAATTTTTTAATTAACTCTTTAGTCTATTTCACTTTTATATTTGAACATAACATGTTCAAATATATTTTAACTCGCTTATTAACTAATTTGAATCCAAATTTCAAATTTAAGTTCTATATTCGATTTCGAATATGAATTTACAAATCTCTTTCCTTGTTTAAAGCCCCATTTCGATTCAAACTCCATTTAAATTCTATTTGAATTTCTATATATTCAAACTCTATTTCACTTCTATTATTCATATTCTATTTCACTTCCATATGCTATCAACTCAGCATATACCAATGTTATCCCAATCAAATTCCAATCTGCTTTTATCCACAACACCACCATTCGCTTATATCCGAGCCAGATATCATTTTAACTCGAGTTTCTTCTCGATTCCCAACTCTTAACTTGATTATAACATTACACTTCAAATTTGAATCTCACAATCCAATTTGTCTTGATATCATTCTAATTCAATTTCAGTTACCACTTTACTGGCTTTACTTTAATTGTGGAGATTTATTGGTTGAGTAGTTTATGAGTTCTGGTCGATCAGTTTGATCCACTGTATTGGTAGGAGTTTATAAACACTTGAATACGATGAACCGTCATGGTATGTTTTGAAAAGTGGGTAAGTTAAAATAAGTTTACCCAAGGTATATCTTTATATAGAGAAGATATATATATATATATATATATATCAAAATTATAATATATTGGATATATTGGTTGTTATTATAATCGAGTAAGAGTATAAATTTAATGGTTATGTGAATAACCAATCAGAGTTCATATAAGTGAAATACGTGAAATCAGATGAGTTAAATCTGAAATTTACACCAGAAATTGAATTAAAACTCTAGAGAATTGGATAAGTGTTTATAAATGGATTTGGATTAAAAGTAAGGAAAATTTAAGATCCAGGGAGATTTTAAATTGTTTTACAAGTAGTGTGAATTATATTTTGAAATGAATTTCAAAGTGGAAATGTTTAGAAATGGTTTTATAGTATTGAACTCACTTCGAAAGCTGGAAAATAGATTCTGATGATGACAGCTGCATCATCAGTATTCATTTTCGAGTTGTAAGTGACGAATTACTACTAGAGATACTATTTTTAATTTGTTTTGGGAAAGACTAGTGTGTTGAATTTCAAATGGGATTTATAATATAGAATTTGAATATAGAAAATATAATGGAAATTCAAATATAGAATTTGGATATAGAAAGTGAAATGGAATTTGAATATATGATCCAAATAGAGTAAAAATGGAATTTGAATATATGATTCAAATAGAGTTGAATTGGAATTTGAATATAGAATTCAATTAGAAGTGAAATAGAATTTAAATAATAGAAGTGAAATAGAGTTTGAATATATAGAAATTCAAATAGAATTGAAATGGAGTTTGAATCGAAATGGGGCTTTAAACAAGGAAAGAGATTTGTAAATTCATATTCGAAATCGAATATAGAACTTAAATTTGAAATTTGGATTCAAATTAGTTAATAAGCAAGTTAAAATATATTTGAAAATGTCATGTTCAATTATAAAAGTGAAATAGACTAAAGAGTTAATTAACAAATTAATTAACGAATTGAGTTAAAACGACCAGGTATGGTTAAAATAGAATGGGCAGGTATAAATATACATGAGATAGGTACGGATAAGGTATGAAGGTATATAAATAGAATGCTCGACGAAAAGGTATGTATTTAATTCATATATGAGATTTTATGCGCCGTATCGGCTAGCCGCTTGTCTTTTTCTTTTTCTTTTGGATTGGTGAGAGCCATGGGAGGCTATTTGAAATATCCCGATGCTCCTGGTAGAAAGGAGGTTATGGCAAATTTTTCCGAGAATTTAAGGAGTTAGAATATTTTTAAGATAATTTGATAGTTAGAAATCAACGTATCGATATATATATATATAAGTCGATAAGGAAACGAACTTAGAAATAGAATAGTAAAATAAAAAAGGAAGACTAAGAATAAAATCTAGTAAGAATAGAAAGAGGAAGCGTATATGTGTTTAAAAGTGAATAAGTAGTTGTATGGTAATTATTATTCGAGTAAGTAGTCATATCTGTTTTGACGTTATAAATGTTATTCAGTCAAAGTCTGAGAGGTAGTTATACCCCAACTTGATTGATTTCATTATAAACAATTAAATAGTAAGATTTCAGGCTTGAAGATCAATGTTGAATAAGAGTTAGTTGAATATAGTATTTGGGTTGTCGTAACGATGTTTTACGCAACATCCGTTTTAACCCAAATAAGTGTAAGATTGGAAATATAATAAAGAATATTTCCTAAGTATAGAAATAAACGAGATCGGAAAAGAGATAAGTAATTGGAATATTTTCCAATTATAAATAACATAAATTTTCTAAAGTTTATAAAATAAAGGAAGGCGATATTCGGAAATGTTTTCCAAATAACATAAAAGGCCAATATGGTTATTGAAAATATTTGGTTAACAAATATTGATAAAGAAATAGAGAAGTGATTTAACTAATGGAATATTAATTAAGGGCTCAATGACATGTTTAAAAGGAAAATTTGATTTTTGAAAAGAGTAAACTGTTTAAAAACTCACAGGGAAAGACTGTTTGAATTAAAAACAAATTTAACAGAAATTTGTGAAAGAAAATTTGGATTAAAGTAAAGCCAGTAAAGTGGTAACTGAGATTGAATTAGAATGATATCAAGACAAATTGGATTGTGAGATTCAAATTTGAAGTGTAATGTGATAATCAAGTTAAGAGTTGGGAATCGAGAAGAAACTCGAGTTAAAATGATATTTGGCTCGGATATAAGCGAATGGTTGTGTTGTGGATAAAAGCAGATTGGAATTTGATTGAGATGACCCTTGTATCCGCTGAATTGATAACAGGTGGGAAGGATATAATGATATGCCGACAAAAGGGACAAGTTATATTTCTACTGGATATGAGATTTATGAGCCGAATCGGCAAGCCGCTTGGCTGTTTGATTTTCTTTTGGGTTGGAAATGGCACAGAGAGGTGAGTGGGAGTTTGACCGATTGACCAGTACAAAGGAGGTGCTGGCGAAATTTTTCGAAGAGTTAAGGCATTAGAAAATTTTCAGGACTTTTGGAAATTTTCGTTAATAAGAATTAATTAATAATTTAATTGAAATTAAATTGGTTCAGTTGAAACTGAAGTTAAGAAGTGAACAAATATGTTCTAACCAGTCGATAGGGTCGTTCTCTACCTTAGCAATTTCGAGGACGAAATTATTTTAAGTGGGGAAGATTGTAATGACTTTCATTGGTGGAGGTATTATAATTAATTTATTTAATTATATAAATAGTGATATAGTGAATTTAATGGTCGTTGAATTAAATAATGATGAATATTTAATTAAAATAATAAATTAAATAATATATTTAATTCTGAAATAATCAGAATTTGGCTGAAATGGCAATATGGTGTGAACTGGATCATCTGTGATATTTAATTCAGTTTAGAATTGAAGTAGAATAACGAATATATTATTTGAACGACAGTTTGAACGTATAATTATATTACAATTAAAATCGAGCTCGAAATGGCGCTGTAGTTCGCGATTTGGCGATTTGAACTTCAACTGAATGTACAAGATTCATTTTAAGCCGGATTTCTGGGAAACAAGAAACGTATGGAGCTGGTGGAGTATATCTTTCTAGTGGAAGAGAAAAATTAGGATTTCATCGTGTAGATTTTGAGATATGTTCAAATCAAATTTTAGAAAAGTCGCTGTGGAATTCCTTTATAATTTATAAAGGAATTATTTATATTTTTAAAAGGAATTTCAATATAAATCGAATATCAGGTTGACCTAGAAGTGAATATCGAGTTAGAAATTCATAGAGGAATATTCTAGAGCTGTATGATATTCTGTTGTGAATATATACGATAATATTTATTTATTAATATTTAATTTAATTATATTTAATTATATTTATATATTTAAATGGGTCATCCAGAGCTTTAAAAATAGCCACTTTTGCATACAAAGTCGGAATTCGACGAAACTAGTTTTGTTAGATCCGCAATGTCAAATTATTGATAGATGTCAAATTTCGTGATTTTTAGAGTCAGTGTGTGGCCGTACGGATTTTTAGAGTGAAAAACAGTCAGTATTTTGATGGTTAAAAATATGTTGTGTGAGCATACGAAGTCGAAATTCGACGAAACCAGTTTCGTTGGGACCGTAATGTCGAACTGTAGCTGCATGTCCAGTTTCGTGATTTTTGGGTATCGTATGTGATCACAGGAATTTTAGAGGACAAGTACAGATAACGTTTGCTTAAAAATAAAATAAAATAACCAAAAATAAAATATCTAGATATTTTGATTTGTCTATACATACTCCTTAACTATCTCCTTATAACCTAATTTCATTCTCTATTCAAATGGCATTCACGCCGCCACCAACAGCAAGAGAAAAAACGTGAAACCTTTTCTTTGGAAAATCAAAATAAAATCCAAACAAATTCAGTAAATTCCTATACATAGATTTTTAGTCTTCTGGGGTGTTTTTCTTCAGAATGGTGTAAGTATGGGGATACACGATCATGGTTTTGGCCGACGGAAATGCAGTGGCGAACTGTACGGATCCTAGGGTTGGGATTTATCGGTGATTTAAGTGCTGGTTCAGGAAATCGAGCTCAATTTTGGGATGAGGGGGTTAAACCGCATATGTGTGCCAATTTTTCGGAATCGCGGTGATGATTTTTGTCGATGACAGTCGATCCATGGCAGTCGACGGAAAACATGAAGGGTGACCGAGTGTGGTGGCGTTGGTGTGGAAGTGACGAGAGTTCGAAGGGGAGTTCATTGGTGTAGTGAGTTTTCGATTTCAGTGAAGATTGAAGGTGGGGTGGAGGTTGGAAGTTCGGCAATGGTGTGGGTGGTTTTCCTAAAGCCGCGTCGTCATTTGGAGAGGGAGAGGAGTATCGGGTTATAAGGGAGAGGTCGGGTCTGTTCAAATAGGGTATGGGCTTTTTGTTTTAAGGGGGAGGTCCATTATATTTAGTTAAGTTTTATTTTAAATTTAAAGTGTGTTAAATTTATTTTATCGTATCTTTTTCATACGTTATCGAAACTCAGCGAAACAAGATCCGTTGAGATCGTATGGACGGTGGCAACACCAAGGAACTGACTAGAAGTGGATTTGAGCTCGTCTGAATTTAGGGCGAAATAAATTGTCCAATCTAAATCAGCGACAATTATCGTTATTAACGATGAAAGTCCAAATGTGAGTAAATCGCACTAACTCTGAACAGTTTATAATTTCATGTTGTATTTTTAGAACTGTTAAATATTGGCTGATTGACTGTGTGTTGACTGTTTGATTGAACTTCTAGTCAGTTAGTTGAATTTCTATATTGATTCTGTTTAACAGAATATATCATATGAAACTGAAAGTGATGTTGATTTTATATTGTCTAACATCTGTGATGCAGGGAAACAGGTTGGAGGAATCCAACTGGATTCCTCAACATTTATTTTACTATGATATATATATTGTGATATATAATCCGTTGTCGATTATATGTGTTTGAACGATACTGATCATCGTGATTTGATATGTTGAATACCATAACATACCGAAATGTTGATAAGGGAATATTTTCAAAGTGATATTTGAAAATAAAATATTCATAAATGGAATATTTATAAATAAGAAATATTTATAAATTGGAATATTTATAAATTGGAGATATTTAGAAAAAGGGAAAACGTTATAAAAAGGAATCTGTTATAAGAAGGAAATCATTTTAAAGTGGAGAACCGTTACTAAAAGTAAATCTTTAAAATGAATAAATGTTGTTAAAAAGGAAATCTTTATAAAGCGAATAAAGGAGTTAAATCGAATATGGTATTCGAAAGTAGTAAATCGAATTAGTTATTCGAAAGGGGTTAGTCGAGTCGAGTCAGTTGAATAGAGTAATCGGATATTTGTTATTCGAATTAGGGTTAACCAGTTAGAGTTAAACCAGTTAGAGTTAACCAGATGAAGTTAATCAATTAGAGTTAACCAGTTAGAGTTAAACCAGTTGGAGTTAATCGATTAGAATTAAAGTAAAAGGAGTTAATTGAATATAGTTTATTCGAATAGAATAAAGGAGTTAATCGAATATAGTTTATTCGAATAGAGTAAACGGAGTAAATCGTATATAGTTTATTCGAATAGAATAAAGGAGTTAATCGAATATATAGTTTATTCAAATAGAATAAAGGAGTTAATCGAATATATAGTTTATTCAAATAGAATAAAGGAGTTAATCGAATATACAGTTTATTCAAATAGAATAAAGGAGTTAATCGAATATAGTTTATTCGAATAGAGTAAAAGGAGTTAATCGAATATATAGTTTATTCAAATAGAATTAAAAGAGTTAACGAATATAGTTTATTCGATAGGAGTTAAGTGAATAGAGTTAAAGTTAAATCAAAAGAGTTAAGTGAATAGAATAACTTGAATAGAGTTATCGAATATACCTTATTGAAGGAAAGAATTATCGAATAGAAAAGATTTGAAAGAGAGTTACGTAAGGAAGTTTGTTAAAGAATTAGAAGGGTGAACTTTGTCTATTTCAAGGTTAGAAACGTTGTTCAGTTAAGGTCTGAGAGGTAGTATTACCCCAACTTGATTGACTTTATTTCTAACTAAGGAATGGTTAAAGTTCGATAGTAAAGGATGGTTAAGTGGATTTAGTAAATAAAGGAAATGGTTTGAGTTGGAATCGCAATTGTTTGTTTAAACATCTGTCTAAGTCCATTGAAGAAGCTTTGGAAATGTTTTCCAAATAAGAAACCAAAAATGTTTTCTAGTAAAGAAAACAAGAAATGGAAATGTTTTCCATTGTTAATAACGTATATTTTCCAAATTTTGAAAATAAGAAATATTGAATATAGGGAAACAGGAGATAAGTAAATTAATGAAATAAAGAGATAAATGTTGAATGATGTTTGATCGATATAAATTTCCATTTGGAAATAATATCGTTGTTTGCACACCTGTTTTTCTTCGATAGTTAAATCACAGACTAATGAAGTTTTGACCATTTTAACGTTGTTAATATGGAGAGACCGGTTGGATTATTATCCAAAGAACCACTCTGTATTGGCATAAGCGTTGCGAATCATATATGCCAAAGGAAATTGAAGACGGAGTTATGCAAGGGTTATCCTGTTTACAGAATAGTGCCTTCGGTTCATCCTGTTCCTGGATGACTTGTATGGACGGATGTCTGACAGAGTATTTCCAGACGATCACGTATATTGATTTCTCCAACCGTACCAAGAGTGGAAGCGGAGAAGGAAACTTCTTTTAGCTAACACATAATGTATGGTTGAGGACGTCAATAGGTGATTTGATGGATTTGACGATGTGGCATTCAAAGTGAATCTGATGTGATGATAAAGCGTAGCTTCTAGCCACACATCCGGTAAACGACAGAAATCGGGCAGGCAACATGGCTAAGTCGGTCGCACCGAAGTAGGGTGTATAATCACCTGATCTAGAGTTTCATTTACTTCTAAAAATCTATTGTTGATGCTGTCCCATTCGGGAAACGGTTGCTGATCCCAACTGTTGGTGATATACATTCGATACATTCAAGCGAAATGAGTGGTCGGTCATGTGTGGCCGGGTTGCAAGATGTTCTTGTTGAACCCAGTTTCCTTTCTAGAGGTACACTAGCGAAAGGTGGTTCCATACCTTGTCATAGTTGGAAACCCATTACCCAATACGTGCTTGCGGTTTTGATTGTATACTATATATGTAGAACATCAGATGAAAGCGTTTTTGCTAGATGATTATTATACTGTGGTTGATAGACATTATTATAATATCAAAAGGTTTTTGATATAAAGATAATTTGGATTCTCATAAGGGAAAAACCCGTTCCGTTATACGGCGTGGTCTTATGAGATATCGTTTACCTGCTTGAACTGTTTTAAACTGTTTTACTCATACCAGTACCATGACTGACCCGGAGTTTATTTTGTTTTGTTTTCCCTAAACTCTTGGGTGCCCAATTTTGTACAGGAAGTCAAGTAGTCGGGATTTACAGATACTTGAAGAGCTGGAGCAAGAGGCTTTAGGATCGTATAGCTATAGTTATTTCCACTGTGTTGTAAGTGTTGTACTTTGATAATGATGTATATTCAAATACAGATGTATATTTCAAAATGTGAGTTGTTTATGTGACCGTAAATAAACACTCACCAACAGTAATGACCCGAGATTTTGTCGACTTTGGTTATCGCCATAAACTCAATGATGACAAACCAAACATCGAAAAATACCGATCATAAATGAAAGAAATTAGAGGGTGAGGAAAGATAAGATAGAAACTTAGAATAGAAGAAGAAGAACAACACAACATCAGAGTAACACGAATCTCACAGCGGAACGAATAACATATAATATATAACATAACTTTGAAATATAATTTTGTACTTGAATATACATCATTTTCAAAGTACAGCACTTTGTAACGACCCAAAAAATCTGAACCAATTTAAAAATTTTAAATTGGCTAAAATAATGGATTTTAAATATTTAAAATAAATATTTTAAATAATAGAGATGAAAAGTGAGTTGAATCGACAATTGAAAACGAATATAATTAATTATAATAATAAACAAGGCCTGAAATGGCGCTGTAGTATCAAAAATTGAATTCAAACTTTGTCGGACTGTACCAGGTGCAAAACTAAACGGATTTTAGTGAAACCAAAAATATTTAAATCTGTTAGTGAATACCTTTCTAACGAATCTGAAAAATCGAATTTTCATAGCGGAAAGCAAAAGTTATGGCCGAATGAATTTTCAGAAAGGTCGCTATGGAATTTATATAGCCCGTGAAATTGGCCATTTTGCAAACGACCTCGGAATTCGACGAAACCACTTTTGTTGGATCCGGTATGTGAAGTTATTGATAGGTTTCAAATTTCATAATTTTTGAAGCTAATATGTGAGCGTGGCAAAGGAAAACGTGTTTTGGTCAATTATAGTTAAATTGGATCGACCAGAAATGAGCCTTTTTGCAAACGGTCTCAGAATTCGACGAAACTAGTTTTGTTGGGACCGTATCGTCAAAACATAGCTAGATTTATTTTTTTGGAATTTTTCGAATCAGTTTGTGGCCCTGGCAAATTGAAATGCATGTTCAAATCAAATATTGAATGTTTTACATTTTAATTTGAAGGAAAACTGACTGAAACAGTCGAATGGGCCTACGAAACATATCCCGTTGTGTTCGGAATGGGCGTAAAACGCTAGGGATGACAGTCGTTGGGTTTGAATTGGTGTTCGTCTGTGTAAGGGGTATTTTAGAGATTTTAAAAATTATAAAATAAAATAAAAAAATCCTATTGGCCCATTATCTTTCTCTCTCCCCGTATGACATCGAGTGACGGCGAAAAACCTTCATGAGCTTCCCGTCCATTTTCTGACCAATCCACTCACTAATATCAAGAGCTCCAGTTGAAGATTTTGTAGAGCTCGGAGAGATCTTCAAATCCATATATTGTTTGGATTTTTTCGTTCAGCGTTTGGAGAGTTTCGACCCTGGGAAGATCCGCCGTTTCGAGCCAGATCGCGCCTCCACCGCCGCGCCGAGTTGAGCGCCACCACCCTCGTTCTGAGCGCCTCTCCAAGCTCTTCGCCGCTGCGAAGGCCGATCATCATATCACTCATCGATTCGCGCGAAATCTGGTGACCTAGTTTCAAAAAAACAAAGAGAGGTACGTTTTTTATTTTCTTAAATGATTTTAACACCTATAAACTATTGCAAACCTTGTAAAAATCATATCTTTTTCGTTTCTTGACGAAATTCGATGAAACAGGAAACATCGCGACCGTGTGGACGTCTTCTACATTTTAGAAGAGGCCGCATATTTTTCTGAGCCTTCTGCTATTTTTGGTGGAGTGGAACCCAATGTGAGATTTCTAATTTATAAACGATATGGAAAACGATGATGTATAAATTATATAGTCGATGTATGAGTTATATAAGCGTTGTACACCTCTTATATAAGCGTTGTATAAGTTGTACGTTCGATGTATAAGTTATATATGCGTTGTAAAAATTATATATGTGTTGAAATAGAAGTGAATTGCTATGTATAAATATATATATATATATATATACAAGCCCCTCGTCCACAAACCATGGACGATATTTATTGGTTGTGATTGGTGTGAAAATTGATTGATAGCGAATGGTTTTTTGGGATTGTTGGTGGTTGATATTGATTGATTGTGGTTGAAAAATACCCATTTGTGGTTGAGAAATGTTTGGTTGAAACCACATAGGGTTAGTTTGTGGAAATGAAATAAATATATACATGCCACCTGCGTGCGAACTAGATGCATGATCCCCATTGTCAAAAACCGCGAGGTTTTAAGGTAGAGCGAGGAGCTGTACTAGGGACGGTCCCGGTTTTAACTACCCTGCCGTTATGCTGCCGAAATTTTGAATAATATTCATGTGTTTGAATTATTTTCATTTGCTGAAACTATATTTATTTGTTGAATAGAAAACCTTCATGTGTTGAATCGATATTCATTCGTTGGTTAGAAATTCATGTGTTGAATGGTATTCGTGTTTTAAATATAAAAATCACATTTTTGTCTATATATATGAACTATAGAAAACGTTCATGTGTTGAATCGATATTCATTCGTTGAATTGAAATTCATGTGTTGAATGGTATTCATATTTTGAAAAAAATTGTTTTATAATAAAAATCCCATTTTTAACATCAATATGAAAAGTATAAAATAATCCTATTTTGAAATAAATTGTTGTACAATAAAAATCCTATTTTTATCACCTATATAAACTATATAAAATAATAGTGTTCTGAAATAAATTGTTTTACAATATAAAAATCACATTTTTATTATATACATGAATTGTTGAAATGTGAAGTGTTAAAAATAGCAACTCGTTCAAATAAATATGCATGAGTTGAAATATTCATTAATTAGCTAATGATGTGATTTTTACCTGTGCATGCAACATTAGAACGAATGGGGTTTTAAAACCAAATGGAATCAAATATGAAGTTGGATGGAAAATGATAAGTGATAAGAACTGTATATATGTACATGCATATTTATTGAACAGGTTATAGCAAAGGGGCTAGAGAAGAGGAATAAAATTGTTGTGCCCGACAAATAGGTACACATTTTCTGTTTTGTTTGGGTGATGATTTTATGAGCCTGTTGGCTAGCCGCTTGGCTTTTTCTTTTTCTTTTTGACATGAGACGCCCGTGTGGCTATTTGGGAATTTTTCCAGCCCCTCCCGTACAAAGGAGGTTATGGCGAAATTTTCCAAAATTTAAAGGCGTTAGTGAAATATTTGAAGTATAATCAATGTAGGAATTTTTGAATGAACTATATTTATATAAATATATAAATATAAATAAAATTAAAACGAAACGTGGTCGTGCAGTTCGCATTTTGAAACCGTGATTTCAAACGATTATACCGGGAGATCCGACCATCGGATTTTCCAGAAATCGCAACCGTTGGGTTCGCTTTGGAAATATCTTTCCAACGGCACCAACTTTGCAAAAATCCAATGGTTGGATTGCTGGAATTATTAATTCAAATCTGAAGAAAAACAGCGCTAGAATCGATTATATATATATATATATATATATATATAATTATATTTAATCGAATAACGACGCTGCAGTTCGTATTTTGAAATCGAAACTTCAAACGATTGTACCGGGAGATCCGACCGTCGGATTTTCCCGAAACTGGAACCGTTGGATTCGTTTTGAAAAGATCTTTCTAATGATGTAAATTTTGTGAAGATCCAACGGTTAGATTATCATATATGTGTAAATCAAATCTGAAGAAAAACAGCGCCACGACCGCGTTATGGCCCGAAGCGTCATTTTGAATAAATTGGCTATTTTAAAATAAATAAAAATAGCGATAAATGGTTATAAAATATCATAAACGATATGGAATGGAAGTAAACTGAATTTTCTCGATTTATGTGGTAATTGATGGTTGGATGTGTTTGGTGTGAAAATTACATTAAAGAACAAAATTGGTGTTGTCGAATGATTTAACCATTGAAATAAATTAATTTGAAATTCTAAATATACGTCAATTATTTGAAAAGGCCGAGTTAATTCTCATTTCAAATAATTGACCGACGATTGAAAGTCGAAGATGAAGACGGTGGTCGAAGACCAGAGATCTTCACCTCGTTTGGATGGTAACCGAGGTCCTGATTGGGAGACATCCCGAAATATGGATAATGAGTGGTGATCGTCCAGACGTACGTGGTGATCGATGGGTTTGCGAGGTATTTAGTGCCTCCGGTTTCGTTCAGACCTAGAACGGACTTGTAAATGGACTGTGTGTCTGACATTGGATTTTATTCTGTGTTGACTGATCTCTATTAAATATACATCTGTTTGGCGGCGGAGAACTTATTCTTTTGCTTAACGCCCTTCTCTGAACGCACGAGCTCAGAGGTTGTATATCGATGGACATCAGTCGCATGCCATGAATTGCCTGTGTGGCATGCTAAGATGCAGTGATCAGGGCTTCTGTTGAAAAGCAAAGTCTTGTGGTGATGACCAAAGCACCGCCGGTGTGGCGTAGCTTTATGTATAAAGTAAAATCGCGAGCCTCACACCCCGGTATGAACCAGAAACGGGAGAGGACATCAGGGAGGGCCTGCGTTTCTTTCTAGCTAGGGTGGTGTCAGTGACCTACCAACCCTGACATTTATATACTTTTCACCTGAGTGGTTGTTGCTGTTGCGAGGCGCCTCGGTTAGATCGGAAGATCCGGGTCCGATGGAGCCATTCGTTGGCTCATTTACACCCCAAAGGGTGGGGAAACGCAGTGTTCAAGAATTTTAATCCACATCGGTGGACCGGCCCTGACGATCCAAGGGTCAATGCGCTCTGACCCTGTGGCTCGGGCTAGAGAGTCACAAAGTCGGTAAGGACTATCTTTTGCCTTGGTTCATGACGGAAACCCAATTTCCAAATATGTGACTGTGCGGTTTTGGTTGTATATATATATGGCGACATGATATATGGTACCCATGCCGTCTATGATTGATAGTTATGATTCGAAATTGTTTTTTTGAAACATGTAAACACTAGTAATAATACCAATTGCTTCTGTTTTATTCGTATCAAGCATACTTTGGCCGTTATAAGGTAAAAACTCTATCCTCCGGTTTGCGTTACATTGTGTGATGGGAACTGAGTCTTATAATGGCTTCATTTTTATAAAAAGCATAGCGATGTTTAAAAGAATGATTTGTTTTAAAGCACTGGCAATCCAATGGAGTAAACCCGTTCCACGAAGGTGGCGTGGTCCTGTGATTTTCCATATATTAAATGTGTTGAGTAGATTTCTCATACCAGTCCCATGACTGACTCGCAGTTTGTTTCACTTTCAAACTCGGGTGCCCCTTTTTCTACACGGGCAGCCTTGTATTCAGGTTTAGCTGGCTTTCTCTGGATAGCTGGAGCTGAAGATGGATTCTATCATTTATCTCTTTTTATGCTGTTCAGCTCCTATTGTACATATTTTGTTTGTTTTCCACTGTAGACATTTATGTATAGCTGAACTGTATTTGTACTAAGTAAGATCCTGTATACTGTGTAACTCTGATGATTACTTTTATCCAGTATATTCTATTGTTCATTATCTGGTGTATTTATTTAATTTTGTTCTGCTATTATCTGTTTCTGTGTTATATTCCAAAGATAACCCTTGTCTCCGTCAGTACGGGAAATGGGGTCGTCACAACGTGGTATCAGAGCTTTGGTTAAGCTTAGTTCTGGAATATAACATTTGAACAAACTCGTCAGAAATAGAACCAGTAGTGTTCTAGGACGGGTAACTCTATACAGATAGGATCAGCAATATCCTAGTATTAGCAGAATGAAATTACACCTCGATAGACACATACATTGAAATATATGTTTCTATATTTTAAATTATCTTTTCTGTGACCTGACACTTGATCTGCTAATTGCAGAAGTGCTAGAAAAATGAGTGTCAGAAATAGAAGGAATACAGAACCCGATCTAGAGGCTCTATTAAAGAGATATCGAAATCTGAATGGAGCACAGTTCTCAGGCAATGAATCTATAATTCAGACTCAAGCTTGGATGAGTTATGTCGAAAGAATCTTTGAGCGTATCCAGCTGAGGGATGACCAGAAACGGTTAGTAGCATCTTGGGCGCTCAAAGAAGAAGCTTTAATCTGGTGGGAAACAAGCATCAAAGATAATCCAGAAGGTGATATCACCTGGGACAGATTCAAAGTGATTTTCCTGGAAAGATTTACTCCTCCTGAAGCAACGGAGCAATTATGAGACGAATTTTCTTATCTAATACAAGTTGATATGACCATCCCAGAATATCATAAGAAATTCAACGAACTTGCTCACTTTGCTCCTCATCTGATTCAAGATCCAAAGAGGAAAAATCTGAGATTTATTCATAGCCTGCAAAGGAGATATCAGAATAGTGTACTGAGGAATGTGAAGCTTCCTTTCTCTGAAATGATTTATATGGCTTATCAGTATGAAGATCTCCATAAGAAAGGAATGTTGCGCGACGAAGAAGAAGTCTGTTGTAGTGACAAAGAAGAGTCGGAAACTGATATTCCTGAAGCCAGTACGAGGTCTGAGGTTAGTGAGAAGCCCAGTGCTAAGAGAAAAAGGGCTAAATCTGGGAAAGAACCAGTAACAACTGCTATTTGCTCTAACTGCAATAAGAAAGGACATTTGTCGATAAGTTGCAGATCTTTAAAGAAACAAAGAAAAGAGGGATATAGAGCAAATCGAAAGAAAAAGAAGAAAAGGTTCAGAACTGATGGGGAGTTTCAAGAGAATAGGGAGTGCAAACAGTGCCACGAGGCTGGTCATCTTGCAAAGGATTGCCCGCTCTTAAACAAGCCTGAAGTAGTTCAAGTGAATGAAGTAGCAGAAACTTCTGATCCCTCAGCAAGTCAGGGAAGATCTGATGTTTTAGAAGGAACGCTTACTGTCAAAAACATTCTAGTTAAAGTACTGTTTGACACAGGTGCGTCACGAAGCTTTATTGCAAAGAGTGCCGCTAAGAAGCTAGATTTGAATTTGAGGAAGCTCATGGAACCAATGACTGTCCAGAATCCGGTCGGGGGTTCTATCAATCTCAGTTGGATTTGTGCAGTACCTGTCTCCTTTTTTTGCTATAAATTCCCTATTATCTCTATCGTCATGAATTTTAATGAATTCGATATTATTATGGGATTAGATTGGCTAACCAAATATGAAGCAGAGGTTAGATGCACCGAGAGAGTTGTTAGGGCTAGGATTAAATCAGGAAGTTATATAACCATACCGTGTGAAAGTCGGAAATCTAATAGAAAAGACTTCTGGGCAGCTCTCGATGTTTCCCCAGCCCAAATAGAAAATGTCCCTGAAGTCACAGAGAATATTCCCGACCTAGTGAAAGATATTCCTGTCGTCAAAAACTATGCGGATGTGTTCGAAGAAGTTGTTCGCTTACCTCCGCAGAGAGAAATAGATTTCAAGATCGCTTTGATTCCCAATGCAAGGCCGGTAGTTCACGTATTCGAAGAATGTCCTTGAAAGAGAAGGAGGAATTAGACAATCAAACACGACAGCTAGTATGGAAGGGTCTGATCAGACCTAGTTTCTCTGATTGGGGTGCAGCAGTGGTATTTGTCCCAAAATCTGACGGTACTCTACGTCTATGTGTGGATTATCGTGATTTGAACAAGCAGACTATAAAGAATAAATATCCATTGTCGCGGATTGATGATTTGTTGGATCGATTAAATGGCGCACAAGTATTTTCACGGATGGACCTAGCTACAGGCTTCCATCAACTTCGAATTGCCGAAGAGTGTGTTCCAATGATAGCACTCAGAGGTCCCGACTTATTCTACGAGCGGTTAGTAATGCCGTTCGGCTTATGTAACGCTCATGCTTACTTCGTCGATATGATGAATAGGGTGTTTAGAGGGGTTTCGAATAAATTTGTTCTGGTTTTCATTGACGATATTCTAATCTTCTCTAAATCAAAGGCCGAACATGAAAAACATTTGTAACAAGTGTTAGAAATCCTCAGAAGGAATGTATTGAAAGCAAAGTTTTCCAAATGTATATTCTGGCAAGATGAAGTAAAATTTCTAGGCCACGTTGTATCGAAAGAAGGAATTGCTGTGGATCCAAGTAAAATCACAGCTATTCAGAATTGGAATCAGCCTAGCACCCCCACTGAAGTCCGCAGTTTCCTCGGATTGGCTAGTTATTACCGGAAGTTCGTTAAAAACTTTTCGAAGATATCTGGTCACTTAACGAAGCTTACAAAGAAGCACTCTAAATTCAAATGGACTATAGAAAGTGAGGAGGCTTTCGAAGAGCTAAAGTTAAGATTAACGACTGCTCCAGTGTTAACCATCATCGATGGCAACCAGGATTTGAAAGTCTGGACTGATGCTTCTAGAGAAGGCCTTGGCGCAGTGTTAATGCAAAGGGGTCAAGTGATTGCTTATGCTAGCCGTCAACTGAAGCCGCATGAGAAAAACTATGTCACTCATGATCTTGAGTTATTGGCTATAGTATTCGCTTTGAAAATCTGGAGACACTATCTTCTGGGTGAGAGATTTGAACTGTTTACAGATCACCAGTCGCTAAAGTATCTGTTCACCCAGAAAGACCTGAATCTGAGGCAGCAACGTTGGCTGGAGTTTCTTGCAGCATATGACTTTGAAATTATATACACTCCAGGGAAAGCCAATGTCGTGGCCGATGCGTTAAGCCGAAAGAATGAAATGATCGCCAGTTTTATTATCACGACTTCATTGCTAGATAAGATAGCTGCTCTTCAGAAGGATGATCACTTCATTCAGAAGATCAGAGAGATAATTCAACAAGGCGAACCCTCGAGTTTTCAAGTGGATAATGATGAAATTCTAAGGCTCAAAGGTCGAATCTGTGTCCCTAACATTCCTGAGCTCCGAAAGGAAGTACTGGACGAATGCCACAAGTCAAAACTTAGTATCCATCCGGGAGTAAGCAAAATGTATAATGACATCAAACGCACTTTGTGGTGGAGGTCGATGAAGAGGGACATTTCTTTATATGTTAGCTGATGCCCTACTTGCCAGCTAGTCAAGAGCGACCAACAGAAATTGGCTGGATTGTTACAACCGCTAGAAGTTCCTGGTTGGAAGTGGGAGCATATTTCTATGGATTTCATTGATGGTCTACCCAGAACCAGAAAAGGGAATGACAGTATTTGGGTGATCGTAGATTGCTTCACGAAGACCGCCCATTTCATACCTGTCAGATCAAACAGAACTGCTCAGAGCCTGGCGCAGATATACTTCAAGGAAATAGTTAGACTACATGGAGTGCCGCTCAGTATAGTCAGTGATAGAGATACAATATTCACTAGCAAATTCTGGGAGGCATTTCAAGTCGAACTGGGATCGAAGTTGAACTTAAGCACCGCTTATCATCCTCAGACAGACGGTCAGACTGAGAGGGTGAATCGTATTTTAGAAGATCTATTGCGGGCTTGTGTTATAGATTTTGGTGGATCATGGGAAGACCATCTGCATTTGGCTAAATTCTCATATAACAACAGCTACCAGGCGAGTCTGACAATGTCACCATTCGAAGCGTTGTGTAACAACCCGAAAATCTGGGCCAGTTTAAAATTTTATTTTGGCAACTTTAGCGAATTTTGATTATTTAAAATGAATTATTTTAAATAATATCGACGAGAAATTTATTTTGAATATAATTCAAACGTATATATTATACGCGTCGTCGATAGAATATAAATATTTATTTATATTTATAAATAGAATTGAAAATGGCGCTGTAGTTCGATAATTCGATTTCAAACTTCAATTGAATGTACTGGGTGCAAAACAATCCGGATTTTGGTGAAACCAAAAACATTAGGATCTAATTGTGAATATCTTTCCAATGAATCCGAAAAACCAAAATTTCATAGCGGGAATCAAAAGATATGTCCAGTTGAAAATTCTGAATAGTCGCTATGGAATTCAGGCCCTTAAAAATAGCCATTTTGCAAACGACCTCGGATTTCGACGAAACCAGTTTTGTTGGGTCTGTGATGTAAAGTTTTTGCTAGGTTTCAAATTTCATAATTTTTCGAATCAATATGTGAGCGTGGCAAAGGAAAACGCGTTTGACCAGTTTTAGTTGATTTTAATCGACTGGAAAATGGCCATTTTTCCAACAGTCTCAGAATTCAACGAAACTAGTTTTGTTAGGACCGTATCGTCAATACGAAGCTAGAAAATATTTTTCTGGAATTTTTCTAGTTAGTATGTGACCCTGGTAAATTGAAATGCGCGTTCAAAATCAATATATAGAGTTATATGTTGATTTTGATGGAAACTGATTGTAACTATCGAATCAGCTTGCGGTACATATTCCATTGTGTTCGAAATGGGGGTAATACGCTATGGACGACAGGCGGTGGACCTCGTTTAGAGGTCGTATGAAAAAGTCATCTTTTTGCAATTAAAATAATTAAAATAAAAAAAATTAATTAAATTATCTCCCTCCTCCCCTTTAATCCTTCTGGCCCCCCCCAATCATTATTTCAGATCGACGAAAAAGAAAAAAAAACCCGCTCAAAACACCCCGTCGCCCCACGATTGCCTCCCCCTTCTGGCGCCGCACCACCAGGAACCCACCGCCGATGATCTCCTCCTCCTGCCACACCTCCGGCCCTTCCTCTCCTCTTAAATTCGACGGCCCTTCCCCCAAAACGACCAACGCCCAAACCCTAGCCGCCGGAGCACCAGGCGCCACCATCCGACAACCCCCCCCAGTAATGGCGCACCAGCAACGCCCTTCCCCCCCCCCAATCGATGGAAACCGTACCCCGTCAGCCGTGCACCCGCGAGCCCAGTCGAACGCCACCACCTCGCTGCGTGGATCCACCCACCAGTCGATGCCAAGGTCGACGACAGTACACCCCCTGCTCTCCTTTGATCCAGACCCTAAAATGTAAGTTTTAATTATTTATTTTAGTACAATAATTATTTATTTTAGTTCTGAAATTATATAATTTTAGTTTGGAAAAAATAAGATTTTTATTGTTTAGGAAGATCCTATTTTGTTAATAGAAAGTTTATATTTATACAAAAGGCGATGTAAAAATAAAATTTCTATTTTATATGAAGCGCTGACATTTATTTTTACGTAAGGGAAAAATATGATTTTTATATTTTTAAAGTATTAAAAATATGATTTTTATATTTTTAAGGTAGTAAAAATATAATCTTTTATATTGTAGAAAGATAAAAATATGATCTTTGCATAGTAGGAACTATAAAAATATAATCTTTAGGAGATATAGAATGTAAAGATACCATCTTTGTATATGTATCGAAGTAAAAATATGATTTTTATATATTGAACATCGAAGTAAAAATATGATTTTTATATATTGAACATCGAAGTAAAAATATGATTTTTATATACTGAACATCGAAGTAAAAATATGATTTTCATATATTGAACATCGAAGTAAAAATTCGATTTTTATATATTGAATAGCAAAGTAAAAATTCGATTTTTATATATTGAATAGCAAAGTAAAAATTCGATTTTTATATATTGAATAGCAAAGTAAAAATTCGATTTTTATATATTGAATAGCAAAGTAAAAATTCGATTTTTATATATTGAATAGCAAAGTAAAAATTCAATTTTTATATATTGAATAGCGAAGTAAAAATTCGATTTTTATATATGTAGTGGCTACGGTCAGCGAAGGTGACAAAAAGGCGAGAACGACGAAGACTTCTGCAAATGAAGTGCCGTGGAGTTAGGATAGCTATCGGTGAGAATTTCTCACCTTTCGATTTATTTTTCTAGTTATATATATATACTAGGATGCAGACGGTGCTTAGTAGCACCCGACACAATCGTCCACTGACCATGGACTTGTTTGATTGGTTGTGTAGTTGGTTAGATTATTTGGTTTGAATTGAATTGTTTGGTGAAATGAATGGATTTGATTGATGTGTGAATGGCGTGGGCCTTCACTAGACCGGGGATTAGGCTAGGCCTTGTCCCGTTTCTAGTATCGTGCCGTTATGCGGCCGAAATTTTCTAAAATAAATTAGAAAAATAAAAATATCATTTTATTTAAAGAATGAACTGAATAGAAATTCATAGTTTGAATAAAATGTTTTATCGTTAAAAATATAATTTTTAACGTGAAGTGAATAAAATAAAATATTCATTTACAAACCGGACGGTTTGTTTATGTACACCTATTTGAAGGACATTGATTAGGACGATAAATTTTACACATCGCCCAACTGCACAAATAAAATCTGTGTTTGATTGTTTAAAACCCCACACGGGTGTTGGGATGAAATATGAAGTTCACTCATCCTGATTTATTAAATATGTCGATCGATTGATTGACAGGCTGTTATAAGCGTTAGATATCTATATTTGATGCTTATACAGTGTAGTGCACTTTGGTTGATGGTTGATTATTTTTCAATGCTATTATATACATGTGTTGTATGAAAATCCATATAATTAATTTTATATGGTGATTGATTGGGCCTCATTCCAATTTAGAAAATAAAGAATAATATAAAATAAAAGTTTATGTGTTGACTGTACTCATCCGTTGAGATTAGTCATGTGTTGAACGAAATATTTTAATAATAAAATTTACATCTTTATCAATATAAAATAAAGGTTCATGTGTTGACTGTACTCATCCGTTGAGATTAGTCATGTGTTAAACGAAATAATTTAACAAAAATAGTCACACGTGGACAGTACTCATTCGTTGAGATTAGTCGTGTGTTGACAAAAATAAATATTCATTTGTTGAATAGAATAAAGGAATATATGAAGCCGTGTTGATTAGAGATGCGCCATTTTGACGTGAACGATGTTTATATCGATTTTACTCATTTTAAAATGAATATTGAAAAGTGATTTCGAAATCGCATATTTTGAAATGAAATTTGAATTAAATTGAATAGGAAACGAATTCGAATTGAATATATAACGAATTTGATTTCAATTGAATATATAATGAAATTGAATCGAATAGAAAACCAATTTGAATTGAATCGAATAGAAAACGACTTTGGAATTGAAATTTGAATTGAATAGAAATGAATTTTAAAACGAATTTATAAAGAAGAATTCAATTTTGATTTGAATTGAAATGGAAGTTGAAATTGCTTTTGAAGCGAATTTAAAACTATTTATATAATTCGTTTTAAATAGAAATCGACGAAATATATATTATATATATTATATATATAATATAATGGCCTGAATAGAACGCACCGCGCCGCGGCAGTTCGTGAATTTCGACCATTTATTTCAAACGGACATTACGGGAGATCCGACCGTCGGATTCTCCTAAAACCGGAACCGTTGGGTTCGTATCGAAAAGAGCTTTCTAACGAATGTTAGAAATTTGAAATCTAACGGTTGGATTTGGAGATACGTCCAAATCAAATTCGAAAAAGGTCGCTGTAAGTGCAGTTCGACGGCCGTTGATGGAAATCGACTGTACGGACCTTGATAAAATTATTAAAAATATTAATAATTTGTATAAAATCATAAGAAATGATTTGGGAAAAATTGGGATGAAAAACTCCATATTTGAAAAGATAAAAATAGATTTTTATCGAAATGAACTAGTTTTGAACTAGAATTATAATTCTATTTATTTTTAAATAAATAAATTGAATTTGAAAAGGGTTTTAAAAATAACCAGAATTTCCAATGATTGCATTAGAGTGGATTTGAATCGAAATTGTCTTCGGAATATTTCGATGTTGGAATTCGTGATTATACAGATGTTGTTATGGAAATTTGAAAGATATATATATATATATATATATATATATATATATATATATCGTTATTTCCAATACGATATTTGTTCTTAGAATTTGATATTGAATATAAGCCGGTATATTTTCTATTCAAAGCCTTGTGTTTAATATCAAATGTGATTTGGGTTTGTCGTGAATGGTGTCTTCACTAACACTGTTCTTGAACCCAGTTGAGAAAAGATTAAATCTTTTTATTTAGATTTAATGAAGTGTACCAATTAAATAATATTTAATTGGAATTGAATTGATATTGATTTTTGGGTTTATCGTGGACAGTGTTTTAAATAACACTTGTTCTTTAACCCGATAATTAATGGAATGTGATTTGGGGTTTATCGTGAACTGTGTTTTAAATGACACTGATTCTTTAACCCAGTTAAAGATTAAAACTAAGTGGAGTTTTAATGAATCTTTAATTAGATTGAAATAATCGAAAATGGAGTATCACCAGTTTTGCTCCAGGCGATAGTTAAATCTTTAATTTGATTTGAACGTGAAATGGTAATTGAATTTACCGATAACACCGTGGTGTTAGATATGAAGTATAACAAGTTTTACTTCATGGGATGAATAGGTTGGGATTGGGAAATTGAAACAAATGATTACTTCGGTAAGGTCCGTTAATCTCGACTAGTTGAATCGAAATTCAAAAGAAGATTAAAGAATAAATTCAAGGAATTTATCTTTGATAAAATTAATGAGAACCTCTCCCTATGAATGTGAAATTTAGAAACTAACTGTCGGTTAGCCAAGCAGAATGGTTTTCTAGATATTGATCTGATGTTGGTTTCGGCCTTCGGGGTTAATATTTGGGGAATTATTCTCTTGATTAATTTATGGTTAGTGACTGATAAATTGGAATGAGGCGTATGTTGTGTTTGTGTAACACTTATTTAAAATATACGCGAGTTATTCGGAAAGACCGGGTTTATCCCATTTTGAATAACTGATACGACGATAAGTCGAAGATGAAGACGATGGTCGAAGACCGTAGGTCTTCACGTCGTTTGGATAATTACTGATGATCTTGATTGGGCTGTACACCCAAGAAGATGGAAACAGTTGGTGATCGTCCAGACGTACTTGGAGATCGATGGATATGCGGGGTACTAGGTGCCTCCGGTTTCGTTCAGACCCAGAACGGACTTGTAAATGGACTGTGTGTCTGACATTGGATTTTAGTCTGTGTGATTGATTTCTATTAAATATATATCTGTTTTGCGGCGGAGAATTTATTCTCTTGCTTAACGCCCTTCTCTGAGACGTACGAGCTCAGAGGTTATATACTGATGGATATCAAACGCATAGAGTGAACTGCCGGTGTGGCATGCCTAAGTGGCGAATGAACAAGGCTTCTGTTGAAAAGCAAAGTCTTGTGGTTGATGATCGAAGCACGGCCTTTGTGGCGTAGCTTTGTGTAACGTTTACTTTGCGAGTTTCACACCCGGTATGAACCAAAAACGGGAGACGGACATCAGGGAGGACATGCGTTTCTTTCTAGTTAGAAGTGGCGTCAGTGGTTTTACACGCCCTGACGAGTTTGACTTATGTGGTTGTTGCTGTTGCGAGGCGCCTCGGTTAGATCGGACGATCCGGGTCCGATGGAGCCATTCGTTGGCTCATTTACGCCCCAAAGGGCGGAGAGACGTATTGTTCAGGCATAATAATCCACATCGGTGGACCGGCCCTGACGATCCAAGGCTTGTCTGCGCGCTTGCCTGAGACTCGGACTAGACAGTCTCGAATCGGTTGAGGACTATCTTTTGCCTCGGTTCATAGATGGAAACCCAATTTCCAAATACGTGACATTTGCGGTTTTAATTGTAGAACTAGTACGGCGACATGATATATGGTACCCATGCCGCCTATGATTGATACTTATGATTTGAAGTTTTTTTATACACTATGCACTTATTATAGTATCAAATGATTTGTTTTAAACGTATCAAGCATTCTTTGGCTGTTATAAGGGAAAACCCTATCCCCCGGCTTGCGTTGCATTGTGTGATAGGACCTGGGTCTTATAACAGCTTCATTTTTCTTTATTTAGCATTGCGCTGTTTGTTTTATGCACTGGTATTCTTGGGAGGAAACCCGTTCCGTGTTATACGGTGTGGTCCCTTGATTTACCTAACTTTAAAAATAAAGAATAATAACTGTTTTAGTTCTCACACCAGTCACATGACTGACCTGGAGTTTATTGTTTTAACCTAAACTCTGGGTGCCCCTATTTTGACACGGGCAGCTGGTAGTTTTGGTTTTGCAGATTTATATTCACAGGATCCTGGTTTACAGCTGGAACGATATCCGGAAAGCTTTGTATCCGTATACCTCTTCTAGTTGTGTATTGTATTATTTTCCGCTGCTATGTATTTAAATGTAATTTAAATCTCTGATATTTCTGTGTAATATTTATTCATTTATACTCTGTATATTCTTGTAATCTGATGCATTGTTGTAATATACAATGAAATGTTCTTCCGTTTGTGTTCTGTTTTGTCGTGTTCTCAAACGATAGGGCGTTTCGAACGGTCTGGGTCGGTTTAGCGACTGGTTCGGACCGAGCGAAATTCCTTTTCGTCATAGTTGGTATCAGAGCTTTGGTTTACAAAGCTAGAGAACAAGGCACATTAGAACCGTACGAAAGGATTCATCAGATATTGGATTAGTAATATCCAATTAGAATGACTCGTTAGAGATGGGATCAGTAGTATCCTAGAACGAGTGTGAAGAGTAAATTTTAACATGAAACAAATTTTGTTTTGAAACTTAAATCAATTATTCGTATTTGATTATTTATTTATATGAATTTGGGCAATCCAGTATATAAAGATTTTGTATATATGTCTTGCAAACGTGTGTTCGAAGTTTTAATATACTGGGTAGATATAGAATCCCTCTAGTGCCCGGGGATAATTCTGGTGACGGGGCACCATCGCCAGTGTTTATTTTCGAGCGACGAAAGTGAGATTTCTATATATTTCCTATTGACTGGTGTGAGAACCAAAAATTAGATAGTGCCTATTGTTGTGATTTGGCATCAAAAACATGATTTTTGTATATGTATCAAAACTATGAATTTGAAACTCTAATTCACTAATTGATTGATGTTTGTGTTGTTGGTTTATTTGTTTGCTAATTTTTAGCCATTTAGCCTAATTGAATCAAATATTGAATTATATTGAAAATTGGTCGCATTTGCTTGCATATACCTATACTTACATTGAACATGTCATAGCAAAGAGGCTAGAGCCGAAGAATAAAATTTGTTTGCCCGACAAATAGCTACATGTTTGCTATATAATTTACTGTTTTGTTTGGGTGATGATGATTTTATGAGCCTATTGGCTAGCCGCTTGGCTTTTTCATTTTCTTTTTGAGATTAGAAGGACCGGGGAAGCTATTTGAGATTTCCCGATGCTCCCATTGCAGGGGAGGTTATGGCGAAATTTTTCGAAAATTTAGGGTGTTAGCCAAATTTTTGAAATTTTTGAAAATTCTCAGAAACTGAAAAGTTGGAGAATGGAAGCCAGATCGAACGTAGTGTTGATTAATCAAACCACTTTCGACTTTGTTCCTTTTCGGGGACGAAAAGTTTTAAGTGGGGGAGATTGTAACAACCCGAAAATCTGGGCCAGTTTAAAATTTTTATTTTGGCAACTTTAGCGAATTTTGATTATTTAAAATGAATTATTTTAAATAATATCGACGAGAAATTTATTTTGAATATAATTCAAACGTATATATTATACGCGTCGTCGATAGAATATAAATATTTATTTATATTTGTAAATAGAATTGAAAATGGCGCGGTAGTTCGATAATTCGATTTCAAACTTCAATTGAATGTACCGGGTGCAAAACAATCCGGATTTTGGTGAAACCAAAAACATTAGGATCTAATTGTGAATATCTTTCCAATGAATCCGAAAAACCAAAATTTCATAGCGGGAATCAAAAGATATGTCCAGTTGAAAATTCTGAATAGTCGCTATGGAATTTAGGCCCTTAAAAATAGCCATTTTGCAAACGACCTCGGATTTCGACGAAACCAGTTTTGTTGGGTCCGTGATGTAAAGTTATTGCTAGGTTTCAAATTTCATAATTTTTCGAATCAATATGTGAGCGTGGCAAAGGAAAACGCGTTTGACCAGTTTCAGTTGATTTTAATCGACTGGAAAACGGCCATTTTTCCAATGGTCTCAGAATTCGACGAAACTAGTTTTGTTAGGACCGTATCATCAATACGAAGCTAGAAAATATTTTTCTGGAATTTTTCTAGTTAGTATGTTACCCCGGTAAATTGAAATGCGCGTTCAAAATCAATATATAGAGTTATATGTTGATTTTGACGGAAACTGATTGTAACTATCGAATCAGCTTGCGGTACATATTCCATTGTGTTCGGAATGGGGGTAATACGCTATGGACGACAGGCGGTGGACCTCGTTTAGAGGTCGTATGAAAAAGTCAACTTTTTGCAATTAAAATAATTAAAATAAAAAAAATTAATTAAATTATCTCCCTCCTCCCGTTTAATCCTTCTGCCCCCCCCCCCCAAATCATTATTTCAGATCGACGAAAAAGAGAAAAAAAAAACCCGCTCAAAACACCCCGTCGCCCCACGATTGCCTCCCCCTTCTGGCGCCGCTCCACCAGGAACCCACAGCCGATGATCTCCTCCTCCTGCCACACCTCCGGCCCTTCCTCTCCTCTTAAATTCGACGGCCCTTCCCCCAAAACGACCAACGCCCAAACCCTAGCCGCCGGAGCACCAGGCGCCACCATCCGACAATCCCCCCCCAGTAATGGCGCACCAGCAACGCCCTTCCCCCCCCCCCCCAATCGATGGAAACCGTACCCCGTCAGCCGTGCACCCGCGAGCCCAGTCGAACGCCACCACCTCGCTACGTGGATCCACCCACCAGTTGATGCCAAGGTCGACGACAGTACACCCCCTGCTCTCCTTTGATCCAGACCCTAAAATGTAAGTTTTAATTATTTATTTTAGTACAGTAATTATTTATTTTAGTTCTGAAATTATATAATTTTAGTTTGGAAAAAATAAGATTTTTATTGTTTAGGAAGATCCTATTTTGTTAATAGAAAGTTTATATTTATACAAAAGGCGATGTAAAAATAAAATTTCTATTTTATATAAAGCGCTGACATTTATTTTTACGTAAGGGAAAAATATGATTTTTATATTTTTAAAGTATTAAAAATATGATTTTTATATTTTTAAGGTAGTAAAAATATAATCTTTTATATTGTATAAAGATAAAAATATGATCTTTGCATAGTAGGAACTATAAAAATATAATCTTTAGGAGATATAGAATGTAAAGATACCATCTTTGTATATGTATCGAAGTAAAAATATGATTTTTATATATTGAACATCGAAGTAAAAATATGATTTTTATATATTGAACATCGAAGTAAAAATATGATTTTTATATATTGAACATCGAAGTAAAAATATGATTTTTATATATTGAACATCGAAGTAAAAATTCGATTTTTATATATTGAATAGCAAAGTAAAAATTCGATTTTTATATATTAAATAGCAAAGTAAAAATTCGATTTTTATATATTGAATAGCAAAGTAAAAATTCGATTTTTATATATTGAATAGCAAAGTAAAAATTCGATTTTTATATATTGAATAGCAAAGTAAAAATTCGATTTTTATATATTGAATAGCGAAGTAAAAATTCGATTTTTATATATGTAGTGGCTACGGTCAGCGAAGGTGACAAAAAGGCGAGAACGACGAAGACTTCTGCAAATGAAGTGCCGTGGAGTTAGGATAGCTATCGGTGAGAATTTCTCACCTTTCGATTTATTTTTCTAGTTATATATATACTAGGATGCAGACGGTGCTTAGTAGCACCCGACACAATCGTCCACAGACCATGGACTTGTTTGATTGGTTGTGTAGTTGGTTAGATTATTTGGTTTGAACTGAATTGTTTAGTGAAATGAATGGATTTGATTGATGTGTGAATGGCGTGGGCCTTCACTAGACCGGGGATTGGGCTAGGCCTTGTCCCGTTTCTAGTATCGTGCCGTTATGCCGCCGAAATTTTCTAAAATAAATTAGAAACATAAAAATATCATTTTATTTAAAGAATGAACTGAATAGAAATTCATAGTTTGAATAAAATGTTTTATCGTTAAAAATATAATTTTTAACGTGAAGTGAATAAAATAAAATATTCATTTACAAACCGGACGGTTTGTTTATGTACACCTATTTGAAGGACATTGATTGGGACGATAAATTTTACACATCGCCCAACTGCACAAATAAAATCTGTGTTTGATTGTTTGAAACCCCACACGGGTGTTGGGATGAAATATGAAGTTCACTCATCCTGATTTATTAAATATGTCGATCGATTGATTGACAGGCTGTTATAAGCGTTAGATATCTATATTTGATGCTTATACAGTGTAGTGCACTTTGGTTGATGGTTGATTATTTTTTAATGCTATTATATACATGTGTTGTATGAAAATCCATATAATTAATTTTATATGGTGATTGATTGGGCCTGATTCCAATTTAGAAAATAAAGAATAATATAAAATAAAAGTTCATGTGTTGACTGTACTCATCCGTTGAGATTAGTCATGTGTTGAACGAAATATTTTAATAATAAAATTTACATCTTTATCAATATAAAATAAAGGTTCATGTGTTGACTGTACTCATCCATTGAGATTAGTCATGTGTTGAACGAAATAATTTAACAAAAATAGTCACACGTGGACAGTACTCATTCGTTGAGATTAGTCGTGTGTTGACAAAAATAAATATTCATTTGTTGAATAGAATAAAGGAATATATGAAGCCGTGTTGATTAGAGATGCGCCATTTTGACGTGAACGATGTTTATATCGATTTTACTCATTTTAAAATGAATATTGAAAAGTGATTTCGAAATCGCATATTTTGAAATGAAATTTGAATTAAATTGAATAGGAAACGAATTCGAATTGAATATATAACGAATTTGATTTCAATTGAATATATAATGAAATTGAATCGAATAGAAAACCAATTTGAATTGAATCGAATAGAAAACGACTTTGGAATTGAATTTTGAATTGAATAGAAATGAATTTTAAAACGAATTTATAAAGAAGAATTCAATTTTGATTTGAATTGAAATGGAAGTTGAAATTGCTTTTGAAACGAATTTAAAACTATTTATATAATTCGTTTTAAATAGAAATCGACGAAATATATATTATATATATTATATATATAATATAATGGCCTGAATAGAACGCGCCGCGACAGTTCGTGAATTTCGACCATTTATTTCAAACGGACATTACGGGAGATCCGACCGTCGGATTCTCCTAAAACCGGAACCGTTGGGTTCGTATCGAAAAGAGCTTTCTAACGAATGTTAGAAATTTGAAATCTAACGGTTGGATTTGGAGATACGTCCAAATCAAATTCGAAAAAGGTCGCTGTAAGTGCAGTTCGACGGCCGTTGATGGAAATCGACTGTACGGACCTTGATAAAATTATTAAAAATATTAATAATTTGTATAAAATCATAAGAAATGATTTGGGAAAAATTGGGATGAAAAACTCCATATTTGAAAAGATAAAAATAGATTTTTATCGAAATGAACTAGTTTTGAACTAGAATTATAATTCTATTTATTTTTAAATAAATAAATTGAATTTGAAAAGGGTTTTAAAAATAACCAGAATTTCCAATGATTGCATTAGAGTGGATTTGAATCGAAATTGTCTTCGGAATATTTCGATGTTGGAATTCGTGATTATACAGATGTTGTTATGGAAATTTGAAAGATATATATATATATATATATATCGTTATTTCCAATACGATATTTGTTAGTCTTAGAATTTGATATTGAATATAAGCCGGTATATTTTCTATTCAAAGCCTTGTGTTTAATATCAAATGTGATTTGGGTTTGTCGTGAATGGTGTCTTCACTAACACTGTTCTTGAACCCAGTTGAGAAAAGATTAAATCTTTTTATTTAGATTTAATGAAGTGTACCAATTAAATAATATTTAATTGGAATTGAATTGATATTGATTTTTGGGTTTATCGTGGACAGTGTTTTAAATAACACTTGTTCTTTAACCCGATAATTGATGGAATGTGATTTGGGGTTTATCGTGAACTGTGTTTAAATGACACTGATTCTTTAACCCAGTTAAAGATTAAAACTAAGTGGAGTTTTAATGAATCTTTAATTAGATTGAAATAATCGAAAATGGAGTATCACCAGTTTTGCTCCAGGCGATAGTTAAATCTTTAATTAGATTTGAACGTGAAATGGTAATTGAATTTACCGATAACACCGTGGTGTTAGATATGAAGTATAACAAGTTTTACTTCATGGGATGAATAGGTTGGGATTGGGAAATTGAAACAAATGATTACTTCGGTAAGGTCCGTTAATCTCGACTAGTTGAATCGAAATTCAAAAGAAGATTAAAGAATAAATTCAAGGAATTTATCTTTGATAAAATTAATGAGAACCTCTCCCTATGAATGTGAAATTTAGAAACTAACTGTCGGTTAGCCAAGCAGAATGGTTTTCTAGGTATTGATCTGATGTTGGTTTTGGCCTTCGGGGTTAATATTTGGGGAATTATTCTCTTGATTAATTTATGGTTAGTGACTGATAAATTGGAATGAGGCGTATGTTGTGTTTGTGTAACACTTATTTAAAATATACGCGAGTTATTCGGAAAGACCGGGTTTATCCCATTTTGAATAACTAATACGACGATAAGTCGAAGATGAAGACGATGGTCGAAGACCGTAGGTCTTCACGTCGTTTGGATAATTACTGATGATCTTGATTGGGCTGTACACCCAAGAAGATGGAAACAGTTGGTGATCGTCCAGACGTACTTGGAGATCGATGGATATGCGGGGTACTAGGTGCCTCCGGTTTCGTTCAGACCCAGAACGGACTTGTAAATGGACTGTGTGTCTGACATTGGATTTTAGTCTGTGTGATTGATTTTTATTAAATATATATCTATTTGGCGGCGGAGAATTTATTCTCTTGCTTAACGCCCTTCTCTGAGACGTACGAGCTCAGAGGTTATATACTGATGGATATCAAACGCATAGAGTGAACTGCCGGTGTGGCATGCCTAAGTGGCGAATGAACAAGGCTTCTGTTGAAAAGCAAAGTCTTGTGGTTGATGATCGAAGCACGGCCTTTGTGGCGTAGCTTTGTGTAACGTTTACTTCGCGAGTTTCACACCCGGTATGAACCAAAAACGGGAGACGGACATCAGGGAGGACATGCGTTTCTTTCTAGTTAGAAGTGGCGTCAGTGGTTTTACACGCCCTGACGAGTTTGACTTATGTGGTTGTTGCTGTTGCGAGGCGCCTCGGTTAGATCGGACGATCCGGGTCCGATGGAGCCATTCGTTGGCTCATTTACGCCCCAAAGGGCGGAGAGACGTATTGTTCAGGCATAATAATCCACATCGGTGGACCGGCCCTGACGATCCAAGGCTTGTCTGCGCGCTTGCCTGAGACTCGGACTAGACAGTCTCGAATCGGTTGAGGACTATCTTTTGCCTCGGTTCATAGATGGAAACCCAATTTCCAAATACGTGACATTTGCGGTTTTAATTGTAGAACTAGTACGGCGACATGATATATGGTACCCATGCCGCCTATGATTGATACTTATGATTTGAAGTTTTTTTATACACTATGCACTTATTATAGTATCAAATGATTTGTTTTAAACGTATCAAGCATTCTTTGGTTGTTATAAGGGAAAACCCTATCCCCCGGCTTGCGTTGCATTGTGTGATAGGACCTGGGTCTTATAACAGCTTCATTTTTCTTTATTTAGCATTGCGCTGTTTGTTTTATGCACTGGTATTCTTGGGAGGAAACCCATTCCGTGTTATACGGCGTGGTCCCTTGATTTACCTAACTTTAAAAATAAAGAATAATAACTGTTTTAGTTCTCACACCAGTCACATGACTGACCTGGAGTTTATTGTTTTAACCTAAACTCTGGGTGCCCCTATTTTGACACGGGCAGCTGGTAGTTTTGGTTTTGCAGATTTATATTCACAGGATCCTGGTTTACAGCTGGAACGATATCCGGAAAGCTTTGTATCCGTATACCTCTTCTAGTTGTGTATTGTATTATTTTCCGCTGCTATGTATTTAAATGTAATTTAAATCTCTGATATTTCTGTGTAATATTTATTCATTTATACTCTGTATATTCTTGTAATCTGATGCATTGTTGTAATATACAATGAAATGTTCTTCCGTTTGTGTTCTGTTTTGTCGTGTTCTCAAACGATAGGGCATTTCGAACGGTCTGGGTCGGTTTAGCGACTGGTTCGGACCGAGCGAAATTCCTTTTCGTCACACGTTGTATGGTAGACCGTGCCGATCTCCTGCTTGTTGGGTCGAACCCGGTAATAGACTTGTGTTGGGTCCTGATATGATTCGAGAAGCTGCCGACAAAGTCGATTTTATTAAGAAGCGATTACTCGCCGCTCAAAGCCGACAAAAGAGCTATGCCGATAGAAGAAGAAGAGATATATCCTTTGTTGTTGGCGACTATGTACATTTGAAAGTATCGCCGAAGAGAGGAGTTATCCAGTTCGGTAAAACTGGAAAGTTGGCGGCCAAATTCATTGGTCCATTTCCTATTCTGGAACGGATCGGAACTCTCGCTTATAAGGTCAAATTGCCTGACTGGTTGCCTGGAGTTCATGATGTATTCCACATATCTCAACTCCGAAAACACGTTCATGATCCAGACTTGATCATGGAAGAAGCAGCTCAGCGGGATATTGAAATTACTCCAGAATTAGCTGTGAGAAGAGAGCCGCTAAAGATTATCGGCAAAGAAACCAAAGAGCTGAGGAACAAGAAGGTTCACTTAGTCAAAGTGCAATGGAGTGGAGATCCGCGAGATTGTACTTGGGAAACTGAGGAGAGCATTCAGAAAGCCTATCCCAGATGCCGAGTAGATATCTCTGATTGACTCTGGTGCAAGGTACATTTACCCTACTTTGCATTACCATTTAATTCTCTACTCTGTTGTTATTTTCTTTCCATGGATGTGCACTTTTAAATTCTATAGTCTGAATGATTTTAAAAAAAAGAGTATAGAAATTGATTAGTATATTTTTGAAAGGTTGAAAACAATTGGATTGGTTGTTGTGTTGTGTGATGGTAGATTTATCAAACCACTTTCGGCTTTGTTCCTTTTCGGGGACGAAAAGTTTTAAGTGGGGGAGATTGTAACGACCCAGAAAATCTGAACCAATTTAAAATTTTTAAATTGGATAAAATAATGGATTTTAAACATTTAAAATAAATATTTTAAATAATAGAGATGAAAAGTGAGTAGAATCGACAATTGAAAACGAATATAATTAATTATAATTGTAAACAAGGCCTGAAATGGCGCTGCAGTTTCAAAAATTGAATTCAAACTTTGTCGGACTGTACCGGGTGCAAAACAAAACGGATTTTAGTGAAACCAAAAATATTTTCTGTTAGTGAATACCTTTCTAACGAATCTGAAAAATCGAATTTTCATAGCGGAAAGCAAAAGTTATGGCCGAATGAATTTTCAGAAAGGTCGCTATGGAATTTATATAGCCCGTGAAATTGGCCATTTTGCAAACGACCTCGGAATTCAACGAAACCACTTTTGTTGGATCTGGGATGTGAAGTTATTGATAGGTTTCAAATTTCATAATTTTTGAAGCTAATATGTGAGCGTGGCAAAGGAAAACGTGTTTTGGTCAATTACAGTCAAATTGGATCGACCAGAAATGGGCCTTTTTGCAAACGGTCTCAGAATTCGATGAAACTAGTTTTGTTGGGACCGTATCGTCAAAATATAGCTAGATTTATTTTTCTGGAATTTTTTGAATCAGTTTGTGGCCCTGGCAAATTGAAATACATGTTCAAATCAAATATTGAATGTTTTACATTTTAATTTGAAGAAAAACTGACTGAAACAGTCGAATGGGCCTACGAAACATATCCCGTTGTGTTTGTAAGGGGGGTAAAACGCTGGGGACGACAGTCGTTGGGTTTGAATTGGTGTTCGTCTGTGTAAGGGGTATTTTAGAGATTTTAAAAATTATAAAAATAAAATAAAAAGAATCCTATTGGCCCATTATCTTTCTCTCTCCCCGTATGATATCGAGCGACGACGGAAAACCTTCATGAGCTTCCTGTCCATTTTCTGACCAATCCACTCACTAATATCAAGAGCTCCAGTTGAAGATTTTGTAGAGCTCGGAGAGATCTTCAAATCCATATATTGTTTGGATTTTTTCATTCAGCGTTTGGAGAGTTTCGACCCTGGGAAGATCCGCCGTTTCGAGCCAGATCGCGCCTCCACCGCCGCGCCGAGTCGAGCGCCACCACCCTCGTTCTGAGCGCCTCTCCAAGCTCTTCGCCGCTGCGAAGGCCGATCATCATATCACGCATCGATTCGCGCGAAATCTGGTGACCTAGTTTCGAACAAAAAAAGAGAGGTACGGTTTTTATTTTCTGAAATGATTTTAACACCTTTAAACTGTTGCAAACCTTGTAAAAATCATATCTTTTTCGTTTCTTGACGAAATTCGATGAAACAGGAAACATCGCGACCGTGTGGACGTCTTCTACATTTTAGAAGAGACCGCATATTTTTCTGAGCCTTCTGCTATTTTTGGTGGAGTGGAACCCAATGTGAGATTTCTAATTTATAAACGATATGGAAAACGATGATGTATAAATTATATAGTCGATGTATGAGTTATATAAGCATTGTACACCTCTTGTATAAGCGTTGTATAAGTTGTACGTTCGATGTATAAGTTATATATGCGTTGTAAAAATTATATATGTGTTGAAATAGAAGTGAATTGCTATATATATATATAAATATATATATATATATACGCCCCTCGTCCACAAACCATGGACGATATTTATTGGTTGTGATTGGTGTGAAAATTGATTGATAGAGAATGGTTGTTTGGGATTGTTGGTGGTTGATATTGATTGATTGTGGTTGAAAAATACCCATTTGTGGTTGAGAAATGTTTGGTTGAAACCACATAGGGTCAGTTTGTGGAAATGAAATAAATATATACATGCCGCCTGCGTGCGAACTAGATGCATGATCCCCATTGTCAAAAACCGCGAGGTTTTAAGGTAGAGCGAGGAGCTGTACTAGGGACGGTCCCGGTTTTAACTACCCTGCCGTTATGCTGCCGAAATTTTGAATAATATTCATGTGTTTGAATTATTTTCATTTGCTGAAACTATATTTATTCGTTGAATAGAAAACCTTCATGTGTTGAATCGATATTCATTCGTTGATTAGAAATTCATGTGTTGAATGGTATTCGTGTTTTAAATATAAAAATCACATTTTTGTCTTTATATATGAACTATAGAAAACGTTCATGTGTTGAATCGATATTCATTCGTTGAATTGAAATTCATGTTATGAATGGTATTCATATTTTGAAAGAAATTGTTTTATAATAAAAATCCCATTTTTAACATCAATATGAAAAGTATAAAATAATCCTATTTTGAAATAAATTGTTGTACAATAAAAATCCTATTTTTATCACCTATATAAACTATATAAAATAATAGTGTTCTAAAATAAATTGTTTTACAATATAAAAATCACATTTTTATTATATACATGAATTGTTGAAATGTGAAGTGTTAAAAATAGCAACTCGTTCAAATAAATATGCATGAGTTGAAATATTCATCAATTAGCTAATGATGTGATTTTTACCTATGCATGCAACATTAGAACGAATGGGGTTTTTAAACCAAATGGAATCAAATATGAAGTTGAATGGAAAATGATAAGTGATAAGAACTGTATATATGTACATGCATATTTATTGAACAGGTTATAACAAAGGGGCTAGAGAAGAGGAATAAAATTGTTGTGCCCGACAAATAGGTACACATTTACTGTTTTGTTTGGGTGATGATTTTATGAGCCTGTTGGCTAGCCGCTTGGCTTTTTCTTTTTCTTTTTGACATGAGACGCCCGTGTGGCTATTTGGGAATTTTCCCAGCCTCTCCCGTACAAAGGAGGTTATGGCGAAATTTTCCAAAATTTAAAGGCGTTAGTGAAATATTTGAAGTAGAATCAATGTAGGAATTTTTGAATGAACTATATTTATATAAATATAAATAAAATTAAAACGAAACGTGGCCGTGCAGTTCGCATTTTGAAACCGTGAAGATCCGACCATCAGATTTTCCAGAAATCGCAACCGTTGGGTTCGCTTTGGAAATATCTTTCCAACGGCACCAACTTTGCAAAAATCCAACGGTTGGATTGTTGGAATGTTTAATTCAAATCTGAAGAAAAACAGCGTCAGAATCGATTATATTTTTATATATATATATATAATTATATTTAATCGAATAACGACGCTGTAGTTCGTATTTTGAAATCGAAACTTCAAACGATTGTACCGGGAGATCCGACCGTCGGATTTTCCCGAAACTGGAACCGTTGGATTTGTTTTGAAAAGATCTTTCTAATGATGTAAATTTTGTGAAGATCCAACGGTTAGATTTTCAGATATGTGTAAATCAAATCTGAAGAAAAACAGCGCCACGGCCGCGTTATGGCCCTAAGCGTCGTTTTGAATAAATTGGCTGTTTTAAAATAAATAAAAATAGCGATAAATGGTTATAAAATATCATAAACGATATGGAATGGAAGTAAACTGAATTTTCTCGATTTATGTGGTAATTGATGGTTGGATGTGTTTGGTGTGAAAATTACATTAAAGAACAAAATTGGTGTTGTCAAATGATTTAACCATTGAAATAAATTAATTTGAAATTCTAAATATACGTCAATTATTTGAAAAGGCCGAGTTAATTCTCATTTCAAATAATTGACCGACAATTGAAAGTCGAAGATGAATACGGTGGTCGAAGACCAGAGATCTTCACCTCGTTTGGATGGTAACCGAGGTCCTGTTTGGGAGACATCCCGAAATATGGATAATGAGTGGTGATCGTCCAGACGTACGTGGTGATCGATGGGTTTGCGAGGTATTTAGTGCCTCCGGTTTCGTTCAGACCCAGAACGGACTTGTAAATGGACTGTGTGTCTGACATTGGATTTTATTCTGTGTTGACTGATCTCTATTAAATATACATCTGTTTGGCGGCGGAGAACTTATTCTTTTGCTTAACGCCCTTCTCTGAACGCACGAGCTCAGAGGTTGTATATCGATGGACATCAGTCGCATGGCATGAATTGCCTGTGTGGCATGCTAAGATGTAGTGATCAGGGCTTCTGTTGAAAAGCAAAGTCTTGTGGTGATGACCAAAGCACCGCCGGTGTGGCGTAGCTTTGTGTATAAAGTAAAATCGCGAGCCTCACACCCCGGTATGAACCAGAAACGGGAGAGGACATCAGGGAGGGCCTGCGTTTCTTTCTAGCTAGGGTGGTGTCAGTGACCTACCAGCCCTGACATTTATATACTTTTCACCTGAGTGGTTGTTGCTGTTGCGAGGCGCCTCGGTTAGATCGGACGATCCGGGTCCGATGGAGCCATCCGTTGGCTCATTTACTCCCCAAAGGGTGGGGAAACGCAGTGTTCAGGAATTTTAATCCACATCGGTAGACCGGCCCTGACGATCCAAGGGTCGATGCGCTCTGACCCTGTGGCTTGGGCTAGAGAGTCACAAAGTCGGTAAGGACTATCTTTTGCCTTGGTTCATGACGGAAACCCAATTTCCAAATACGTGACTGTGCGGTTTTGGTTGTATATATATATATATATGGCGACATGATATATGGTACCCATGCCGTCTAAGATTGATAGTTATGATTCGAAATTGTTTTTTTGAAACATGTAAACACTAGTAATAATACCAATTGCTTTTGTTTTATTCGTATCAAGCATACTTTGGCCGTTATAAGGTAAAAACTCTATCCTCCGGTTTGCGTTGCATTGTGTGATGGGAACTGAGTCTTATAATGGCTTCATTTTTATAAAAAGCATAGCGATGTTTAAAAGAATGATTTGTTTTAAAGCACTGGCAATCCAATGGAGTAAACCCGTTCCACGAAGGTGGCGTGGTCCTGTGATTTGCCATATATTAAATGTGTTGAGTAGATTTCTCATACCAGTCCCATGACTGACTCGCAGTTTGTTTCACTTTCAAACTCGGGTGCCCCTTTTTCTACACGGGCAGCCTTGTATTTAGGTTTAGCTGGCTTTCTCTGGATAGCTGGAGCTGAAGATGGATTCTATCATTTATCTCTTTTTATGCTGTTCAGCTCCTATTGTACATATTTTGTTTGTTTTCCGCTGTAGACATTTATGTATAGCTGAACTGTATTTGTACTAAGTAAGATCCTGTATACTGTGTAACTCTGATGATTACTTTTATCCAGTATATTCTATTGTTCATTATCTGGTGTATTTATTTAATTTTGTTCTGCTATTATCTGTTTCTGTGTTATATTCCAAAGATAACCCTTGTCTCTGTCAGTATGGGAAATGGGGTCGTCACACACTTAGAACACAGCGGAAATAAACTACAGCTATATGATCCTGAAGCCTCCTGCTCCAGCTCTTCCAGTATATCTGTAAATCCCGACTACTTGACTGCCCGTACAAAATTAGGCCCCCAAGAGTTTAGGGAAACAAACAAATAAACTCCAGGTCAGTCATGGGACTGGTATGAGTAAAACAGTTTAAAACAGTTCGAACAAGTAAACGATTTCTCATAAGACCATATAACGGAACGGGTTTTTCCCTTATGAGAATCCAAATTTATCTTTATATCAAAAACCTTTTGATATTATAATAATGTCTATCAACCACAATATAATAATCATCTAGCAGAAACGCTTTCATCTCACGTTCTACATATATATTATACAATCAAAACTGCAAGCACGTATTGAGTAATGGATTTCCAACTATGACAAGGTATGGAACCATCTTTCGCTTGTGTACCTCTAGAAAGGAATACACTGGGTTCAACGAGAACATCTTGCAACCCGACCACACATGACCGACCACTCATTTCGCTTGAGTGTATCGAATGTATATCACCAACGGTTGGGATCAGCAACCGTTTCTCGAATGGGACAGCTTCAACAATATATTTTTAGAAGTTAATGAAACTCTAGATGAGGTGATTATACACCCTACTTCGGTGCGACCGACCTAGCCATGCTGCCTGCCCGATTTCTGTCATTTACCGGATGTGAGGCTAGAAGCTACGCTTTATCATCACACCAGATTCACTTTGAATGCCACATCGTCAAATCCCTCAAATCACCGATTGACGTCCTCCACCATACATTATATGTTAGCTAAAAGAAGTTTCCTTCTCCGCTTCCACTCTTGGTACGGTTGGAGAAATCAATATATGTGATCATCTGGAAATACTCTGTCAGACATCCGTCCATACAAGTCATCCAGGAACAGGATGAACCGAAGGCACTATTCTGTAAACAGGATAGTCCTTGCATAACTCCGTCTTCAATTTCCTTTGGCATATATGATTCGCAACTCTTATGCCAATACAGAGTGGTTCTTTGGATAATAATCCAACTGGTCTCTCCATATTAACAACGTTAAAATGGTCAAAACTTCGATAGTCTGTGATTTAACTATCGAAAAAAAACAGGTGTGCAAACAATGATATTATTTCCAAATGGAAATTTATATCGATCAAACATCATTCAACATTTATCTCTTTATTTCATAAATTTACTTATCTCCTGTTTCCCTATATTCAATATTTCTTATTTTCTAAATTGGGAAAATATACGTTATTAACAATGGAAAACATTTCCATTTCTTGTTTTCTTTATTAGAAAACATTTCTAGTTTCTTATTTGGAAAACATTTCCAAAGCTTCTTCATTGGACTTAGACAGATGTTTAAACAAACCATCGCGATGTCAACTCAAACCATTTCCTTTAATTACTAAATTCACTTTACCACCCTTTACTATCGAACCTTAACCATTCCTTAGTTAAAAATGAATTCAATCAAGTTGGGGAAATACTACCTCTTAGACCTTAACTGAACAACGTTTCTAACCTTGAAATAGACAAAGTTCACCCTTCTAATTCTTTAACAAACTTCCTTACGTAACTCTCTTTCAAATCTTTTCTGTTCGATAATTCTTTCCTTCGATAAGGTATATTCGATAACTCTATTCAATTTATTCTATTCACTTAACTCTTTTGATTTAACTTTAACTCTATTCACTTAACTCCTATCGAATAAACTATATTCGATAACTCTTTTAATTCTATTTGAATAAACTATATATTCGATTAACTCCTTTTACTCTATTCGAATAAACTATATATTCGATTAACTCCTTTATTCTATTTGAATAAAATATATTCGATTAACTCATTTGCTTTAACTCTAATCGATTAAACTCACATCGATTAACTCCTTTTACTTTCCATTCGAATAAACTATATTCGATTAACTCATTTGCTTTAACTCTAATCGATTAAACTAACATCGATTAACTCCTTTCGATTAAACTAACATCGATTAACTCCTTTTAACTCGATTAAACTAACATCGATTAACTCCTTTTAACTCGATTAAACTAACATCGATTAACTCCTTTTAACTAACATCGATTAACTCCTTTTAACTCGATTAAACTAACATCGATTAACTCCTTTTAACTCGATTAAACTATTCATTTATAAAGATTTACTTTGAGTAACGGTTCTTCACTTTACAAATGATTTCCTTCTTATAACAGTTTCCATTTTATAACGTTTATTCATTTTCTAAATATCCCTATTTATAAATATTCCAATTTATAAATATTTCTTATTTATAAATATTTCATTTATAAATATTTTATTTTCAAATATCACTTTGAAAATATTCCCTTATCAACATTTCGGTATGTTATGGTATTCAACATATCAAATCACGATGATCAGTATCGTCCAAACACATATAATCGACAACAGATTATATATCACATCATATATGACAATATATGAATCACAATAAATTAAATGTTGAGGAATCCAGTTGGATTCCTCCAACCTGTTTCCCTATATTCACAGATGTTAAACAATATATATAACATCACTTTCAGTTCAGTATGAAATATTCTGATAGCAGAATCAATATCTAAATATTTAACGGTTTTTATATATATATATATATAATTCCCACTAACTGACTAGCAGTTCAATCAATCAGTCAACACACAGTCAATCAAACAATTTCTAACAGTTCTAAAAATACAACATGAAATTATAAACTGATCAGAGTTAGTGAGATTTACTCACATTGGCAGTTCATCGTTAAAGAACGATAAACTGTTGTTTGATTTGAATCAAAAAATTTGATTCGCCGTAAATTTAAACGAGTTTCAATCCACTCCCAGTCAGTTCCAATGCGTAGCTGTTGTCTGTACGATCCCAACGGATCTTGTTTCGCTGAATTATGATCATGTACGACAAAGATATCGCGATTGCAATTTAATATGTGAATACTATATTTTTTTATATTTAATTGGGTTTAAAAGCTTTGGGCCTTACCCTATTTCCACCAGCCCACTACCAGATCCGTCCACCCACTTCTCCTTCTCCCTGCACAATACAACGTTCCAGCATTACTTCGAACTCCTCCATTTCCTTTCTGTAAACCTCCCTTCCACTTCTTCAGGAAATAATCCACTAAATTTCCAAACTTCATCTTGTTCAAATTCTCACTCACAACACCATATTTCAATACACTCGCACTCTTCTTCCCTGAATGAACTGGATAGAACGCGCTCCTTACTGTATTTATTTTCTCCAGACATTTTCGATTTTCAACCACCATTATCTCGACATCTACTTCGAAATCATTCAAACCAAAAACTCAGTTCGACTCCTCCTCCTTCCCTCTTAAATCCTATATAACTCATCAACACCTCGCGTCATCCAGGATAGGCACGACTTTCCAGACTTCCTCCACGCTACAGTAAAACCACCGTATTCAAATGTCACCAGTCCCCCTCAAAAATGCACGCGAGGTGCGGATTCACTTCCCGATCTCAAATGAAAACTCCATCTCCCCAATAACTCATCATACAAGTGACGAGTTGGAACCCTAGCTCTTGGTCACACAAATCGAACAGCGGAAAGCACCATCGGACCCTTCGAGATGAATATATATTGAAGAGAAACTCCATACCAATTCACTACACAAGTTTTGGGGTTTATAGGAATTTGTATGTATTCTTTTGATTTTATTTTCTCTCTGGTTTTTAATGTAAGAAGAAAATAAAAAAGGAGCGGCGGAAAAACAAACTCGTTGACCAGAAGAGAAATGAAATTAGGTTTTAAGAGTTTGTGTGGTATTTATAGTAAATTTATAATATTTTTATATTTATTTATTATCCTATGCTCTTGTATTTATCCTTCTAAAAATTCCTACGGTCACGTATTATACCCAAAAATCGCAAAACTGGACATGTAGGTAGAGTTCGATATTACGGTCCCAACGAAACTGGTTTCGTCGAATTCCGACTCCGTTTGCTCACATAGCGTATTTTTAACCGTCGAAATACTGACTGTTTCTCACTCTAAAAATCCATACGACCACACAATGACTCTAAAAATCACGAAACCGGAAATCTAACAACTATTTGACGTTGCGGATCCAACAAAATTAGTTTCATCGAATTCCGACTTCGTTTGCAAAAGTGGCTATTTTTAACACTCTAAATAGCCTATTTAAATATATAAATATATTTAAATGAAATTGAATTAAATATTTAAAATTAAATATTATCGTATATATTCGCTGAGGAATATCATACAGCTCCAAGATATTTCTAACTGAATTTACAGCTCGATAATTAAATCCTGGTTAAATCGATATTTGATTTATAATGAAATTCCCTTTTAAAAATATAAATAATTCCTTTATAAATTATAAAGGAATTCCACAGCGACTTTTCTAAAATTTGATTTGGAAATAAATCAAAATCTACACGATGAAATCCCTGAAAAGTCGGGTGTGTACGCGACTTGTGCAGGATCTATAATATGGCTATGCGGAATGTATGTGATAACTTAAGCTATTCAATAGTTATGCAGGTAAAAATTCGCAAACAAGATATATATCACAAATAACTATAAATGCAGTAAAGTAAAGTAAAGCAGAGTAACGACACCAGGATTTTTATACTGGTTCGGACCTCCAGTCCTACGTCCAGTCCCGAAGCTCCTCTTCGGCTTTTCACTAAACAACACCCTCTCTTCACCCGGAGGAACAGGTTCACAACTACTTGATTTACGAGCTACAAGTTTACCCACTTGATTTCACGGGCTACAAGCTTACCCACTTGATTTCATGGGCTACAAGCTTACCCACTTGATTTCACGGGCTACAAGCTTACCCACAAGACGATTACAAGAGTTTGACCTTGAATGTGTTCTTTCTTCAACACTGATTAGTCAATGATTGAGTACAACCTTCCTATAATCTTATCCTCAAGTATATGAATTGAATGCGAAGATTTGAAGGAAGTTAGTTGCTTGTTGAATCAAAATATGAGAAATATTATCAAGGATTCAATAAGTAACTTGAATTTGGGAGCTTTTTAGAATGCAAGAGTATTTAGAAAGTAAGATCAGAAATTAGAGCAAGAATCGGTGATTTGAAAGTATGATTTCAAGTCTACTTATAGTGTAGAATAGTTGCATTCCTTCATGAAGAGTTTCTATAAAGAGTTGTGTCCATTTCTCTTGAAATTGAATAGAAATCTCTTCACAAAAAGAAGCATCCTTTCAGAAAAAATTACAGCAAGAAAAAAGGTCGACAGGTCGAAATTAACAGGTCGACAGGAATTTGAAAAAAATAGCCGTTATGCACAAAAGACAACAGGACCGGTCGACAGGTCCTTTTTGGGCGGTCGACCGTTTTCTTGCTGTAGACCGGAGGACCTCGGTCCACAGTCTATATCACTCTGCACTCTTTCCCGGTCGAAGCCTGGACCGTTTGGGCTTTTTCTGTGACTTTTCAATTCCTCAAATATACAGATTTCAGCCCCAGCTAATTTCAGTTTCTAAATTGTTTTGTGCATTCGTGTTATACTTTGAGGATAGATTTTAACATAAATCTAACACGACTCCATACCTACATATATATAATCTTAGCTCCATGTCATGATTTCCATTGATCTTCACTACGATCTTCATTGATTTCCACTTTGATAAATATGAATTCAGCTCGTCAATGATCTCTATTTCTATGTTGTCATTAATCAAAATCTTGTGTATCAACATTCTCCCCCTTTTTGATTGATGACAATATCTTGCATATATTTTTGAGATACTGAGTAGCTCCCCCTGAATATATGCTTATATATTTTTATCTCCCCCTGTCTAAAAGCTTTCTGCACATTTTGTTAGTATAATAAAAACTTACTGTTTCCTGTAACAAAATGTATATATATATATATATATATGCATATTTCTCCCCCTTTGTCATCGATTAAAAAGAATAAACATCATGATAGAACAGTAATCGAACATAAGACATAAATTAAAGTACCTTCGGGAGATATTGGATCATGTGCAATTTTATAAACTGAATTTTGTTTTCAGAGACATTTGGAGAAATCAAAATCGCCTTCCTTTTATTGTGGTGTACCTGCAAAAAAGTAGAATATATATACTTTGGTACCCACTTGCTTTGTTTGGGTCCATGGGTTAGATGGAAGGTAACCATACCCAAGAGGGTTTAACGGAACCTTTAAAGATAAAATTTTGGTTATTAACTACCGAATCAAAATAATCATCGATATATTTTTCTCTGTTTTTCCAACTTACAGGAACCCAAATACTTAAGTAATCTATATTGATATTCCTTTTCGTACTTCTAGATCTATTATACAGATCTCTAGTCATAGAAGTATTCGAATTTCTATAATAATTGGATCTAGGATGAGCATTAGTACTAGCAGTAATATTTTTATTGTACATGAAAGCATATCTAGTACTATTTCTAAGATTAGTTTTATTATATCCTAAACCACTTTTGTCATGTAAAGGTCGAGATCTAGATAAAATCATATTTAAATCATTTTGACCTTTATTAAATTTTGCGAACTTATTTGCACATTTATCAAATTTATTTCCAAAGTCGCTATTAACATTTTCAAAAGAAATTTTGTTATTCTTTAAATCATCAATTTCCTTATTTAATTCAGAATTTTTCCTTTTTAAAGTACCATTCTCAGTTTTGAGACCTAAAATTTGAGATTCTGAATTATCTAAAGAAGATTGTAACTTTTCAAAATTTTCTTTCGAGTCAGAAATTTCATTTTGTAAAATATTATTATTCACCTTTAAGACCTCACATTCTTTAGATAATTCTAAATTCTTTTCAGTTAAAGCTCCATTCTCTTTTTCAAGAGACGAAATTAAAGAACTAGAATTATTTAAAGAATCTTCTAATGATATATTTCTATTTTGCAAAAGATCGATTTCCTTTAAAAGAACATTGTTTTTATCTTCTAGTTGCTCATTTTCTTTTTGAAGGAAATCTTTTTGAGAAACAAGCTCTTCTAAGGTATCTTCAAAACATTTGGCTTGTTTTACCAAACGATTGTTTTCTTCTTTTAATTTGGAATTTTCTTCCTTGTACTTTTTTGACATAGCTAAAACGACTGTATTGAGTTTCAATAATTTTTCATGGTCTAACAAAAGATCTTTAAATAATGAATCTACACATACCGATTGTGATCTGACTTTAGCCATGAGACATTTGTTTCCTTGCTCTCCTGGTTCTGCTTTGTTGCTCTTCCATTTTCTATATCCCTGACTAGATTTCTTTATTGCCATTTGTTCTAAGATGTTGTTACGATCTCTAGAACAACCTTGCTCTGATACCAATTGAAAAGGTCGGTTGTGTACGACTTATGCAGGGTCTATAATATGGCTATGCGGAATGTATGTGATAACTTAAGCTATTCAATAGTTATGCAGGTAAAAATTCGCAAACAAGATATATATCACAAATAACTATAAATGCAGTAAAGTAAAGTAAAGTAGAGTAACGACACCAGGATTTTTATACTGGTTCGGACCTCCAGTCCTACGTCCAGTCCCGAAGCTCCTCTTCGGCTTTTCACTAAACAACACCCTCTCTTCACCCGGAGGAACAGGTTCACAACTACTTGATTTACGAGCTACAAGTTTACCCACTTGATTTCACGGGCTACAAGCTTACCCACTTGATTTCATGGGCTACAAGCTTACCCACTTGATTTCACGGGCTACAAGCTTACCCACAAGACGATTACAAGAGTTTGACCTTGAATGTGTTCTTTCTTCAACACTGATTAGTCAATGATTGAGTACAACCTTCCTATAATCTTATCCTCAAGTATATGAATTGAATGCGAAGATTTGAAGGAAGTTAGTTGCTTGTTGAATCAAAATATGAGAAATATTATCAAGGATTCAATAAGTAACTTGAATTTGGGAGCTTTTTAGAATGCAAGAGTATTTAGAAAGTAAGATCAGAAATTAGAGCAAGAATCGGTGATTTGAAAGTATGATTTCAAGTCTATTTATAGTGTAGAATAGTTGCATTCCTTCATGAAGAGTTTCTATAAAGAGTTGTGTCCATTTCTCTTGAAATTGAATAGAAATCTCTTCACAAAAAGAAGCATCCTTTCAGAAAAAATTACAGCAAGAAAAAAGGTCGACAGGTCGAAATTAACAGGTCGACAGGAATTTGAAAAAAATAGCCGTTATGCACAAAAGACAACAGGACCGGTCGACAGGTCCTTTTTGGGCGGTCGACCGTTTTCTTGCTGTAGACCGGAGGACCTCGGTCCACAGTCTATATCACTCTGCACTCTTTCCCGGTCGAAGCCTGGACCGTTTGGGCTTTTTCTGTGACTTTTCAATTCCTCAAATATACAGATTTCAGCCCCAGCTAATTTCAGTTTCTAAATTGTTTTGTGCATTCGTGTTATACTTTGAGGATAGATTTTAACATAAATCTAACACGACTCCATACCTACATATATATAATCTTAGCTCCATGTCATGATTTCCATTGATCTTCACTACGATCTTCATTGATTTCCACTTTGATAAATATGAATTCAGCTCGTCAATGATCTCTATTTCTATGTTGTCATTAATCAAAATCTTGTGTATCAACAATCCCGATTTTTCTCTTCCACTAGAAAGATATACTCCACCAACTCAATACGTTTCTTATTTCACAGAAATCCGGCTTAAAACGAATCTTGTACATTCAATTGAAGTTCAAATCGCCAAATCGCGAACTGCCGCGCCATTTCGAGCTCGATTTTAATTATAATATAATTATACGTTCAAACTGTCGTTCAAATAATATATTCATTATTCTACTTCAATTCTAAACTGAATTAAATATCACAAATGATCCAGTTCACACCATATCGCCATTTCAGCCAAATTCTGATTATTTCAGAATTAAATATATTATTTAATTTATTATTTTAATTAAATACTCATCACTATTTAATTCAACGACCATTAAATTCACTATATCACTATTTCAATAATTAAATAAATTAATTATAATACCTCTGCCAATGCGGGTCATTACAATCTTCCCCACTTAAAATAATTTCGTCCTCGAAATTGCTAAAAGGTAGAGGACGACCCTATCGACTGGTTAGAACATATTTGTTCACTTCTTAACTTCAGTTTCAACTGAACCAATTTAATTTCAATTAAATTATTAATTAATTCTTATCAACGAAAATTTTCAAAAATCCTAAAAATTTTCTAATGCCTTAACTCTTCGAAAAATTTCGCCAGCACCTCCTTTGTATTGGTCAATAGGTCAAACTGCAACTCGCCTCTCTGGGCCATCTCCATCCCAAAAGAAAATCAAACAGCCAAGCGGCTTGCCAATTCTGCTCATAAATCTTATATCCAATAGAAATATAAACTTGTACCTTTTTGTCGGCATATCAACTCTATCAGTTCCATATGCTATCAACTTAGCATATATCAATGTTATCCCAATCAAATTCTGAAATCACTTTCATCTCCAACACAACCATTCGCCTTTTTACCAAGCCAAATATCATTTTAACTCGAGTTTCTTCTCGATTCCCAACTCTTAACTTGATTATCACATTACACTTCAAATTTGAATCTCATATTCCAGTTTGTCTTGATATCATTCTAATTCAATCCCAGTTACCACTTTACTGGCTTTACTTTAATTCAATTTTGCTTTCACAAATTTCTGTTAAATTTTTTTTAATTCAAACAGTCCTTCCCTAGGAGTTTTCAAACAGTTTACTCTTTTCAAAAATCAAAATTTTCTTTTGAACATGTCACTGAGCCCTTAATTAATATTCCATTATTTAAATCACTTCTCTATTTCTTCATCAATATTTGTTAACCAAATATTTTCAATAACCATATTGGCCTTTTATGTTATTTGGAAAACATTTCCGAATATTGCCTTCCTTTATTTTCTAAACTTTAGAAAATATATGCTATTTATAATTGGAAAAGATTCCAATTACTTATCTCTTTTCCGATCTCGTTTATTTCTATACTTAGGAAATATTCTTTATTATATTTCCAAGCTTACACTTATTTGGGTTAAAACAGATGTTGTGTAAAACATCGTTACGACAACCCAAATACTATATTCAACTAACTCTTATTCAACATTGATCTTCGAGCCTGAAATCATACTATTTATTTGTTAATAATGAAATCAATCAAGTTGGGGTATAACTACCTCTCAGACCTTGACTGAATAACATTTATAACGTCAAAACAGATATGACTACTTACTCGAAATATCAATACCATACAACTACTTATTCACTTTTAAACACCTATACGCTTTCTCTTTCTATTCTTACTAGATTTTATTCTTATACTTCCTTTTTGATTATACTATCCTATTTTTAAGTTCGTTTTCTTATCGACTTCTATATATATTGATATATATAGATTCTAGTTATCGAACTTCTGATACCAACTGTAATGACCCGAAAATCCGGTCCAATTTGAGCTGACCAAATAACACAAGTCCAACCCCAAATTGCACTGGAAATTCAAGAAATTAATAGAAAGAAGATAGAGGGTGAGGATAGATAAGATAGAACAATTAGAATAGAAGAAGAAGAACATCATCATCAGAGTAACCACGAATCTCACAACGGAACGAATAAAATATAACATAACTTTTGAAATACAAACAGTATATGTATACAATAACATTTCAGAGTACAACACTTACAACAGCAGCGGAAATAATAATAGCTATAGAATCTTGAAGCCTCCTGCTCCAAGCTCTCCAAGTGTATCTGTAAAATCCTGAACTACTTGATTGCCCGTACATATTTAGACACCCAAGAGTTTAGGTAGCACAAAACAAAGTAAACTCCGGGTCAGTCATGGGACTGGTATGAGTAAAACAGTTTAAAACAATTTGAACACGTAAACGATATCTCATAAGACCACATTGTATAACGGAACAGGTTTTTCCCTTATGAGAATCCAAAATATCTTTATATCAAAAACCATTTGATATTATAATAATGTCTATCAACCGCAATATAATAATCATCTAGCAGAAACGCTTTCATCTCACGTTCTACATATATAGTATACAATCAAAACCGCAAGCACGTATTGGGAAATGGATTTCCAACTATGACAAGGTATGGAACCACCTTCCGATCAGTGTACTCAAGGAACGATACACTGGAGTTCAACAAGAACATCTTGCAACTCAGCCACAAATAACCAACCACTCATTTCACTTGAGTGTATCGAATGTACGTCACCAACGGTTAGGATCAGCAACCGTTTCCCGTATATATATATGGGACAACATTGATAGATTAAAGAAGCAAATGAATATTCTCAAGATAGGTGATTATACACCCTACTTCGGTGCGACCGACTTAGCCATGCTGCCTGCCCGATTTTTTTCATTTACCGGATGTTGAGGCCAGAGGCTACGACCTTTCCATTCATTGATAACACGATCACTTTGAATGCCACATTGTTAGATCCGTTAATCACTAATTGATTTGCACAAATGTTCTGGATGTTATGCTAAGGGAATAAATCCGTTGCAGCCATATATATTTGTACAGTCCAATCATATTCGATCATTGGAAACTCTGTCAGACACTCGTCCATATACGTTCGTTCTGGGACTGAATGAAACCGAAGGCACTATTCAGTACATCCATCCTAGGTAATCTCTACCTAGGACTTATACAACAGTCCTTGCACTTTACTCCGTCTTCAATATATTTAGCGTATATGATTCGCAATGCTTATGCCAATACGGAGTGGTTCTTCGGATAACAATCCAACCGGTCTCTCCATATTAACAACGTTAAAATGGTCAAAACTTTGATAGTCGGTGATTTAACTATCAAATGAAAATATGTCGGTGTTCACACAACGATCTTAATTCCAAATGGAATTATCGATCAAATCATCCAACATATATATATATATATATATATATATTCATATTTCCTTATTTTCTATGAATAGAAAATATATGTTATTAACACTAGAAAACATTTCCATAGCTTATTCACGTATCACTATTCTTCCACAACCATCAGTCCCTAACTGTAAACTAGTAAGAGAACAATTCTCTAAGTATAAACCCCGAAGGCCGAAACCAACATCAGATCCACACTCAGAAAACCATTCGACTTAACTAATCTCTAGTGAGTTTCTAATATTGTTTTAACTCTATTTGATTAACTCTAACTGAATAACTTATTTGATTCAACTCCTTTTTGATTAACTCTTCTCGAATACTAATATTCGATTACTTTATTGATTTACAAAGATTTTACCTTTTAACAACGTTTATCCATTTAAAAAAGATTTCCTTTTACCAACGTTTATTCATTTATAAAGATTTACTTTTAGTAACGGTTCTTCACTTTAAAAAAATGTCCTTTTAACAACGTTCCTCCACTTATACAGATTCCCTTTTAATAACATTTTCCTTTTTATAATATCCTATTTGTTTTTATAAATGCTTTATTTTAAAATTTATTTTCTTTTATAAAATCGGTTGATTTTATAAAATTCTTTTATTTCAATATACATTTAAATATTCCTTTTTACATCCCAGGGTTTCTTATGATATTTAAAATATCGAATAACAAATGATAAATATCATTCTAACACACATAACCCATAACAGATATACATCACATCATATATCACAATATATGAAAACAGTAAAATAAATGTTGAGGAATCCAGTCGGATCCCTCCAACCTGTATCCCTGTATCCACAGATGTTACACAGTATAATATACATCAATTTCATTTCAATATGAAATGTTCTGATAAACAACATCAATATTTAATGGTATATATATAAATAATTTCAACTAACTGACTAGCAGTTCAATCAACCAATCTACACACAACAGTCAATCAATATCTAACAGTTCTAGAAGTACGTTATAAAAATATAACTGTTCAGAGTTGGTGAGTTTTACTCACACTGGACGATCATCGTTAATAATGGTAACCATCGCTCGATTCCAACAAACAATTTATTTTGTCATAAATTGTAACGAGCTCCGATGGGCTTTCAGTCAGTTCCATCGTGTAGTGTCCGTCCATACGATCCCAACGCAACTAACGGTTCTCGATTTCGATTCCGTATGAGCTTGATATCGCGTAAACAAGTTAATACATAAATTTTAAATAAAACTTGAATTTAGTTTTTCACATTGGGCCTTACCCTTTTCAAACGTCGGCCCACTCATACCCTTAAAGCCCACCCGATACCTCTTCTTCGTCGTTCCTCCTCACGCTCCAGTAAACACAACCGCACTCCATTTTCAATCTTCAACCCCACCTCGTACACTCGTTTTCCAACACAAATCCAAACAAAATACACCGAACATCTTCTCATCCTCTCCTCTATACGCACATACCCCTTACTCATACCTCGAACCTCCCTGTCATCCTGCGTCGAACCATCTTCATGCCCAAAACAGTGCAGGTATCGACATTTATATCCATCAAACTCCACAAAAACCAGACAAACGCTGCGTGTTACCCTCTCAATCAAGAATAAAAGGTTAATTCGGTGAATTCTTCCATGAATCCTTTGATTTCTCGAACCCTAGTTGCTTCGTACATTTCCAGCAACAGAAAATTTTGCGTCGAACTGAATGAAATTCATATAGGATTGAAGTGTAGCTTGCACTAGATCCAAACATATATATTTCATGATTTTTATATTTGTCTTTGATTTCTTTTTGATTTTTCTTTGATTCGGTTTTCACGTTGAAATGAAGAAAGTGGAGGCGGAAGAACGATTGACTTATGAATTAGGTTTTGGATGTTAGAGGGGTATTTATAGACACTCAAAATATCTAGATATTTTTAGGATAAACTTTAGATATTTTATTTTTCGTTATTTTATACATGTTTTTGCTTTCTAAAAATCCGTGTGATCACATACGACATCCAAAAATCACGAAACTGGACATGTAGCTAGAGTTCGACATTATAGTCCCAAGAAACTGGTTTCGTCGAATTCCGACTTCGTTTGCTCATGCATCGTATTTTTAACTGTCAAAATACTGACTATTTTCCACTCTAAAAATCCGTACGGCCACATACTGACTTCAAAAATCACGGAAATTGAAATCTAGCAATAATTTAATATTGCGGATCCAACAAAATTTGTTTCGTCGAATTTTGAGGTCGTTTGCAAAACTGGCTATTTTTAAAGCTCTGAATGACCCATTTAAATATATAAATATATTTAAATATAATTAAATTAAATACAAATAAATTTATATTATCGTATATACTCACAGTGGAATACCATACCGCTCTATAATATTCCTATATGAATTTCTAACTTGATATTTCAAATCTGGGTCAACCCGATATTCGATTTATATTGAAATTCCTTTTTAAAATATAAATAAGTCCTTTATAAATTATAAAGGAACTCCACGGCGACTTTTCTAAAATTTGATCTGGACATAAATCAAAATCTACACAATGAAATCCCGATTTTTCTCTTCCACTAGAAAGATATACTCCACCAGCACCGCACGTTTCTTGTTTCACGGAAATCCGGCTTAAAACGAATCTTGTACATTCAGTTGAAGTTCAAATCGCCAAATCGCGAACTACAGCGCCATTTCAAGCTCGATTTTAATTATAATATAATTATACGTTCAAACTGTTGTTATTTAAAAATATTCGTTATTATAATTCAATTCTAAACTGAATTAAATATCACAGATGATCCAGTTCACACCATATCATCATTTCAGCCAATTCTGATTATTTCAGAATTAAATATATTATTTAATTTATTATTTTAATTAAATATTCACCATTATTTAATTCAATGACCATTAAATCCTTTAATCCACCATTAAAATAATTAAATAAATTTATTATTATATCGCTGAAAATGCGGGTCATTACATTCTTCCCCACTTAAAACAATTTCGTCCTCGAAATTGCTAAGGTAGAGGATGACCCTATCTACTGGGTAAATATTTATCGGTTTACCTCTTAAATACAGTTTCAACTGAACCAATTAATATCGACTAAAATATTAATTTATTCCGACTAACTAAAATTTTCAAAAATTTTCCTAAAATTTTCGAAAAATTTCGCCATAACCTCCTTTGTACAGCCCTATCGGTAAAACCACAACACGCCTCTCTAGGCCTTCTCCAACCAAAAGAAAATCAAACAGCCAAGCGGCTTGCCAAATCGGCTCATAAATCACCAAACTCATACGAAATATAAACTTGTACCTTTTTGACGGGTATATCATTATATCACTTTGCACCTGTTACCAATTCTGCATATATCATGCCATACCAATCAACTCCAAACAGTTTATATCCTCAAATCACATCTCATTCTTAACTCGAGTTCCATTCTCGATTTTCAAAATTTTAACTCACCAATTCCAATACCATTCCAGAATATTCACTAATCAAATCCAATTTTTATTTAACTTAGTTCAAGTTAAATTTTAGTTTATTATTCACTTTTACCATCTCATTCTGGAATTTAAATCCCTGGGTTTATTTCAAATCAATTTGAAATCATAATACCAGTTCAAAACATTTGAATTTCTAAACCACTTGTTTTCTCAAAACAATTCAAAAACAAAATATTTGGTAGTAATCCGTCACTTAGCGACTCGAAAATGAACACTGATGATGTGGCCACACTCATCAGGGTTATTTTCCAGTTATAAAAGTGAGTTCAATACTATATCATTTTCAAAACCATTCTTAAACATTTCCCATTTTGAAACCATTTCAAAATATCCTTCCAATGTTTGTAAACACATTTAAAATCTCCCAGGATTCTAAAATTCTCATATATTATACTTATATGAATTCTACTTGGTCATTTATTTAACCATTTCAATTATAATCTCATTCGATTAAATAACAACCAACACATCCAATATACCATAATGATTCAAATCTTAACCATTCTTTATATCAAAATATAATTCGGGTAAAATTACTTCATTCACCCGTTTTCAAAACATACTGTGTCGACCCATTGTATTCGAGTGTTTAGAAACCCTTATTGATAATGTGGTGCCCCACCATCGACCAGAATCCACAAACAACTCAACCAATAAATCTACTCAATATAAAACAGATTTTTATATCAAGTAACAAATACGTTCACTCGTATATATACACTCAAACTCAATCCAGGGTGTTACTAACCCCATCTCTACTGAGTCACGCCACAGAGCCAAGGTAATTCACTTAACCTTAAGCTCTGGTACCAACTGTAATGACCCAAAAATCCGATTCAAGTAGGCTTTGCAACCATCCTCTCCTCATCATCCCGAAGCAGCAAGGTAATACCCCACTGTGGCTTACATTGGTACCCCAGCACCACGTTTTACGACCAGCCTTTCGACTTCACAACCAACCCTCATTTTCGGGACATGTAGGGGTAAGAGTCTCCCGTTCGCCACCTAACGAAAAGCGAGAACCCCCTATCATATTTAAAAATTTCTTATATAATACCTTTATATCCTAACCTAAACCTAATTCCATTCTTAGTCAAAATCGCGCCGTCACTCTTTGGGTTCTTCAGCAAAGAAATAAACGAGCAAAGAAAAAACAAAATAAATCAAAGCGTCCTCTGAAAAATTTGAGAACCTATATAAATGGAATCATGAGATCACGAGCTTCGATCCAATGTTAATTTCGTGAGGATCGAACCATATTCGTTCGACGAGTGTAAGTTACCATGGAACTAGGGTTTAGATTCCGAGCTGATTGAGGAGGCTTCAGGATTATATAGCTATAGTTATTTCTGCTGTGTTGTAAGTGTTGTACTTTGATAATGATATGTATATTCAAGTACAGGTTTGTATTTCAAAGTTATGTTATGAAATATATTTATTCGTTCCGCTGTGAGATTCGTGTTACACTGATATTGTGTTCTTCTTCTTCTTCTTCTGTTCTAAGTTTCTATCTTATCTATTCTCACCCTCTAATTTCTTTCATTAATGACTAGTATTTTTCGATGTTTGGTTAGTCATCATTGAGTTTATGGCGATAACCAAAGTCGACAAAAACCCGGGTCATTACAGTTATTGTAATGACCCGCATTGGCAGAGGTATTATAATTAATTAATTTAATTATATAAATAGTGATATAGGGAATTAAAGCGTCGTTAATTAATTTTAGTGGTTATTTAATTTAATTAAATAATAGAGTAATATATTTAATTCAGAAATAATCAAAAAAATGGAAATCACAATATTCTGTGAACTGGGTCATCCCCAAGATTTAATTTAGCTTAGAGTTGAATTATATTGACGAATATATTCAATTGACATCAGTTTAAACGTAGAATTATAATATAATTAAAATAGAGCTTGAAATGGCGCAGCAGTTCGCTATTTGGCGATTCGAACTTCAACTGAGTATATAGGGTTCATTTTAAATCGGATTTCTGTGAAACAAGAAACGTGTGGAGCTGGTGGAGTATATCTTTCTAGTGGAAGAGAAATATCGGGATTTCGTCGTGTAGATTTTGAGTTATGTCCAAGTCAAATTATCAGAAATGCAGCGCCCTGACCATAACGATTTAATTATATTTTATATAAGGATTTAAATAGAAATCGAACATCGATATAACTCTGACGATGTAATATCGAGTTGTAAATGCATATAGGAATATTCTGGAGTTGTAGGGTATGCCACTGTGAATATAGACGATAATATTTATTTTTATAATTAATTTAATTATATTTAAATACATTTATATATTTAAATAGGCTATTTAGAGCTTTAAAAATAGCCACTTTTGCAAATGAAGTCGGAATTCGACGTAACCAATTTTGTTGGATCCGCAATATTAAATTATTGCTAGATTCCAAGTTTGGTGATTTTTAGAGTCACTGTGTGGCCGTACGGATTTTTAGACTGAAAAATAGTCAGTATTTTGACGGTTAAAAATACGCTGTGTGAGCATACAGTGTCGGAATTCGACGAAACCAGTTCCGTTGGGACCGTAATGTCGAACTCTACCTACACGTCCAGTTTGGTGATTTTTGGGTATCATATGTGATTATAGGAATTTTTATTCGACAATACGAACAACATTTGGTTAAATTTGAATAATAAAATGGAATATAAAAATATTCAAAAACTACCTATAAATAATCCTAATACTCCTCTAAACCTAAAATCATTTCTTTGTTGATCAATACTTACAGCCGCAACCAAGAGAAAACTCAACAGTGAGAAACAAAAGTTTAGAAATCTAAAGAAAATCAAACAAAAATATCTAAACCAAAATAATTTTATGTATGAAGTCCTTATCAGCTACACTTCATTTTGTACCCTTTTCATTGGGATCGAGCTCCATCTTCGTATGCTGGTCTCGCTAGGGTTCGGTTTATGGAAGGATTCTGGTGATATTGGGAGGAGGCGTGTGAAGGAAAGTTGTTGAGGGAGGAGTGTCGTGTTGATTGAGGGTAGTGCGGATGGGCTCGATAACCTGTGGCGGCGGCTTAACCCAGTTGAACGGCGAACTGTTGTGGAGGGGTATCGGTTCATTCATGGCTTTAGGGGAGGTAACGCTAGGGTCGTCGGAGGCTGAGGGTGTGACGAAGTCGGTGGCGAAGCAGGGTCGGCTCCAACGATCTGTGTTGGCGGCGGGAAGGGTTTAAAGGAAACGAGATCGTGATTTTTTGGGGGAGACGACTGAAATGGTAATCGGGTTCTTTTGAGGGAGGTAAACCAGTTATAACGTGGGCCAAGTAAAGGGATGCGAGTCTGGGTTTGGTCATGGGCTGGCTTGGGTAAGTTAAGCCCAAATTGTTTATTAAAGAAAATTTAATTAGTTTTAATTTAAATTGAACCAAACTTGTAAATCATATATCTTTGTCATACCATATCAGAATTTCGAACTGTCGGATCCATTGGGATCGTACGGACGGGAGCAACACAACGGAACTGACTGGGAGTGAATCCGAGCTCGTTTGAATTCATGGTGAAATAAATTGTTTGATTCAAATCAAATAATAGTTTATCGTTCTTTCACGATGAACTGCCAAAGTGAGTAAATCTCACCAACTCTAAACAGTTTATAATTTCATGTTGTATTTTTAGAACTGTTAGAAATTGTCTAATTTGCTGTGTGTTGACTGTTTGATTGAACTGCTAGTCAGTTAGTTGAATTTCTATATTGTTTCTGTTTAACAGAATATATCATATGGGACTGAAAGTGTTGTTATCTATATTGTTTAACATCTGTGATGCAGGGAAACAGGTTGGAGGAATCCAACTGGATTCCTCAACATTTATTTTACTGTGATTCATATATTGTGATATATGATGTGATGTATATTCTGGCATTGATTAAGTGTGTTTGAACGATATTTATCGTTGTTATATGGCGTGTTAAATACCATAAGAAATACCAGAATGTGGAAAAGGGATTTTCAAAGTATATCTTGAAAATAATTTATTTGTATAAAATCAATGGATTTTATATTATAAAAGAAAAGGGATTTGTAATAAAAGGAATTATATTGGTTAAACAGATATAGAGGGAAATATTCGTAAAACAAATATAAAGGGAAAATATTTGTCAAACAAATAGAAAGAGAAATATTTGTAGAACATTTACAAATAGATTAAAAGGAATTATTTATTTATTTAGGGAATAAATAGAATAGAATAAAGGAAATATTTATTTAGAAAATAAATATGATATTATAAAAGGAGTTAGAGTTAACCAGTTAGAGGTAATCAAATAGAGTTAATCGATCAGTGTTAAAAACGAACTAGAGTTAATCAAATAGAGTTAAAGATATAGAGTTAAGCAAAATTAGAAACTGACTAGAATTAGTAAGTTGAATGGGTTGCTGAGTATCGATCTGATGTTGATTTCGGCCTTCGGGGTTTATACTTAGGAAGTTGTTCTCTTGTTAGTTTATAGTTAGAGTCTGATAGATGTGGAAGAATAGTGATACGTAATTAAGCTATGGAAATGTTTTCCAGTGTTAATAACGTATATTTTCTAAACATAGAAATGATGGGAGATATATACATGTATATATATATATATATATATATATATATGGTTGATGATTGATCGATATAATTTCCAATTGGAAATAACATCGTTGTTTGCACACGTGTTTTCTTTGATCGTTAACTCATCGACTATCGAAGTTTTCGACCATTTTAACGTTGTTAATATAGAGAGACCGGTTGGATTATTATCCGAAGAACCACTCTGTATTGGCATAAGCGTTGGGAATCATATATGCCAAAGATAATTGAAGACGGAGTTATACAAGGGCTATCCTGTTTACAGAATAGTGCCTTCGGTTTGTCCAGTCCCAGGACGACCGGTATGGAAGAATGTCTGACAGAGTATATCTAATAGATCGCGTAAGTTGATCTCTTCAAACGTATTCACGTTTGGTGGCGGAGGAATTCGTTTCTCTTAGCTGTATACCCGTGGTATTTTTAGGGAAATCAATTTGTGATTTGGCAGGTATGACGATGTGACATTCAAAGTGAATGAAGATGTGGCATGTAAAATATAAGCGTAGCTTCTAGCCTCACGTCCGATAAATGACAGAAATCGAGCAGGCAGCATGGCTAAGTCGGTCGCTCTGAAGTAGGGTGTATAATCACCTATCTAAAGAATATTCATTTGCTTCTTTAATCTATCAATGTTGTCCCGTATATATACGGGAAACGGTTGCTGATCCCAACCGTTGGTGATATACATTCGATACACTCAAGCAAAATGAGTGGTCGGGCATGTGTGGCTGAGTTGCAAGATGTTCTTGTTGAACCCCAGTGTATCGTTCCTAGAGTACACTGATCGGAAGGTGGTTCCATACCTTGTCATAGTTAGAAATCCATTACCCAATACGTGCTTGCAGTTTTGATTGTATACTATATATGTAGAACGTGAGATGAAAGAGTTTCTGCTAGATGATTATTATATTGTGGTTGATAGACATTGTTATAATATCAAAAGGTTTTTGATATAAAGATAATTTGGATTCTCATAAGGGAAAAACATGTTCCGTTATACGGCGTGGTCTTATGAGATATCATTTACCTGTTTGAACTGTTTTAAACTGTTTTACTCATACCAGTCCCATGACTGACCAGGAGTTTATTTTGTTTTGTTTCCCTAAACTCTTGCGTGCCTAAATTTGTACGGGCAGTCAAGTAGTCGGGATTTACAGATACACTTGGGGAGCTTGGAGCAGGAGGCTTCAAGATTTTATAGCTATTATTAGTTCCGCTGTTGTTGTAAGTGTTGTACTCTGATAAGTGCTATTGTATTACATAATTGTTTTATTTCAAAAGTTATGTTATATTTTATTCGTTCTGCTGTGAGTTTCGTGTTTACTCTGATGATGATGTTCTTCTTCTTCTTCTATTCTATGTTTCTATCTTAATCTATCCTCACCCTCTAATTTCTTTCAATAATTACTGGGTTTTTTCGATGTTTGGTTAGTCGTCATCGTGTTTATGTCGATAACCAAAGTCGCCAAAAATCCGGGTCATTACAGTTGGTATCTGACCTTAAGTTAAGAATTACCTTGGCTCTATGGCGTGACTCGGTAGAGATAGGGTTAGTAATACCCTAGATTGAGTTTGAGTGTATATATGAGTGTGTATTTGTAATTTGATATAAAATGGTTTTATATTGTGGAGATTCGTTGGCTGAGTTGTTTATGAGTTCTGGTCGATCAGTTTGATCCACTGTATCGGTAGGAGTAAATAAACACTTGAATACGATGGACCGACACAGTATGGATATGTGATATATTATCATATATAGGTTGTGATTATAATTGAGTAAGATTATAACTTGTGAAATGGTTATATATAACCAATCAGGATTCATATAAGTAAAGTATATGAAATAAGATGAATTAAAACTGAATTTAATTCAGAATTGAAATTAAAACCTTGGAGATTTGGAAAGGTGTTTGTTAACAGATTTGGATTAAGTATAAGAGAATTTTAAAATGCTGGGAGATTTTAAATTGGTTTAATGCCTTGTGAATGGTATTTGAAATATATTTCAACGTGGAAATGTTTAAGAAATGGTTTTGAAGTGGTATAGTATTGAACTCACTACGGTCGCTGGAAAGTAACTCCGATGTTGACTGCGCAGCATCATCAGTGTGATTTTCGAGTTTCTAAGTGACGGATTACTACCAAAGATTTTGTTTTTGAATTGTTTTGAGAAAAACAAGTTGGTTTGAAATTCCAGGAAAGGATATTTGATTTTTGGGAAAAGCCAAGCTATTTGAAACTCCTAGGTAAAGGCTGTTTAAGATAAAAACAAATTAAAGTAAAATTTGTAAAATCCACTAAAATTGAGATGGAATTAAAAGCCAGTTAAGTGAAAATCGTATTGAAATATATTGATGTCAAGTGGGACTAGACTTGATTAGAGAAAATCTGGAATTATATTGGGCTGGTGAGTTATGGATTGGAAATCAAGAATAGTGCTTGAGTTTGAAATAAAATTCGACTTAGGTATAAGAGAATGGTTGTGTTAAAGATAAATTGATTTGAGATCAAGTTGGAATGACATTATTATATGTTGAATTGGTAACAGATGCAAAGTACATAGTGATATGCCCGACAAAAAGGTACAAGTTTACATTTGATATAAGCATGAGATTTATGAATCAAATTGGCAAGCCGCTTGGCTGTTTGATTTTCTTTTGGGTTGGAGAAGGCCTAGAGAGGCGAGTTGTGGTTTTACCGATAGGGCTGTACAAAGGAGGTTATGACGAAATTTTCCGAAAATTTAAAGTGTTAGAAAAATTTCAGAATTTTTGAAAATATTAGTTAATAGGAATGAATAAATATTTTAGTCGATATTAATTGGTTCAGTTGAAATCATAAATAAGGGGTAAACAAATCTTAGGAATTCCAATAGATAGGGTCGTCCTCTAACTTAGCAATTTCGAGGACGAAATTATTTTAAGTGGGGAAGATTGTAATGACCCACATTGGCAGAGGTATTATAATTAATTTATTTAATTATATAAATAGTGATATAGAGAATTAAAGCGTCGTTAATTAATATTAGTGGTTATTTAATTTAATTAAATAATAGAGTAATATATTTAATTCAGAAATAATCAAAAATATGGAAATCACAATATTCTGTGAACTGGGTCATCCCCAAGATTTAATTCAGCTTAGAGTTGAATTATATTGACGAATATATTCAATCGACGTCTGTTTGAACGTAGAATTATAATATAATTAAAATAGAGCTTGAAATGGTGCGGCAGTTCGCTATTTGGCGATTCGACCTTTAACTGAGTATACGGGGTTCGTTTTAAACTGGATTTCTGTGAAATAAGAAACGTGTGGAGCTGGTGGAGTATATCTTTCTAGTGGAAGAGAAATATCAGGATTTCGTCGTGTAGATTTTGAGTTACGTCCAAGTCAAATTATCAGAAATGCAGCGCCCTGACCATAACGATTTAATTATATTTTATATAAGGATTTAAATAGAAATCAAACATCGATATAACTCTGACGATGTAATATCGAGTTGTAAATGCATATAGGAATATTCTGGAGTTGTAGGGTATGCCACTGTGAATATAGACGATAATATTTATTTTTAAATAATTAATTTAATTATATTTAAATATATTTATATATTTAAATAGGCTATTTAGAGCTTTAAAAATAGCCACGTTTGCAAACGAAGTCGGAATTCGATGTAACCAATTTTGTTGGATCCACAATATTAAATTATTGCTAGATTCCAAGTTTGGTTATTTTTAGAGTCACTGTGTGGCCATACGGATTTTTAGACTAAAAAATACTCAGTATTTTGATGGTTAAAAATACGCTGTGTGAGCATACGGAGTCGGAATTCGACGAAACCAGTTCCGTTGGGACCGTAATGTCGAACTCTACCTATACGTCCAGTTTGGTGATTTGTGGGTATCATATGCGATTATAGGAATTTTTATTCGACAATACAAACAGCGTTTGGTTAAATTTGAATAATAAAATGGAATATAAAAATATTCAAAAACTACCTATAAATAATCCTAATACTCCTCTAAACCTAAAATCACTTCTTTGTTGATCAATACTTACAGCCGCCTCCAAGAGAAAAACTCAACAGTGAGAAACACATGTTTAGAAATCCAAAGAAAATCAAACAAAAATCTCTAAACCAAAATAATTTTATGTATGAAGTCCTTATCAGCTACACTTCATTTCTGTACCCTTTTCACTGGGATCGAGCACCATCTTCGTACGCTGGTCTCGCTAGGGTTCGGTTTATGGAAGGATTCTGGTGATATTGGGAGGAGGCGTGTGAAGGAAAGTTGTTGAGGGAGGACTGTCGTGTTGATTGAGGGTGGTGCGGACAGGCTCGATAGCCTGTGGCGGCGGCTTAACCAAGTTGAACGGCGAACTGTTGTGGAGGGGTTTCGGTTCATTCATGGCTTTAGGGAAGGTAACGCTAGGGTCGTGGGAGGCTGAGGGTGTGACGAAGTCGGTGGCGAAGCAGGGTCGGCTCCGACGATCTGTGTTGGCGGAGGGAAGGGTTTAAACGAAACGAGATCGTGATTTTTTGGGGGAGACGACTGAAATGGTAATTGGGTTCTTTTGAGGGAGGTAAACCAGTTATAACGTGGGCCAAGTAAAGGGATGCGGGTGTGGGTTTGGTCATGGGCTGGCTTGGGTAAGTTAAGCCCAAATTGTTTATTAAAGAAAATTTAATTAGTTTTAATTTAAATTGAACCAAACTTGTAAATCATATATCTTTGTCATACCATATCAGAATTTCGAACGGTCGGATCCGTTGGGATCGTACGGACGGGAGCAACACAACGGAACTGACTGGGAGTGAATCCGAGCTCGTTTAAATTTATAGCGAAATAAATTGTTTGATTCAAATCAAATAACAGTTTATCGTTCTTTAACGATGAACTGCCAAAGTGAGTAAATCTCACCAACTCTAAACAACTTATAATTTCATGTTGTATTTTTAGAACTGTTAGAAATTGTCTGATTTACTGTGTGTTGACTGTTTGATTGAACTGCTAGTTAGTTAGTTGAATTTCTATATTGTTTCTATTTAACAGAATATATCATATGGGACTGAAAGTGATGTTATCTATATTGTTTAACATCTGTGATGCAGGGAAACAGGTTGGAGGAATCCGACCGGATTCCTCAACATTTATTTTACTGTGATTCATATATTGTGATATATGATGTATAATCTGACATTGATTAAGTGTGTTTGAACGATATTTATCGTTGTTATATGGCGTGTTAAATACCATAAGAAACACCAGAATGTGGAAAAGGGATTTTCAAAGTATATCTTGAAAATAATTTATTTGTATAAAATCAATGGATTTTATATTATAAAAGAAAAGGGATTTGGAATAAAAGAAATTATATTGGTTAAACAGATATAGAGGGAAATATTCGTAAAACAAATATAAAGGGAAAATATTTGTCAAACAAATAGAAAGAGAAATATTTGTAGAACATTTACAAATAGATTAAAAGGAATTATTTATTTATTTATGGAATAAATAGAATAGAATAAAGGAAATATTTATTTAGAAAATAAATACGATATTATAAAAGGAGTTAGAGTTAACCAGTTAGAGGTAATCAAATAGAGTTAATCGATTAGTGTTAAAAACGAACTAGAGTTAAAGATATAGAGTTAAGAAAAATTAGAAACTGACTAGAATTAGTAAGTTGAATGGGTTCCTGAGTATCGATCTGATGTTGGTTTCGGCCTTCGGGGTTTATACTTAGGAAGTTGTTCTCTTGTTAGTTTATAGTTAGAGTCTGATAGATGTGGAAGAATAGTGATACGTAATTAAGCTATGGAAATGTTTTCCAGTGTTAATAACGTATATTTTCTAAACATTGAAATGAGGATATATATATATATGGTTGATGATTGATCGGTATAATTTCCAATTGGAAATAACATCGTTGTTTGCACACGTGTTTTCTTTGATTGTTAACTCATCGACTATCGAAGTTTTCGACCATTTTAACATTGTTAATATGGAGAGACCTGTTGGACTATTATCCGAAGAACCACTCTGTATTGGCATAAGCGTTACGAATCATATATGCCAAAGATAATTGAAGACGGAGTTATGCAAGGGCTATCCTGTTTATAGAATATTGCCTTCGGTTTGTCCAGTCCCAGGACGACCGGTATGGAAGAATGTCTGACAGAGTATATCTAATAGATCACGTAAGTTGATCTCTTCAAACGTATTCACGTTTAGTGGCGGAGGAATTCGTTTCTCTTAGCTGTATACCCGTGGTATTTTTGGGGAAATCAATTTGTGATTTGGCAGGTATGACGATGTGACATTCAAAGTGAATGAAGATGTGGCATGTAAAAGATAAGCGTAGCTTCTAGCCTCACATCCGGTAAATGACAGAAATCGGGAAGGCGGCATGGCTAAGTCGGTCACTCCGAAGTAGGGTGTATAATCTCCTATCTAAAGAATATTCATTTTCTTCATTAATCTATCAATGTTGTCCCATATATATACGGAAAACAGTTGCTGATCCCTACCGTTGGTGATATACATTCGATACACTCAAGCAAAATGAGTGGTCGGGCATGTGTGGCTGAGTTGCAAGATGTTCTTGTTGAACTCCAGTGTATCATTCCTAGAGTACACTGATCGGAAGGTGGTTCCATACCTTGTCATAGTTGGAAATCCATTACCCAATACGTGCTTGCGGTTTTGATTGTATACTATATATGTAGAACGTGAGATGAAAGCGTTTCTGCTAGATGATTATTATATTGTGGTTGATAGACATTATTATAATATCAAAAGGTTTTTTATATAAAGATAATTTGGATTCTCATAAGGGAAAAACCCATTCTGTTATACGGTGTGGTCTTATGAGATATCATTTACCTGCTTGAACTGTTTTAAACTGTTTTACTCATACCATTCCCATGACTGACCCGGAGTTTAATTTGTTTTGTTTCCCTAAACTCTTGGGTGCCTAAATTTGTACGGGCAGTCAAGTAGTCGGGATTTACAGATACACTTGGGGAGCTTAGAGCAGGAGGCTTCAAGATTTTATAGCTATTATTAGTTCCGTTGTTGTTGTAAGTGTTGTACTCTGATAAGTGCTATTGTATAATTGTTTTATTTCAAAAGCTATGTTATATTTTATTCGTTCCGCTATGAGTTTCATGTTTACTCTGATAATGATGTTCTTCTTCTTCTTCTATTCTAAGTTTCTATCTTAATTTATCCTCACCCTCTAATTTCTTTCAATAATTGCCGGGATTTTTTGATGTTTGGTTAGTCGTCGTCGTGTTTATGTCGATAACCAAAGTCGCCAAAAATTCGGGTCATTACAGTTGGTATTAGAGCTTAAGTTAAGAATTACCTTGGCTCTGTGGCGTGACTCGGTAGAGTTAGGGTTAGTAATACCCTAGATTGAATTTGAGTGTATATATACGAGTGCGTATTTGTAATTTGATATAAAATGGTTTTATATTGTGGAGATTCGTTGGCTGAGTTGTTTATGAGTTCTGATCGATCAGTTTGATCCACTGTATCGGTAGGAGTAAATAAACACTTGAATACGATGGACCGACACAGTATGGATATGTGATATAATATCATATATAGGTTGTGATTATAATTGAGTAAGGTTATAACATGTGAAATGGTTATATATAACCAATCAGGATTCATATAAGTAAAGTATATGAAATAAGATGAATTAAAACTGAATTTAAATCAGAATTGAAATTAAAACCTTGGAGATTTGGAAAGGTGTTTGTTAACAGATTTGGATTAAGTATAAGAGAATTTTAAAATCTTGGGAGATTTTAAATTGGTTTAAAGCCTTGTGAATGGTATTTGAAATATATTTCAAAGTGGAAATGTTTAAGAAATGGTTTTGAAGTGGTATAGTATTGAACCCAATGCAGTCGCTGGAAAGTAACTCCGATATTGACTACGCAGCATCATCGGTGTGATTTTCGAGTTTCTAAGTGATGGATTACTACCAAAGATTTTGTTTTTGGATTGTTTTGAGAAAAGCAAGTTGGTTTGAAATTCCGGGAAAGGATATTTGAACTGTAATGACCCGAAAATCCAGTCCAATTTGAGCTGACCAAAAACACAAGTCCAACCCCAAATTAAACTGAAAATACCAGTCATTAATGAAAGAAATTAGAGGGTGAGGAAAGACAAGATAGAAACTTAGAATAGAAGTAGAAGAAGAAGAACACAACATCAGAGTAACACGAATCTCACAGCGGAACGAAACAACATATAATAGATAACATATCATTGAAATCAAATCATTTTATGAATACAATAACATTATCAGAGTACAGCACTTACAACACAGCGGAAATAACCTATAACTATAATAATCATGAAGCCTCCTGCTCCAAGCTCTTCCGGTATATCTGTAAATCCCAACTACTTGACTGCCCGTACAAATTTAGGCACCCAAGAGTTTAGGGAAACAGAAAAATAAACTCAGGTTCAGTCATGGGACTGGTATGAGTAAAAGAGTTTAAACAGTTCAAGCAGGTAAACGATATCTCATAAGACCACGCCGTATAACGGAACGGGGTTTTCCCTTATGAGAATCCAAATTATCTTTATATCAAAATCCTTTTGATATTATAATAATGTCTATCAACCACAATATAATAATCATCTAGCAGAAACGCTTTCATCTCACGTTCTACATATATAGTATACAATCAAAAACGCAAGCACGTATTGGGTAATGGGTTTCCAACTATGACAAGGTATGGAACCATCTTTCACTAGTGTACCTCTAGAAAGGAATACACTGGATTCAACAAGAACATCTTGCAACCCGACCACACATGACCGACCACTCATTTCGCTTGAGTGTATCGAATGTATATCACCAACAGTTGGGATCAGAAACCGTTTCCCGAATGGGACAGCATCAACAATAGATTTTTAGAAGTAAATGAAACTCTAGATCAGGTGATTATACACCCTACTTCGGTGCAACCGACTTAGCCATGCAGCCTGCCCGATTTCTGTCATTTACCGGTTGATGAGGCTTGAGGTTACGCTTCATCATCACACCAGATTCACTTCGAATGCCACATCGTCAAATCCATCAGATCGCCGATTGACGTCCACAACAATACATTATGTGTTAGCTAAAAGAAGTTTCCTTCTCCGCTTCCACTCTTGGTACGACAGGAGAAATCAATATACGTGATCGTCTGGAAATACTCTGTCAGACATCCGTCCATATAAGTCATCCAGGAACAGGATGAACCGAAGGCACTATTCTGTAAACAGGATAGCCCTTGCATAACTCCGACTTCAATTTCCTTTAGCATATAGGATTCACAACACTTATGCCAATACAGAGTGGTTCTTTGGATAATAATCCAACCGGTCTCTCCATATTAACAGCATTAAAATGGTCAAAACTTCGATAGTCTGTGATTTAACTATCGAAGAAAAACAGGTGTGCAAACAACGATATTATTTCCAAATGGAAATTTATATCGATCAAACATCATTCAACATTTATCTCTTTATTTCATTAATTTACTTATCTCCTGCTTCCCTATATTCAATATTTCTTATTTTACAAATTTGGAAAATATACGTTATTAACAATGGAAAACATTTCCATTTCTTGTTTTCTTTATTAGAAAACATTTCTGGTTTCTTATTTGGAAAACATTTCCAAAGCTTCTTCATTGGACTTAGACAGATGTTTAAACAAACCATCGTGATGCCAACTTAAACCATTTCCTTTAATTACTAAATTCACTTAACCATCCTTTACTATCGAACCTTAACCATTCCTTAGTTAAAAATTGAAGTCAATCAAGTTGGGTAATACTACCTCTCAGACCTTAACTGAACAACGTTTCTAACCTTGAAATCGACAAAGTTCACCCTTCTAATTCTTTAACAAACTTCCTTACGTAACTCTCTTTCAAATCTTTTCTATTCGATAATTCTTTCCTTCGATAAGGTATATTCGATAACTCTATTCAATTTATTCTATTCACTTAACTCTTTTGATTTAACTCTAACTCTATTCACTTAACTCCTATCGAATAAACTATATTCGATAACTCTTTTGATTCTATTTGAATAAACTATAAATTCGATTAACTCCATTTACTCTATTCGAATAAACTATATTCGATTAACTCCTTTATTCTATTTGAATAAACTATATATTTTCGATTAACTCCTTTATTCTATTTGAATAAACTATATATTCGATTAACTCCTTTTACCCTATCCGAATAAACTATATTCGATTAACTCTACTCAACTGACTCGACTCGACTAACCCCTTTCGAATAACTAATTTGATTTACTACTTTCGAATACCATATTCGATTTAACTCCTTTCAAATACCATATTCGATTTACTACTTTCGAATACCATATTCGATTTAACTCCTTTCGAATACCATATTCGATTTACTACTTTCGAATACCATATTCGATTTAACTCCTTTCGAATACCATATTCGATTTAACTACTTTATTCGCTTTATAAAGATTTCCTTTTTAACAACATTTATTCATTTTAAAGATTTACTTTTAGTAACGGTTCTCCACTTTAAAATGATTTCCTTCTTATAACAGTTTCCTTTTTATAACGTTTTCCCTTTTTCTAATTATCTCCTATTTATAAATATTCCAATTTATAAATATTTCTTATTTATAAATATTCCATTTATAAATATTTTATTTTAAAATATCACTTTGAAAATATTCCCTTATCAACATTTCAGTATGTTATGGTATTCAACATATCAAATCATGATGATCAGTACCGTCCAAACACATATAATCGACAACAGATTATAAATAACATCATATATATTCTATTTCAACAGATTATAAATCACGATGATCAGTTTCATATGATATATTCTGTTAAACAGAATCAATATAGAAATTTAACTAACTGACTAGCAGTTCAATCAAACAGTCAACACACAGTCAATCAGCCAATATTTAACAGCTCTAAAAATACAACATGGAATTATAAAATGTTCAGAGTTAGCGAGATTTACTCACATTTGGACTATCATCGTTAATAACGATAATTGTCATTGATTTAGATTGGACAATTTATTTCGCCCTAAATTCAGACGAGCTCAAATCCATTTCTAGTCAGTTCCTTGGTGTTGCCACCGTCCATACAATCCCAACGGATCTTGTTTCGCTGAGTTTAGATAACGTATGAAAAAGATACAATAAAATAAAGTTAACACACGTCAAATTTAAAATAAAACTTAACTAAATATAATGGGCCTCCCCCTTAAAACAAAAAGCCCATACCCTATTTGAACAGACCCGGTCTCTCCCTTATAACCCGATACTCCTCTCCCTCTCCAAATGACGATGCGGCTTCAGGAAAACCACCCACACCATTTGTCGAACTTCCAACCTCCACCCTACCTTCAATATTCACTGAAATCGAAAACTCACTACACCAATGAACTCCCCTTCGAACTCTCTTCACTTCCACACCAACGCCACTACACTCGGTCACCCTTCCTGTTTTTCATCGACTGCCATGGATCGACTGTCATCGACAAAAATCATCACCGCGATTCCCAAAAGTTGGCACACATATGCGGTTTAACCCCCTCATCCCAAAACTGAGCTCGATTTCCTAAACCAGCACTTAAATCATCGATAAATCCCAACCCTAGGACCCGTACAGTTCGCCACTGCATTTCCGTCGACCAAAACTATGATCGAGTATCCCCATACTTACACCATTCTGAAGAAAAACACCCCAGAAGACTAAATATCTATGTATAGGAATTTACTGAATTTGTTTGGATTTTATTTTGATTTTCCAAAGAAAATGTTTCACGTTTTTCTCTTGCTGTTAGTGGCGGCGTGAATGCCATTTGAATAGAGAATGAAATTAGGTTATAAGGAGGCAGTTAAGGAGTATTTATAGACAAATCAAAATATCTAGATATTTTATTTTTGGTTATTATATTTTATTTTTAAGCAAACGTTATCTGTACTTGTCCTCTAAAATTCCTGTGATCACATACGATACCCAAAAATCACAAAACTGGACATGTAGCTACAGTTCGACATTACGGTACCAACGAAAATGGTTTCGTCGAATTTCGACTTCGTATGCTCACACAGCATATTTTTAACCGTCAAAATACTGACTGTTTTTCACTCTAAAAATCCGTATGGCCACACACTGACTCTAAAAATCACGAAATTTGACATCTATCAATAATTTGACATTGCGGATCTAACAAAGCTAGTTTCGTCGAATTCCGACTTCGTATGCAAAAGTGGCTATTTTTAAAGCTCTGAATGACCCATTTAAATATATAAATATATTTAAATATAATTAAATTTAATATTAATAAATAAATATTATCGTATATATTCACAACAGAATATCATACAACTCTAGAATATTCCTCTATGAATTTCTAACTCGATATTCACTTCTGGGTCAACCCGATATTCGATTTATATTGAAATTCCTTTTAAAAATATAAATAATTCCCTTATAAATTATAAAGGAATTCCACAGTGACTTTTCTAAATTTTGATTTGAACATATCTCAAAATCTACACAATGAAATCCTGATTTTTCTCTTCCACTAGAAAGATATACTCCACCAGCTCCACACGTTTCTTGTTTCACAAAAATCCGATTTAAAACGAACCCTGTACATTCAGTTGAAGTTCAAATCGCCAAATAGCGAACTGCAGCGCCATTTCGAGCTCGATTTTAATTATAATATAATTATACGTTCAAACTGTCATTCAAATAATATATTTGTTTATATAATTCAACTCTAACTGAACTATATATTTTAAATAATCAAATTCACACTATATTGTGAATTCCACTATATTTTCAATATTTCTGAATTAAATATATTATTTAATTATTATTTTAATTAAATATTCACCATTATTTAATTCCACGACCATGAAATCCTTTTAATCACCATTTTTAAAATTAAATAAATTAATTACAATACCTCTGCCAATGCGGGTCATTACATTCTTCCTTACTTAAAATAATTTCGTCCTCGAAATTGCTAAGTTAGAAGACGACTCTAACGACTGGTTAGAACATATTTGTTCACTTCTTAACTTCAGTTTCAACTGAACCAATTTAATTTCAATTAAATTATTAATTAATTCTTATCAACGAAAATTTTAAGAAATCCTGAAAATTTTCCAACACCTGAACTTTTTGAAAAATTTCGCCAGCACCTCCTTTGTACTCGTCAATAGCTCAAACTCCAACTCGCCACTCTGGGCCATCTCCAACCCAAAAGAAAACCAAAAAGCCAAGTGGCTTGCCAATTCGGCTCATAAATCTTATATCCAATAGAAATATAAACTTGTACCTTTTGTCGACATATCATTATATCCTTTCCACATGTTATCAATTTAGCGGATACAAGGGTCATCCCAATCAAATCCCAATCTGTTTTTATCCATGACACAACCATTCGCTTATATCCGAGACAAATATCATTTCAACTCGAGTTTCTTCTCGATTCCCAACTCTTAACTTGATTATCACATTATACCTCAAATTTGAATCTCACAATCCAATTTGTCTTGATATCATTCTAATTCCAACTCAGTTACCACTTTACTGTCTTTACTTTAATTCAATTTTGCTTTCGCAAATTTCTGTTAAATTTGTTTTTAATTCAAACAGTCTTTCCCTGGGGGTTTTAAACAGTTTGCTCTTTTCAAAAATCAAATTTTCCTTTAGAACATGTCACTGAGCCCTTAATTAGTATTCCATTAGTTAAATCACTTCTCTATTTCTTTATCAATATTTGTTAACCAAATATTTTCAATAACCATATTGGCCTTTTATGTTATTTGGAAAACATTTCCGAATATCGCCTTCCTTTATTTTCTAAACTTTAGAAAATATATACTATTTATAATTGGAAAATATTCCAATTACTTATCTCTTTTCCGATCTCATTTATTTCTATACTTAGGAAATATTCTTTATTATATTTCCAAGCTTACACTTATTTGGGTTAAAACGGATGTTGTGTAAAACATCATTACGACAACCCAAATACTATATTCAACTAACTCTTATTCAACATTGATCTTTGAGCCTGAAATCTTACTATTTATTTGTTAAAAATGAAATCAATCAAGTCGGGGTATAACTACCTCTCAGACCTTGACTGAATATGTAACAACCCGAAAATCTGGGCCAGTTCAAAAAATTTATTTTGGCAATTTTAGCAAATTTTGATTATTTAAAATAGAATATTTTAAATAATATAGACGAGAAATTTATTTTGAATGGAATCCGAATTGAAAATGAATAGAAATGAATTCGAATTGAAATGAATTCGAATTGAAAATGAATAGAAATGAATTCGAATTGAAAATGAATAGAAATGAATTCGAATTGAAATGAATTCGAATTGAAAATGAATAGAAATGGATTCGAATTGAAAATGAATAGAAATGAATTCAATTTGAAAATGAATAGAAATGAATTTGAATTGAAAACGAATTGAAATGAATTCAAATTGAAAATGAATAGAAATGAATTTGAATTGAAAACAAATTGAAATTGAATTGAATTGAAAACGAATTGAAATTGAATTGAATTAAAATCAATTTGAATTAAATCAATTCGAAATGAAAAGAAAATGAATTTTTGTTGGAAAATTCGATTTTGATTTGAAGTTGAAATAGAGGTTGAAATCGTTTTGAAAACGAATTTAAGCGATTTATAAAATACGTTTTAAAAGGAAATCGACGAAGTATATATTATATATATTATATATATAATATAATGGCCTGAATAGAACGCGCCGTTCGCGAATTTCGACCATTGACTTCGAACGGATATTACAGGAGATCCGACCGTCGGATTCTCCTAAAACCGGAACCGTTGGGTTCGTATCGAAAAGAGCTTTCTAACGAATATTAGAGATTAGAAATCTAACAGTTGGATTTGGAATTATGTCCAAATCAAATTTGGAAAAGGTCGCTGTAAGTGCAGTTCGATGGCCGTTGATGGAAATCGACTGTACGGGCCTTGATAAAATTATTAAAAATAGTAATAATTTGTGTAAAATCATAAGAAATGATTTATAAAGAATTGGGATGAAAAACCCCATATTTGAAAAGATAAAAATAGATTTTATCGAAATGAACTAGTTTTGAACTAGAATTATAATTCTATTTATTTTTAAAATAAATAAACTGGATTAGAAATGGTTTTAAAAATAACCAGAATTTCCAATAATTGCATTGGAATGGATTTGAATCGAAATTGTCTTCGGAATATTTTGATGTTGAATTTCGTGATTATACAGACGTTGTTATGGAAATTTGAAAGATATTTATATATCGTTATTTCGAATACGATATCTGTTGGTCGTAGAATTTGATATTGAATATAAGCCGATATATTTTCTATTCAGAGCCTTGTATTTAATATCAAATGTGATTTGGGTTTGTCGTGAATGGTGTCTTGACTAACACTGTTCTTGAACCCAGTTGAGAAAAGATTAAATCTTTTTATTCAGATTTAATGAAGTGTACCAATTAAATAATATTTAATTGGAATTGATATTGATTTTTGGGTTTATCGTGAACAGTGTTTTTAAATAACACTTGTTCTTCAACCCGATAATTAATGGAATGGGATTTTGGGTTTATCGTGAACCGTGTTTCAAATGACACTGATTCTTTAACCCGGTCACAGATTAAAACTAAGTGGAGTTTTAATGAATCTTTAATTAGATTGAAAAGATCGAGAATGGAGTATCACCAGTTTTGCTCCAGGCGATAGTTAAATTTTAATTAGATTTGAACGTGAAATGGTAATTGAATTTACCGATAACACCGTGGTGTTAGATATGAAGTATAACCAGTTTTACTTCATGGGATGAATAGATTGGGATTGGGAAATTAAAACAAATGATTACTTCGGTAAGGTTCGTTAATCCTGACTAGTTGAATCGAAATTCAAAAGAAGATTAGAGAATAAATTCAAGGAATTTATCTTGGATAAAATTAATGGGAACCTGTAATAACCCGGAAAATACGAGCCAATTTAAAAATTTTAAATTGGTTATTTCAAAGGAATTTGAACAATTGAAATGGAATATTTCAATAAAATAGTGAATTATAAATAGTGAGTCAGTTTGAAAATTTGAATTCAAACTTTGACCGACTATGCAGGGTGGAAAATATAACGGATTTTAGCGAAACCAAAAATATTTAAATCTGTTAGTCAATACCTTTCTAACGAATCTGAAAAATCGAAGTTTCATAACGGGAATCAAAAGTTATGGCCGAATGAATTTTCAGAAGAGTCGGTATATAGAATATATAGCCCTGGAAAATTGATATTTTGCATACGACCTCGGAATTCGACGAAACCACTTTTGTTGGGTCCGGGATGTCAAACTATTGCTAGGTTTCAAATTTTATAATTTTTGAAGCTAGTATGTGAGCGTGGCAAAATAAAATGTGTTTGGTCGATTTCTGTTAAATTGGATCGACCAGAAAATGGCCATTTTTCAAACGACCTCAGAATTCGACGAAACTAGTTTTGTTGGGACCGTAGCGTCAAAACATAGCTAGATTTATTTTTCTGGAATTTTTCGAATCAGTTTGTGGCCCTGGCAAATTGAAATGTGCGTTCAGAGTTAAAAATTAAATGTTTTATACTTTAATTTGAAAAATAACTGACTGTAACAGTCGAATTGGCCTACGAAACATATCCCATTGTGTCCGGAATGGGGGTATTTAGCTACGGGCGACAGTCGTTGGGTTTAAAAAGGAGTTCGTTTGAGAAAACACTATTTAAAAATTTAATATAATCCTCGACCAATCATATTTCTCCATTCATAAATTAAAAAAAATATCAGAAACCCCCCCCCCCCCCCCCGACCCCGACATCGACGGCGGAAACCCTTTTTCCCCTTCCCTGGCGATTTCCGATCGCCACAGCTCGAATTAGCTCCTCCCCCAGTTCAACTTTTTGTAGTTCTCCCTCCCCTCTTCAAATCCATATAAGGAGCTCCCCCTATCGTCGCCTCTACGTCGAGATATCCTCTTCCAAAGTTCCGACCTTAAAGCCGCCGCCGCCGCTGATCTGCACCACCGAACCCCACCAAACCACCGCGCGCCTGTAGCCCTCTCGAAGCTCTTCCACGTCCAACTCCCTGATCGTCCCCACGTGCCACGGATTTCGCGAAAACTGTAAACCTAGTTTTGAAGCTTCGTGAAAGTGAGTTTTTCTTTGATCTTTACACTTTGAAAAATCATATCTTTTTGGTATGTTGACGAAATTCGATGAAACAGGAAACATCGAGACCGCAAGGAAGCTCTCTACCCAATAGAAGAAGCTGCGGATTTTTCTGACATCATATCGATTTTTAGCGCTCATAAAACCAAGGTGAGAAATCTAAATTAACATGAAATTGAATGGAAAATGTCGTGTATAATTTATATTAGCGAAATATAAATTACATACGTGTTGTATACCTCATGTACATGCGTAGTGTAAGCTATATAAGCGAAGTATGAATTTTTACATGCATAGATTAAGTGATATGTGTGTTGAAATGCTAGTGAAATATAGCAAATATATTATATTATATATATATATACTCCCCTCGTCCACAAACCATGGACGATATTTATTGTGGTGAATTGGTGTGAAATATTGGATGAAAAATACGAATGGTTGAATAATTGTTTGTGGTTGATATTGTTTGGTTGTGGTTGAAAAATACCCATTGGTGATTGAAATGAATTGGAAAAATTTGTGGAAATAAAAATAAACATGCCGCCTGCGTGCGAATTAGATGCATGAATCCCCATTGTCAAAAACCGCGAGGTTTTAAGGTAGAGCGAGGAGTCGTACTAGGGACGGTGCCGGTTTTAACTACCCTGCCGTTATGCTGCCGAAATTTTGAATAATCTTTGTGTGTTAGAATTATTTTCTTATGTTGAAATTATTTTCATGCGTTGAAATTAAAGCCATATGTTGAAACTATATCCATGTGTGGAAATGTTTGTGTGTTGAAAAGTGTTGTGTGAAAATTAAATTCATCTGTGAATGAATGAAGTGTTTAAACAATAAAAATCACATTTATATATATATATGAAGTATGAAAAATATTCGCCTTATATAAATAGTTTCAACAATCAAAATTTCATCTTTCTAATATGAACAACATAAATAAAATGTCCATGTGTGGAGATGCTCATTTGTTGAGAAGTGTGTGTAGTGGAAAAGTTCATGTGTTGAATAAAAAGATCGAACAATAAAAATCACATTTTTATTGAAACTGTGAAGACCCGTAACTTCCCCGTAAAGGAAAGCGACGGATAGTTCGAGAACAAACCACAACAGAACGCATACAGAAGAACATTTCACTGAATATTACAACAGTGCATCAGATTACAAGAATATACAGAGTATAAATGAATATTACACAGAAATATCAGAGATTTAAATTACATTTAAATACATAGCAGCGGAAAATAATACAATACACAACTAGAAGCAGATATACGGATACAAAGCTCTCCGGATATCGTTCCAGCTGTAAACCAGGATCCTGTGAATATAAATCTGCAAAACCAAAACTACTAGCTGCCCGTGTCGAAAATAAGGGCACCCAGAGTTTAGGTTAAAAACAATAAACTCCAGGTCAGTCATGTGACTGGTGTGAGAACTAAAACAGTTATTAATCTTTATTTTAAATCATTAGGTAAATCAAGGGACCACGCCGTATAACACGGAACGGGTTTCCTCCCAAGAATACCAGTGCATAAAACAAACAGCGCAATGCTAAATAAAGAAAAATGAAGCTGTTATAAGACCCAGGTCCTATCACACAATGCAAACGCAAGCCGGGGAATAGGGTTTTCCCTTATAACAGCCAAAGAATGCTTGATACGTTTAAAACAAATCATTTGATACTATAATAAGTGCATAGTGTATAAAACAACTTCAAATCATAAGTATCAATCATAGGCGACATGAGCGCCCCATCCCACTATGTCGCCATATATAGGATTACAATTAAAACCGCAAATGTCACGTATTTGGAAATTGGATTTCCGTCTATGAACCGAGGCAAAAGATAGTCCTCAACCGATTCGTGACTGTCTAGCCCGAGCCACAGGACCCAGACTCAGGTGGGCCCTTGGATCCTCAGGGCCGGTCCACCGATGTGGATTAAAATGCCTGAACATGCGTCTCCCCACCCTATGGGGTGTAAGTCTGGTCCGTCAGCCGACCAGAATGCATTCGGCCGAAACCGATATAACCGAGGCGCCTCGCAACAGCAACAACCACATAAGTCAAACTCGTCAGGGCGTGTAAAACCACTGACGCCACTTCTAGCTAGAAAGAAACGCATGCCCTCCCTGACGTCCTCTCCCGTTTTTGGTTCATACCTGGTGTGAAACACGCGAGGTAAACGTTACACAAAGCTACGCCACAAAGGCCGTGCTTTGATCATCACCACAAGACTTTGCTTTTCAACAGAAGCCTTGATCATTTGCATCTTAGCATGCCACACAGGCAAACCATTCTATGCAACCGATATCAGTCACACAGAATGAAATCCGATGTCAGACACACAGTCCATTTACAAGTCCGTTCTGGGTCTGAACGAAACCGGAGGCACCTAGTACCCCGCATATCCATCGATCTCCAAGTACGTCTGGACGATCGCTAACTGTTTCCATCTTCTTGGGTGTACAGCCCAATCAAGATCATCAGTTATCACCCAAACGACGTGAAGACCTCCGGTCTTCGACCATCGTCTTCATCTTCGACTTATCGTCGTATCAGTTACTCAGAATGGGATAAACCCGGTCTTTCCGAATAACTCGCGTATATTTTAAATAAGTGTTACACAAACACAACATACGCCTCATTCCAATTCATTAGTCACTAACCGTAAATTAATCAAGAGAATAATTCCCCAAATATTAACCCCGAAGGCCGAAACCAACATCAGATCAATATCCAGAAAACCATTCTGCTTGGCTAACCGCCAGTTAGTTTCTAAATTTCACATTCAAATCTAATTAAAGATTTAACTATCGCCTGGAGCAAAACTGGTGATACTCCATTCTCGATCTTTTCAATCTAATTAAAGATTCATTAAAACTCCACTTAGTTTTAATCTGTGACTGGGTTAAAGAATCAGTGTCATTTTAAAACACGGTTCACGATAAACCCAAAGTCACATCCCATTAATTATCGGGTTAAAGAACAAGTGTTATTTAAAACACTGTTCACGATAAACCCAAAAATCAATATCCATTCAATTCCAATTAAATATTATTTAATTGGTACACTTCATTAAATCTAAATAAAAAGATTTAATCATTTCTCAACTGGGTTCAAGAACAGTGTTAGTGAAGACACCATTCACGACAAACCCAAATCACATTCATTAATTATCGGGTTAAAGAACAAGTGTTATTTAAAACACTGTTCACGATAAACCCAAAAATCAATATCAATTCAATTCCAATTAAATATTATTTAATTGGTACCCTTCATTAAATCTAAATAAAAAGATTTAATCTTTTCTCAACTGGGTTCAAGAACAGTGTTAGTGAAGACACCATTCACGACAAACCCAAATCACATTCGATATTCAATACAAGGCTCTGAATAGAAAATATATCGGCTTATATTCAATATCGAATTCTACGACTAACAAATGTCGTATTGGAAATAACGATATCAATATATATCTTTCAAATTTCCATAACAACACCTGTATAATCACGAATTCCAACATCGAAATATTCCGAAGACAATTTCGATTCAAATCCACTCCAATGCAATCATTGGATATTCTGGTTATTTTTAAAACCCTTTTCTAATTCAATTTATTTATTTAGAAATAAATAGAATTTTAATTCTAGTTCAAAACTAGTTCATTTCGATAAAAATCTATTTTTATCTTTTCAAATAGGGAGTTTTTCATCCCAATTCTTTCTAAATCATTTCTTATGATTTCACACAAATTATTACTATTTTTAATAATTTTATCAAGGCCCGTACAGTCGATTTCCAACAATGGCCATCGAACTGCACTTACAGCGACCTTTTTCGAATTTGATTTGGACGTATCTCCAAATCCAACCGTTAGATTTCAAATTTCTAATATTCGTTAGAAAGCTTTTTTCGATACGAACCCAACGGTTCCGGTTTTAGGAGAATCCGACGGTCGGATCTCCCGTAATGCCCGTTTGAAATAAATGGTCGAAATTCGCGAACTGCCGCGGCGCGGCGCGTTCTATTCAGGCCATTATATTATATATAATATATATATAATATATATATCGTCGATTTCTATTTAAAACGAATTATATAAATAGTTTTGAATTCGTTTCAAAAACATTTTCAACTTCCATTTCAATTCAAATCAAAATTGAATTCTTCTTTATAAATTCGTTTTAAAATCCATTTCTATTCAATTCAAATTTCAATTCAATTTGAATTTATTTCACTTCGCTTTCAATTCAATTCGAATTCGTTTTCAATTCAATTCATTTCGAAATCGTTTTCAATTCAATTCATTTCGAAATCGTTTTCAATTCAATTCATTTCGAAATCGTTTTCAATTCAATTCATTTCGAAATCGTTTTCAATTCAATTCGAATTCGTTTTCAATTCAATTCATTTCGAAATCGTTTTCAATTCAATTCATTTCGAAATCGTTTTCAATTCAATTCGAATTCGTTTTCAATTCAATTCATTTCGAAATCGTTTTCAATTCAATTCGAATTCGTTTTCAATTCAATTCATTTCGAAATCGTTTTCAATTCAATTCGAATTCGTTTTCAATTCAATTCATTTCGAAATCGTTTTCAATTCAATTCGAATTCGTTTTCAATTCAATTCATTTCGAAATCGTTTTCAATTCAATTCATTTCGAAATCGTTTTCAATTCAATTCATTTCGAAATCGTTTTCAATTCAATTCGAATTCGTTTTCAATTCAATTCATTTCGAAATCGTTTTCAATTCAATTCATTTCGAAATCGTTTTCAATTCAATTCGAATTCGTTTTCAATTCAATTCGAATTCGTTTTCAATTCAATTCATTTCGAAATCGTTTTCAATTCAATTCATTTCGAAATCGTTTTCAATTCAATTCGAATTCGTTTTCAATTCAATTCATTTCGAAATCGTTTTCAATTCAATTTGAATTCGTTTTCAATTCAATTCATTTCAAAATATTCGATTTCGAAATCACTTTTCAATATTCATTTCAAAATGAATAAAATCGATATAAATATCGTTCACGTCAAAATGGCGTCAATCTAATCCTCACTGCTTCACATATTTCTATTTTCAAATATTCTATTTCAAATATTTCTATTTCAAATATTTCTTTTTTTTTTCGAAACTGGAATGAGGCCCAATCAATTACCATATAATGTTAATTATATGGATTTTCTACAACACATGTATATATCAACAACGATGAATAATCAACCATCAACCAAAGTGCACTACACTGTATAAGCATCAAATATAGACATTTAACGCTTATAGCAGCTTGTCAATCAATCGATCGACATATTTAATCAATCAGGATGAGTGAACTTCAAATTTCATCCTAACACCCGTGTGGGGTTTCAAACAATCAAACACAGATTTTATTTGTGCAGTTGGGCGATGTGTAAAATTTATCGACCCAATCAATATCAGTCAAATCAGTGTACATAAACAAACCGTCTGGTTTGTAAATGAATATTTTATTTATTCACATTCACTAGATTCATATTCACGTTAAAAATTATATTTTTAACGATAAAACATTTTATTCCAACATATGATTTCTATTCAGTTCATTCTTTAAATAAAATGATATCTTTATTTTTCTAACATATTTTAGAAAATTTCGGCGGCATAACGACACGATACTAGAAACGGGACAAGGCCTAGCCTAATCCCCGGTCTAGTGAAGGCCCACGCCATTCACTTATCAATCAAATCAATTTCATTTTGCAAACCACAAAATCTGGAGTAAGAGTCTAACCTAGTCTTACTCCTTCGCCTTATAACGGCGCACGTCTAATCCTAACCAATTTATCGATTCGATTTTTCACACCACAAACCACATTCAAACCAATATCTCAATCAATCACCAAACAATCCAAACAAACAAGTCCATGGTATGTGGACGGGTGTCGGGTGCTTCTAATAAGCACCGTCTGCATCCTAGTATATATATATATAACTAGAAAAATAAATTGAAAGGTGAGAAATTCTCACCTATAGCTATCCAATCATCTTGACTCTTCTTTTGCAGAATTCTTCGTCGACCTCGCCTTTTTGTCGCTTTCGCCCGTATTCTCTACATATGTAAAAATCGAATTTTTACTATGTTATTCAATATATAAAAATCGAATTTTTACTACGACTTTCAATATATAAAAATATGATTTTTACTTTGCTAATCAATATATAAAAATCGAATTTTTACTTTGCTTTTCAATATATAAAAATCGAATTTTTAGTTCAAAGTTCAATATATAAAAATCGAATTTTTACTTTGCTTTTCAATATATAAAAATCGAATTTTTAGTTCAAAGTTCAATATATAAAAATCGAATTTTTACTTTGCTTTTCAATATATAAAAATCGAATTTTTACTTTGCTTTTCAATATATAAAAATCGAATTTTTACTTTTGACTTTCAATATATAAAAATATGATTTTTCTTTTTAAAGAAATCAGTTTTCAAATACCTTTTAAAAATCAGTTTTCATATCTTTTAAAAATCAGTTTTCATATCTTTTCAAAATCTGTTTTCATATCTTTTCAAAATCTGTTTTTATATCTTTAAAAAAAAAAAAACTGCTTTTATTGTTTTTAAAAAAATCTGGTTTTATTCTTTTTTAAAAAAAAAAAAAAAATCTGGTTTTAAATTCTAATTAAAATCAGGTTTTTAAATTCTATTTTATAAAAATAAAAATAAAAATAAATAAATTAAATAAATTAAAAATAACTTACAGGGGGGCCTGAGGCGGCGCTGTGGCCATCGGGGGGGGGGGGGTGTTCTCCGTCGCCGAACATTGCAGGGGGGGGGGGTCCTTCGGTGTCGCTCGTCGAGGGAGGGGGGGGATCCTTCGGAGGTGCTCGTCGAGGGGGGGGGGGGGAATCCTTCGGAGGTGCTCGTCGAGGGAGGGGGGGTTTCAGAGGGCGGCGTCGGGTTGGTGGAGCGCAAGCGGAGGCGGCGGCGGCTGAGGGGCTTCAGGGGGGGGAAGGTTCGGTTGCGAGATAGGGGGGTCCGATCTCGTTCGCGAGGGAAGAGGGGGGAGTTTTCGAGGTGGCGCCCCATCTCTGTGGAGGCGGCGGCGGCTGATCGGGGGGGGCCGCTCCTCCGATCCTCCCCCTTTTTTTTTTATTTTTTTTTCTTTTTCTGTATTGATACCGGGGGGGGCCAACGTATAAAAGGGAAAGAAGATATTTTTTTTTTTTTTATTATTATTATTTTAATTATTTTATTCGAAAAAAAGGTTGACCTTTAAATACGAACTCGAAACGAGGCCCACCGCCTGTCGTCCATAGCGTTTCACCCCCATTCCGAACACAATGGGACATGTATTGTAAGCTGATTCGGCTGTTACAATCAGTTTCCTTTTTGAATTTACATCTAAATCAATATATTGAATTTTAAACGTACATTTCAAATTACCGGGGTCACATACTAACTAGAAAAATTCCAGAAAAATATTTTCTAGCTTCGTATTGACGATACGGTCCTAACAAAACTAGTTTCGTCGAATTCTGAGACCGTTTGAAAAATGGCCAATTTCCAGTCGATTAAAATCAACTGAAACTGGTCGAACGCGTTTTCCTTTGCCACGCTCATATATTGATTCGAAAAATTAAGAAATTTGAAACCTAGCGATAACTTGACACTGCGGATCCAACAAAAGTGGTTTCGTCGAATTCCGAGGTCATTTGCAAAATGTCCATTTTTAAGGGCCTGAATTCCATAGCGACTATTCAGAATTTTCAACTGGACATAACTTTTGATTCCCGCTACTAACTTTTGATTTTTTCGGATTCGTTGGAAAGATATTCACTATTAGATTCCATTATTTTTGGTTTCACTAAAATCCGGATTGTTTTGCACCCGGTACATTCAATTGAAGTTTGAAATCGAATTATCGAACTACCGCGCCATTTTCAATTCTATTTATAATTATATATAATTATTTATATTCTAACGACGACGCGTATAATATATACGTTCGAATTATATTCAAAATAAATTTACTCGTCGATATTATTTAAAATAATTCACTTTAAATAATCAAAATTCGCTAAAATGGCCAAAATAAAAATTTTAAACTGGCCCAGATTTTCCGGGTTGTTACAATCTCCCCCACTTAAAACTTTTCGTCCCCGAAAAGGAACAAAGTCGAAAGTGGTTTGATTATTTAACTCTACGCTCGATCTGACTTCCTTTCTCCAACTTTTCAGTTTCTGAGAATTTTCAAAATCTCAAAAATTTGGCTAACACCCTAAATTTTTGAAAAATTTCGCCATAACCTCCCCTGCACCGGGAGCATCGGGAAATTGCAAATAGCGTTCCCGGTCCTTCAGATCTCAAAAAGAAAAAGAAAAAGCCAAGCGGCTAGCCAATAGGCTCACAAAATCATCATCACCCAAACAAAACAGGAAATTATGTAGTAAACATGTACCTATTTGTCGGGCAAACAAATTTTGTTCTCTGCTCTAGCCTCCTTGCTATGACCTGTTCAATATAAGTATATGCATATGCAAGCAAATGCAACCAATTTCAATACAAGTCAATATTTGATTCAATTAGGCATAATGGTTCAAAATTAGCAAACAAATAAGCAAACATCACAAACATCAATCAATTAGTGGATTAATGTTTTCAAATTCATAAATTTTACTACATATAAAGAAAATCATGTTTTTGATGCCAAATCACAACAATAAGCCCTATCTAATTTTGGTTCTCACACCAGCCTAATGGAAATATATAGATATCACACCTTCGTCACTCGAAAATAAATACTGGTAACGCTGCAGCATTATCAGAATCATCCTCGGGCAACTAGAATGTGATTCTATATCTACCCAATATATTAAAACTTTGAATACACGCGGATCAGACGTATACGCAAAACCTATATATACTGGATTGTCCAACTCAATATAAATAGATAATCAAATACGAATAATTGATTTAAATTTGCAAAACAAAATTTGTTTTCATTTTAAAAATATACTCTTCACACTCGTTCTAGGATACTACTGATCCCATCTCTAACGAGTCATTCTAATTGGATATTACTAATCCAATATCTGATGAATTCTTTCGTATGTTTCTAATGTGTCTTGTTCTCTGGCTTTGTAAACCAAAGCTCTGATACCAACTGTGAAGACCCGTAACTTCCCCGTAAAGGAAAGCGACGGATAGTTCGAGAACAAACCACAACAGAACGCATACAGAAGAACATTTCACTGAATATTACAACAGTGCATCAGATTACAAGAATATACAGAGTATAAATGAATATTACACAGAAATATCAGAGATTTAAATTACATTTAAATACATAGCAGCGGAAAATAATACAATACACAACTAGAAGCAGATATACGGATACAAAGCTCTCCGGATATCGTTCCAGCTGTAAACCAGGATCCTGTGAATATAAATCTGCAAAACCAAAACTACTAGCTGCCCGTGTCGAAAATAAGGGCACCCAGAGTTTAGGTTAAAAACAATAAACTCCAGGTCAGTCATGTGACTGGTGTGAGAACTAAAACAGTTATTAATCTTTATTTTAAATCATTAGGTAAATCAAGGGACCACGCCGTATAACACGGAACGGGTTTCCTCCCAAGAATACCAGTGCATAAAACAAACAGCGCAATGCTAAATAAAGAAAAATGAAGCTGTTATAAGACCCAGGTCCTATCACACAATGCAAACGCAAGCCGGGGAATAGGGTTTTCCCTTATAACAGCCAAAGAATGCTTGATACGTTTAAAACAAATCATTTGATACTATAATAAGTGCATAGTGTATAAAACAACTTCAAATCATAAGTATCAATCATAGGCGACATGAGCGCCCCATCCCACTATGTCGCCATATATAGGATTACAATTAAAACCGCAAATGTCACGTATTTGGAAATTGGATTTCCGTCTATGAACCGAGGCAAAAGATAGTCCTCAACCGATTCGTGACTGTCTAGCCCGAGCCACAGGACCCAGACTCAGGTGGGCCCTTGGATCCTCAGGGCCGGTCCACCGATGTGGATTAAAATGCCTGAACATGCGTCTCCCCACCCTATGGGGTGTAAGTCTGGTCCGTCAGCCGACCAGAATGCATTCGGCCGAAACCGATATAACCGAGGCGCCTCGCAACAGCAACAACCACATAAGTCAAACTCGTCAGGGCGTGTAAAACCACTGACGCCACTTCTAGCTAGAAAGAAACGCATGCCCTCCCTGACGTCCTCTCCCGTTTTTGGTTCATACCTGGTGTGAAACACGCGAGGTAAACGTTACACAAAGCTACGCCACAAAGGCCGTGCTTTGATCATCACCACAAGACTTTGCTTTTCAACAGAAGCCTTGATCATTTGCATCTTAGCATGCCACACAGGCAAACCATTCTATGCAACCGATATCAGTCACACAGAATGAAATCCGATGTCAGACACACAGTCCATTTACAAGTCCGTTCTGGGTCTGAACGAAACCGGAGGCACCTAGTACCCCGCATATCCATCGATCTCCAAGTACGTCTGGACGATCGCTAACTGTTTCCATCTTCTTGGGTGTACAGCCCAATCAAGATCATCAGTTATCACCCAAACGACGTGAAGACCTCCGGTCTTCGACCATCGTCTTCATCTTCGACTTATCGTCGTATCAGTTACTCAGAATGGGATAAACCCGGTCTTTCCGAATAACTCGCGTATATTTTAAATAAGTGTTACACAAACACAACATACGCCTCATTCCAATTCATTAGTCACTAACCGTAAATTAATCAAGAGAATAATTCCCCAAATATTAACCCCGAAGGCCGAAACCAACATCAGATCAATATCCAGAAAACCATTCTGCTTGGCTAACCGCCAGTTAGTTTCTAAATTTCACATTCAAATCTAATTAAAGATTTAACTATCGCCTGGAGCAAAACTGGTGATACTCCATTCTCGATCTTTTCAATCTAATTAAAGATTCATTAAAACTCCACTTAGTTTTAATCTGTGACTGGGTTAAAGAATCAGTGTCATTTTAAAACACGGTTCACGATAAACCCAAAGTCACATCCCATTAATTATCGGGTTAAAGAACAAGTGTTATTTAAAACACTGTTCACGATAAACCCAAAAATCAATATCCATTCAATTCCAATTAAATATTATTTAATTGGTACACTTCATTAAATCTAAATAAAAAGATTTAATCATTTCTCAACTGGGTTCAAGAACAGTGTTAGTGAAGACACCATTCACGACAAACCCAAATCACATTCATTAATTATCGGGTTAAAGAACAAGTGTTATTTAAAACACTGTTCACGATAAACCCAAAAATCAATATCAATTCAATTCCAATTAAATATTATTTAATTGGTACCCTTCATTAAATCTAAATAAAAAGATTTAATCTTTTCTCAACTGGGTTCAAGAACAGTGTTAGTGAAGACACCATTCACGACAAACCCAAATCACATTCGATATTCAATACAAGGCTCTGAATAGAAAATATATCGGCTTATATTCAATATCGAATTCTACGACTAACAAATGTCGTATTGGAAATAACGATATCAATATATATCTTTCAAATTTCCATAACAACACCTGTATAATCACGAATTCCAACATCGAAATATTCCGAAGACAATTTCGATTCAAATCCACTCCAATGCAATCATTGGATATTCTGGTTATTTTTAAAACCCTTTTCTAATTCAATTTATTTATTTAGAAATAAATAGAATTTTAATTCTAGTTCAAAACTAGTTCATTTCGATAAAAATCTATTTTTATCTTTTCAAATAGGGAGTTTTTCATCCCAATTCTTTCTAAATCATTTCTTATGATTTCACACAAATTATTACTATTTTTAATAATTTTATCAAGGCCCGTACAGTCGATTTCCAACAATGGCCATCGAACTGCACTTACAGCGACCTTTTTCGAATTTGATTTGGACGTATCTCCAAATCCAACCGTTAGATTTCAAATTTCTAATATTCGTTAGAAAGCTTTTTTCGATACGAACCCAACGGTTCCGGTTTTAGGAGAATCCGACGGTCGGATCTCCCGTAATGCCCGTTTGAAATAAATGGTCGAAATTCGCGAACTGCCGCGGCGCGGCGCGTTCTATTCAGGCCATTATATTATATATAATATATATATAATATATATATCGTCGATTTCTATTTAAAACGAATTATATAAATAGTTTTGAATTCGTTTCAAAAACATTTTCAACTTCCATTTCAATTCAAATCAAAATTGAATTCTTCTTTATAAATTCGTTTTAAAATCCATTTCTATTCAATTCAAATTTCAATTCAATTTGAATTTATTTCACTTCGCTTTCAATTCAATTCGAATTCGTTTTCAATTCAATTCATTTCGAAATCGTTTTCAATTCAATTCATTTCGAAATCGTTTTCAATTCAATTCATTTCGAAATCGTTTTCAATTCAATTCATTTCGAAATCGTTTTCAATTCAATTCGAATTCGTTTTCAATTCAATTCATTTCGAAATCGTTTTCAATTCAATTCATTTCGAAATCGTTTTCAATTCAATTCGAATTCGTTTTCAATTCAATTCATTTCGAAATCGTTTTCAATTCAATTCGAATTCGTTTTCAATTCAATTCATTTCGAAATCGTTTTCAATTCAATTCGAATTCGTTTTCAATTCAATTCATTTCGAAATCGTTTTCAATTCAATTCGAATTCGTTTTCAATTCAATTCATTTCGAAATCGTTTTCAATTCAATTCATTTCGAAATCGTTTTCAATTCAATTCATTTCGAAATCGTTTTCAATTCAATTCGAATTCGTTTTCAATTCAATTCATTTCGAAATCGTTTTCAATTCAATTCATTTCGAAATCGTTTTCAATTCAATTCGAATTCGTTTTCAATTCAATTCGAATTCGTTTTCAATTCAATTCATTTCGAAATCGTTTTCAATTCAATTCATTTCGAAATCGTTTTCAATTCAATTCGAATTCGTTTTCAATTCAATTCATTTCGAAATCGTTTTCAATTCAATTTGAATTCGTTTTCAATTCAATTCATTTCAAAATATTCGATTTCGAAATCACTTTTCAATATTCATTTCAAAATGAATAAAATCGATATAAATATCGTTCACGTCAAAATGGCGTCAATCTAATCCTCACTGCTTCACATATTTCTATTTTCAAATATTCTATTTCAAATATTTCTATTTCAAATATTTCTTTTTTTTTTCGAAACTGGAATGAGGCCCAATCAATTACCATATAATGTTAATTATATGGATTTTCTACAACACATGTATATATCAACAACGATGAATAATCAACCATCAACCAAAGTGCACTACACTGTATAAGCATCAAATATAGACATTTAACGCTTATAGCAGCTTGTCAATCAATCGATCGACATATTTAATCAATCAGGATGAGTGAACTTCAAATTTCATCCTAACACCCGTGTGGGGTTTCAAACAATCAAACACAGATTTTATTTGTGCAGTTGGGCGATGTGTAAAATTTATCGACCCAATCAATATCAGTCAAATCAGTGTACATAAACAAACCGTCTGGTTTGTAAATGAATATTTTATTTATTCACATTCACTAGATTCATATTCACGTTAAAAATTATATTTTTAACGATAAAACATTTTATTCCAACATATGATTTCTATTCAGTTCATTCTTTAAATAAAATGATATCTTTATTTTTCTAACATATTTTAGAAAATTTCGGCGGCATAACGGCACGATACTAGAAACGGGACAAGGCCTAGCCTAATCCCCGGTCTAGTGAAGGCCCACGCCATTCACTTATCAATCAAATCAATTTCATTTTGCAAACCACAAAATCTGGAGTAAGAGTCTAACCTAGTCTTACTCCTTCGCCTTATAACGGCGCACGTCTAATCCTAACCAATTTATCGATTCGATTTTTCACACCACAAACCACATTCAAACCAATATCTCAATCAATCACCAAACAATCCAAACAAACAAGTCCATGGTATGTGGACGGGTGTCGGGTGCTTCTAATAAGCACCGTCTGCATCCTAGTATATATATATATAACTAGAAAAATAAATTGAAAGGTGAGAAATTCTCACCTATAGCTATCCAATCATCTTGACTCTTCTTTTGCAGAATTCTTCGTCGACCTCGCCTTTTTGTCGCTTTCGCCCGTATTCTCTACATATGTAAAAATCGAATTTTTACTATGTTATTCAATATATAAAAATCGAATTTTTACTACGACTTTCAATATATAAAAATATGATTTTTACTTTGCTAATCAATATATAAAAATCGAATTTTTACTTTGCTTTTCAATATATAAAAATCGAATTTTTAGTTCAAAGTTCAATATATAAAAATCGAATTTTTACTTTGCTTTTCAATATATAAAAATCGAATTTTTAGTTCAAAGTTCAATATATAAAAATCGAATTTTTACTTTGCTTTTCAATATATAAAAATCGAATTTTTACTTTGCTTTTCAATATATAAAAATCGAATTTTTACTTTTGACTTTCAATATATAAAAATATGATTTTTCTTTTTAAAGAAATCAGTTTTCAAATACCTTTTAAAAATCAGTTTTCATATCTTTTAAAAATCAGTTTTCATATCTTTTCAAAATCTGTTTTCATATCTTTTCAAAATCTGTTTTTATATCTTTAAAAAAAAAAAAAACTGCTTTTATTGTTTTTAAAAAAATCTGGTTTTATTCTTTTTTAAAAAAAAAAAAAAAATCTGGTTTTAAATTCTAATTAAAATCAGGTTTTTAAATTCTATTTTATAAAAATAAAAATAAAAATAAATAAATTAAATAAATTAAAAATAACTTACAGGGGGGCCTGAGGCGGCGCTGTGGCCATCGGGGGGGGGGGGGGGGGGGGGGTGTTCTCCGTCGCCGAACATTGCAGGGGGGGGGGTCCTTCGGTGTCGCTCGTCGAGGGAGGGGGGGGGATCCTTCGGAGGTGCTCGTCGAGGGGGGGGGGGGGAATCCTTCGGAGGTGCTCGTCGAGGGAGGGGGGGTTTCAGAGGGCGGCGTCGGGTTGGTGGAGCGCAAGCGGAGGCGGCGGCGGCTGAGGGGCTTCAGGGGGGGGAAGGTTCGGTTGCGAGATAGGGGGGTCCGATCTCGTTCGCGAGGGAAGAGGGGGGAGTTTTCGAGGTGGCGCCCCATCTCTGTGGAGGCGGCGGCGGCTGATCGGGGGGGGCCGCTCCTCCGATCCTCCCCCTTTTTTTTTATTTTTTTTTCTTTTTCTGTATTGATACCGGGGGGGGGGGGCCAACGTATAAAAGGGAAAGAAGATATTTTTTTTTTTTTATTATTATTATTATTTTAATTATTTTATTCGAAAAAAAGGTTGACCTTTAAATACGAACTCGAAACGAGGCCCACCGCCTGTCGTCCATAGCGTTTCACCCCCATTCCGAACACAATGGGACATGTATTGTAAGCTGATTCGGCTGTTACAATCAGTTTCCTTTTTGAATTTACATCTAAATCAATATATTGAATTTTAAACGTACATTTCAAATTACCGGGGTCACATACTAACTAGAAAAATTCCAGAAAAATATTTTCTAGCTTCGTATTGACGATACGGTCCTAACAAAACTAGTTTCGTCGAATTCTGAGACCGTTTGAAAAATGGCCAATTTCCAGTCGATTAAAATCAACTGAAACTGGTCGAACGCGTTTTCCTTTGCCACGCTCATATATTGATTCGAAAAATTAAGAAATTTGAAACCTAGCGATAACTTGACACTGCGGATCCAACAAAAGTGGTTTCGTCGAATTCCGAGGTCATTTGCAAAATGTCCATTTTTAAGGGCCTGAATTCCATAGCGACTATTCAGAATTTTCAACTGGACATAACTTTTGATTCCCGCTACTAACTTTTGATTTTTTCGGATTCGTTGGAAAGATATTCACTATTAGATTCCATTATTTTTGGTTTCACTAAAATCCGGATTGTTTTGCACCCGGTACATTCAATTGAAGTTTGAAATCGAATTATCGAACTACCGCGCCATTTTCAATTCTATTTATAATTATATATAATTATTTATATTCTAACGACGACGCGTATAATATATACGTTCGAATTATATTCAAAATAAATTTACTCGTCGATATTATTTAAAATAATTCACTTTAAATAATCAAAATTCGCTAAAATGGCCAAAATAAAAATTTTAAACTGGCCCAGATTTTCCGGGTTGTTACAGAAACTATGAAGTGTTGAAACATCTATTTGTCGAATAAATATTTTGAATGATAAAAATATCATTTTTATCATATGTGTGATATGCTAGAGATATGCGGACGTTGAAATAAATATTTGTGATAGAAATATTATTTTTAACATGCATAGGAACTAAATAAAATAGTCATGTGTTGAAATCTATTTTAGTTCGCCAAAATTATCATCTTTGAAATGTGAAGTGTTAAAAATAGCCACTTGTTCAAATAAACGTGCATGAGTTGAAATATACATTAACTAGCTAATGATATGATTTTAGCCTATGCATGCAACATTAGAATGAATGGTGTTTTTAAACCAAAGCAAATCAAATATGAAATTGAATGGAAAATGATAAATGTTAGAAATTGTGTATATGTACATGCCTATCTATTGAACAGGTTAAAGCAAAAGGGGCTAGAGAAGAGAAATAGAATTTTGTGCCCGACAAATAGGTACACATTTACCGCTTTGTTTGGGTGATGATTTTATGAGCCTGTTGGCTAGCCGCTTGGCTTTTTCTTTTTCTTTTTGATATGAGACGCCCGTGTGGCTATTTGGGAATTTTCCCAGACCCTCCCGTACAAAGGAGGTTATGGCGAAATTTTCCAAAATTTAAAGGCGTTAGTGAAATAATTGAAGTGGAAACAATATAGGAATTTTTGAATGAACTATATTTATATAAATATATAAATATAAATAGAATTAAAACGAAACGTGGCCGTGCAGTTCATATTTTGAAACCGTGATTTCAAACGACTAGTGCGGAAGATCCCACCATTGGATTTTCCCGAAACCTCAACCGTTGGGTTCGCCTTGGAAATATCTTTCCAACGGCACCAACTTTGCAAAGATCCGACGGTTGGATTGTCTGGAATGTTTAATTCAAAACTGAAGAAAAATAGCGCCAGAAATGATTATATTTATATATATAAAAATATAATTAAATTAAATCGAATAACGACACTGCAGTTCGTAAATTGAAATCGTAACTTCAAATGGTTAGTGTGGAAGATCCGACCGTCGGATTTTCCCAAAACTGAAACCGTTGGATTCGTTTTGAAATGACCTTCCTAATGATGTAAAATTTGTGAAGATCCAACGGTTAGATTTTCAGATATGTGTAAAACAAAATTAGTGAAAAGCAGCGCCAGTGCATCGAAACGACCTGAAACGTCGTTTAATTAAATATGGCCGTTTTAAATTAAATAAAAATGGCGATATATCGTTATAAAATACTATTGACGATATAGAGAGGAAATAAACCAATTTTGTTGTGTTTGCTTGATATGTGATGGTTGAATGTATTTGACATGAAAATTATAACTAAATAACTGAAATGTGATTGTTGAATAGTCCAACCATGTGATTGATTGATTTGAAAATCTAAATATACGTGGGTTATTTGAAAAGGCCGAGTTTATCTCATTTCAAATAATCGATCGACGTTGAGAAGTCGAAGAGTCGAAGACGGTTGAAGACCGACGATCTCCACATTGGATGGATGGGCGCTACTGATACTCGTGACTGGAGTAGCTACCATGAAGGAATTGAAGTAGTAGCCGTCTAAACATACTGTTGATTGTACGGATATGCGAGGAATTGGTGCCTCCGGTTTCGTTCAGACCCAGAACGGACTTGTAAATGGACTGTGTGTCTGACATTGGATTTTTGTTCTGTGTTGATTGATCTCTGTTAAATATATATCTGTTTGGCGGTAGAGAATTTATTCTCTTGCTTAACGCCCTTCTCTGAGACGTACGAGCTCAGAGGTTATGTATTGACAGAAATCAGTCGCATGGAGTGGATTGCCTGTGTGGCACGCCTAAGTGGCATATGATCAAGGCTTCTGTTGCGAAGCAAAGTCTTGTGGTTGGTGATCAAAGCATGGTCTGTGTGACGCAGCTTTGTGTATAACGTGAATTCGCGAGCCTCACACCCCGGTATGAGTCAAAAACGGGAGAAGGACCCAAGGAGTGCACGACGTTTCTTTCTAGCTATGGTGGTGTCAGTGACCTCCCAGCCCTGACATTTATATCTACTCTTCACCTGTGTGGTTGTTGGAATGAGAGGCGCCTCGATTATAGGTCTGTAAGGACCGGGAAACGTGTGTTCAGGAATTGCCAATCCTCAAAAGTAAGAGAGGACCGGCCTTGGAGGATCCAAGGGATTGCTGTGTGCGGTCCCGAGGCATTTGCTAGAGTGTCTCGAATCGGAGAGGAGCTTGCCCCTTGCCTCGACTCATGAAGGAATCCAATTTCCAATACGAAATATGCGAATGAGATTGTATTACTAGTATGGCGACATGATATATGGTACCCATGCCGTCTAGGATTGATATTTATGATTGAAATCGCTTTTGAAACATATATGCACTAGTAATAATATCAAACACTTTTGTTTTATACGTATGAAGCATTTTTGGCCATTATAAGGGAAAACTCTATCCTCCGGCTTGCGTTGCATTGTGTGATGGGACCTGAGTCTTATAATGGCTTCATTTTATAAAAAGCATTGCGTTGATTTAATCATTTACTTTATTTCATGCCCTAGCACTCATTGGAGTAAACCCGTTCCGCGAAAGTGGCATGGTCCTTTGATTTGCCTTATTATTGTTGTTAATAAGTTGAGTAGATTTCTCATACCAGTCCCATGACTGACTCGTAGTTTGTTTCACCTTGCAAACTCGGGTGCCCTCATTTTCACACGGGCAGCCTAGTTACAGGTTTCTGACGCACCTTTTGGCTTATGGCGAGGCTTGACTACACTGTGCTGACTTGGATTTTCTCCGCCATTATTGTATCTATATTATGATTCCGCCATTGGCGATGTAGACTGATATTCCTTTTGTGTACTCTTTATGTATGATTCCGCCTCGGGCGATGGTGACTGATTATGTATCATTATGCACTAAGTTGTATCATGTACTGTGCTTCTCTGATGTGATGATACCTATATGATTCCGCTGTCATATGTGTGTAAATTATTCTATTTTCTGTTTATGCTATTATCTGTGATCTGCTAATCATGATTAATGTGTTATATTCCAATGATTATCCTTAACACCGTGTCACGGGGTTTCGGGATCGTCACAGCTGGTATCAGAGCTTTGGTTAACCTTAGTTCTGGAGTCTAACACATTAAACACTTCGTCAAAATAGGATCAGTAGTATTCTAAGGCGTGTCGCTCATTAGAGATAGGACTAGCAAAGTCCTAGAATGAGCTTAGCAGAATAGCAAAACAATTGATCAGTCCATCGTTATTTTTCCGTAGAAATTTCTACTTAACTATGCAATAGACTATCATTTCTGTTAGCTGACTTTTTTCGTTGCTTATACAGAATTTGACAAATGGCTACCAGAGCAGCCGCCGCTAGAGGAGGCCGTGCCGGCCGAGGCCGAGGAAGGGGAGAAATCCCAGCTCAAGAAGGACCTTTGATACAGCCTCCGGCAGCTCAATACGTCGAGCTAGACCGCGTAGCTAAGAGATATAAGAACTTAGGAGGCAAGACCTTCTCGGGGACTGGCACCGTGATAGAGGCCCTTGCATGGCTCAAAACATGCGAGAAAATTCTTGAAGGCCTAAGGCTTGGAGACGAAGACAAAGCTATTATGGGCGCCTGGCTTATGCAGGAACAAGCTGAATTATGGTGGGAATCTCTTACCGCCGGGAATAGAGAAGCTGGAAGAACATGGGATGGATTTAAAGAACTCTTCAAGGAGAAATATGTCCCCGAACAAGCTCTAGAAAGAATGCACGATGACTTCGCCAATCTCCAGCAAGGGGATCTTTCCGTGCAAGATTATCTGAACAAATTTACAATGCTGTCGCCCTATGCTCCAGAGCTCGTCGCCACCGCGAAATCCAAAAATAAGAGGTTTATCCTTGGACTGAGACGACAATATCATGATAGAGCCATGACCCATGTCAAGCTGGATTTCAACGAACTGGTGGAAATGACATGCAACTATGAAGACCTTGATCAAAGGCATCTGGATCAGGATCGCGCTAGAAGCCAAGCCGGAAACAAGCGCAAGCCTGTTGTAAATCAGGGCGAGTCAAGCCAAGCAGCATCTTCAAAACCTCAGACTGGAAAGCCGCCAAGAGGAAATTGCTTTAACTGTGGTAAGCCGGGGCACTACTCAAACGTCTGCACAGCTCCGAAGAGACAGAAAACAAATTCTCAAGGCTCGAGCCAAGGCTCTCAGAACCCTCGCTCGTGCTTCAACTGTCGCAAGACCGATCATCTAGTCAAAGACTGTCCTTTGCTGAAGAAAGCTACAGTAGCTCATGTCTATGACGGGTCTAGCCCGCCAGCTGCTTCCGACGGAGCAGGTAAACCCGATGTTTTGGGAGGTACCCTTACAATTAAAAATATTCCTGTTTCTGTATTATTTGACACAGGTGCATCGCGTAGTTTTATTGCTAGAAACACAGTGCACAAATTAAAGTTAAAACAGCGAAAGCTTAAAGAATCGATTGAAGTTCATAACCCGATAGGGGGTCCTGTTACTCTCAGTTCATATTGTAGAGTGCCAATCTCTTATTCTTTCTACAAATTTCCTTTTGATTTAATCGTTATGGATTTTCCCGAATTCGATATCATTCTCGGGCTGGATTGGTTAACGAAGTATGAAGCTGAAGTGAAATGTGCGGAAAGAATCGTTAAAATCCGAACGGAGCTTGGACATATATATATTCCCTGTCATGGTTCGAATCCGAATAGAGAAGAATTTTGGTCAGCATTAGAACTTATCCCCACTTCCATGGAAAAGATTCCGATTGTTAGCAACTTTGCGGATGTGTTTGAAGAAGTTGAAAACTTACCTCCGCAAAGAGAAATAGAATTCCGAATCGATCTAATTCCCAATGCCAGACCAGTGGTGCATCCAATTCGTAGAATGACTCCGAAAGAAAAAGAAGAATTAGGCGATCAAACTCGTCAACTGTTATGGAAGGGTCTAATCAGACCTAGTTTTTCTAATTGGGGTGCAGCTGTTGTGTTTGTCCCGAAGTCAGACGGTACTCTTAGATTATGTGTTGATTACCGAGACCTTAACAAACAGACGCTTAAAAATAAATATCCATTACCCCGCATTGATGATTTGCTAGACCAATTGAATGGGGCGAAAGTATTTTCCCGAATGGACCTAGCTACAGGTTTTCATCAATTGAGAATAGCAGAAGAGTGTGTTCCTTTGACCGCTTTCAGAGGTCCATACATATTTTATGAATGGTTAGTAATGCCGTTTGGCCTATGCAACGCTCCAGCATACTTTGTCGATCGAATGAATAGAGTGTTCAGGGGAGTTCTGAATAAATTTGTCCTCGTATTCATCGATGATATTTTAATCTACTCCAAATCAAAACCCGAGCATGAAAAACACTTAGAACAAGTATTGGAGATTCTAAGGAAGAACGTCTTCAAAGCCAAATTCTCTAATTGTGTCTTCTGGCAAGAAGAAGTTAAATTTCTTGGCCATGTCATGTCAGAGAAAGGAATTTCTGTTGACCCAAGCAAAATAATAGCGATTCAAGACTGGAAACAACCCACTACTCCCACAGAAGTTAGAAGTTTTATGGGGTTGGCTAGTTATTATCGAAAGTTCGTTAAGGATTTTTCGAAGATATCCGGTCCGTTAACGAAGCTTACAAAGAAACACGAGAAGTTTAAGTGGACTTCCGACTGTGAAGAAGCTTTCCAGGAATTGAAATCGAAGCTGACCACCGCTCCAGTGTTAACAATTATTGATGGCAATCAGGATTTAACGGTTTGGACAGATGCTTCTATTAGAGGTCTTGGTGCAGTGTTAATGCAGAGAGGCCAAGTAGTCGCTTATGCAAGCCGCCAATTGAAACCGCATGAGAAGAATTATGTGACTCATGATCTTGAGTTGCTAGCCATCGTATTTGCCTTGAAAATCTGGAGACATTACTTATTGGGCGAGAAATTTATACTGTACACAGATCATCAATCGTTGAAGTATTTATATACCCAGAAAGATCTGAATCTGAGACAGCAGCGTTGGCTAGAATTTCTTGCGGCGTATGATCTTGATATCTTGTATACGCCGGGAAAGGCTAACGTGGTAGCGGATGCACTTAGTAGGAAAACCGCAATCATTGCCCATCTTATAATTACACCTATCTTGATCGATAAGATATGTGCTCTCCAGAAGAATGATTATTTCATTCAAAAGATCAAGGAAAGAATCCAGAAAGGAGAACCCTCAAGCTTTCAAGTAAATAAAGAAGGAGTTCTGAGGCTGAATGGGAGAATTTGTGTTCCCAACCTTCCGGAGCTCAAAAGAGAAGTGCTGGACGAATGCCATAAATCCAAATTTTGCATCCATCCTGGGGTGAGTAAAATGTACAACGATATCAAACGCACTTTCTGGTGGAAGGCAATGAAAAGGGATATTTCTTTGTATGTTAGCAGGTGCCCTACTTGTCAATTGGTCAAGAGTGACCAACAGAAGCTAGCTGGACTGTTGCAACCGTTGGAAGTCCCAGGTTGGAAATGGGAACAGATTTCCATGGATTTCATAGATGGTTTGCCGCGAACCAAGAAAGGTAATGACAGCATTTGGGTAATCGTAGATCGCTTCACGAAGACTGCCCATTTTATACCTATCAGGTCCAATAGAACTGCTCAAAGTCTAGCACAGATATATTTCAAAGAAATTGTTAAGCTGCATGGAATTCCCATCAGCATAGTCAGTGATAGAGATCCCCTATTCACTAGCAAATTCTGGGAGGCTTTCCAGACAGAATTGGGAACAAAACTGAATATGAGCACCGCTTATCACCCTCAAACAGATGGCCAAACTGAGCGGGTGAATAGAATTCTAGAAGATTTATTGCGGGCTTGTATAATCGATTTTGGTGGGTCATGGGAAGATCATTTGCATTTGGCAGAATTCTCATATAACAATAGCTATCAAGCAAGTTTGAGAATGTCACCATTTGAAGCATTATATGGCAGACCCTGCAGATCTCCAGCATGTTGGGTAGAACCTGGCAACAGACTTGTACTAGGACCCGATATGATTAGAGAAGCATCTGATAAAGTGGACTTCATCAAGAAGCGATTGAAAACCGCCCAAAGCCGACAGAAAAGTTATGCAGACTCTAGAAGGAGAGATTTGACATTTACGGTTGGTGATCATGTTTATTTAAAGGTTTCTCCGATGAGAGGAGTAATCAGATTTGGAAAGACTGGGAAGTTGGCACCGAGATTTATTGGTCCCTTTCCTATACTTGAGCGAATTGGAACTCTTGCTTATAGGGTTCAATTGCCAGATTGGTTGCCTGGAGTGCACAATGTATTTCACGTATCTCAACTTAGGAGACATGTGCATGATCCGGATCTTGTTGTAGAAGAAGCAGCGCAACGGGATGTGGAGATAACTCCAGAATTAGCACTCAGAAGAGAGCCATTAAAGATTATTGGCAAAGAAACAAGAGAACTCAGAAGCAAAAAGGTTCATTTAGTTAAAGTGCAGTGGAGCAGTGATCCTAGAGACTGTACTTGGGAGACTGAGGAAAGCATTAAGCAAGCTTACCCCAAATGCAGAGTGGATATCTCTGACTAACTCCGGTGCAAGGTACCTTTACCATACTTTGCATTTACATTTTATTTCCTACTTTACTGTTGTTTCCTTTTCGAGGACGAAAAGTTTTAAGTGGGGGAGATTGTAATAACCCGGAAAATACGAGCCAATTTAAAATTTTTAAATTGGTTATTTCAAAGGAATTTGAACAATTGAAATGGAATATTTCAAAAAAATAGTGAATTATAAATAGTGAGTCAGTTTGAAAATTTGAATTCAAACTTTGACCGACTATGCAGGGTGGAAAATATAACGGATTTTAGCGAAACCAAAAATATTTAAATCTGTTAGTCAATACCTTTCTAACGAATCTGAAAAATCGAAGTTTCATAACGGGAATAAAAAGTTATGGCCGAATGAATTTTCAGAAGAGTCGGTATATAGAATATATAGCCCTGGAAAATTGATATTTTGCATACGACCTCGGAATTCGACGAAACCACTTTTGTTGGGTCCGGGATGTCAAACTATTGCTAGGTTTCAAATTTCATAATTTTTGAAGCTAATATGTGAGCGTGGAAAAAGAAAATGTGTTTGGTCGATTTCTGTTAAATTGGATCGACCAGAAAATGGCCATTTTTCAAACGACCTCATAATTCGACAAAACTAGTTTTGTTGGGACCGTAGCGTCAAAACAAAGCTAGATTTATTTTTCTGGAATTTTTCGAATCAGTTTGTGGCCCTGGCAAATTGAAATGTGCGTTCAGAGTTAAAAATTAAATGTTTTATACTTTAATTTGAAAAATAACTGACTATAACAGTCGAATTGGCCTACGAAACATATCCCATTGTGTCCGGAATGGGGGTATTTAGCTAGGGGCGACAGTCGTTGGGTTTAAAAAGGAGTTCGTTTGAGAAAACACTATTTAAAAATTTAATATAATCCTCGACCAATCATATTTCTCCATTCATAAATTAAAAAAAAATCAGAAACCCCCCCCCCCCCCGACCCCGACATCGGAGGCGGAAACCCTTTTTCCCCTTCCCTGGCGATTTCCGATCGCCACAGCTCGAATTAGCTCCTCCCCCAGTTCAACTTTTTGTAGTTCTCCCTCCCCTCTTCAAATCCATATAAGGAGCTCCCCCTATCGTCGCCTCTACGTCGAGATATCCTCTTCCAAAGTTCCGACCTTAAAGCCGCCGCCGCCGCCGATCTGCACCACCGAACCCCACCAAACCGCCGCGCGCCTGTAGCCTTCTCGAAGCTCTTCCACGTCCAACTCCCTGATCGTCCCCACGTGCCACGGATTTCGCGAAAACTGTAAACCTAGTTTTGAAGCTTCGTGAAAGTGAGTTTTTCTTTGATCTTTACACTTTGAAAAATCATATCTTTTTGGTATGTTGACGAAATTCGATGAAACAGGAAACATCGAGACCGCAAGGAAGCTCTCTACCCAATAGAAGAAGCTGCGGATTTTTCTGACATCATATCGATTTTTAGCGCTCAGAAAACCAAGGTGAGAAATCTAAATTAACATGAAATTGAATGGAAAATGTCGTGTATAATTTATATTAGCGAAATATAAATTACATACGTGTTGTATACCTCATGTACATGCGTAGTGTAAGCTATATAAGCGAAGTATGAATTTTTACATGCATAGAATAAGTGATATGTGTGTTGAAATGCTATTGAAATATAGCAAATATATTATATTATATATATATATATATACTCCCCTCGTCCACAAACCATGGACGATATTTATTGTGGTGAATTGGTGTGAAATATTGGATGAAAAATACGAATGGTTGAATAATTGTTTGTGGTTGATATTGTTTGGCTGTGGTTGAAAAATACCCATTGGTGATTGAAATGAATTGGAAAAATTTGTGGAAATAAAAATAAACATGCCGCCTGCGTGCGAATTAGATGCATGAATCCCCATTGTCAAAAACCGCGAGGTTTTAAGGTAGAGCGAGGAGCCGTACTAGGGACGGTGCCGGTTTTAACTACCCTGCCGTTATGCTGCCGAAATTTTGAATAATCCTTGTGTGTTAGAATTATTTTCTTATGTTGAAATTATTTTCATGCGTTGAAATTAAAGCCATATGTTGAAACTATATCCATGTGTGGAAATGTTTGTGTGTTGAAAAGTGTTGTGTGAAAATTAAATTCATCTGTGAATGAATGAAGTGTTTAAACAATAAAAATCACATTTTTATATATATATGAAGTATGAAAAATATTCGCCTTATATAAATAGTTTCAACAATCAAAATTTCATCTTTCTAATATGAACAACATAAATAAAATGTCCATGTGTGGAGATGCTCATTTGTTGAGAAGTGTGTGTAGTGGAAAAGTTCATGTGTTGAATAAAAAGATCGAACAATAAAAATCACATTTTTATTGAAACTATGAAGTGTTGAAACATCTATTTGTCGAATAAATATTTTGAATGATAAAAATATCATTTTTATCATATGTGTGATATGCTAGAGATATGCGGACGTTGAAATAAATATTTGTGATAGAAATATTATTTTTAACATGCATAGGAACTAAATAAAATAGTCATGTGTTGAAATCTATTTTAGTTCGCCAAAATTATCATCTTTGAAATGTGAAGTGTTAAAAATAGCCACTTGTTCAAATAAACGTGCATGAGTTGAAATATACATTAACTAGCTAATGATATGATTTTAGCCTATGCATGCAACATTAGAATGAATGGTGTTTTTAAACCAAAGCAAATCAAATATGAAATTGAATGGAAAATGATAAATGTTAGAAATTGTGTATATGTACATGCCTATCTATTGAACAGGTTAAAGCAAAAGGGGCTAGAGAAGAGAAATAGAATTTTGTGCCTGACAAATAGGTACACATTTACCGCTTTGTTTGGGTGATGATTTTATGAGCCTGTTGGCTAGCCGCTTGGCTTTTTCTTTTTCTTTTTGATATGAGACGCCCGTGTGGCTATTTGGGAATTTTCCCAGACCCTCCCGTACAAAGGAGGTTATGGCGAAATTTTCCAAAATTTAAAGGCGTTAGTGAAATAATTGAAGTGGAAACAATATAGGAATTTTTGAATGAACTATATTTATATAAATATATAAATATAAATAGAATTAAAACGAAACGTGGCCGTGCAGTTCATATTTTGAAACCGTGATTTCAAACGACTAGTGCGGAAGATCCCACCATTGGATTTTCCCGAAACCTCAACCGTTGGGTTCGCCTTGGAAATATCTTTCCAACGGCACCAACTTTGCGAAGATCCGACGGTTGGATTGTCTGGAATGTTTAATTCAAAACTGAAGAAAAATAGCGCCAGAAACGATTATATTTATATATATATATAAATATAATTAAATTAAATCGAATAACGACGCTGCAGTTCGTAAATTGAAATCGTAACTTCAAATGGTTAGTGTGGAAGATCCGACCGTCGGATTTTCCCAAAACTGAAACCGTTGGATTCGTTTTGAAATGACCTTCCTAATGATGTAAAATTTGTGAAGATCCAACGGTTAGATTTTCAGATATGTGTAAAACAAAATTAGTGAAAAGCAGCGCCAGTGCATCGAAACGACCTGAAACGTCGTTTAATTAAATATGGCCGTTTTAAATTAAATAAAAATGGCGATATATCGTTATAAAATACTATTGACGATATAGAGAGGAAATAAACCAATTTTGTTGTGTTTGCTTGATATGTGATGGTTGAATGTATTTGACATGAAAATTATAACTAAATAACTGAAATGTGATTGTTGAATAGTCCAACCATATGATTGATTGATTTGAAAATCTAAATATACGTGGGTTATTTGAAAAGGCCGAGTTTATCTCATTTCAAATAATCGATCGACGTTGAGAAGTCGAAGAGTCGAAGACGGTTGAAGACCGACGATCTCCACATTGGATGGATGGGCGCTACTGATACTCGTGACTGGAGTAGCTACCATGAAGGAATTGAAGTAGTAGCCGTCTAAACATACTGTTGATTGTACGGATATGCGAGGAATTGGTGCCTCCGGTTTCGTTCAGACCCAGAACGGACTTGTAAATGGACTGTGTGTCTGACATTGGATTTTTGTTCTGTGTTGATTGATCTCTGTTAAATATATATCTGTTTGGCGGCAGAGAATTTATTCTCTTGCTTAACGCCCTTCTCTGAGACGTACGAGCTCAGAGGTTATGTATTGACAGAAATCAGTCGCATGGAGTGGATTGCCTGTGTGGCACGCCTAAGTGGCATATGATCAAGGCTTCTGTTGCGAAGCAAAGTCTTGTGGTTGGTGATCAAAGCATGGTCTGTGTGACGCAGCTTTGTGTATAACGTGAATTCGCGAGCCTCACACCCCGGTATGAGTCAAAAACGGGAGAAGGACCCAAGGAGTGCACGACGTTTCTTTCTAGCTATGGTGGTGTCAGTGACCTCCCAGCCCTGACATTTATATCTACTCTTCACCTGTGTGGTTGTTGGAATGAGAGGCGCCTCGATTATAGGTATGTAAGGACCGGGAAACGTGTGTTCAGGAATTGCCAATCCTCAAAAGTAAGAGAGGACCGACCTTGGAGGATCCAAGGGATTGCTGTGTGCGGTCCCGAGGCATTTGCTAGAGTGTCTCGAATCAGAGAGGAGCTTGCCCCTTGCCTCGACTCATGAAGGAATCCAATTTCCAATACGAAATATGCGAATGGGATTGTATTACTAGTATGGCGACATGATATATGGTACCCATGCCGTCTAGGATTGATATTTATGATTGAAATCGCTTTTGAAACATATATGCACTAGTAATAATATCAAACACTTTTGTTTTATACGTATGAAGCATTTTTGGCCATTATAAGGGAAAACTCTATCCTCCGGCTTGCGTTGCATTGTGTGATGGGACCTGAGTCTTATAATGGCTTCATTTTATAAAAAGCATTGCGTTGATTTAATCATTTACTTTATTTCATGCCCTAGCACTCATTGGAGTAAACCCGTTCCGCGAAAGTGGCGTGGTCCTTTGATTTGCCTTATTATTGTTGTTAATAAGTTGAGTAGATTTCTCATACCAGTCCCATGACTGACTCGTAGTTTGTTTCACCTTGCAAACTCGGGTGCCCTCATTTTCACACGGGCAGCCTAGTTACAGGTTTCTGACGCACCTTTTGGCTCATGGCGAGGCTTGACTACACTGTGCTGACTTGGATTTTCTCCGCCATTATTGTATCTATATTATGATTCTGCCATTGGCGATGTAGACTGATATTCCTTTTGTGTACTCTTTATGTATGATTCCGCCTCGGGCGATGGTGACTGATTATGTATCATTATGCACTAAGTTGTATCCTGTACTGTGCTTCTCTGATGTGATGATACCTATATGATTCCGCTGTCATATGTGTGTAAATTATTCTATTTTCTGTTTATGCTATTATCTGTGATCTGCTAATGATGATTAATGTGTTATATTCCAATGATTATCCTTAACACCGTGTCACGGGGTTTTGGGATCGTCACAGAACCTTTCCCTATGAATGTGAAATTTAGAAACTAACTGTCGGTTAGCCAAGCAGAATGGTTTTCTGGATATTGATCTGATGTTGGTTTCGGCCTTTGGGGTTAATATTTGGGAAATTATTCTCTTGATTAATTTACGATTAGTGACTGATGAATTGGAATGAGGCATAATGTTGTGTTTGTGTAACACTTATTTAAAATATATGCGAGTTATTCGGAAAGACCGGGTTTACCCCATTCTGAATAACGGATACGACGATAAGTCGAAGATGAAGACGGTGGTTGAAGACCGGAAGTCTTCACATCGTTTGGGTGATTACTGATGATCTTGATTGGGCTGTACACCCAAGATGAAGGAATCAATCGGTGGTCGTCCAGATGTGCTTGGAGATCGATGGATATGCGAGGAAAGTGCCTCCGGTTTCGTTCAAACCCAGAACGGACTTGTAAATGGACTGTGTGTCTGACATTGGATTTCATTCTGTGTGACTGATATCGGTTGCATAGAGTGGTTTGCCTGTGCGGCATGCTAAGATGCAATTGATCGAGGCTTCTGTTGAAAAGCAAAGTCTTGTGGTGATGATCAAAGCACAGCCTGTGTGGCACAGCTTTGTGTAACGTGAATTCGCGAGCCTCACACCCCGGTTGTGAACCAAAAACGGGAGACGGACCTCAGGGAGGGCATGCGTTTCTTTCTAGCTAGGGTGGTGTCAGTGACCTACCAGCCCTGACATTTATATACTTTTCACCTGTGTGGTTGTTGCTGTTGCGAGGCGCCTCGTTTAGATCGGACGATCCAGGTCCGATGGAGCCATTCGTTGGTTCATTTACGCCCCAAAGGGCGAGGAAACGCATTGTTCAGGCATTTTAATCCACATCGGTGGACCGACCCTGACGATCCAAAGGCTTGACTGAGTACTTGCCTGAGGGGCGGGCTAGAGCGTCTCGAATCGGTTGAGGACTATCTTTTGCCTCGGTTCATAGATGGAAATCCAATTTCCAAATACGTGACATTTGCGGTTTTATTTGTAGAGCCTAGTATGGTGACATGATATATGGTACCCATGCCGCCTATGATTGATATTTATGATTTGAAGTTGTTTTATACACTATACACTTATAATAGTATCAAATGATTTGTTTTAAACGTATCAAGCATTCTTGGCTATTATAAGGTAAAAACCCTATCCTCCGGCTTGCGTTGCATTGTGTGATGGGACCTGGGTCTTATAATAGCTTCATTTTTCCTTATTTAGCATTGCGCTGTTTGTTTTATGCACTGGTGTTCTTGGGAGGAAACCCGTTCCGTGTTATACGGTGTGGTCCCTTGATTTACCGAACTTTAAAATAAAGATTAATAACTATTTTAGTTCTCACACCAGTCCCATGACTGACCTGGGGTTTATTGTTTTAACTTAAACTCTGGGTGCCCTTATTTTGACACAGGCAGCTAGTAGTTTTGGTTTTGCAGATTTATATTCACAGGATCCTGATTTACAGCTGGAATGATATCCGGAAAGCTTTGTATCCGCATATCTCTTCTAGTTGTGCATTGTTTTATTTTCCGCTGCTATGTATTTAAATGTAATTTAAATCTCTGATATTTCTGTGTAATATTCATTTATACTCTGTATATTCTTGCATTCTGATGCATTGTTGTAATTAACAATGAAATGTTCTTCCGTCTGCATTATTCTGTGGCTTGTTCTCGAACTATCTGCGCTTTCCCTTCTCTTCGGAGACCGGGGAAGTTCGGGTCTTCTCAGTTGGTATCAGAGCTTTGGTTTACAAAGCTCAGAGAACAAGACACATTAGAACCATACGAAAGAATTCATCAGATATTGGATTAGTAATATCCAATTAGAATGACTCGTTAGAGATGGGATCAGTAGTATCCTAGAACGAGTGTGAAGAGTGTATTTTTGAAAGTAAAAACAAATTTTGTTTTGAAAATCTAAATCAATTATTCGTATTTGATTATTTATTTGTATTGATTTGGACAGTCCAGTATATAAAGATTTTGCATATACGCCTTGCAAACGTGTATTTGAAGTTTTAATATACTGGATAGATATAGAATTACACTCGAATCGCCCGGAGATGATTTTGATGATGGAGCTCCATCATTAGAATTCATGTTCGAGTGATGAAAGTGGACTTTCTATATATTTCCTATTGACTGGTGTGAGAACCAAAATTAGATAGGGCCTATTGTTGTGATTTGGCATCAAAAATGTGATTTTTGACTATATATCAAAATTATGCATTTGAAATGATAATCAACTAATTGATTGATGTTTGTGTTGTTTGTTTGTTTGTTTGATAATTTTGAACCATTACGCCTAATTGTATCAAATATTGAATTGTATTGAAAATTTGCCGCATTTGCTTGCATATACATGTACTTACATTGAACAGGTCATAGCAAGGAGGCTAGAGCAGAGAATAAAATTTGTTTGCCTGACAAATAGGTACATGTTTACTATAATTTACTGTTTTGTTTGGGTGATGATGATTTTATGAGCCTATTGGCTAGCTGCTTGGCTTTTTCTTTCTTTTTTTGAGATCAGAAGGCCTATAAGGCAATTTCGGGATTTTCCCGTGGCTCCCGATGCAGGGGAGGTTATGGCGAAATTTTTCGAAAATTCCGGGTGTTAGCCAAATTTTTGAAGAATTTGAAAATTCTCAGAAACTGAAAAGTTGGAGAATGGAAGCCAGATCGAACGTAGAGTTGATTAATCAAACCACTTTCGACTTTGTTCCTTTTCGGGGACGAAAAGTTTTAAGTGGGGGAGATTGTAACAACCCGAAAATCTGGGCCAGTTCAAAATTTTTATTTTGGCAATTTTAGCAAATTTTGATTATTTAAAATAGAATATTTTAAATAATATAGACGAGAAATTTATTTTGAATGGAATTCGAATTGAAAATGAATAGAAATGAATTCGAATTGAAATGAATTCGAATTGAAAATGAATAGAAATGAATTCGAATTGAAAATGAATAGAAATGGATTCGAATTGAAAATGAATAGAAATGGATTCGAATTGAAAATGAATAGAAATGAATTCGAATTGAAAATGAATAGAAATGAATTTGAATTGAAATGAATTCGAATTGAAAATGAATAGAAATGAATTTGAATTGAAAACGAATTGAAAACGAATTGAAATTGAATTGAATTGAAAACGAATTGAAATTGAATTGAATTAAAATCAATTTGAATTAAATCAATTCGAAATGAAAAGAAAATGAATTTATGTTGGAAAATTCGATTTTGATTTGAAGTTGAAATAGAGGTTGAAATCATTTTGAAAACGAATTTAAGCGATTTATAAAATACGTTTTAAAAGGAAATCGACGAAGTATATATTATATATATTATAAATATAATATAATGGCCTGAATAGAACGCGACGCGCCGCGGCAGTTCGCGAATTTCGACCATTGACTTCGAACGGATATTACGGGAGATCCGACCGTCGGATTCTCCTAAAACCGGAACCGTTGGGTTCGTATCGAAAAGAGCTTTCTAACGAATATTAGAGATTAGAAATCTAACGGTTGGATTTGGAATTATGTCCAAATCAATTTTGGAAAAGGTCGTTGTAAGTACAGTTCGATGGTCGTTGATGGAAATCGACTGTACGGGCCTTGATAAAATTATTAAAAATAGTAATAATTTGTGTAAAATCATAAGAAATGATTTAGAAAGAATTGGGATGAAAAACTCCATATTTGAAAAGATAAAAATAGATTTTATCGAAATGAACTAGTTTTGAACTAGAATTATAATTCTATTTATTTTTAAAATAAATAAACTGGATTAGAAATGGTTTTGAAAATAACCAGAATTTCCTATAATTGCATTGGAATGGATTTGAATCGAAATTGTCTTCAGAATATTTCGATGTTGAATTTCGTGATTATACAGATGTTGTTATGGAAATTTGAAAGATATTTATATATCGTTATTTCCAATACGATATATGTTGGTCGTAGAATTTGATATTGAATATAAGCCGATATATTTTCTATTCAGAGCCTTGTATTTAATATCAAATGTGATTTGGGTTTGTCGTGAATGGTGTCTTGACTAACACTGTTCTTGAACCCAGTTGAGAAAAGATTAAATCTTTTTATTCAGATTTAATGAAGTGTACCAATTAAATAATATTTAATTGGAATTGAATTGATATTGATTTTTGGGTTTATCGTGAACAGTGTTTTTAAATAACACTTGTTCTTCAACCCGATAATTAATGGAATGGGATTTTGGGTTTATCGTGAACCGTGTTTCAAATGACACTGATTCTTTAACCCAGTCACAGATTAAAACTAAGTGGAGTTTTAATGAATCTTTAATTAGATTGAAAAGATCGAGAATGGAGTATCACTAGTTTTGCTCCAAGCGATAGTTAAATCTTTAATTAGATTTGAACGTGAAATGGTAATTGAATTTACCGATAACACCGTGGTGTTAGATATGAAGTATAACCAGTTTTACTTCATGGGATGAATAGATTGGGATTGGGAAATTAAAACAAATGATTACTTCGGTAAGGTTCGTTAATCCTGACTAGTTGAATCGAAATTCAAAAGAAGATTAGAGAATAAATTCAAGGAATTTATCTTGGATAAAATTAATGGGAACCTTTCCCTATGAATGTGAAATTTAGAAACTAACTGTCGGTTAGCCAAGCAGAATGGTTTTCTGGATATTGATCTGATGTTGGTTTCGGCCTTCGGGGTTAATATTTGGGAAATTATTCTCTTGATTAATTTACGATTAGTGACTGATGAATTGGAATGAGGTGTAATGTTGTGTTTGTGTAACACTTATTTAAAATATACGCGAGTTATTCGGAAAGACCGGGTTTATCCCATTCTGAATAACTGATACGACGATAAGTCGAAGATGAAGACGGTGGTAGAAGACCGGAAGTCTTCACATCGTTTGGGTGATTACTGATGATCTTGATTGGGCTGTACACCCAAGATGAAGGAATCAATCGGTGGTCGTCCAGATGTGCTTGGAGATCGATGGATATGCGAGGAAAGTGCCTCCGGTTTCGTTCATACCCAGAACGGACTTGTAAATGGACTGCGTGTCTGACATTGGATTTCATTCTGTGTGACTGATATCGGTTGCATAGAGTGGTTTGCCTGTGTGGCATGCTAAGATGCAATTGATCGAGGCTTCTGTTGAAAAGCAAAGTCTTGTGGTGATGATCAAAGCACAGCCTGTGTGGCACAGCTTTGTGTAATGTGAATTCGTGAGCCTCACACCCCGGTTGTGAACCAAAAACGGGAGACGGACCTCAGGGAGGGCATGCGTTTCTTTCTAGCTAGGGTGGTGTCAGTGACCTACCAGCCCTGACATTTATATACTTTTCACCTGTGTGGTTGTTGCTGTTGCGAGGCGCCTCGGTTAGATCGGACGATCCGGGTCCGATGGAGCCATTCGTTGGTTCATTTACGCCTCAAAGGGCGGGGAAACGCATTGTTCAGGCATTTTAATCCACATCGGTGGACCGGCCCTGACGATCCAAAGGCTTGACTGAGTACTTGCCTGAGGGGCGGGCTAGAGCGTCTCGAATCGGTTGAGGACTATCTTTTGCCTCGGTTCATAGATGGAAATCCAATTTCCAAATACGTGACATTTGCGGTTTTATTTGTAGAGCCTAGTATGGTGACATGATATATGGTACCCATGCCGCCTATGATTGATATTTATGATTTGAAGTTGTTTTATACACTATACACTAATAATAGTATCAAATGATTTGTTTTAAACGTATCAAGCATTCTTGGCTATTATAAGGTAAAAACCCTATCCTCCGGCTTGCGTTGCATTGTGTGATGGGACCTGGGTCTTATAATAGCTTCATTTTTCCTTATTTAGCATTGCGCTGTTTGTTTTATGCACTGGTGTTCTTGGGAGGAAACCCGTTCCGTGTTATACGGCGTGGTCCCTTGATTTACCGAACTTTAAAATAAAGATTAATAACTGTTTTAGTTCTCACACCAGTCCCATGACTGACCTGGGGTTTATTGTTTTAACCTAAACTCTGGGTGCCCTTATTTTGACACGGGCAACTAGTAGTTTTGGTTTTGCAGATTTATATTCACAGGATCCTGATTTATAGCTGGAATGATATCCGGAAAGCTTTGTATTCGCATATCTCTTCTAGTTGTGCATTGTTTTATTTTCCGTTGCTATGTATTTAAATGTAATTTAAATCTCTGATATTTCTGTGTAATATTCATTTATACTCTGTATATTCTTGTATTCTGATGCATTGTTGTAATTAACAATGAAATGTTCTTCCGTCTGCGTTATTCTGTGGCTTGTTCTCGAACTATCTGCGCTTTCCCTTCTCTTCGGAGACCGTGGAAGTTCGGGTCTTCTCAGAATAACATTTATACCGTCAAAACAGATATGACTACTTACTCGAATAATCAATACCATACAACTACTTATTCACTTTTAAACACGTATACGCTTCCTCTTTCTATTCTTACTAGATTTTATTCTTTGTCTTCCTTTTTGATTTTACTATTCTATTTCTAAGTTCGTTTCCTTATCGACTTCTATATATATATATTGATATGTTGATTTCCAACTATCAAATTATCTTAAAAATATTCTAACTCCTTAAATCCCCGGAAAAATTCTCCATTACCTCCTTTGTACCAGGAGCATCGGGATATTTTAAATAGCCTCCCGTGGCCCTCACCAATCCAAAAGAAAAAGAAAAAGCCAAGCGGCTAGCCGATACGGCGCATAAAATCTCATATATGAATTAAATACATACCTTTTCGTCGAGCATTCTATTTATATACCTTCATACCTTATCCATACCTATCTCATGTATATTTATACTTGCCCAATCTATTTTAACTGTACCTGATTGTTTTAACTCAATTCGTTAATTAATTTGTTAATCAACTCTTTAGTCTATTTCACTTTTATATTTGAAACCGACATGTTCAAATATATTTTAACTTGCTTATTAACTAATTTGAATCCAAATTTCAAATTTAATTTCTATATTCGATTTCGAATATCTATTTACAAATCCAATTCACCTTTCAAAGTTCAACTTCAAATTCAAAACTCGACTAACTAATTCCTCTTCGACTTAGTTAATTCTATTCAATTTCTATTCAAATTTTATATCACTTCTATTATTCAAATCTATATATCAAATTCTATTATTCAAATTCTATATATCAAATTCTATTATTCAAATTCTATATATCAAATACCTATATTTGTATTCCTTTTGAATTCTATATTCAAATTCTATTTCACTTTCGATATTCAAATCCTATATTTGAATTCCTTTATATTTTCTGTATTCAAATTCTATATTTGAATTCCATTTTAATTTCTATATTCAAATTCTATATCACTTCCATTGAATTTCATATATTCAAACTCCCTTTGAATATCTATATTCAATTCTATATTATACATCCCATTTTGAAATTCAACACAACTTGTCTTTCCCAAAACAAATTCAAAACAGTATCTCTAGTAGTAATTCGTCACTTACAACTCGAAAATGAATACTGATGATGCAGCTGTCATCATCAGAATCTATTTTCCAGCGATCGAAGTGAGTTCAATACTATAAAACCATTTCAAACATTTCCACTTTGAAATTCATTTCAAAATATAATTCACACTGCTTGTAAAACAATTTAAAATCTCCCAGGATCTTAAATTTTCCTTACTTTTAATCCAAATCCATTTACAAACACTTATCCAATTCTCCATAGTTTTAACTCAATTTCTGGTTTAAAATTTCAGATTTAACTCCTCTGATTTCACGTATTTCACTTATATGAATTCTGATTGGTTATTTACATAACCATTTAATTTATAATCTTACTCGATTATAATAACAACCAATATATCGAATATATATTAAAATATACTTTGGGTAAAATTATTTTCATTTACCCTCTTTTCAAAACATATCGTGACGACCCATCGTATTCGAGTGTTTACAAACTCCTGCCGATACAGTGGATCAAACTGATCGACCAGAACTCATAAACGACTCAACCAATAAATCTCCACAATATAAAACCACTTTATATCAAATTACAAATACGGACTCGTATATATACACTCAACTCAATCTAGGGTGTTATTAACCCTATCTCTACTGAGTTACGCCACAGAGCCAAGGTAATTCACTAAACTTAAGCTCTGATACCAACTATAGTGACCCGAAAATCCGGTCCAATTTGAGCTGACCAAAAACACAAGTCCAACCCCAAATTAAACTGAAAATACCGGTCATTAATGAAAGAAATTAGAGGGTGAGGAAAGACAAGATAGAAATTCAGAATAGAAGAAGAAGAAGAAGAAGAAGAAGAACACAACATCAGAGTAACACGAATCTCACAGCGGAACGAAACAACATATAATAGATAACATATCATTGAAATCAAATCATTTTATGAATACAATAACATTATCAGAGTACATCACTTACAACACAGCAGAAATAACCTATAGCTATAATAATCTTGAAGCCTCCTGCTCCAAGCTCTTCCAGTATATCTATAAATCCCGACTACTTGACTGCCCATACAAATTTAGGCACCCAAGAGTTTAGGGGAAAAACAAAATAAACTCCGGGTCAGTCATGGGACTGGTATGAGTAAAACAGTTTAAAACAGTTCAAGCAGGTAAACGATATCTCATAAGACCACGCCGTATAACAGAACGGGTTTTTCCCTTATGAGAATCCAAATTATCTTTATATCAAAAACATTTTGATATTATAATAATGTCTATCAACCACAGTATAATAATCATCTAGCAGAAACGCTTTCATCTCACGTTCTACATATATAGTATACAATCAAAACCGCAAGCACGTATTGGGTAATGGGTTTCCAACTATGACAAGGTATGGAACCACCTTTCGCTAGTGTACCTCTAGAAAGGAATACACTGGGTTCAACAAGAACATCTTGCAACCCGGCCACACATGACCGACCACTCATTTCGCTTGAGTGTATCGAATGTATATCACCAATAGTTGGGATCAGCAACCGTTTCCCGAATGGGACAGCATCAACAATAGATTTTTAGAAGTAAATGAAACTCTAGATCAGGTGATTATACACCCTACTTCGGCGCAACCGACTTAGCCATGCTACCTGCCCAATTTCTGTCATTTACCGGTTGATGAGGCTTGAGGTTACGCTTCATCATCACACCAGATTCACTTCGAATGCCACATCGTCAAATCCATCAGATCACCGATTGACGTCCATAACAATACATTATGTGTTAGCTAAAAAAAGTTTCCTTCTCCGCTTCCAATCTTGGTACGGTTGGAGAAATCAATATACGTGATCGTCTGGAAATACTCTGTCAGACATCCGTCCATACAAGTCATCCAGGAACAGGATGAACCCAAGGCACTATTCTGTAAACAGGATAGCCCTTGCATAACTCCGTCTTCAATTTCCTTTAGCATATAGGATTCGCAACGCTTATGCCAATACAGAGTGGTTCTTTGGATAATAATCCAACCGGTCTCTCCATATTAACAACGTTAAAATGGTCAAAACTTCGATAGTCTGTGATTTAACTATCGAAGAAAAACAGGTGTGCAAACAACGATATTATTTCCAAATGGAAATTTATATCGATCAAACATCATTCAACATTTATCTCTTTATTTCATTAATTTACTTATCTCCTGCTTCCCTATATTCAATATTTCTTATTTTCTAAATTTGGAAAATATACGTTATTAACGATGGAAAACATTTCCATTTCTTGTTTTCTTTATTAGAAAACATTTCTGGTTTCTTATTTGGAAAACATTTCCAAATCTTCTTCATTGGACTTAGACAGATGTTTAAACAAACCATCGCGATGCCAACTCAAACCATTTCCTTTAATTACTAAATTCACTTAACCATCCTTTACTATCGAACCTTAACCATTCCTTAGTTAAAAATTGAAGTCAATCAAGTTGGGTAATACTACCTCTCAGACCTTAACTGAACAACGTTTCTAACCTTGAAATCGACAAAGTTCACCCTTCTAATTCTTTAACAAACTTCCTTACGTAACTCTCTTTCAAATCTTTTCTATTCGATAATTCTTTCCTTCGATAAGGTATATTCGATAACTCTATTCAATTTATTTTATTCACTTAACTCTTTTGATTTAACTCTAACTCTATTCACTTAACTCCTATCGAATAAACTATATTCGATAACTCTTTTGATTCTATTTGAATAAACTATAAATTCGATTAACTCCATTTACTCTATTCGAATAAACTATATTCGATTAACTCCTTTATTCTATTTGAATAAACTATATATTCGATTAACTCCTTTATTCTATTTGAATAAACTATATATTCGATTAACTCCTTTTACCCTATCCGAATAAACTATATTCGATTAACTCTACTCAACTGACTCGACTCGACTAACCCCTTTCGAATAACTAATTTGATTTACTACTTTCGAATACCATATTCGATTTAACTCCTTTCAAATACCATATTCGATTTACTACTTTCGAATACCATATTCGATTTAACTCCTTTCGAATACCATATTCGATTTACTACTTTCGAATACCATATTCGATTTAACTCCTTTCGAATACCATATTCGATTTAACTCCTTTATTCGCTTTATAAAGATTTCCTTTTTAACAACATTTATTCATTTTAAAGATTTACTTTTAGTAACGGTTCTCCACTTTAAAATGATTTCCTTCTTATAACAGTTTCCTTTTTATAACGTTTTCCCTTTATCTAAATATCTCCTATTTATAAATATTCCTATTTATAAATATTTCTTGTTTATAAATATTCCATTTATAAATATTTTAATTTTCAAATATCACTTGGAAAATATTCCCTTATCAACATTTCGGTATGTTATGGTATTTAACATATCAAATCACGATGATCAGTATCGTTCAAACACATATAATCGACAACAGATTATATATCACACTATATATCACAATATATATATATATCACAGTAAAATAAATGTTGAGGAATCCAGTTGGATTCCTCCAACCTGTTTCCCTGCATCACAGATGTTAGACAATATAAAATCAACATCACTTTCAGTTTCATATGATATATTCTGTTAAACAGAATCAATATAGAAATTCAACTAACTGACTAGCAGTTCAATCAAACAGTCAACACACAGTCAATCAACCAATATTTAATAGTTCTAAAAATACAACATGAAATTATAAACTGTTCAGAGTTAGTGAGATTTACTCACATTTGGACTATCATCGTTAATAACGATAATTGTCGTTGATTTAGATTGGACAATTTATTTCGCCCTAAATTCAGACGAGCTCAAATCCACTTCTGGTCAGTTCCTTGGTGTTTCCACCGTCCATACGATCCCAACGGATCTTGTTTCGCTGAGTTTCGATAACGTATGAAAAAGATACGATAAAATAAAGTTAACACACTTTAAATTTAAAATAAAACTTAACTAAATATAATGCCCCCCCCCCCCTTAAAACAAATAGCCCATACCCTATTTGAACAGACCCGACCTCTCCCTTATAACCCGATACTCCTCTCCCTCTCCAAATGACGACGCGGCTTCAGGAAAACCACCCACACCATTTGCCGAACTTCCAACCTCCACCCCACCTTCAATCTTCACTGAAATCGAAAACTCACTACACCAATGAACTCCCCTTCGAACGCTCGTCACTTCCACACCAACGCCACCACACTCGGTCACCCTTCCTGTTTTTCGTCGACTGCCATGGATCGACTGTCATCGACAAAAATCATCACCGCGATTTCCAAAAGTTGGCACACATATGCGGTTTAACCCCCTCGTCCCAAAACTGAGCTCGATTTGCTGAACCAGCACTTAATTCACCGATAAATCCCAACCCTAGGACCCGTACAGTTCACCACTGCATTTTCGTCGACCAAAACCATGATCGAGTATCCCCATACTTACACATTCTGAAGAAAAACACCCCAGAAGACTAAATATCTATGTATAGGAATTTACTGAATTTGTTTGGATTTTATTTTGATTTTCCAAAGAAAATGTTTCACGTTTTTCTCTTGCTGTTGGTGGCGGCGTGAATGCCATTTGAATAGAGAATGAAATTAGGTTATAAAGAGGTAGTTAAGGAGTATTTATAGACAAATCAAAATATCTAGATATTTTATTTTTGGTTATTATATTTTATTTTTAAGCAAACGTTATCTGTACTTGTCCTCTAAAATTCCTGTGATCACATACGATACCCAAAAATTACGAAACTGGACGTGCAGCTACAGTTCGACATTACGGTCCCAACGAAACTGGTTTTGTCGAATTTCGACTTCGTATGCTCACACAGCGTATTTTTAACCGTCAAAATACTGATTGTTTTTCATTCTAAAAATCCGTACGGCCACACACTGACTCTAAAAATCACGAAATTTGACATCTATCAATAATTTGACATTGCGGATCTAACAATACTAGTTTCGTCGAATTCCGACTTCGTATGCAAAAGTGGCTATTTTTAAAGCTCTGGATGACCCGTTTAAATATATAAATATATTTAAATATAATTAAATTAAATATTAATAAATAAATATTATCATATATATATTCACAACAGAATATCATACAGCTCTAGAATATTCCTCTATGAATTTCTAACTCGATATTCACTTCTGGGTCAACCCGATATTCGATTTAAATTGAAATTCCTTTAAAAAATATAAATAATTCCTTTATAAATTATAAAGGAATTCCACAGCGAGTTTTCTAAAATTTGATTTGAACATATCTCAAAATCTACACGACGAAATCCTGATTTTTCTCTTCCACTAGAAAGATATACTCCACCAGCTCCACACGTTTCTTGTTTCACAGAAATCCGATTTAAAACGAACCATGTACATTCAGTTGAAGTTCAAATCGCCAAATAGCGAACTGCAGCGCCATTTCGAGCTCGATTTTAATTATAATATAATTATACGTTCAAACTGTCGTTCAAATAATATATTTGTTTATATAATTCAACTCTAACTGAACTATATATTTTAAATAATCAAATTCACACTATATTGTGAATTCCACTATATTTTGAATATTTCTGAATTAAATATATTATTTAATTATTATTTTAATTAAATATTCACCATTATTTAATTCCACGACCATGAAATCCTTTTAATCACCATTTTTAAAATTAAATAAATTAATTATAATACCTCTGCCAATGCGGGTCATTTGGGTGCCTAATTTTGTACGGGCAGTCAAGTAGTCGGGATTTACAGATATACTGGAAGAGCTGGAGCAGGCGGCTTCAGGATCATATAGCTATAGTTTATTTCTGCTGTGTTGTAAGTGCTGTACTTTGAAATGATGTATATTCAAGTACAAAGTTATATTTCAAAGTTATGTTATGAAATATATTTATTCATTCCGCCGCTGTGAGATTCGTGTTACTCTGATGTTGTGTTTCTTCTTCTTCTATTCTAAGTTTCTATCTTATCTATTCTCACCCTCTAATTTCTTTCACTAATGACCGGATTTTCAGGTCATTACAAACTTCGGTGCGACCGACTTAGCAATGCTACCTGCCCGATTTCTGTCATTTACCGGATGTGAGGCTAGAAGCTACGCTTTATCATCACACCAGATTCACTTTGAATGCCACATCGTCAAATCCATCAAATCACCGATTGATGTCCTCAACCATACAATATGTGTTAGCTAAAAGAATTTTCCTTCTCCGCTTCCACTCTTGGTACGGTTGGAGAAATCAATATACGTGATCGTCTGGAAATACTCTGTCAGACATCCGTCCATACAAGTCATCAAGGAACAGGATGAACCGAAGGCACTATTCTGTAAACATGATAGCCCTTGCATAACTCCGTCTTCAATTTCCTTTGGCATATATGATTCGCAACGCTTATGCCAATACAGAGTGGTTCTTTGGATAATAATCCAACCGGTCTCTCCATATTAACAACGTTAAAATGGTCAAAACTTCGATAGTCTGTTATTTAACTATTGAAGAAAAACAGGTGTGCAAACAACGATATTATTTCCAAATGGAAATTTATATCGATCAAACATCATTCAACATTTATCTCTTTATTTCATTAATTTACTTATCTCCTGTTTCCCTGTATTCAATATTTCTTATTTTCTAAATTTGGAAAATATACATTATTAACAATGGAAAACATTTCCATTTCTTGTTTTCTTTATTAGAAAACATTTCTGGTTTCTTATTTGGAAAACATTTCCAAAGCTTCTTCATTGGACTTAGACAGATGTTTTAAACAAACCATCGCGATGCCAACTCAAACCATTTCCTTTAATTACTAAATACACTTAACCATCCTTTATTATCGAACCTTAACTATTCCTTAGTTAAAATTGAAGTCAATCAAGTTGGGGTAATACTACCTCTCAGACCTTAACTGAACAACGTTTCTAACCTTAAAGTAGACAAAGTTCACCCTTCTAATTCATTAACAAACGTCCTTACGTAACTCTCTTTCAAATCTTTTCTATTCTATAATTCTTTCCTTCGAATAAGGTATATTCGATAACTCTATTCAATTTACTCTATTCGATTAACCCTTATCAATTAACTCTATTGGACTAGCGCTATTAGATTTACTCTATCGGACTAACGCTATTAGATTAACTCGTTTCACTTAACTCCTTTCGAATAAACTATATTCGATAACTCCTTTAACTCTATTCGAATAAACTATATTCGATTAACTCAATTGATTCTATTCGAATAAACTATAAACGATTAACTCCTTTTACTTCTATTCGAATAAACTATATTCGATTAACTCCTTTTACTTCTATTCGAATAAACTATATTCGAATAACTCATTTGATTTAACTCAAATCGATTTACTCCATCGAATAACTAGATTTGATAACTCCTTCGAATAACCAAATTCGATAATTCCTTTCGAATAAACTATATTCGATTACTCACTTCGATTAACAAATAATCGATAACTCTTTTCGATTAAACTATAATTGATAACTCCTTTTATTTCAATTCGAATCAACTAAATTCGATTAACTCCTTTCCTTTAACTCTATTCGAATAAACTAAATTCGATTAACTCCATTTGAATAACTCTAGTTCGATATAACTCTATCGATTTACTTTAACTGATTAACACTAACTGTTTAACTCTAACTGGTTTACACTAATGGTTTAACCTAACTGATTTACTCTAACCAATTAACTCTAACTGGTTAACCCTAACTGATTAACTCTGTTTGATTAACTCTAATCAATTTATTCTATTCGATGAATTCTGATCGAATAACTCCTTTTGGCTAAACTATATTCGAATACCTCCTTTTAACTTTATTCGATAACTTCCTTTATTCTATTCGAATAACTAATTCAATTAACTCCTTTTCAAATAAACTATTCATTTATAAAGATTTACTTTTAGTAACGGTTCTTCACTTTACAAATGATTTCCTTTTATTCTAACTTATCTTTTGATTTTATAAATATTTCTTTTATAAAAATCCTTTTCCTTTTCTATATAAAATCCATCGATTGTATATAAATAATTCATTTTCAAAATACACTTTGAAAATCCCCTTTCCCATATCCAGTATTTATTATGGTATTTAACATACCATATAACAACGATAAATATCGTCCAAACACACATAATCAATAACAGATTATATATCACATCATATATCACAATATATGGATCACAGTAAAATAAATGTTGAGGAATCCAGTTGGATTCCTCCAACCTGTTCCCTGCATCACAGATGTTAAACAATATAGATAACATCACTTTCAGTTCCATATGATATATTCTGTTAAACAGAATCATTATAGAAATTCAACTAACTGACTAGCAGTTCAATCAAACAGTCAATACACAGTCAATCAACCAATATGTAACAGTTCTAAAAATACAACATGAAATTATAAACTGTTCAGAGTTAGTGAGATTTACTCACATTTGCAGTTCATCGTTAAAGAACGATAAACTATTGTTTGATTTGAATAAAACAATTTATTTTGCCATAAATTCACACGAGCTCCAATCCACTCCCAGTCAGTCTCATTGGGTAGCTCTCGTCCATACGATCCTACCAGATCTTGTTTCACTGAATTCTGATAACGTATGGTGAAGTTATGATTTATACAATTTAAACTGTTATTTAAATTAAATAAATTACTAACAAATTTACCATTGGTCTCACAATAAAACAACAACGGCCCACCTACCCTATTAAAGCCCATACCACACGTGCCCATTCTTCTCCGATTACCAAATTCCAAGCTCTAGTAATATGTCCATTGTTCGAACTTCCTCTCACCATTCCTCCTTCCATCATCACCTAACAATCAAACCAAAATCACGGTTCAACTCCTCCCCGCATTTTCTTCAACCCCATCACTGAAATACCAAACTCGCAGCACCTAGGCAAGATCCATGTCGAACTCATTTCTCAGTAAATCGACAACACCATAGCCGCTCCAAACCACCTCCTTACTTAAGGAAAACCCCTTTCGACTCCACCATCCTACTCCATGCTTCGCCCTCATCAAACCCAACGCCATCGACTCGAACTCGAACTCCCGAAGTAAAACATGTCGCCCGGCTAACATCGCACCTCACAGTGAAGGCGCGTCGACTTCTATGACGAACTCACACATAAAAATACTCCACCCAATCCCCTATATGCCATCAAACGTACTGCTCTTCGAATCGCTAACCGACGCTTGCATTAGCAGAATTTCCAAGCCCTAGGATACGCTGGCTATTTCCATCGAACAGGAAAAACCGTCGAACCCAATGAGACCCACCTTAAATCGAAAAGAATATTACCACGAACTCAAATATATACTTAGAACGATTTTAGAGAATTTGTTGGATTTTAATTTTAATTTTGAGGATGCCGACTTTTGTTTCAGCAACTTGGTTTCCACTTTGAGGAACCGCCGGCTGAAAAATGAAGGAATGTGGACTTTTTGTTAGGTTTAGGTAAGGGGTATAGGTATTTATAGGAGAAAATAATTATTTTTATAATTGATTTTATATTGTCTTTATCTTCTAAAAATCCATACGACCCCATACTATATTCAAAAATCACGGAAATTGAAATCTAGCAATAATTTAATATTGCGGATCCAACAAAATTGGTTTCATCGAATTCTGAGGTCGTTTGCAAAACCGACTATTTTTAAAGCTCTGAATGACCCATTTAAATATATAAATATATTTAAATATAATTAAATAACATATTAATAAATTAATATTATCGTATATATTCACAGTAGAATACCATACAGCTCTAGAATATTCCTATATGAATTTCTAACTCGATATTCACTTCTGGGTCAACCCGATATTCGATTTATATTTAAATTCCCTTTTAAAATATAAATAATTCCTTTATAAATTATAAAGGAATTCCACAACGACTTTTCTAAAATTTGATTTGGACATAAATCAAAATCTACACGACGAAATCCCGATTTTTCTCTTCCACTAGAAAGATATACTTCACCAGCTCCACACGTTTCTTGTTTCACAGAAATCCAATTAAAAACGAACCCTGTACATTCAGTTGAAGTTCGAATCACCAAATTACGAACTGCAGCGCCATTTCAAGCCCGATTTTAATTATAATATAATTGTACGTTCAAACTGTCGTTCAAATAATATATTCGTTATTCAAATCAAATTCCAAGCTGAATTAAATATCACAGATGATCCGGTTCACACCATATCGTCATTTCAGCCAATTCTGATTATTTCAGAATTAAATATATTATTTAATTTATTATTTTAATTAAATATTCACCATTATTTAATTCCACGACCATTAAACCCACTATATCACTATTTATATAATTAAATAAATTAATTATAATACCTCTGCCAATGCGGGTCATTACAGTCTTCCCCACTTAAAATAATTTCGTCCTCGAAATTGCTAAAAGGTAGAAGACGACCCTATCGACTGGTTAGAACATATTTTTTCACTTCTCAACTTAAGTTTCAACTGAACCATTTAATTTTAATTAAATATTAATAAATTCTTATTACCGAAAATTTTCAAAAATCCTGAAAATTTTCTAACACCTTAACTCTTCGAAAAATTTCGCCAGCACCTCCTTTGTACTGGTCAATAGCTCAAACTCCCGCTTGCCTCTCTGGGCCTTCTCCAACCCAAAAAAAAACCAAACAGCCAAGCGGCTTGCCAAATCGGCTCATAAATCTCATGCTTATACCAAATATAAACTTGTACCTTTTGTTGGGCATATCAACTCTATCACTTTCACATGCTGTCAATTCAGCATATACCAGTGCTATCCCAATCAAATTCCAATCTGCTTTTATCCACGACACAACCATTCGCTTATATCCGAGCCAAATATCATTTCAACTCGAGTTTCTTCTCGATTCCCAACTCTTAACTTGATTATCACATTACACTTCAAATTTGAATCTCACAATCCAATTTGTCTTGATATTATTCTAATTCAATCTCAGTTACCACTTTACTGGCTTTACTTTAATTCAATTTTGCTTTCACAAATTTCTGTTAAATTTGTTTTTAATTCAGACAGTCTTTCCCTGGGAGTTTTTAAACAGTTTACTCTTTTCAAAAATCAAATTTTCCTTTTGAACATGTCACTGAGCCCTTAATTAATATTCCATAAGTTAAATCACTTCTCTATTTCTTTATCAATATTTGTTAACCAAATATTTTCAATAACCATATTGGCCTTTTATGTTATTTGGAAAACATTTCCGAATATCGCCTTCCTTTATTTTCTAAACTTTAGAAAATATATGCTATTTATAATTGGAAAATATTCCAATTACTTATCTCTTTTTCGATCTTGTTTATTTCTATACTTAGGAAATATTTTTTATTATATTTCCAAGCTTACACTTATTTGGGTTAAAACGGATGTTGTGTAAAACATCGTTACGACAACCCAAATACTATATTCAACTAACTCTTATTCAACATTGATATTCGAGCCTGAAATCTTACTATTTATTTGTTAATAATGAAATCAATCAAGTTGGGGTATAACTACCTCTCAGACCTTGACTGAATAACATTTATAACGTCAAAACAGATATGACTACTTACTCGAATAATCAATACTATACAACTACTTATTCACTTTTAAACACGTATACGCTTTGTATTCTTACTAGATTTTATTCTTAGTCTCACTTTTTTTTATTTTTTTATTCTATTTCTAAGTTCATTTCCTTATCGACTTCTATATATATATATATATATCGATACGTTGATTTCTAACTATCAAATTATCTTAAAAATATTCTAACTCATTAAATTCCCAGAAAAATTCGCTATAACCTCCTTTGTACTAGGAGCATCGGGATATTTCAAATAGCTTCCCATGGCCCTCACCAATACAAAAGGAAAAAGAAAAAGCCAAGCGGCTAGCCGATACGGCACATAAAATCTCATATATGAATTAAATACATACCTTTTCGTCGAGCATTCTATTTATATGCCTTCATACCTTATCCATACCTATCTCATGTATATTTATACCTGCCCAATCTATTTTAACTATACCTGATCGTTTTAACTCAATTCATTAATTAATTTGTTAATTAACTCTTTAGTCTATTTCTCTTTCATATTTGAACATGACATGTTCAAATATATTTTAATTTGTTTATTAACTAATTTGAATCCAAATTTCAAATTTAAGTTCTATATTCGATTTCGAATATCCATTTACAAATCCAATTCACCTTTCAAAGTTCAACTTCAAATTCAAAACTCGATTAACTAATTCCTCTTCGACTTAGCTAATTCTATTCAATTTCTATTCAAATTTATATCACTTCTATTATTCAAATCTATATATCAAATTCTATTCAAATTCTACATATTCAAATTCTATAGTTTAAATTCCATTTGAATTCTATATTCAAATTCTATATTTGAATTTCTATATTCAAACTCTATTTCAATTCCATTGAATTTCATATATTCAAACTCCCTTTGAATTTCTATATTCAATTTCTATATCACTTCCATTGAATTTCATATATTCAAACTCCCATTGAATTTCTATATTCAATTTCTATTCAATTTCATATATTTAAACTCCCTTTGAATTTCTATATTCAATTTCTATTTCAAACTTTCTTTATTCATTCTTTATTATAAATCCCATTTTGAAATTCAACACAACTTGTCTTCCCCAAAACAAATTCAAAACAGTATCTCTGGTAGTAATTCGTCACTTACAACTCGAAAATGAATACTGATGATGCAGTTGTGATCATCAAAATCTATTTTCCAGTGATCGAAGTGAGTTCAATACTATAAAACCATTTCCAAACATTTCCACTTTGAAATCCATTTCAAAATATAATTCACACTGCTTGTAAAACAATTTAAAATCTCCCAGGATCTTACATTTTCCTTATTTTTAATCCAAATTCATTTACAAACACTTATCCAATTCTCCAGAGTTTTAACTCAATTTCTGGTTCAAAATTTTAGATTCAACTCATCTGATTCACGTATTTCACTTATATGAATTCTGATTGGTTATCTACATAACCGTTTAATGTATAATCTTATTCGATTATAATAACAACCAATATATCTACTATATTATAATTTTGATATATATATCTTCTCTATATCAAGATATACCTTGGGTAAACTTATTTTAATTTACCCTCTTTTCAAAACATATCGTGTCAACCCATCGTATTCGAGTGTTTAGTAACTCCTACCGATACAGTGGATCAAACTGATCGACCAGAACCCATAAACAACTCAATCAATAAATCCCCACAATATAAAACGATTTTTTATATCAATAACAAATACGTCCACTCGTATATATACACTCAATCTCAGTCTAGGGTATTACTAACTCTATCTCTACCGAGTCACGCCACAGAGCCAAGGTAATTCTCTTAACTTAAGCTTTGATACCAACTGTAATGACCCAAAAATCCGGTCCAATTTGAGCTAACCAAAAACACAAGTCCAATCCTAAATTAAACTGAAAATCAGGAAATTAATAGAAAGAAAACAGAGGGTGAGGAAAGAAAAGATAGAAACTTAGAATAGAAGAAGAAGAACACAACATCAGAGCAACACGAATCTCATAGCGGAACGAATAACGTATAATATATAACATATCTTTGAAATATAAATCTATACTTGAATATACATATCATTATCAGAGTACAACACTTACAACACAGCGGAAATAACTATAGCTATATAATCCTGAAGCCTCCTGCTCCAAGCTCTTCCAGTATATCTGTAAATCCCGACTACTTGACTGCCGTACAAATTTAGGCACCCAAGAGTTTAGGGAAAACAACAAAATAAACTCCGGGTCAGTCATGGGACTGGTATGAGTATAACAGTTTAAAACAGTTCGAACAAGTAAAAGATATCTCATAAGACTACGCCATATAACGGAACGGGTTTTTTTTCTTATGAGAATCCAAATTATCTTTATATCAAAAACCTTTTGATATTATAATAATGTCTATCAGCCACAATATAATAATCATCTAGCAGAAATGCTTTTATCTCACGTTCTACATATATGGTATACAATCAAAAACTGCAAGCACGTATTGGGTAATGGATTTCAAACTATGACAAGGTATGAAACCACCTTTCACTAGTGTACCTCTAGAGAGGAATACACTGGGTTCAACAAGAACATCTTGCAACCCGGCCACACATGACCGACCACTCATTTCGCTTGAGTGAATCGAATGTATATCACCAACGGTTGGGATCAGCAACCGTTTCCCGAATGGGACAGTATCAACAATAGATTTTAGAAATAAATGAAACTCTAGATCAGGTGATTATACACCCTACTTCGATGCGACCGACTTAGCCATGCTGTCTGCCCGATTTCTGTCATTTACCGGATGTGAGGCTAGAAGTTACGCTTTATCATCACACTAGATTCACTTTGAATGCCACATCGTCATATCCATCAAATCACTGATTGACGTCCTCAACCATACATTATGTGTTAGCTAAAAGAAGTTTCCTTCTCCTCTTCCACTCTTGGTATGGTCGGAGAAATCAATATACGTGATCGTCTGGAAATATTCTGTCAAACATCCGTCCATACAAGTCATCCAGGAACAGGATGAACCGAAGGCACTATTCTGTAAACAGGATAGCCCTTGCATAACTCCGTCTTCAATTTCCTTTGGCATATATGATTCGCAACGCTTATGCCAATACAGAGTGGTTCTTTGGATAATAATCCAGCCGGTCTCTCCATATTAACAACGTTAAAATGGTCAAAACTTCGATAGTCTATGATTTAACTATCGAAGAAAAACAGGTGTGCAAACAACGATATTATTTCCAAATGGAAATTTATATCGATTAAATATCATTCAACATTTATCTTTTTATTTCATTAATTTACTTATGTCCTGTTTCCCTATATTCAATATTTCTTATTTTCTAAATTTGGACAATATACGTTATTAACAATGGAAAACATTTCCATTTCTTGTTTTCTTTATTAGAAAACATTTCTGGTTTCTTATTTGGAAAAACATTTCCAAAGCTTCTTCATTGGACTTAGACAGATGTTTTAAACAAACCATCGCGATGCCAACTCAAACCATTTCCTTTAATTACTAAATTCACTTAACCATCCTTTACTATCGAACCTTAACTATTCCTTAGTTAAAATTGAAGTCAATCAAGTTGGGGTAATACTACCTCTCAGACCTTAACTGAACAACGTTTCTAACCTTGAAATAGACAAAGTTCACCCTTCTAATTCATTAACAAACTTCCTTACGTAACTCTCTTTCAAATCTTTTCTATTCGATAATTCTTTTCTTCGAATAAGGTATATTCGATAACTCTATTCAATTTACTTTATTCGATTAACCCTTATCAATTAACTCTATTGGAATAGCACTATTAGATTTACTCTATCGGACTAATGCTATTAGATTAACTCGTTTCACTTAAATCCTTTCGAATAAACTATATTCGATAACTCCTTTAACTCTATTCGAATAAACTATATTCGATTAACTCAATTGATTCTATTTGAATAAACTATAATTGATTAACTCCTTTTACTTCTATTTGAATAAACTATATTCGATTAACTCCTTTTACTTCTATTCGAATAAACTATATTCGATTAACTTATTTGATTTAACTCAAATTGATTTACTCCATCGAATAACTAGATTCGATAACTCCTTCGAATAACCAAATTCGATAATTCCTTTTGAATAAACTATTTTCGATTACTCACTTCGATTAGCTAATAATCGATAACTCTTTTCGATTAAACTATAATCGATAACTCCTTTTACTTCTATTCGAATAAACTAAATTCGATTAATTCCTTTCCTTTAACTCTATTTGAATAAACTAAATTCGATTAACTCCATTTGAATAACTCTAGTTCGATTTAACTCTATTCAATAAATTCTAGTTCGATATAACTCTATCGATTTACTTTAACTGATTAACACAAACTGTTTAACTCTAACTGGTTTACCCTAATGGTTTAACCTAACTGATTTACTCTAACCAATTAACTCTAACTGGTTAACCCAAACTGATTAACTCTGTTTGATCAACTCTAATCAATTTATTCTATTCGATGAATTCTGATCGAATAACTCCTTTTGGCTAAACTATATTTGAATACCTCCTTTTAACTTTATTCGATAACTTCCTTTATTCTATTCGAATAACTAATTCGATTAACTCCTTTTCGAATAAACTATTCATTTATAAAGATTTACTTTTAGTAACGGTTCTTCACTTTACAAATGATTTCCTTTTATTCTAACTTATCTTTTGATTTTATAAATATTTCTTTTATAAAAATCCTTTTCCTTTTCTATATAAAATCCATCGATTTTATATAAATAATTCATTTTCAAAATACACTTTGAAAATCCCCTCTCCCATATCCAGTATTTCTTATGGTATTTAACATACCATATAACAACGATAAATATCGTCCAAACACACATAATCAACAACAGATTATATATCACATCATATATCACAATATATGGATCACAGTAAAATAAATGTTGAGGAATCCAGTTGGATTCCTCCAACCTGTTTCCCTGCATCACAGATGTTAAACAATAAAGATAACATCACTTTCAGTTCCATATGATATATTCTGTTAAACATAATCAATATAGAAATTCAACTAACTGACTAGCAGTTCAATCAAACAGTCAATACACAGTCAATCAGCCAATATTTAACAGTTCTAAAAATACAACATGAAATTATAAACTGTTCAGAGTTAGTGAGATTTACTCACATTTGCAGTTCATCGTTAAAGAACGATAAATTGTTGTTTGATTTGAATCAAACAATTTACTTCGCCATAAATTCACACGAGCTCCAATCCACTCCCAGTCAGTCTCATTGGGTAGCTCTCGTCCATACGATCCTACCGGATCTTGTTTCACTGAATTCTGATAACGTATGGTGAAGTTATGATTTGTACAATTTAAACTGTTATTTAAATTAAATAAATTACTAACAAATTTACTGTTGGGCTTACAATAAAACAATAACGGCCCACCTACCCTATTAAAGCCCATACCACACGTGCCCCTTCTTCTCCGATTACCAAATTCCAAGCTCTAGTAAATTGTCCATTGTTCGATCTTCCTCTCACCATTCCTCCTTCCATCATCACCTAACAATCAAACCAAAATCACGGTTCAACTTCTCCCCGCATTTTCTTCAACCCCATCACTGAAATACCAAACTCGCAGCACCAAGGCAAGATCCACGTCGACCTCATTTCTCAGTAAATCGACAACACCATAGCCGCTCCAAACCACCTCCTTACTTAAGGAAAACCCCTTTCGACTCCACCATCCTACTCCTTGCTTCGCCCTCATCAAACCCAACGCCATCGACTTGAACTCGAACTCCCGAAGTAAAATGTGTCGCCCGGCTAACATCGCACCTCACAGTGAAGGCGCGTCGACTTCTGTGACGAACTCACACATAAAATACTCCACCCAATCCCCTATATGCCACCAAACGTACTGCTCTTCGAATCGCTAATCGATGCTTGCATTAGCAGAATTTCCAAGCCCTAGGATACGCTGGCTATTTCCATCGAACAGGAAAAACCGTCGAACCCAATGAGACCCACCTTAAATCGAAAAGAATATTACCACGAACTCAAATATATACTTAGAACGATTTTAGAGAATTTTTTGGATTTTTATTTTGATTTTGAGGATGCCGACTTTTGTTTCAGGAACTTGGTTTCCACTTTGAGGAACCGGCGGCTGAAAAATGAAGGAGTGTGGACTTTTTGTTAGGTTTAGGTAAGGGGTATAGGTATTTATAGGAGAAAATAATTATTTTTATAATTGATTTTATATTGTCTTTATCTTCTAAAAATCCGTACGGCCACATACTATCTTCAAAAATCACGGAAATTGAAATCTAGCAATAATTTAATATTGCGGATCCAACAAAATTGGTTTCATCGAATTCTGAGGTCGTTTGCAAAACCGACTATTTTTAAAGCTCTGAATGACCCATTTAAATATATAAATATATTTAAATATAATTAAATAAAATATTAATAAATTAATATTATCGTATATATTCACAGTGGAATAACATACAGCTCTGGAATATTCCTATATGAATTTCTAACTCGATATTCACTTCTGGGTCAACCCGATATTCGATTTATATTGAAATTCCTTTTTAAATTATAAATAATTCCTTTATAAATTATAAAGGAATTCCACAGCGACTTTTCCAAAATTTGATTTGGACATAAATCAAAATCTACACGACGAAATCCCGATTTTTCTCTTCCACTAGAAGGATATACTTCACCAGCTCCACACGTTTCTTGTTTCACAGAAATCCGATTAAAAACGAACCCTGTACATTCAGTTGAAGTTCGAATCACCAAATTACGAACTGCAACGCCATTTCGAGCTCGATTTTAATTATAATATAATTATACGTTCATACTGTCGTTCAAATAATATATTCGTTATTCAAATCAAATTCCAAGCTGAATTAAATATCACAGATGATCCGGTTCACACCATATCGTCATTTCAGCCAATTCTGAATATTTCAGAATTAAATATAGTATTTAATTTATTATTTTAATTAAATATTCACCATTATTTAATTCCACGACCATTAAACCCACTGTAATGACCCGGGATTTTGTCGACTTTGGTTATCGACATAAACACAATGATGACTAACCAAACATCGAGAAATACCGGTCATTAATAAAAGAAATTAGAGGGTGAGGAAAGATAAGATAGAAACTTAGAATAGAAGAAGAAGAAGAACACAACATCAGAGTAACACGAACCTCATAGTGGAACGAATAACATATAATATATGTAACATAACTTTGAATTATACATCTGTAATTGAATATACATATCATTTCAAAGTACAGCACTTACAACACAGCGGAAATAACTATAGCTATATAATCCTGAAGCCTCCTGCTCCAACTCTTCAAGTGTATCTGTAAAATCCCGACTACTTGACTGCCCGTACAACTTTAGGCACCCAAGAGTTTAGGAAAAACAACAAAATAAACTTTGGGTCAGTCATGGGACTGGTATGAGTAAAACAGTTTAAAACAGTTCAAGCAGGTAAATGATATCTCATAAGACCACGCCGTATAACGGAACGGGTTTTTCCCTTATGAGAATCCAAATTATCTTTATATCAAAAAAACCTTTTGATATTATAATAATGTCTATCAACCACAATATAATAATCATCTAGTAGAAACGCTTTCATCTCACGTACTACATATATAGTATATAATCAAAAACCGCAAGCACGTATTGGGTAATGGATTTCCAACTATGGCAAGGTATGGAACCACCTTTCGCTAGTGTACCCCTAGAGAGGAATACACTGGGTTCAACAAGAACATCTTGCAACCCGGCCACACATGACCGACCACTCATTTCGCTTAAGTGTATCGAATGTATATCACCAACGGTTGGGATCAGCAACCGTTTCCCGAATGGGACAGCATCAACAACAGATTTTTAGAAGTAAATGAAACTATATATTAGGTGATTATACACCCTACTTCGGTGCGACCGACTTAGCCATGCTACCTGGCCAATTTCTGTCATTTACTGGATGTGAGGCTAGAAGCTACGCTTTATCATCACACCAGATTCACTTTGAGTGCCACATCGTCAAATCCATCAAATCACCGATTTGACGTCCTCAACCATACATTATGTGTTAGCTAAAAGAAGTTTCCTTCTCCGCTTTCACTCTTGGTACGGTTGGAGAAATCAATATACGTGATCGTCTGGAAATACTCTGTCAGACATCCGTCCATACAAGTCATCCAGGAACAGGATGAACCGAAGGCACTATTCTGTAAACAGGATAGCCCTTACATAACTCCGTCTTCAATTTCCTTTGGCAAATATGATTCGCAACGCTTATGCCAATACAGAGTGGTTCTTTGGATAATAATCCAACCGGTCTCTCCATATTAACAATGTTAAAATGGTCAAAACTTCGATAGTCTGTGATTTAACTATCGAAGAAAAACAGGTGTGCAAACAACGATATTATTTCCAAATGGAAATTTATATCGATCAAACATCATTCAAAATTTATCTCTTTATTTCATTAATTTACTTATCACCTGTTTCCCTATATTCAATATTTCTTATTTTCTAAATTTGGAAAATATACGTTATTAACAATGGAAAACATTTCCATTTCTTGTTTTCTTTATTAGAAAACATTTCTGGTTTCTTATTTGGAAAACATTTCCAAAGCTTCTTCATTGGACTTAGACAGATGTTTAAACAAACCATCGCGATGCCAACTCAAACCATTTCCTTTAATTACTAAATTCACTTAACCATCCTTTACTATCGAACCTTAACCATTCCTTAGTTAAAAATGAAGTCAAACAAGTTGGGGTAATACTACCTCTTAGACCTTAACGGAACAACGTTTCTAACCTTGAAATAGACAAAGTTCACCCTTATAATTCTTTAACAAAATTCCTTACGTAACTCTCTTTCAAATCTTTTCTATTCGATAATTCTTTCCTTCGATAAGGTATATTCGATAACTCTATTCAATTTATTCTATTCACTTAACTCTTTTGATTTAACTCTAACTCTATTCACTTAACTCCTATCGAATAAACTATATTCGATAAATCTTTTAATTCTATTTGAATAAATTATATATTCGATTAACTCCTTTTACACTATTCGAATAAACTATATTCGATTAACTCCTTTATTCTATTCGAATAAACTATATTCGATTAACTCTTTTATTCTATTCGAATAAACTATATTCGATTAACTCCTTTTACTTTCATTCGAATAACTAATATTCGATTTAACTCTATTTGAATGACTAATTCGATAACTCCTTTTTCTATTCGAATTAACTATATATTCGATTAACTCCTTTATTCTATTCGAATAAACTATATATCCGATTAACTCCTTTGTTCTATTCGAATAAACTATATTCGATTAACTCTTTTATTCTATTTGAATAAACTGTATTCGATTAACTCCATTTACTTTCATTCGAATAACTAATATTCGATTTAACTCTATTCGAATAACTAAATTCGATAACTCCTTACTTTCCTTCGAATAACTAATATTCGATTTAACTCTATTCGAATAACTAAATTTGATAACTCCTTTTTGAATAAACTATTCATTTATAAAGATTTACTTTTAGTAATGGTTCTTCACTTTACAAATGATTCCCTTTTTATAACTCTATTTATTTTCTAAATATTTCCTATCAATTCTATTTGTAAATGATTTATAAATATTTCCTTTTCTATTATTCTATTTGCAAATGGTTTGCAAAAATTTCCTTTCCAAATCTATTCTTTGAATTTATAATTTCCCTTTTCTAAATATCTCCTATTTATAAATATTTCTTACTTATAAATATTCCATTTATAAATAATTTATTTTCAAATATCACTTTGAAAATATTCCCTTATCAACATTTTGGTATGTTATGGTATTTAACACATCAAATCACGATGACCAATATCGTTCAAACACATATAATCGACAACAGATTATATATCACATCATATATTACAATATATGAATCACGGTAAAATAAATGTTGAGGAATCCAGTTAGATTCCTCCAACCTGTCTCCCTGCATCCACAGAAGTTACACAATAAAATCAACATCACTTTCAGTTCCATATGATATATTCTCTTAAACAGAATCAATATAGAATTTCAACTAACTGACTAGCAGTTCAATCAAACAATCAACACATAGTCAATCAGCCAATATTTAACAGTTCTAAAAATACAGCATGAAATTATAAACTGTTCAGAGTTAGTGAGATTTACTCACATTGGACTATCATCGTTAATAACGATAATTGTCATTGATTCAGATTGGACAATTTAATTCGCCATAAATTGTAACGAACTCCAATCCACCTCCCGTCAGTTCCATTTCATAGCCACCGTCCTTACGATCCCAACGGATCTTGTTTTACTCAATTCTGGTAATGTATGATGAAGTTATTCATTTTAAAAGATTGTACATATTTAAATAAAACATAACTTGAATTCTATTTTTACTTTGGGCCTCACCAATCATTTTAGCCCATCTCTTCTCATACAAGGCCTGTCCCCACGAAATCCTTCTTCCTTGCCTTAAAGCTCACGTTCCAGTTTCGTTCTTACCTTCAGCCAAAAATCCCAATACAAATCACCTTAAATCAAATACTTAGAATAAATGGGCCTCACCTTAGTACACCGACCCATCCACTTGTTTAAAACCCCATCCGTTCGTTCACCCAAAATCCCTTCTTCCTTCAGTACTCCAAAACTCACGAACTGGCTTCCTCTCAACCATTACCGTGTTTTTCACCTACAATGGTTCTTCCATTCTTCTCCACAAATATAATCTAAAATCACCATTTAAATCTCCAACAAAACTCTATCAACCTCTCACCAAATTGCAAAACTCGATCAACTCCTCTTCACCGCGACTCTTAGTATCCATCGCGTAAGACAGCACAAGCATCAAACTTTTTTAGTCACCGTTCTCCTCCGAAAATTCACAAGTCCCACTACTTTCTGCCATAAACATAAAGCCAACCTCAAATTGCAATAAAACTCTTTATTTTGAGTTTAAATCCTAACCCTAACTTTCGGGTGTTAAGGAGGATCGAACGAAACTGTGTTCGGACGGAACCAGATGTGCACCAGTTAGAAGAGGATGATAAGAGGATATCGATAATATCCCTTTTGAGATTTATTGAATTTTATGTGATTTTATCTTGATTTTGAAACCACCAAGTTTGTTGAAAAACAAATGAACAAGTGACGGCTTGTTTTCAGTTGACTAGAGAAAGAGGAATTAGGTTTTAAGAGAGGGTAAGGGTGGTGTATTTATAGTGGAGACAAATATCTAGATATTTTGTAGAAGGAATATTCCCGATATATTCTCTATCGTTAATTCGTCTTCTAAAAATCCGTGTGCTCACACACGATATTCAAAAATCACGAAACTGGACATGTAGCTAGAGTTCGACATTATGGTCCCAACGAAACTGGTTTCGTCGAATTCCGACTTCGTTTGCTCACACAGCGTATTTTTAACCGTCGAAATACTGACAGTTTTTCACTCTAAAAATCCGTACGGGCACACAGTGACTATAAAAATCACGAAACTTGGAATCTAACAACTATTTGACATTGCGGATCCAACAAAATTAGTTTCATCGAAAACCGAGGTCGTTTGCAAAAGTGGCTATTTTTAACGCTCTAAATAGCCTAATTAAATATATAAATATATTTAAATAAAATTGAATTAAATATTTAAAATTAAATATTATCGTATATATTCGCTGAGGAATATCATACAGCTCCAGCGTAATTATATATTCGCTATTCTGAGTCCAGATTGAATCGATATTCAATTTTGTATTGAAAAATCCTTTTATAACGTATATAAAGCGTTACGAATTATAAAGGAATTTCACAGCGACTTTTCTGAAATTTGATTTGGACGTAAATCAAAATCTACACGACGAAATCCCGATTTTTCTCTTCCACTAGAAAGATATACTCCACCAGCTCCACAAGTTTCTTGTTTCATAGAAATCCGGCTTAAAACGAATCCTGTATATTCAGTTGAAGCTCGAATCGCCAAATTACGAACTGCAGCGCCATGTCAAGCTCTATTTTAAATTATATTATAACTCTACATTCAAACTGTCGTTTATATAATATATTCGTTATTCAAATTCAATTCCAAGCTGAATTAAATATCACAGATGATCCGGTTCACACCATATCGTCATTTTTTCAGCCAATTCTGATTATTTCATAATTAAATATATTATTTAATTTATTATTTTAATTAAATATTTACCATTATTTGATTCCACGACCATTAAATTCACTATATCACTATTTATATAATTAAATAAATTAATTATAATACCTCTACCAATGCGGGTCATTACACAGTGCCTATAAGTAAAGGCCAAACTGTCCATTCTCTTCTTATATTTTTCTAAAGACAAAAGTGAAGCTCTATTATATCTTTTTCTGCACTTTCTGCTTAAAATTTATTAAATCAAATCTATATCCAAATTCATTCAAATCAGAGAAGATTAAGAAACTAAAATTTAGATAAGATAACTGAATCAATCAACCTCTACGATAAGGTTTTTTTTTGGATCTGGATCTGATTTATCTCATCTACTCCTTTTTGTTTCCAATCCCAAATTTTTCTTCAGATCTGTAATCTTAATATTTTCATATTCCATTCTTATACATATTTCTTGGATTTAAAATAGGTTGCAGTTGGATCCAGAATTTGAAATTTGTGAACTCTTTTAATGTGATGAAAATTAATATTTACGGTAATAAGGTTTATCTCGTTGGAATATGTATCTGGTCTTTATTTCTAAATCTATCTTTTATTTGAGTTATTGGCTTATCCTTAAGTCATTATAGAATAATATGCCTAATATTCATCTGTAATTATTGTTTTGTTTGTTTTTCACTCCGATTTGTAAATCAGTCCTAAAAGAATTGCAGTTGTTTTAGTCAATATTTGTAAATTTGGGTAAAAGGCAAATTATCTAATTAAAAGAATATTACTAATTTGGTAATTTTGTGATTACATAGTTTAATCTGTGGGAAGAACATCCGTTAACTTTTATAAATTTATTTTTGTCTCTGTTTTTTCCTCATAAAATACGACGTTGGATTTAACAAGGAAAATAAATTAATAAAAAGAAGATATGTGTAAAGTACAAGACTCCCTTCGTATTTTTCACTGTTTATTCCAAAAATGATTTTTATTTTGGATTTTGAACGAAGTTAGAATCTTTTGGTTTGTTAAGTTTATGGAAATTAGATGTAAAATCTTCCTAGAAATGTGGTTGCAACGGTTGAATATGGAAATGTGTTCTAGTTACTTAAATTATAATTAGAATGCGTAAAATTTGGATAAAACTGGAATTTAATGCGTAATAAATATGTAACAAAAAGAAATAAATTTGAATAAGTAAATAACACGAAGTTAAGTTAACAAAAAGAAAAGTAAAATAAATTAATAGCAATTCATTTAAGAAAGCAATTAATTAGTTAATTAATATGTTAAGAAATAAATCCCTTAAAATTAGGATAAGGTAATTAATTCATATTAATTGGAAGACGTCAATCAATTAATAGGAAAGGGAAGATTAAACTTTAATTAATCCGGGGGTTTGAATTAAAAAGGTTATGGTTTAATTTTAGTTACCAAATGGAAATATGTGATTGGGACCATAATAAATTAATGTGATTTGAAATTCAAAAATGTTACAGTCAATTTGAATATATTAATAAATATTTCCAACTTTAGAATAATAAATGAAAGTAAGCTGGAAAGTCCATTTAAATGGGGACAAACGTATCAGTGAGATTGATTATAAATGTCATAGTTATCATTACTAATTATAAATTAATAATTTATGCGTAAATGCCTTAGGTTGACATTTATGGTATAAAATTCAATTGGTTTAATGGGAAACTAATATTCAGCCAGGTTCAGTACTAAACTAGAATAGTAGTAACCCTATTAACCCAACTTAGATAATTAATTGGACTTAGTGGATTAGTGATGCGGGTTAGTGTGGTTATTTGACAGGAGTCTGACCTTTACTTTGAGGTTATCAACAGTCGTGTGCACTTACTACTGATGTGAGATATCACTATCCAATAACCCGTGATCACTTGAGAGTTGTGACATGCCTTTATTAATATAAATAAGCATTGGGGAAATCTCCTTAAGGTTTAAGTAGCCGTAAGATCAGTCTCCCTACCGAAAGAATAAACCTAGTGAGACTTTGTTGATTTAAATGACTAAGTCAGGGGAAATCTTTCACGATAAGTAACTAGTGAAATATCATAATGTTACAAGTCATGGAGTGACGAAAGGGGTAGCTTCAGGATTTATTTATTAAGTGGTTTGATATACCTTTATGGATATTAAGTGATTGAGATCCATCCATTTCCTTAAGGCTTTATTTTGGATAGTACAAGTAGTGGTCAGAGGATCTCCTCTTATTAGGTATTAAGTGTTTGGCGGACCCACTTTTTTTTCTCCTTACGGAGTATTAAGTTGTAACAACCTAAAATTTTAGCTACTGGATATTAAATAGAGGGAATTAGGCTGAAGGAAAAACCTGAGAATAATTTAAATCTAAAGGAAACAAGTTTTAAAATTTAGTCTAAAGGACAACAAAATGATATATTCATATAGCATTGCAAAAATATAATGCTATACTCATATAGCTTTTCATATATACAATGTTATGAAAAGATACTACTTCACTTTCACAAGTAAGAAACTTTTTAGTTGCATGATTTGTAGGATCTCAACCAAGTAAAAAAAAAATCATTTGTTAGAGGCCATCTTAAAATAATGTATTTATAAACTAATGCATGCACATGCATGCATTATATTGAAAATTCAATAATCAATAATGCAATCATGTCAAAACCAGAATAAAACTGGTTATGAACAACCATTAACTTATGTAATGACCTGGATTTTTAACCGTTCAAATCGACAAATATCCCCAAATGTCGACTCAAACAAATTAGGAATACAGATAGTTGTTAGGATTAATATAAAAAAAAGAAGAAAAAAAACAATCATAGTTCTCACAACGAAAAGACAAAACATAATAATCAAATAACAGTTCATGAAAATGTTAAGTTATACATTTGATTATACATTACAACAATATATCAGAGTTAACTACCATAAAACATACCAATATAGACGGCGGAATAATACTAGTAATTACGTCAGTTAAGCTCCATCTTCATCTTCAATATAATGTGGTTTTCGCTAACTGAAAAACTCAAGCTGACCCGAGCACCAATGAAAATACAAAAAATACTCAGATTAGAACTAAAATATTCTCATATCAGTTAAATCAAAACATGCAATAATATAAGTGTCACAGCGTCAAAGATGATTACGGTAATTCACATCTCCTATCTAATGTGTTCGAGGGTGTAATAACTTAAGAGATGTTACTTGAATTTCCATCTCCCAAGGATCCATTAAACTAGATATTATATAATACAATGCGCTATTATAAGTGTCTATTCAGTAAAATATCAAAATAGCGTAAGCGGAATTATGTTTTTACCATTATATCATTTATAAACATTGTGGTATATACAATCCTGTAAACTCCACCAAACCGGTGGGCTATCAGGGAGCACTCCATACGTACAACACAAAACAAAGTCATAGTGGGCGCAGTCAGGTAATATAACAAGGCGCACGAGGAATACCCAGGGTAGAAATCTACCGGTTGCATCTCCGGACTGGTGGTAACGCATAGTTGCAACTACCGTCCACCTCAGAACAACATGCTCAAATCACGCATATGCATCAAATCGAATCAATCAAACCGACAGACTATAGTAAAAAAAAGATGTGTTGTCGATAGGGGTAGCTAACCCCACTTAGTCATGCTATAACACTTGTTTTAGTCTTTTTAATTATGACCAGAGGTCAAGGACATCCATCATCGTTCTTTTACTTCATTCCAGTACCGTTCGTCAAACCAACCTACTTCATTCTGAATTCATTCACCATGTATACATTTGTTAAAATGGTTTTTGGTATTGGCAGAGAGTATGACAATATCTGATCCCGGTCTCTTTAATAACCAAACACTTATTTCACATCGGTCAGATTTTTACATTTCAAACGGTTCACACTTCATATCAAAATATCAAATTTTCTTCCAGATCATTTCAATAGTCAAGATAGAATATTCTTCACATTAAAATCTCCATTTAAAACCAAGATTAGAATCTCACTACACCAAAACAGCCAATTTGGCGCACCAGGATGCGGATATTTGATACGGTTTTAAGCCGTATCAAATTTAATAGGGTTTATAGCCGTATCAAATTTGATAAGCCGTATTAAACTTTATTTTGCAATCTGCATCCTCTCCAACGCTTGAATTCTCACCATAGATCTTGGAGGGTTCGGATTAGTTATTTTTGATTGTGGTTAGACCCGTATCAAATTGCATTGGATGTTTCCCCTTTCCGTGTCTTTCTTTTTTTGGTTTCTCCCTCTCATCTTTTCTATTTCGGCCGAACCAAAAAGAATTCCCAAACGAAAAAAAATGGCGAATTCCTAAATTTATGAAGACAGTGCTCAGTTTCTGTCTCTTAACCACCTGCAGGCTTCCATCATCTAATCTATCTCAAGCGATGGACTTCTTCCCCAATTTGTCGATTAATTTGCTTTGTTCGCGCTGCAGTTTTCCAATTGCAAACCCTGATTTCTATGCTGGGCGATTGGATCCATCTCGGGATCTATGATGGAAGACCAGGTTTCTATCCATTATCTTTATGTTGCCCTCTCTTACACTCTCGTTGCATAAGGTTGTCAGTTCTTTCTTCACGATTTTCAACTCTCGGCTATCATCTTGAAGAAATCTGATTTCTTCTAAAATCTGCTATGAAGTTCTGTGAATTCCGATTTGCAAATTAGCACCTTTTAGTAGTCTTTTTTGATGAAAATTTATCATGCTATTGATACACCTTAGCAGGCAAAACAACATCAGGTTAACTCTTCTTTACATGTTGAATCGTATTTGACAACTACATATATTCAGAATATATTGATTTTGTAACTTCTCTCATGCCAGAAGGAGGTCCTGTAGCTAAATTATTAACTTCCAAATTTTCATTTTTTGTCTATGGTGTACTTGGTAAGAGTAAACGACGCTTTCTGGTTGCTGCCACATTCAGTTTTGATACCTGAATGTTTTGTGGGAGGCCAACAAGTTATAAACTACAATATATTGTCTATGGTGTACTTGGTCTTAGTTTGACATTGAAATATTGTTAAATATCACTAATAAATGTTCTTTCCAATGTACGATCCCTATTAAGTATTAATAAATGTTGTTGCACCATGAAAATGAATCATTTATCCAGTTTAAGGCTTCAACGGTTGGAATAAAAGCTCTTTTAACCTCAGTGCATGTGGAAGTCTGGATGCATTTTGGACCTCACTCCATGTAGAAGTATGGATGCATTTTTGGAGTTCACTCCATGTTGAAGGCATATAGAGAATGATAATTAAGCTTTGGTGGCAATATGGATGTGTACTATGATTCCTGGTCCTCATTCAAGTTAGACTGAATTTTGTTTGAATTTTCATAAGCACCAATACCAAACTAGCTAGGATGCCAACATTAGTATATTTCAGCAGTTAATGCTGGTTCAACACAACCTTTGATAATATTATTGCATTAGCCTTTACATAATAAATTTAAGAAAAATGGTTCCGTTTTTTATTGCAAATAAAGCACTTGTCTTAGAATTATCGAAATGCATGGAATGAGTTTTGTATGGTTTGTGTACGAAAATAGATTGTTTTAGGGTAGCTTTAGAACATGATAACGTATTTTGGCTGAGTTGTTTCTCCAATTTCCTATCTACCGCTCTGTCAAAACCTGTATGCATTGGATATGCACTTAAACTCATTCTTGTGTATACACTCTACTTTAGCAAATAACTCGGCTGTGTCACTTAGGTTGTTTGGGGTGCGCTTTCTTTAAGCTGTAGAGGAATAAAGGAGGGACATATTGCATGTGCTAGCAATGTGGTTCCTAGTGGTTGTATTACATGATCTAAGGCTGCTGCTTGCAATGCAGATGTAAAGATACTCCATCAGAAACCTCCTCTTCCTAAACCCAATATAAGGAAGCAACAACTCAGTAAAAAAGAGGGAGGTGAGAATATTTATGCTGCTCCAACTGCAGTGTCTCAATGCAAGAAAAGGGCAGCGCTGAAGGATGTAACGAACATTTGCTCCAATGCAGCAAAGGGATGCATTGATGTTAGAAAATCTCAGGTTCACGTAGGTTCATGTTATTTTGTTTTATTTTGATTACATGCTAGTTAATAAAGTAAACCAACGGTTATTATAGCCCACTTGCCAGCTAGCATTAGAAATTAGAAATTTGCCCCTTCTTTTTTGTGTTGCCTGTTAAAATTTCAACATCATAGTAATAGTGTTGAATTTTACATGTACGTATCTTGTCAAGTTTAGATGACTATTATTTCATCATCTATTATCATCCTTCCATTTGACGAATGCTCTGATTATGGTTGTTCAAATGATTGTTTGATTTGCAATCGACAGAAAGTGTATTATGACCAGATTAACTATTCAATAAACTGAACCAAACCGATATTTTTCAAAATTTAAACCGGCCAAACTGAAAATGATTGGTTCGGTTCGATTGGGTGGTGCCTAAATTACCTAGGTTGTGTTGTTGTAATCCATATTGAATTTTGAGTAAATGGTTAGACAATATGTATGATATCACTGTTTTCACATAATGTGTTCTGACTTTGTGCATGCATAATGCACATATGAGATCAGCAACTTATAAATAATGATCCATCAAATTAAGTTTGTTTTTTTGCTTTCCCCTCCATATATTTTCCGTTTCCCAATGGAAATTAGAAAAGTGCTATTGTCTAATTCATACAAACTATTTTTATCTTCACATTGGGGGAAATTTAATATTTAAAATATTAACTTAAAGGGAAAGTGCTAAATTTACTATTTAAGATAGTTTTAAAGGAACATCATGAAAGCATTGTTTTATTTGAAATGTCCAAGTAGAAAAAACCAGTTTACTATTATTCCATGAGCTTTGCTATACCAGGTAGGCATTTTGAAATTTAGGTGCCAATGGTATAAAACATCAGCTTATGTAAAAATATACTATATGCACAAAATTTTGAATTTAAAATTTAGGTCTTTGTGGCATATTTCACATTAAGTGCATTTTTATCATTTTTAATGTATCACTATATTACATTGTCTAGGAATGTACCTTAATCACGATGCCTCTTCTAAGTACTAATTTGTTTGAGTTTTCTACGCATTTACAGTAATAATGTGATATGTATTATGGTATGAACATAATATTATGATATTGTTACAAGTAGGTTGAGTTTTCTGTTCATTTATAATAATAATGTGATTTCTATTAAAAATTTGATTTTATCACTAGAGACATGATAGCATTTTGGATGGTTACTATTCTATCTTAGGCTATCCTCCATGGAGTTTAAAGGTCGCCTCTTCTACCTAAGCCAATCAGCTATATCATAGCAATAAGGTGGCAGTAAGTATGAAATAAGCCAAGAACTAAATACAGGCTGCCAATTTGTGTAGATTACAGAGGAGTCAAGTAGCAAAAAAAGAAGCTTACAGAATGAACATTGAGAAGTAACCTCTTGTAACTTATGCATTCCATGCTTTGACATCGTGAATTACCCGAAACAAAATGTATTGGCCTTTAAGGTTACAGAATGGCCATTGAAAATTATAAATCAAGAAATATAAGATGGAAATTGACTACGAAATCCATTCAAGGATACATGTACACGAAAACTGCTATCATTTTAAGCTATTAGCTGTTGACATAACATAACAACACAAATGAATGTGAAGTTTTGAATCATATAATTCACATGGTTCAGTACAGTAAATTTACATGTTTCACATAGTGTTGATTTGGTTGTGTTCTGGGCAGTTCAAAATGGCCCAAGATTACTTTGCGCCAGTTGCGGGTGGTTTGCTTTTAGACGTGAGCTGTGGGAGTGGATTATTTTCAAGAAAATTTGCAACTTCCAGAACATAATCTGCTGTTGTAGCTTTAGACTGTTCTGAAAACATGCTTCATCAGTGTTATGGATTCTTCAAACAAGATGGTGAACTTCTGAATTTGTAAGTACCTTTAGCAGGAAGTATGATTTTGTGAGACCTTCAATTTGACATATGTGTACATATATGTGATCATTCCTTCCTTTGCCGTCAATTTGTGAATTACCATAGATTATTAACGTCTGTAATGCTTGCTAATCTGTATGCACCAATTCATTTACTCTGAAAACTGCCGTCAATTTAGTTGAATTAGTTAGTTGAGCAAGGTTGTCATGGTGTGCGCTTAAGCATGCTTAGGCAGTACAAACTCAGTTACGGTCTGAGGTATCGCGCCTGAGTTTGCAAACTCAGTCCGCGACTGAGTTTGCAAACTCAGTTCGGACTGAGTTTGCAAACTCAGTCGCTGACAGAGTACAAACTCAGCTCCAGATTGAGTTTGCAAACTCAGCCCCGATTTGAGTACGCAAACTCAGTCCCGGACTGAGTACGCAAACTCAGTCGCGGACTGAGTACAAACTCAGTTCCGGACTGAGTACGCAAACTCAGTCGCGGACAGAGTACAAACTCAGTTATGGACTGAGTTTGCAAACTCAGTTCCAGACTTTAAACATAAATCTGTTTTAAACAATTTTGCATTGACTTTTGTGTACTTCAATTGGTTCCTCAAAATATAAAGTTATTGTCTATCAAGAATCTGGTTTACATTCCATATTGCCTTGCACATATATGACATTGTTTTGATTTATTTAACTGTGTGCTAAACATACATAGAACAAGTACTGGAACAAAAAATTAACCTCTTGGTATAGAATAATCAATTAAATACTTTATTTTGTATTCACATTCTAATCGATGCAAGGAAATGTCATTGTAAACAATTCATTTTCTTATTTTTCCAGAAAAATATTAGAGGATCAACTTTTGGATTATGCACTGGTAATGCATTAAATAACATGAGCAGGTTGGATAATATTAGAGGATCAACTTTTGGATTATGCACTGGTAAGGCATTATATATAAATATTAGAGGATCAACTATAGGAAATCTGTTGTTTTATTTCATTTAGTATTTTACATTCTGCTACTAGTTTATTTGAATCTACCATTAAATATTTGTCATACTAATTGAATTCATTTCAGCTTCTCATCCATTTTCATTCATTTCAAAGGATGCTTTAGTAATGACAGGTTGCAAATTTTAAAGGGGGGGGATTGAGGGCTACTTGGTAGCTTCTTAATATTCTTTTAGAGGACTGTAGTAACCAAGTCTCGCTCAAAAAACTTAGTGGTGTATGTCTATGCCTGACATACGTTCTATATATATATATATATATATATATATATATATGTGTGTGTGTGTGTGTGTGTGTGTTCCATCTACACCTTGGGGGAATCACTAAGTTTAAACTATTTATAAAAAGTGGAGCATGTCTTTTGAAATACACGCTTAAATTTCATGCTTAAACGAACTTATTTTTCCAATGACCCCGTTGAATCTTCGTATGGTTTACATATCTAATGGTTTGAAATCTGTAAGTGTCAAACTTAAGTTCAAAGATCCACCCTCTAGGAATATATTTTTGGACTCAAATACACGTCTGAATTTCACACTTACTTTCTTTTTAAACTATTGGTTTCTCAAGATGTCTCGTTGAACCTTCAAGTGTGGTCCTCATATTTAATGTTTTTGAAATCTTTTTTAAGCGTGAAATTTCAACTTGATATTTGAGTTTAAAGATCCAGTTTCAGAGAGAATGGATAATGAAAACTTATGACCTTATCTTATCTGATCAATGTATTATCATGAATTGTTATTATACTTCTTCTCAAGTTTTTTCCTCTGTAACTGAATATGTATTTAATGTAAATTTACTTAATTTGGCACGGGAGGGAAGAATATGGTGCATTCAAAGAGTAATTGATCAGTAAAATAATCAAAGGCCACTAGTTCTTTTTTATCATAGCTAAATTATTATTGTATATGCTTAATATATTGTTGAATAATATCTACTGAATACTCATTTCAATTGTTGTTTCAAGTTTTTCACTTCGACAATGGTCCTTGATTTGTATCATGTTTCATTCAATTTGGTCTTGATCGGTTATGTGAGATTTTTTTTGATGTAAATTCTGTAATATTTGTTGTATTCAAATTGTTTTAATTCTGGAGCTCTTCCTGTATTTTTTTTATTTTTATTTTTAAATTAGATACGGCTTAAAACCGTATCAATGTATGAAGTTGACAGTGCCAGCATGCTAACTTGATACGGTTTTAAACCGTATCAATTTAGAAATTTGATACGGCTTTAAGCCTTATCAAATACATCAATTGATACGGTTTTAAGCTGTATCAAAATAATAAATTGATACGGCTTAAAGCCGTATCAAATTACCAATTTGATACGGTTTTAAGCCGTATCAATTTATGATTTTGATACGGCTTAAAACCGAATCAAAGTAACAAAGACGCCATTTTTTGATACGGCTTAAAACCGTATCAAATCAATTTTGATACAGCCATGAGCACTGCCAAATTGGCATTTCTGGTGTAGTGTCTTGAAACAAATTCCAATTTTAAAATAGTTTAAATATTTAATGTGATAAACCAAACCCCCGATCTCGGGCGGAATGGATAATCGTTGGAATACAACACATTAAACGCAACAACAGATCACAAAATATAGTATAATATATCACATCATAGAATAATTTACATCATTTTTACAGCAGCAGAATAAGTATCAGAGTTACATCAACATTACAGGATCACACTTAGTACATAATATTGTCTTAGATAACGAATAATTACACAACGGAATTTAAAAGATAGTTTATGACATAAGGAGTCATGACAAAGTTCAAAAGAAACACAAAAGGTCCACACTTTAGCTTTGATTCCAAAACAGCTACAGCAGCTTCAATACACATCCCCAAAAAAAAGCAAGCATAAAGACCTGTTCACTTCGCTGCCCATGTAAAAATTATGGGCACTCGAGTTTGCAAGCGAAAACACAAACTACGAGTCAGTTATGGGATTGGTATGAGAAACCCCACGGTTGACTTGACTTACTTAAAATTTAGCATATCATGGGACCACGCGTATAACACAGAATAAATTTTCTCTACACGAATGAGGTTCATTTAAAAGAAAACAAACAGTGCAATGTTTTTTGAAAAATGAAGCCATTATAAGATTTAGGTCCCATCACACAATGCAATGCAAGCCGAAGGATAGAGTTTTACCTTATAATGGTTAGACATGCTTGAAACGAGAAAATAAAAATCATTTGATATTATTACTAGTGTCTAATTTAAAAACAGCTTCGAAAATAAATGTATCAATCTTAGACGGCATAATACCCCATCCTATTATATCGTCGTAGGTACAAAATTAAAACTGTAAAGTCGCATATTGAAATTTGGATTTCCATCATGAGCCGAGGCAAGGGATCCTTCCTCATTCAAAATTCAGAACACCTCTAACAAAATGTCCCAGGGAACTACCTATCTCTTTGGAGCGCCAAGCCCGGTCATCAGTACGTCGCTGATTAGCATTTCCTGAACAATATGTTTTCCGGCCTTATCGGACCTCTTGTTCAGTACGTCGACCACCTTGGCCTTGTGCGACCTATCCGAGGCGCCTCGCTTTCCAATATCCACATAAGTAAAATTTCTTAGGCTCCATACTATGGCAACATTTCTATCTAGAAATAAACGCATGTCCTCCCTACGGTCCTTCATCCCGTTTTTGACTCATGTCGGGGTGTGAAGCTCACGAGTTAAGCTATAACACAAGTAACGTTATATCAGTCATGCTTTTATCATCATCCATAAAGCTCTGCTTTTCAACAAAAGCTTTGATCCATGCATCTCAGCATGCCACACATTCATCCTAGACCGTACAACTGATAGCTACCAATATATAACCTCTAAGCTCGTACGTCTCAGAGAAGGGTGTTAAACTAAATGAATAAATTCTCAGCTACCAAACATATATATTAAGTAGAAATTAAGTAATACAACTCAGAATACCATGTTAGAAACACAATCCATTTACAAGCCCGTTCCGGGTTTAAATGAAACTGGAGGCACCTTATTCCTCGTCTTATATGTCCAATACAAGAGAAAGGCCCTCGCACATCCGGACAATCAACAAGTACGTTCAGACAACTGCCACCTTTACCCATATCCAGGGCATAAACAGTAATCCATTCGATGTGAAGATTCCCGGTCTTGCACCATCTTCTTTCCTCATTGAATTCGTATATGTTGATTGTAGTAACTTTTATTTTCTTTATTTTACTTGAATGTTGATTTTGTTGGTGCCAGCGGCTTTTACAAAGGTTACCGGAGAAGCTCATTGGGAAATTCTTTTACGTGCACGTGCAATTGTGACTTAATGCTATGTACATAATGATTCTTAGCTCTTACTTTTCTGCATCTGTCGATAATTGATTTTGATTAACTTGCACTGACATCGTCCATGAACTTTTTTCCTATTTATTCAAAGATTGATAACATACAAATATGAATATAAGCTACATCAGACTGATCCATTAGTTTATGACTTCAAATCATCTTTTGGTTTTTGTAAATTAGCAATGCAAGCATTAGGATGTAAAGCTCTTGGGTAACTGGTGGCCATGAATTGTAAGGGAGCATGTTTTTTTCCATTTGATGCTAAAAATTAACTATTTATTACTTTATTGTAACTCATAAAAAATTAAAATGGATATGGTTGCGCTAATTGGTGCTCTGCATAAGATAATTTCATAACTGAGTCAAGAAGAATGTTAATGTTTAATTTTGAAGCTTGTACATTTTTTCTTGTTGATCAATGCATTTTCCAATCTTTGAAATAGATCGTAGTTGCAGTTCAAGCTGGAAAACATAATAATTCTCTAACTATTGACCAATGGGGTAAAATATTAGTGCGACTTCTAGGTGCACTTGCTCATAGCTGGTTTCACAGTACTATTACTTTGAAAATATTCTGAAGAGATGGTTAATCAACAAATTAACACGATTATTAGCCAAATATTTATATACCATTGTTCAGTAATTACATTAATGTGAAAACAACTACCACACTACACAATATCGTATAGGATATCACATTTTGCAAGATAGAATAACTTGGTTTGGAGAAAAAACAGCAGATTATTTTTTCCAACTTCCCATATTTTTATATTTGATTTTCTGATTATGAAATTTAAAATGTAAGTTTATGTGGAATGTTGAGATCAAATCATCATAGTTATACACTAATTCATCATCAATGCAATTGAATTTATATTTTAATTTTATGGGAATATGTAATGCATTTTAATTCGTTCTTTTGTCTTGTTCAAATCATATATCTACTGGAATTGCCATTGCTGAGAACGATTTGTCTATGATCGATTCTGAAAGAACCAGGATGCCAATGTGTGAGGTATATGTGTATATTCATTCTTTTTTGGTTCCCTTGGAAAATATTTGTAATCTTAAACAATCTGAAACTTATTCTTTATTTACCTGTTACACTTTGTTATTAAATCTGGGTCTTTATTTCAACATAAACGGCTACATAGTTGCAGTAAAGCTTGATTTCTTCTTCGCAAATCATTTGGGACTTTGTGGATATTACATGTCTTTTTAACTATGCTTTGTCACATGATAAATTTGAGGCTTCTATATACTTGCAGTGATTTACATGAAATTGAGCTAGTTGTATTGGTTGTTTGATTAGATTGATGCGATAAGGAAAAGGTATAAGCAGTGAACCATTTGCCTTACGTTGTCATTGTAAAATGCACATATTTTTTTATTTTTTTGGCATGGCAAAAAAAGTGTTAAAATACTTGATAAAAAGACAGGTATGTTCCAAAGAAAAAGTCCATGTAATATTTTTTCCAATGCATTTTATTTGGACTTATTTCTTCAGGAAAGAGCATTAAAGAACACTACCAATCGATCAAAGATGAAATGGGAGTAAAAAAAATGGTTCAGTCTCTACACCGTGACATCACATTCGACGTGGAATGGTGTTAACTTCTACTATTGGTCAAATTGAGACATGGAGTCTAAAGCATTATGATGCTGAGAAGGGTTGGATTGGAGCAGAGCTCAAGCCTTTATATGTAAATATTTAAAATTTTATTTTTAAAATTAATATAGTTATTCTAATACTCAATATAATGCAATATATTATTAGGATAAAATGATGGAGTTGAGAAGTCAACAACCTCCAGAAGAATTGTCTGATAAAGAGATTATGGAGCGTGTACTTGAACGTGATTTTGTATACTTGAGAGGATGAAGTCGATCTTCTAGTTTCACAACTTCTACTTCACATAAGGAAAATACTATGGATAACAATCAACTTATGAAGAATTAGTTGAACGACTTAATGATACAACTTTCCGCGTTAATGCTACTAATGAACAACTTAGTGTGATTGTAGATATACTTTGTCGTAACAATTTAATGGAACCACCTTCACCACGTCAAACAGACCAAGCTTCAGATGCAGATTTGAGAGGGTCACTATCTTGTTCAGTTCAGTCGCATGATGATTCTTAGTTTATTTAGATTAATTTGCTATGTAATAAACAATATGAAGTTTTTTATTTTGGTTGGGGTAACCTTAGAAGTTTAACTTTATGACTTATTCTAGTATTGAAGATTATATAGAATGTTAGCATTGAATATTTTATTATTGTATATTTTTTCAGTTTATTTCTAACAAAAAACAGTCACAAATAACTGTTAACACCTTCTACCTAAACATAACCATTCAATTTGACAAAAATATGAATCGTCTAATAAACTAATAAAATGAAGCCATATGTGCTATTACAATAATGCTATGTGGTACAATAACGTTATATAATGTAGACCGATGACATAATGCCACGTGGCAAATCAGATAATGCCATATGGACTAATCAAATAATGCCATGTGACCTAAAAAATGATGTCATATGCACTAATCAAATGATGACACATGAATAAATTATTTTTTGACACATGAAATAACCATTAAATGCCAAGTGTCGGCATTAATATATGCCATGTGTATACTACTGCGACAACCACATCAGCAACCATGTAGGATGACACATCATCAGCCATGTCAGTAGCCATGTAGGATGACACATCATTAAACACATCAGTTGATGACTCATCATTTGAGTCATAACGTAGTGGGGTCCATTGATTCTTTTACCTACCAATATCAATAAGCGTAGGTGAATGCTCTTTCTCTACTAACTTTTACCTACCAGTTTCTACCAATTCAATATTGGTAGCTAAAATATATTACCCACCATTATGTTATTTTTACCTACGCTTACAATTGGTAGGTAAAGACACCATTTTCTTATAGTGACATCCATCATCATTATCTTACTTCATTCCTATAGCGTTCGTCAAACCAACCTACTATTTCTGGATTCATCCGGCACATACACAGTTGTTAAAGTGGTTTTGGGTATTGGCAGAGAGTATGACAATATTCGATCTCGGTCTCTTTAATAACCAAACACTTATTTCACACCAACCGAATTTCTACATTTCAAATGGATCATAATATATATCAAAATACCAGATTTACTTTCAAACCATTTCAATAGTCAAGATAGAATATTCTTTATATTAAAACCTCCGTTTAAAACCAAGCTTAGAATCTTGAAACAAATTCCAATTTTAAAACAGTTTGAATATATAAAATAGTTAAAAATATATATTAAAATGGTTTAGATATATATTTGAAACAGTTTGAAAATAAATAGTTAAGAAAATAAAGGCTTACATAAAGAGTTTGAATTTAAACTAGGCTTTAGCAAAGTTTAATTAAATGCATATGTACGTTTAAATATTAAAGTAGTTTGAAAAATGGATAATTGATTGTTAAAATAGTTTGCTAAAAATAGTTAATATATATAAGTTAAAAACAAATAGTTAATGATGTAAAGTCGTTATTTATTTAAGTATTTTATTAAAATAGTTAATATATATATATATAAGTTAAAAATAGAGTGGTTTATAAAATAAAATAGTTACTAAGCAAAATAGTTTATATAATGGTTAAACATATTACAGTTGGAACTTAGAATCGGTTCTTCCAAATTTCAATTTAAACTTGAAGTCATGTTCCTATTTCAACTCGATTTCGATTTCAATTCAATTCTACTTCCAATTTAAATATAATTTAAACAATTCGGTTCAAATATTTGAGGTTTTTCAACTAGAATTCTCACTTTGAATTATTTCAAATCATAATAGTCTCGAGTTCACAATTCAAATATCACTTTAAATCGAGTTAATTCGTAGTAAATTTCAAAGATGGATAAATAATTCAATTTTAGTAGATTCATTTCATATTCAATTTCATTTTTTTAGCTTCAGTTTACAACATTAGATAATTTCCTTTAGCTTCTATATTTCAAAATCCAAAGTTTAAGTTCAAAGGAAATCGATTTATAAAACATTGTTTATATTCTTTTTAAAGCAATATTTCAAAATTCAAGGTTAAAAAAATATATTTAACCAACCAGTGTCGTATAAGGTTTCTATCTTATGGCCAAGTAATACTTAAAATATAATTTTAGTATTTTGGAAAAGGATATATATCATTTCAATCCAAACCGGGGTCATAGGTATTTATCATTTCAACTTACGTTCTTAATTCCATTTAATGATTAATCCTAAATTTATTTGATACCCGTAACATCTAAGGCAAATGGTTGGGATTAATCAACCCAAACAAATAGTCGTATATAATAAATGTGAATAATGGGTAAATTCACACAATTAAACATCGATATATCAAACCAATCCATCCAAGGCATCCATCAACATCAATCCATCCAAACAATTCAGCATCACATTCATTTACTAAAAGATCAAGTGTCGGGTTTAAAACTAGTAATTTAAAGGTCAAATTTAACTATAAAATTTAAACTAACAATCAAATTAAATTACACTATCGATGTCAATCAACATAAATATGCAATTTTAACCAAATAACAATCAATACAATCATGTCATAACATGATTTTAATTTAACTAACATTCGAATACTTTAGTTAAGCGGAATGAGTTTAATCACTCACCTTAGGTTTCGAACGCCTTTGAAATTCAAACGAAGGCCCAAAATTTAACTATCTCCAGATCCAACCAAACCAACTCCATGACATCCGGAATTCCAATACGAACCTAAGGAAACAAACCGCAAGTCAATCAGAGGTCGTATAAGAAAGTTATTCATGTTTGAACGTTTGCAATTCAAATTAAAAATAAAATAGTTAACAATTGTAGATCGCCACGTCAGCGTTCCCTTTCAAATGTTCTTCTTCGTGTAGAAAACATGTCCTGGGTAAAAACACGAATAGGAAACCCAACAAATCGTTCCAATCCATGAATCACGCAACCCTCAATCCTTGACAGGACCATGACCAGGAGCAGGAAACCCAACAAACTGTTCCATCCATTAATCACGCAACCCCCAATCCTCGACCGGACCACGATCAGGAGCCGCCACAACATGCACTTCCTTCAATTCCATCTTCAACCTGAATCTGAGCCTCCGTGGTGGTCCCCTTCTCCCTTCAAGAACCAAAACTGCAACTCATTCGAAGGTAATTTCTGGCGATTTGACACACGAAGAACAATGATGAACCGTATGGATTCGAAGACCTTGCGAAACGCTACAATTCTCTAGTTGGAAATTTCTCGAATAGTTGAATGGATTTAAAGATATTAAAAGGTGAAGTTTCGAAGAATAGTGGCCATTCGAAAAAAAAGAAACGGAAGCCACTGATTTAGGATTCTGAGTATTAATTGATTAATAAAATGTCTCATTTTGCATGCCTTAAGGCCAAAAATGGGTCTGTGTCCAATTCAAGCCTGCAAATAGTTGAAGTATAGCTTTAAAGGCCTTCTAAACGCAATGGAAATAGTGGCAAAGCCCAATCCATCATCACTAGCAGTTGCACTTAGAATTCCATTATTTTAATTAAATTGTACACATAAATTTCTATGTGTTTTAAATTCACACAATCAAACGATAAGTCCGATGGCTACGAAATTTAAAACCTGACAATAATTCAATATTCAAGATTCAGTGAAACTAGTTGTGTCAAAATTCGAGACTATGTGAAAACTAGCTATTTTATTCTCAAATCGTTAATCGATATGCGTTTATATCGCGCACGACCACATAACAACTTCGATTGACGCAAAACTTGAAATTTCACACTAATTTACAATTTCGGATCCAATGAGACTGATTTCATCAAATTCTAAGATGGTTTGCAAAATGGCTATTTTAACAAGTTCATTAATATATTAAAATATTCAGTTTTCTTTCTCTTTAAATTGAATTAAGGAGTGTATTAACTTTGTTTACATCGAAATAGAATTCAAACTAACTTTATAAATCAAATTTCATTTATTTTAAATTCCAATTTTAATTATTAATCAAAATCAATTTGGATTTCAATTATAAATTTATCAAATCCATGTCATTCAAATATTTTAATATTTAAGTTTCAACTTTCAATGTTCATATATATAAACTAAATTGTAATTTGATTTGCAATCTAATTCAAGTTACCATTGTCATAATAGCTTGAATTTCATTATTTAAACAATTATATAAGTTCACACCATGAATAGTCAAATTAAATCATTAAGTTTTTAATTATAGATTTATTAACTTACTTTAATTCAAATACTTTAAAATTAGATTCCATATCTCAATAATTAATAATACAAACCAAAACATAGTTTCATTTACAATCAATACAAGTTATTATTGTTATAACAAGTTGAATTTCGTTACTTAAACCATTAAATTAAGTTTACATCATAAATCTCCACACTTAAATCATTAAATTTCATTTATAACCATATAGTATTCAAAAATCATATTAAATCCAATAATTTAAATAGTCGAAAAATATGGGTTGCTACAACTTACGAATTATATATCAATAATTTATTTCATAGCATTACATAAATGCTATACGAATATAACATTATATATGTCTAATGTTATATGCATATATTATTTTATTGTCCTTCAAACTAAATTTTAAAACTTGCGTTATTCATACTAAAATTGTTCCCACGTTTTTCCTTCAGCCTAATTCTCTCTTTATTAAGTATAAGTCAATTATGTGATAAATGATTCAAGATTAGATTTTGAAAAAGGAAAATGTAACATTTTTTATCATTTTTTTTTGACGTTCTAAGGTATAAGAAATAAAAATATTTACTAAATATGAACTTTAAGAATAATAATGATTTGTGCTTAACCAACAAGTCATAACGATCCATGGTTATGGCATATTATTTTTTAAAACATAAAAATGATACTTTTGAAGTGTTTAACATTTTTGCTAAGAGAATTAAGAACTAAATGGATGAAAAATAAAAATATATATGAAGTGGCCACGGTGATGAATTTGAATATTAGCTCTTTGATTTTTATTTTTATTTTGCATTAAAATGGGAACTACTCAACTTTTTGTTTCCACAAATACCACAACAAAATGGTGTTGTAAAAAGGAAAAATCATACTATACAGGATTGTGTAAAGACGTTATGAATAGTAATGGTTTACCAAAACATTTTTAGGTCTAAGCCGTTGCTACTGCATGTTATCTCCTAAGTCATGTTTCGTTGAGACTTATGATTAAAAGAAAACCTATTATGAAATATTTTTTGATAAAAAGCCTAAAGTAACATATATTCTCATCTTTGAAACAAATTTTTTTATTTTAAATACTAAAGATAATCTTGGAAAATTTGATCTAAAAACAGATATTTAGATTTTCGTTGGATACTTAAATCGCAGCAAAGCGTATAAAGCTTTTAACAAACGAACATCTTTAATTAAAGAAAGTCATCGTGTCTCTTTTGATTAAGAATCTGGAATTAGAAAAATTAGTAATGATGATGAAAGAATAATAACAATAATATTGAAACTATGAAATAATTCACCACTAAGAATTCTAAGAGAACGTCCTATTGATAAGGACAAATTTTTAAAATAGGCTAACTTTTAAAACTAATAGCAAGTATAGGCCTATTTGAAAACTATTAGCAAATATAGGCCAGTTTTTGCCACCTCAGCGATGAGGTGGCAATTTTTTTTAAAAAGTATACGGGGGCGCACTTGGCAAGTGCGCCCCTTGTAAATCATACGGGCGCACTTGTCAAGTGCGCCTTTGTTAAAATATATGGGCGCACTTGGTAAGTGCGCCCATGAAAAATAACAAAGGCGCACCTGTCAAGTGCGCCCATATTTTCCTGCTAAGCAACAGCTTCAGCTAGCTGCTACTCCACCTCCTTTTTCAACCTCAACTTCAACCGCAAATGATATCAAACATAAAATCAGCATGTCGTACATGAATATAAATCAACTTCAAACACAAATACATAAAATCAAATTAACATTCGATTACAAACATAAACACAAATAAAATTCGATCACAAATTCAAAGCGGACATGATTCACTTACAAACACACTAATACAAACACTTAAAAAAGAACGCTCGTGGTGACGTTTAATCTTGAGTTGGTGGAGGTTGAGAAGGTCCTGATATTTGCGATTGAGTTGGGTCATGTGAAGGTTGAGAAGTATCGTGTCTTCTTTTCGTTCTTCGCTCCCCGGGGCGTTCTAGTCTATGTCTACCAAGTAATGTATCAATTAGTTTCTTCAAGCTCATACATCGTGGTCGGACGTCGCGCTCCGGCACTCGACCACGTCCAACATCCTCCAAGCCCCTTCCCACTGTCTCTAGCATGTCAACCTACAAATTGGGTTATTTAATCACATATAATTTCTTAAATTTAGGAATTGAAAATTTTAAGTGCATATAGTAAAACAACAAAGCAAAGTTAAATACTTACAACATCTCGCTCAAGCGGTGCACGAGCGGTGTATGTTCGTTCGTGAGCGGTCCGATCCGCGATAATGAATCTTCGAGTGATCGTCCAATACCAACTCATGTAATTTGAAAGCCCATCGGGAGGAATACGTTGACGAACAATACGGTTATGCCTATCGTTCCATCGAATGATAGCAAAATCCAAATTTGGTTTCTGTTCGCAAGGCTCAGGGATGTGTGGTTGAAGACCAAATTGTCGCATCACTCGATCCGGATTATACATCTCTACAGTTCGCATGCATATGATCGGTGTCTTGCAAAGCCAACTAGGCATGCCATTTATACATATTTGAGGAAGATCGGCTAGCACATCCTGTGTGTAGGGATTCCACACAACAACATCGTTTGTAAGCATGTCGAGCTGATCACGATAGTAAGTGGTAACTTGCTTTGGAGACTCAATCCAACTCCTATTTCCAAACCACCTACGATACGAAGTAAATGTAAATAAAGTATGTAAGCATAATATTTGTAATTGAAAAGACTAATGTTTAGCCGTAAGTGATACGAGTAATCCAATTGTTCATACACAATACTCATGACAACTAAGGCATGTACAAGCTTTATACTCGTCCTGTTTAGGTGTAAATGAAATGAGTAATCTAATTTCTCAAAACAAAATACCTTGCACTATACGGTAATGTCCTGTCGATCTGCGTAGATAAAGCCACATTTTGTCGACCTATAGGAAGATGTGTCCATGACCAAAGCTGTAAAATAAATAAAACATTAATATGGAAGGATTGCATACTACATATGGCCATTAATAATTGTACATATTAATATTTACCTGTAGAAGAGAAAGGCAACCGGCTATTGATTTAGATTTACAGAGCGCGGCATTTGTTAGCTCAGTGTATAATGTACTTAATATAGCGCTACCCCATGAATATTGTGCACATTCATCCAAATTTCTTATAAATAATAGCCAAAAAAGGTTTACTCGTCCTTTAGAATGATCGGGACAAAGACGAGAACCAATCAAGTGTAAAATAACGGCCCTTGCATGATGTTCAACTTCCTCGTCTGACGCATCCTCTGATGGTTCATTTTCAAACATTTTACGAAGCCAAGTCATCTTAATTGTTGCGCCTCTAACTTCATTCTGATTTGGCACCACTCCTAAACACTCATAACAAACATCTTCGTAGTTACTGAGATGTGTAGCATTCAAGGCATTTCCTTCCACTACAACACCCAACAAACAGCTAACATCTTGCAACGTGATAGTGATTTCACCGGTGGGAAGATGGAAGGTGGAAGTCTCCGGTCTCCACCTGTCTACCAATGCGGTTATTAGTGCATGATCTATCTTAAAAAAGCCCAATCGAGATATTTCTTGGAATCCGGCTCGTCTTAAAGCTAGTTGAACTCTTGGTGAATTTGATGTAATATGTCTTAACTTGCTAGAATGGTCTTGACAATCTAGAGGCTCGTCACTCTGCAAATTCAATAAGGGACGAACGCAATTGGTTAGCGCATAGAAAATAAAAGTTCTTAACTAAAACACAAGAAAAAATGTATTTGAAATACCTTCATTAATTCGAGATTGTTGCTTCTATGTTCATGTTGTAGATACAAAACACTTGCGTCGATAGGACCCGGTTCCAACTCTATAAGAAAAAAAATGTATTTTCACTAAAAATACATGAAAGTTTTGACTGAAGCTAGGTTGTAAAACAAGCAAATCACCATATTGTAATGAACTTTCTATTGTAATGAACAAGCTAATCACCATATCGTAATGAACTTCCTATTGTAATGAACAACCAAATCACCATAAACAAGTAAATGGCCAAATAATGAACTAGGGTTGAACAATTGAAGTATTTACCTCTAACCGCATAAGAGGAGGATGAACCTTCCATTATAGAACTAATTTAGTGTATAAGTAATGAAGGATTGGAGTATTTGAAAGTTTGGAAGAGTAGAATTTTGGGTTTTTTCGTTTTAGGGATTTTGGAGAGGAAGGAGTGTATGGATGGAATGAGGCAAATGAGGCTGCTGAGTGGCATATAACAGCTCGGCTTGGGCGCACCTGCAAGATGCGCCCGTGTAAATATAGACGGGCGCACTTGTCAAGTGCGCCCGTGTAAATATACACGGGCGCACTTGGCAAGTGCGCCCGTCTATATTTACACGGGCGCATCTTGCAGGTGCGCCCTGGCCGAGAACAAAAACCAGAAAACTGGTACCTTAACTTTTGTCTATCAGTTTGCAAAACTGATCATACAACCACTCAGCTACATTTCATACGCTTATAAAATGCGAACATTCGCTATTGACATGGAAATCATTCATTCATCAAACTGAAATTACAAATTGTTCATTACATTACAAATCATTCAAACAAAATCTCAAAATACATTTCCAAACATTCTCTTACAAAGTGCTCACTTCAATCAAATAGAACTTATTTTGACGGACATGTCGATCTTTTGTGACCTTTTTGACCGCATTTGCTGCAAGTGTTTTGTTTACTTCCTCCCATTTTATCCATCATACCTTTAATTCTTGTCGAACGCGGACGTCCCGTCTTTCTTTTTGTACGCGGAGGCAATATGGTCGGACCGTGATAAGCATCCCAATATCTACTATCGGGAATCGGATGAAAGCTTGGAGCGTAACTTGCTTTATATTTTTCAACGGAAAAGCACGATGAACAAAAATCATAGTACGATATATTTGCTCCTCCAACGGCTTGAGCACAAGCGGCCATCACATGCAAGCATGGCAATTTTTGCAATAGCGGAATGTTGCAAGTGCAAGTACATACATTATCATGTAAAGTCACGGTAAATGCTCTTCCAAATTGATCGTTCACTTGCCATTCGCTTTGATTGAATCTAACAATTCCACAATGTCGTGCTTGTTTTGCTCTTTTGTCTAAAAGAGCTTCAACTTTTGGAGTCATTTGCTTTACAAATCCTTCGGCGTCGGAACGACGTTTCATAAAATAGTCGTTCAAACGGTAAAACGTTCGTGCTACTAAAGACTTGACCGGCAAAGCACGAGCACCTCGTAAAACTCCGTTAAAACTTTCGGATACGTTTGTTGTCATCATCATAAATCGTCCACCATTATCCTTGCATAGAGCCCAATTTTCTTCCGCACCTCGCAAACTCTTTTCAATCCACGCATGTGCATCCGGCGAAATGGTTTTCAAGTGGCCTCTTAACTCTTTGTATTGCAACTCATCCGTAGCGCTAGCACATGAATAGAATAAGTCTACCAAGTTTTTTTGAGTAAATCCGGCAACTTGAAAGTTAGCTTTGAGATGCCTAGCGCAAAAGCGGTGATGGTGATTTTGAGGCCAATTTTCTAATGCTCCCGGAATACCTTTCATTCGATCGGATATGAAAGTCAAACATCTATTGCGAACACTATGTATGAGATAGTACATGCATCTAAGAAACCAATCCCAATTATCTTTTGATTCGGAATCTACAATTGCATATGCTAATGGAAATATACTATCATTTGCATCAACTCCGGTTGCAACTAACAATGTGCCTTGATATTTCCCGTATAAATGTGTACCATCAATGCAAATTAACGGTCGACAATGCGCAAAACCATCTATAGAAGCACCAAATGCCCAAAATGCACTTTTGAAAAGATCTTTGTCATTCGTAAGTCTTTCATATTCAATCTTAAAAACGGTTCCTGGATTATGTTTTTTTATAGCAGCCAAATATTGTGGCAACTCAACATATGATGTTTCCCAATCTCCAAAAACCGTCTCAAGTGCTTTCCGCAATGCTCTATATGCCTTGAAGTAGCTAATTTTGATGAAAAAAGTTTCCGACATTAAAACTTGAATCGCAGAAGGAGTAGTATTCAAATCCGATTTCACAAAAGGAAGTATTTTATTAGCAACAAATCTACTCGTCGCTTGCTTGTGATTAGAATTGATGACCGGATTAACACAAGTATGATTGCCCTCATATTTCCTAACTTCCCACCTTCCCGTCAATGATTTTTTTGGGATAATAGCATGTATTCTCCACTTGCAATTGTTATCAACATTACAAATTGCAGTGTACTGTTTTGTGCGGGATTTTATAGGCTTAAAAGAGACAGAATTTTTAATAGACCACTCACTAAGTTGTTGAATAAGCATTTCCTTGGTTTGAAACTGCATCCCAACGTGAAAGCCCGAATCAACACAATCTGCGGTAAATGTGTCTCTAATAGGAGCTACATTTTGAATCAACGATGTTGCCATGATTTGTGCACTACATAAATCATCTGTCAAAGGCATCTCAAATTCCATTTGTTCGTTGATCTCGTCTTCATCTTCTTGCACCAATGATGCTTCATTATTTTCGTTTTCATTTTCATTACCAATTCCAAACTCAAGCGGATCATTGTTAGCTTCCATATTTTCCATCCATGCCACATCATTGTCCATCGAAACAATTTGCATGCTATCAATATGTGGTGAGATACACCCTGCATCATCATTTGCGTGTCTAGAACTTGAACCACCAGCATGCGCCGTATAACTGTTAACAAAAACTATATGATTAGAACACTACAAATTTTAACTATTTAAATGTAAAATTTGCAAACTTACTTTGTATTCACAAATGTAGAAAATATTGGACTTGGATTACTTTGATGAGCACAACCTACATCATCGTTTGCGGGTCTAGAACTTGAACCACCCGCATGAACCGTATGACTATTAACAAAAGTATGAGATTAGAACACTACGAAATTTAAATATTCAAATGTAAAATTTACAAACTTACTTTGTATTCACGGATGTAGGAAATATTGGACTTGGAGTGCTTTGATGAGCACAACTCGGAATGGTTCCGATAATTTGAGTAGAGTGTTGGTTTACATTAGTATTAGCTGCCTCTTCATAATGTCTCAACTCCTCTTTTACTACAAATAACTCTATAACTTTCATATTAACTGAAAACATTGCATCGACATCTTCATCGTCATTTACATCAATAGCAGACGATCCAGACTCCGTCACCCACTTGCTTACTAATCTTACGTCGTATTTTTGCGAATCAATTTTTGTAACCCTATATACCGTTTCTTTTAATTCATGATAGGAGCAAAAAATTTTGACCTTTGAACCCTTTTGTTTGCCACCAACATACACCGGCGTATTATTTTCTTTCAAATTCAACTTCCCATCAAAATAGCAAATAATAGGGATGAACTCCGACATAGTCTACAATGGAAAATTTGCAAGGCATAAGGATAATTAATTGTTACACAAACATTAGTAACATAAAAAAGCATAGAAAAAAAGAAAAAAACTTAACATAGAGATTGAATGTAATTGAGAAACAAAAAAAATTGAGCTAGGGTTTGAGTTTAAACTAAATCAATACCTTCAAATTGTTGCCGAATAGCTGGTATAAGTAACACAATCAATAACCCTTGCTTAATTTGATTTTTTATGAAGATTTTAGGGTTTTTTGGAGCCAGTGGAAGATTGGTACGATTGGGTACTTTTTAACCCGAAATAGTAAAAAAGAAGAATGACAGAAGGTAGCAGGTAGGAGGTAGAGATTAAAGGGGGGAGAAAAAAAAAATATACGGGCGCACTTGACAAGTGCGCCCGTATGATTTACAAGGGGCGCACTTGCCAAGTGCGCCCCCGTATACTTTTAAAAAAAATTGCCACCTCATCGCTGAGGTGGCAAAAACTGGCCTATATTTGCTAATAGTTTTCAAATAGGCCTATACTTGCTATTAGTTTTAAAAGTTAGCCTATTTTGAAAATTTGTCATATTGATAATATAATCAGTGATATAAACACTAGAGTATCAACACAAATACAATTACATCAGATGAGTCATGTTGTATTTATATCCAATTTTAAACCGAAAAATTATAAAGAAGTGTCAAATGATGGTTTTTGGATTTGAGCGATGTAAGAAGAATCAAATTAATTTTAACGAAATGATGAATGAGAACTCGTACCAAGACCTAATGATCAATATGCACTGAAACTAAATGGGTGTTTAAGAGTAAATGAGATGAAAACATAAAATATTTGGACATAAAGTGAGGTTAATTTCTCAAGTATACAATAAAAAAGAAGGAATTAATTATAAAGAAATATTTTCTTTGGTAGCACATCTTGAAGCTATACGAACTTTGTGAGCTTTTTCTTATCACCATAATTTTTATTTCAAACAGAGGTCAAAACACTTTTTAAAATGGTTTCTTAAAAGAAAAATGTCTATACTGAAAAATCTTCTTTGTTTATACATGAAAAATATCCTAATCATGTTTTAAAACTTAAAATATTTTATATGGATCAAACAAGCCCCTCGTGCTTGATACGAAAGATTGAGAAATCATTTACTTAGTTCGGTATTTTAATTTGGAAAATAGATACAACATTATTCATTATAAAACAAAATAATAATAGAATGATAGTTTAAAGGGACAACTAACGACAAGGACAAAATTAAGGGCTTTTTTATTCATAAGGACAGCCCAATAACAATTTAACCAGAAGGACAATAAATTAATTATGTTTTAACGAGTGGAAACTCGTGCGATGCATGGGAGTATAGACTTGTAAGTGTTTTAGTTTGCATTCATAAATAAGTGGTGAGAATATATTGTATAGTAGCAAGATATATAATGTAAGTGATATATTTATGTGCTAGGATTCTACTATAGAAACTAAATTTTGTAGCAAGAAGTAAATAATGCATGTATAGCGCATAGGTATAGGTTGCACGTAGGGTAAACGGTATAAAATTTTATGTATCTCTATTGAGTTGATGAAAATATATATGTATAAAATGATGGATAAACAACCATATTATGTTATATAGAACATAACCAGTGTCGATGGCACGATGTTACTTTTCTTTTATTTAAATCATATTTATGGTAAAAATGTAAAATCTCTCGTACAAAATGGTCATACATATAAAGGATTAATATATTTTACCCAAAGAAACACAGTACGGGTTACTGTAGAGATAATAAATACCACTGAAAAATTAAGTCTTGTTTATTTTCACCCTCAATTACAAAATCTGCATTTTCTTTTGTTCCATTTGCTAACGGTATGGCAATACTGACATAAAAAAATATCATGAGTAACCTGACATGTTTTGAGAGAAATAACTACTACTAAACCATTTTGAAAAACATGAACAAAATATACTTAGTTTTCAAGAATTCATTAATTTTACATCATTTACCTATTAAACTTACATAAACGATGAACATAGATATTAAGCTTAATACCTCAAGACCATAAAAGTAACAACCAAAAAATATAATATCATGTAGCAAAACTTGTACGTATACGAAGTTAAATTCTGTAAACAATGCACACTACATGTACATGTAATTATGAAAACACACTACTAATAAGCAGTTATTAAACTATACACCCCAAGTAAAGATCAAACCAAAAAACCAAAAATTAACACATCAAATTCAGTCAGTAGAATGTACATTTCCTATCTAAACATGACATAAAAAATTAAGATTTCATTGCTGTGACAATCTAAGATCACCTGCTTAAAAAAACACAAAATCATCTTCTATCTTCCTCATGTCTCATTTATTCTACTGGTTCATGTTTTCCATTGTCTTCTCTTCCCCCTACGCTGTCGAACTGTATAAAAAAAAAGACAAAACTCAAAGTTCTTGGTAATTCATATATATCTAATATTTACTCATATTATCAAAAAAGAATATAAGGAAACTAAAAAGTTTGCTCAAGATCTAAAAGCAATAGTGAAGGAAAAAAAGGAAAATGACAAATATTTGTAATTTTCATTGCCTTTAACTTGGTAATAAATCAAATTATTCCTAATTAACTTGCATAGTTCACATGTAAATCCTTTGCCACAAAAATTTAATTATTGAATTATGATGTTGGATAATATACCATAAAATGTAAATTAGTTGTAAAATAGTTCTAGATATGTCTACAAAATAGTTGTAGATTTGTCTACAATTATTCATAATAATTGCAGACATCGTTGCAATTTTTCTTCCCTCCTTTAGTGTATGCAGTTCACCATGTGAAAAAAAGCAAAATTGCAGATATGTCTGTACTTATTAAAAAAGGGTGCTGATATTTTAAAAAAAATGCAGAATTCTTCCCTAATATTTATATTTTTTTGAATTTTTTTCACACAGTAGCGCAAAATTAACAAAAAAACACATTACAGGAAATAGGGACCCGGTTTAGATGAAAAATTACGGAGGAAGCCACATTGCATAAATTTCAAAACTAAGGATGTCTCCCTAATTTCCAGTAAAAAATATAACACCAATATCTGGTACATATTTGGTTCACAGATGCAGCTGTGAGTAATTTAATAATCATGTTATGGTTCTTATATACCGACATGCTTTCATCACAAGTGCTGCTTGTATAACTATGTCATTTTATCTTCCAACATACTGACAAACAGAGCACTAAAAAAAAGTGAAAACAAAATTTTTTGTCAAATAAGCATGCAGGATAACTGTACAGACATGAAGCAAAAAACTAAAATAAAATTTGCAGTCAAATTGTAGTTTAAAAATAGAACACCAATATCTGGTACATATTTGATTCACCGATGCAACTGTAAGTCTAGTATATACATACTGACATATAACTATATATATGATTTTTATCTAATAAACGAGTTTATTTAATAATCTTATTATATATCTAATCCCACATTTGGTTTGGCCATTGGAAAAAACATCTCAAATAATATGAGAGACTATGTTCTGAAACCAAATACACATTTTTGTTTTTAGTTTCCCAATGGTAACAAATGCAAACGTGGATGGTTGTACCAAAAAGGATGTACATGTTGTTTCAGAAACAATTTTCTAATTAGAATGAGAAGGTCTAGTCAGCGAAACTAAGAGCAAAGATGGCTTGAAGAAAAAATGTCTTTAACATAAACCATATCATATTGCTTACTGATCAAAATGAAGGCTATGAGGGTAAAAATAGGAAAATGGAGTGATACTAAAAACTTTTCTACAATCATGAAAGGAAAAGGACACGGATCCAGTATCAAATAGGATGCACATGTTGTTTCAAAAACCATTTTCTAATCACTAACAGTTTTACAAATCCAGTTTTACATATTCAAATCTTAAAATAATCACTTTATTATCTTCATGACGAAACTATTAAGCAGATCAGGCTAAATTTTAGATTAGCAATTGAATGCTGCGCTACTTCAAAATATATAGGACTTCTCATCTCCTGCCACAAAAACATTTTCATCCAAATTTTCGGTAATAGTGTCTCTTTGTAGGAAATTCTACTTGTTTTCATTTTTTCACTATTACTTCAATCAATCTTGCTTCTATATTTTTTACTCAACTTGCATCACATCCGCTAAGGATCTGCATGGAAGAAGCACACTTTATTATTGTGAATAATACTGAAAGAAGGCAGAGAAAGCTACCATGTAGATAAGATGCCATTCTGATAGGTACATTTATTTTATTAGATCTACCTTGTAAAATAAACAATAGAAGGTTGTATATAGACAATACCAAACATGGTGTAAATGACTGCTAATTCAAAACAGGTATAAGAATTAAAAAATAAACATGAAAGTAAAATAAATAATTATTTTGTTATTATTATACAAAAATGGATACTAAGAATTAAAGTTAAAAAAACTGAAATATCCAAAATAGGTAGGAAATATATATAATCACAACCCAATTAAGATGTGTAGACATGGATAATTATGTCTAAAAATAATTTTATTTGGTCAAACATGAAAATGAAATTATTTCCAATGAAATAAAAATTTCCATGTGCATCAGAGAACTCGCATCATACGCGCATTATGCATATATTGTAGAAATAAAAAATAAACATATTATTCTTTTCTAAGCTTGCGTGCATTTATAGCCAAGTAAGCACCAAGCAGTTGGATGGAACATTGAGTACGGTGGATATAATTTGTTGATATAGGAAAGAAATGTGTAAATGTTTGACAACATGAACTGAAATTCTGAAAAATATAATAGCCATAGCTAAATTCTCAGTGGTGCGTAATGAAAAATCTTGTTTACTAACAGACCTGAATAATGTGCTAGTCTCAAAATATCCTTTAATTTTTAATGCTTCATGCTTACCTGAATAATGAAAAATCTGTTACGCTTGTATAATACATGTATAATATAATAATACAGAAGATAACCTCTTTAACAGCATAAATGGAGAAGCTCATTCACTTGTCTTGCTTCTTCGCTTCACTGTACAGAACAACTCCGGTAACCGTAAGAGCATAGCCCATCATTCCTTGAACTGATACTGAATTTTTGAATATCAAAATTGAAATAATTACTACAACCGCGGCTTTATCATTTCTAAGAACCTTTTATGAAACAAACAGCAATGACAGTTACTATACGCTTTAAACCAAACAAACAGATTGGTCAGATTGATAACTTAGTAATGGTTACCTGAAGGATCAAAGCGTTTGCATGTTTGGTTACCAAAAAGTTTGTGAGGTTCACAAAATAGGCCATAATGGAATTAAATAAGAGATACCATATAATTTTGGTGTCTTCTCTGGCAAGTTGGACTGTTATGCCAACCACATTTTCCTCCATGAAAAGGGTTGCCAGAAGCAAGTAAACAACAGCTATAGGAGCCATGTATTGAAGGAGATTCATAGAGTTGTGCTTTTCCCTATAATATATATATGAACATGGTAAGAATACACCACACTGAACTAATATTTAAAAACAGGAACCAAAATATGTTTTATTTCAGGTTATGCAGAGTTGGCTCGACAAAAATAGCAGAATAAGTGAAAGAGTTTGATCAGAACACATCCAGCTACACGTAAACATCCATGGCGATCCCAGATGAACACTGTCAAAAAGGATATTACATAATTTGGAGCTAATAAGTAAAGAGGTTAAATTCAATGAAACTGATAATTTTTCAGTCTTTCATCTTTCTCATTGAACTGAAAAATAACCAAGACCATCCCAACATATATATATATATATGAAGAAAAGAAGGAATTCTTCAACCCTGCATTCATAATTTTCGTGCACAGTAAAAAATTACATCAAATTACATCATTTCCTAGGATTTTCGTATGAAGTGTTAAAATATATATTAGAATATTGAATGGAATAGTTGTTGGGTCCATATGCATCAATGTCCCGTAGATAGGTTTCATGTTGTAATCTATAAGAAACTGTAAGAAAGTTGGTTCACAAATTGGTCAAGAAGGAACAACACATAAATGCATATGTCCTCAGGTGATAATCATAGATTGACATTTCGAATACAAATTTTGGACATTGTTTGTTTCAAACAAACTGAGATTGAACAAAAACATGATAATTTCATAAAGTACGTTGAATATACACAAAGAAAGTTAATGTTGATGTTTAGAAAAACCTGCTGCACAATATGATGTATTGGTACTCAAATTTATAAACCATCTAAAATAATGGAGTTTTTCAACAAAGTTTGAATAGAATAACAATATTTTTTATATTAGTTTTGAATTTATTGAAAATGTTAATTTTAAGTGAAATATAGCAAGAGAATCGAAGCATATGTGAAAGGATGCACTAAAGGTAAAACTAAAAGCCTGAATGGTCAGCGTACCCCCGCAGGAATGCCTGAATCATAAGATAAACCTGAAAAGGTAAAGCTGCAAATAAAAAAGGCAACGAAGTTGTAGTTAATAGCTTTAAAGGGCATCAAAATGGAGTGGTTATGGGTAACAGTTGAAACATAAATACTGAGAACTAAAATGAAGGAAGTAGAAAGTGTCTTATCCTTTGAGTTTTGTTTCTTCCATTGCAATGGATGTTGGAAGTTAAAATCAACATCTACTATTTGAGTTGAAAAAAAGGACACTTGAATTTGAAGATTGGATTGCAATGGATAAAGACAGCTGAACCTTACCGACTTTCGTAAATTAGTAATTCACAAATAGAGCAAAACAAACCCTTTAATTCATGTCATTTTCCTTATGCCACACTTATTTTTTATTTTCTCCTCAAAAGACATGATTACTGAATTGCGAACACATATGGACTAAATATCCATAAAACATGAATCATTTTACTTGTTTATTTTTAAATTAGTGTTTAGGCATTTGAGTGCACCGTCAATGCTATAGGTTTTGCAAGATAACCGATGTATATCAACTTTGCAAACTGATGTACATTTCGGTCTATTGTTTTAAACTTAATTAGGGGTCAACATGGTAGGGTAACTTAATTTATGCAGATATGATTCAGTAAAAGCCTATTATATAATAATTCAGTAAATATTGGTATAAAAGGTAAATTAGATAATGAAACTAAAGTCGAGAAATTTTACAATCACAAATTCCATGCAATATAAACTGTAGAAAAAAATCTAAAGGAACATACCAAGTGCTAGGAAGATCAGAAAACCCAGTTCATGTTCTATGAAAGGAGAAGTGATATAATGTTAGTAAGATACTTCAGACGCTTATTCTACACATTTAATCAAACAATTCGTGTGCACCATGGCTGAATAAAATAAAACAGCTTATTTTTCTAAGTTAAACAGCTACTTACGAATCCAAACAAATATTCGAACATGTAATAAACATATGTTGATAACAAATTAAGGATCCACGGGACGCTTCTTCTACACATTTAATCAAACAGTTCATGTGCACCATGGCTGAATAAAGTAAAACAACATATTTTACTAAGTTAAACAGTTAGTTGCGAATCCAAACAAATATTCGAACAGTAATAAACATATGTTAGATAACAAATTAAGGATCCACACGACGCAAAGAACGGAAAATAGAGACGGAGAATCCATGAATATTGGCTAAGCATAAGATTCTTCTACAAAGAAAAACAGGATGACGGAAAGGTAAAGAAATATATAATATTATCAGAAGAAGATATTATTACCTTCAGTTGGAAATAAAAGCTTCTGCTACTCTCTGTCAATAATCATGGGGCCTATTGCAAAATTTTGAAAACATGATTAGTGTAAACCAAAGGAAAAACCGTAAACTGCAATCATGTATTTAAGATAAAGTAGAAAAAAATTACCTAGAAGTCAGTTAGGGGTCCGATAGTTGAACATAGAATGAGAGTGAATCTGAAGAAGATAATACGGCTGCCATTTGAGGAGGAAATAGCAATAACGATGACAGTTAATTGACTTAATAAGGTAGAAAGTAGTGGCCCACGATCATAACGTTCTGTTAACGTGTCATGTTAAATCAGACAGAGTTAATGGTCCAGTTAACCTATAAATGACGTGTCAAAGTTATTGTCCATCTGATATCCACTTCGGTTCAGATCCTGACCATTCTTTGTCTCTTGGTTTGTCTTACCAAGGGATTTTATTATATAGATTCCCTAAATCACGTGCCATGTTTCTTCTTCGTCGCCCCTATCTCGCGTGATTTTTTTCTCGTTCAATTAGTTTTTTCTCCATGATTTGATCTTCAAACATATCTCTCATTCAATCATCTTCGGAATCGTTCGAGCTCCTCAATTTATTCGATTTGCCTAATTTTATCGTTTCAGTTGACTTCGTCGATTCATGAAGGTACCGTGAATTTTGATTCGGTAGGCAGCAAAGATGATTTCGTGAATTCGTCGTAGAAAATCGAATGAGAGAGATGAACGATAGAGTTGAGCGACAGAAAATACTTTTAGTGATTGTGAATTTAGCCGCAGTTTTTAGGTATCAGTTTACTATTTTTTAAAATATCAGTTTTCCTGAATTAACAGTGTTATGCTTTTGTATTTATGATTTTGGTCCTATATCAGTTTTGTACGTGTACTGTTGCATTAGATTTGCAAATCAATCGAAATTATGTCATTTTAATCAATCAAAGTGGGATGTAAACATTTTTTGTATTAGTTTTTCTTTAAAATATCATAGCAGTTTTTAGGTATTAGTTCTATATTTGTTTAGGTACCAGTTTTATATTTTCTAGTTGAATTTAAATCATAGCAGTTTTTAGGTATCAGTTTTATATTTTTTTAGGTATCAGATTTATATTTTCTAGTTGAATTTACATCATAGCAGTTTTTAGGTATCAGTTTTATATTCTAGTTGAATTTACATTATAGCAGTTTCTAGGTTTCAGTTTTATATTTTCTAGTTGAATTACATTATAGCAGTTTTTAGGTATCAGTTTTTTATTTTTTAGATATCAGTTTTATATTTTCTAGTTGAATTTACAGTATTATGTTGGTATAAGTTTTGACTGTGTATGAAATACTTGCAGATACTGCATGCTGTTGGAATTTACTTGAATTCAAGACTGGATTGAGTACAAGTAAAAGTAAATGCTTGAATGCATGCTTGGAATGGGGAACAGTGTTCTATGTACTTAGATTATGTAGGAAAACAATGTATCATATTAAATCAGTAATGTATCATTGTAGGTATCATATGATACAAGTGGGTATTATTGTGTATTACTGAGAATAATCTCATTTTGTGATAATTGAATTGAATTGATTGCTATTATTTTTTTAATCAGTAGGTATTATTGAGAATAAATATTATTTTTGTGAGATTTTAATTGAGTAGATGGGTGTTTCTTTTATCAGTGAGTATCAGTTAGAATTAATGTTGTATATCAAAAAAAGTCAATTACCAAAGCAAACAACACAAATCTACCTACTTGCCACAATTTTCATACACTAAGCCATAAAACTGATACCTAAAAAAATATAAAACTGATACCTAAAAACTGCTATAATATTTAATGACAAAAGTAATACACAAAATGTTTGAATCACAATTTGATTGTTTAAAATGAAATAAATTAGTATGAGTAACAAAACTGATGCAGCAGTACAAGAACAAAAGTAAAATAGCACCAAAACTATAAACAAAACAGCATAACACTATTAATACAAGAAAACTGATACCTAAAAAAATAACAAACTGATACCTAAAAACTGCTGAACTATTTTAAACTAAAACTAATGCAAAAAATGTTACATTACAGTTTGGTTGATTATAATAAAATATGTTCGACTGTAATACATAGATAATGCAACAATACAACTACAAAATAAATACAACATTAAAAACCCAACAAATGAATATAAAACAGTGTTATTAAACAAAAATGATACCTAAAAAAAATATAATTGATACCCAACTACTGAATAGCCGATCATTAAAATTGGAAAAAAAAAACATAAATCATCTTGCGAAATAAAAAAAACCTAATTGGCAGAAACGAACATTAAAGTATAATGATTATAGCAACAAAAAAAAAAATCAGTCGATGTTGATTTTTGAGATCGATTTCGTGTCGAATATTGCTATTTCGATTGATTTCCGACGTTCGACTGTAGAAGACGCAGCGGATTTGTTTTCATTCGATTTCCAGTTGAGATGATTTTGTTAATTTTGATTTGCTGATTTCGTTGTACGAAATCGAAAGAGAGGAATGAACGACTGGAATTTTTAGGGTTATGTCCTTTTAGATAAATTTTTAAGCGCGTGTCCTTGTGGATAAATTATTAATGCCGATTGTCCTTGTCATTAGTTTCCTGTAGTTTAAATCTAATTAGATGATATATTTTTAGACCAATTAATGAGAACCTATGTTAAATTTTTTCATAATCAAAAATAAATTAAAAATGTCACATATGGCAAAAATATACTTTTTCTTAAGTCTACAAGTTAAAAAAACTAAATAAAGGAATTTTTAAATTTCAAGAAAAATATTGTAAGGAATTACTAAAACGTTTTGGAATGGACAAAACTTCGGATAACCCAACTCCAATGAGTACTAGTTTGCATCTAGATAGAAATGAAAATGGAAAAATCTTCGATCAAAATCTATGTCGTAGTATGATTGGTCTACTTTTATATTTAACTGGTAGTAGATAAGATAGCATGACGAGCGTTTACTTATGTGCATGATTTCAAGTATTTTGATCTTTTTTTATGCAAAAGAAAATCCTTTGATTGAGGGGGGGGGGGGGGGTTGGATGATGTTGTTGTTGCTGGTCCTCCTCTAAAAAAAAAAAAAAAAACTTGTTGTTGTTGCTTTGATTCGTTCTGCCTCGACTTTGTATCCGTGGCGTTGTCATAGCTTGTCACCTCTCAATCCACGAAAGGTGAGCTTTTCACTCACAATTAATATTTGATTACAAGTTTATCGATACACATGAAATGATAGAAATTATCATGGTTAATAGCGTGGTTGCGTGATTGACAATAACATGAAATATTCGTTGACAGTTACATGACTTGTTAGTTGTTACCACATGAAATGATAGTTGGTAATTTATATGAAATGATAGTTGTTAATTACATGAAATAACAACGTCTGATTCATGTATTGTAATTGTTCTGATTCTTGTATGTTTTATATTTAGATTATTCATCATCCTTGTTATCACATTTGTAAGTTCCCGACATTATAAAATGCTTATGAAATTATTATGAAATTTGAAGTGGGTTATGAGTTGAAATGATATGTACACAGATTTGTATAATTGTGATTAATTAGATAATTTGATTTAGAAATTTAATCGAAAATTTTTGAGCTTAAATTAAAATATAATTTCTGAGATTTAAATTTGAAATTATGGTTTGATAAATTAGCTTATTAAATTATAAGATTAAATTGTTGAATTCCAGATTTAAATTAAAAGATTAAATTTTTGATTTATTTGAATTAATGAAATGATTTAATTTAATTCGATTTAATGAAAAGATTAAACTTTGAAATTTACATTGTTTTGATTAATTTGATCTAATGAAAAGTTTAAATTTAATTTGAAAATTAAACTTGATTTTATTTACTCGCATAAGAATGTCAATCCTGACTCCAATGTTGTTTTATTTTATGCTCAGCTAATACTAAGTAATCTAGTATATCGAAGACCTTTATTTCTGAAGACGAAGATGGAGTTGAAGATCAGATATATTATTAGCATTCTATAGCATTAGTTTATTCTACATGTTAAATGTATAATTATAATTATAGTGTAAATGTAAATATTAATTTGTTGTAAACAGCTTCATGAACTGTTTATGTACTTGGCATTTTATATATTATATTTTGTCCTTTTGCTACGAGATCTAAACTTGTTTTTCTACATCTTATTTTTTTAGAACAAACTTATTGATAATCAACCTTTTTGAACGGACTGAATCGCTCATGTCTAATTTATTGTCGATTTACTTGCAACTTACCGCCAATTAAAACAGGAATTTTTCTTTGGGGGTAAAAGCAAGCAAATAATTTGGTGTGGACAGCAATACTTGTGACAAATACGCCTAGCAACTCCTGAAACAAGCACAATAAACATGCCTAGCAACAAAATAATCGTCATTTATTGCTCTTTTTTGTTCTAAGTGTAAACTGCAAAATCAATAGCTAAACAAATGAAAATCAACTGAAAAGGGGAAAGAGGGGGGGAGGATAACCACACAAGCTTATAGATAAACAAGACAAGCTCCAAAATATTCAATTGGCAATTTCTACTCAAACTTTTTCCCATTAATTCAGTAGGCAAAAGTTTCAAGTACATAACGAATCCACTGATTAATATAAAGAAGATGGTATTAGTGAAACTTCCATGCATTGGATACTCCAATAAGACTTACTCATGCTTCTTTGCTTGCAATATGGTTGATGCAGCAATCATGCTAGGATAACAAAGCCCTTTATCAGAAAACCGATCGAGTGGGCTCTTCAAGAGATTCAACATGTTTCTAGCAGCACTTATCTGTCGGTCACGGGCATCTTTGTCCTCCATTATTTTTCTGAGAGCTGCAGCTAGATTTTTTGATGTACAATCCCTGAAAAGAACTTCTGGAATAACTGGTGAATTCAACAAAATATTTGGAAGTGAAATGTACTGCAACTTTGTTTTTAGTTTGATTATCCATTCAGTAAGGATATGTGCTCGATATGCTACGATGCATGGTAAACCTGCAAGCTGCAGCTCCATCACAGCTGTTCCTGAGGTGCATAATGCTGCATGGCTTGCCTGCGAATGTTTCATAAGAAAAATAACTCAGAAAAAGTTGTGTTTCTAAAATAAATTGGGAAAACTGTTGTATAATGCAGTGAGTTTTGGAAACATTTCAATTGACTTACACGAAATGCACTGTATTTTTCGTCCAAGCATCCCCCAGACAATAATATAGTTGATTCGGAGAATGAAGATGACTGGATTTCTTTTTCAGTGTAGGCCTTCACATCAGAGTTAGATGCTATTGGAATAGCGACTGCAAGCTCGGTGTTGCATGTGTCTTTTATCATTTCAATTGTTTTCATGTAAAGTGGAAGCATACGTTTTACCTCTTGCAATCTGCTTCCAGGAAGTAAGGTGATTACTGAAGCTTCTGTAAGAGTTTAATGAAAGGTTATAGGACTGTTTAATATTCAAATAATTAATTAAAAACAACATGTGCAGTTCTTTGGAATATAGACTTGATCAGCAAAGAAATTTTATTTTGCAGAACTCTGGCTGCGAGAACAAATCATTAGCTATTTTACAAAGTAGAATTTACGAAATGGGATCGAAGTATGGCTTCACCTTATGTGCAGAAGAAGGGAGACTGAAGCACTCAAGGGTCCATAAGCTTAAAAGTGCACAGTACGTAACATTACACAGGTGAACTTAGGTAGTAGAAACAACAAGTCAACAAGTCCATGACTGTTACATTTGACAAATGTGTATGTATCTAAAGTATGACTGGCAGTTTGTTTGAATTTTAGAAATTTCAAACAAGTTCATTAATTTCGAAAGTTCTGATGCAGATAGCAATTTTTTATTTCTGGGCACTTCTGTTTTCGTGGAAAGCTATTAGAAAATAATGACAACCAGAAGTAATAACCATAACCATTAAGAACAAGTAGATTTACTACAGCAATTGGACCCTAGAAAGATGATACCAAATCAAGAACACTAAACAAATCAAAAAATCCCTGAGTTCAAAACTACAGTAAAGTTCTCACCTTTTTCCCTCCAACAATGGAACATGGCTATCAGAAAAAAAAAAAAAAAAAAAAAAAAAAAAAAAATCTAAGCTCTAAAGACTTGCAAAATAGAAAGAACAGACCTTCACAATACCAATCGAAATTCCAATTTTTCTGTTTCAGTTCCAGTGACCGCAGAGAATTCTAATCTGTCCAAATTCTGATGTGTTATCTTTAAATTGTAAAATAAATTATGTAGTACATAAAATAAAAATTTTATAAGCACGTAAAAGAATAAAAGAAGTAATAAATCCTACAATATAACATAAAATGCACAAATGATCAAAAAAAGTCGTTGGTTTCAATCCTATTCAGCTGACAAAATGTGAATAACAATTTTCAAAAAATAACAATAAGCGAATAAAATTTTCGAAGTAAAATAAATATTCTATTTTCTAAAATACACATGCACCACTATTAAACAATTTTTATAAAAAATAATATAAACTATAACCAAAATCGTTATTATGGTGTGTTTGGCGCAAGCGGAAGCGGAGAATTTTAGCAGAGTATTTCAGCGGAGTGTTATAGCGGAGAATTGGAGTTAGCGGAGAATGCGTTTGACGTGTTAAGCGAACCATTTAAGCGAGGTATGTTAATGGGGTGCTCAGTAGAATAGAAAATTTATAAATTACTCCAATTCAGTTCAAACCAAGTCCAGTACGTAGAGCACTTCGACACGATCACAATGCAAAAAACCACGTCTCAAACGGATCTCATTTGCACAAGTTATTAATTTTTAAAATCTATAAAACACTAATTTTACTAAATAAATTGGTTAATCAACATAATTATCCCAAACGCATATGCGTTGAAGACTAACGCACCACTTTTGGTGCGGTAGGGAAATGGGGCATTTTGCCCCGTTTTGCAACAGACGCGTCCGACGTGTTCGTTCACAAAACGGATCAAAAAATGCTCCCGAACACACCCTTATATTTTCAAAATTTTGAAAAATCTCAAATGGAAAAAATAGAAAGGAACCCAATTGTTTGAATCTTGGACAGAACAAAATACATTAGAATCTTCATGATTTATTACCATAAGTTCAAGGCACCTTTATTTTTGGCATGATGCATTCTTATGTTCTTATGTTTGTTTTACACTTCTTATTTTATTTTATCAATAACTTACACCCTATTTCATATGCACTTAAAAGTAACCCCATTCTTGGACATCCTGATTTGGAATTGCAACGGTCTGACTATCATAATCGTTTACCCTCACATATGATGTAAGCATAGATACCTTGAACATATGGATTAAGAATGCAGTCTGTAAGACCCATTCAACCGACAAAAAGATGAGAGGCTGCAACAGACGTAAAACTTAACCTCCCACATAAGCATTAGGACAACCCATGTAAGATCTAGGATTTCTTTTTTTTACTTCTCGCTATAAGCAGAGCACATTCCTCAAAATCTACGTACGCATCAATCACAATACAACAGAAAAAAAATCAACTAGAAAACAAAAATGGCATACTCCTCTTCCGTGAGCTTACCTCAGCCTTTGTTGACGCTTATTATAAGATCCAAGAAGTAAAAGCTAGAGGTGTTCGGTAAGTTTATATCTTGATATTCGGACTTTGCTTTCAAGAAAAATATTGGTTGGCACATTGATTACAACGCAACAGTAAATAAGTTTGGTAAGAAGAACATATAAGATTCGTTTGTGTATTTGGGGGAGGGGGGCGGGGTTGTTGTGGGTTTTTTTGGGAGGAGGGGTGGCGGGGGAGCCCATCTGCATATGACATTTGATGTGATACCCATGTTCGAATCTCATCACCTCCGCTGGCTAGGTTGATATATATAAATCCCCTAAGTATGACGGATTAAAAGGGTCATAGGTAATTAGGGACAGCTTGTCGAGTCCTCTTCAGAACTTCAACAAGTTGTTTTCATAAAATTAGACTAAAAATATACAAGAAATTTTAAAATTATTAACGATGGAAGCTGGATATAATCTCACGTTGGGAGTTAATATTGCGTTGATCAGTTTTGGATGGCTGGCAAACGGCCAAGTTAAATTTGCTTCTACTTCAAAAGGCAATCGCCCATCAAACGATAGTTGTTTATCTGTAGGTTTAATGATGTATGGCCCACTGAACGGGGTCCATTGCTAATGCTATTGAGCTCACACTAGCAGGAAAACCAACACATATAGAAGCTAAGATGATGGTTCATCAGGAGGCAAACATATGATGTGTCCATTCTTATAGTAAGCCTAGCGCCTTATATTGTTTTATACATTATCTTCTATTTTGGTATAAAAAAGATTGATGTAATGAAATTTATGTTATTATGTGTTTCTGCTGTTAATTTTGTCGACCGTTTATTAATGCAAAATCTATTATTAATGCAAAAATATGAACTAAAGTCCAATGATTACTAATTATTAATTTAAATTTTATTAAAAAAACCGAATAAAAATGCATAACTCATTAATTATTAACAAGATTTATTTATTATTAAACATGACTTATAAATTATGAACAAAAATTAATTAAACTGTATTTAATATTAATTATTGGTTAAAATATACTAATTATTAACTAAAACTTACTAATTCTTATTTATTAATTAAAATTACTAATAATAAAACCTTACATCCAAACCAGACTCTACTGCTCAAAGTGTTCGAGAATGCTGATGATAATTGATTAAATTCCTTGGTTTCTGTACACAAACCTTAACAACGATTTTGTTCCAACTCAGACAGTACCAACCCTAGATGACTGAAATAACAATGTTCCGGGTAGAACCTTGAATACATGTTTAATATGTAAGTATGATTATGCACATTCAATATGACTAAAGTGAGAAGAAAGTTTTTATCGGCTTGGCACATCAAGGCCTCAACAGGGGGAATATATGTTTATGCTCTTTAATTATTTGTTCCTTTATAAATCCTCCACTTGCTAATAATAGAAACCAACCCTTTCCAACAAACCAAATGATTAATCCAGAACATTTCTAATTCTCTTCTCCCTTCTTTACACTTTCCTACATAAAATTGTGAGTGCCTTAATTACTCTATCCAAATCATGACTGTTTCAGTTTCTGTTTTGATTAAAACTTACAAAATTTCCCTAGCGGAACTCATCTGCCGCATTGTTGTCAAAAATCTTAAAATGCTACGATTTGAATCCCATTTTAAATCGAATCTCTCCCTTTACGATTTGATTTATATTTCGATTCAAACCCGGCAAATACTGCAATTTGAAAAAACTGTTCAATCCAAAATTATACTTACTAGGATCTACGATTTCAGTTCTAATTATTTTCAAATAAAATAAAATTAGAACAAGAGAGAAAATATAGTTTTTGGCTTGGAAGAAGAAGTTCAACCATCAAAACTGATTTCAAAGTCTGTTCAAAACTTTAAATAAAGATTTACTGAATCCACGATTTATGATTTAAATCCCGTTCCGATTTAAAATTTGAATTTTACGATTTGGATCTTATTTTCAAAACCTTGATCTGCCATATGTGGATCTTGCGATTGAAGTTGAAGTTTGAAGCTTTGAATTTTAACAAAGGCAAGAATATAAATTTTGTGCATTGTAAAACCTTGAGTTTGAGATCAGAATTAGAGTGTCTTGTTTTGTTCAAATTGTACATACTGTAATTTTGAGGCCTTGATTTTCTATTTCAACAGTTGTTTCGAATCAGAATTCTATTTTCGCCTTAATTAGCTCCAGCATTGGATTATTTTACATTGAACTGTACTTTTGTCACCAATAGCTTTTGATGTACAAGGAGAAAACTGGATTTCATGGAACATTCATAGTAGGAAGTTATTAGATTGGGCGAAGTAATAGGAGGGACGAGAGTGAAAATTTGATGAGATTTAAATATTTCATCAACAGGTGCTATTTTTGTGGTCAATGGGTTTTAATTTGTTGTCGTTACTAACCAGGTTTGTGAGGGGGTCTTTGGGGGGGGGGGGGGGGGTCTGCTCAAGACATTTGCTGTGATACCCCAGGTTCGAATTCATCACCTCCACTATTTAGGTTGACACAAATAAATCCCCGAAGTCAGATGAAAATAAAAGGGTCACAGGTAATTAGGGGCAACTTGTTGATTTCTCTTTGAAACTTCGACAGGTTGTTTTTTATTTTTAAATAAGAAATTACAAGAATTTCTAAAATTATTCCCGACGAAAGCTGGATGTAATCCTACATAGGGAGTTAATACTGCAACGATCTGTTTTGGATGGCTGGCAAACGGCCACGTTAAATTTGCTTCTACTTCAAAAGGCAATCGCCCATCAGATGATAGTTTTTAACCATATGCTTTATGATGCATGGCCCACTGAACAGTGTCATTGTTAATGCTATTGAGTTCACACTAGAAGGAAAACCAATGCATATAGCAGCTAAGATGATGGTTCATCGGGGGCAAACATATGATGTGTCCATTCTTATAGTAGGCCTAGCGCCTCATATTGTTTGATACATTATCATCTTCTTTGTATCAAAAAAAAAAAATGTAATGAATTTTATGTTATTATTTGTTTTTACTGTTATTTTTGTGGACTCTCTATTAATGCATATTCTCCTATTAATGCATAAATATGAACTAATGTCTAATAATTACTGATTATTTAAATTTATTTAAAAAGTTGAATGGAAATGTATGAACCATTAATTATTATGTGGATACCCAGTGCCAAAGGCTCCCTACTCAAGCTAGAGGACTTCCCAGGTAGTCTCCCACCTAGTACTATTCTCACGACTTTCCGAGCTCTGGGGGTGATCGTTTAGTGCGCACAGTCTTTCCCTCACATATGTGAAGAGGTCGGGACTTGAGCTTGCGCGCTCCAGATTACCAGCCAGGTAACTTTACCGTAACTAAGATTTATTATTAAACATAAATTATTAATCATGAACAAAAATTAATTAAACTTTATTAATTATTGTTAAAATATATTAATTATCAACTAAAAATTACTAATTATTATTTACTAATTGAAATTACTAATAATAAAACCTTAAATCCAAACCAAACTCCATGGTTCAAAGTGTTCAAGATGCATTTTCATTGAACAACGATTCATTTACCCACCGTTCGTTGAATTATTGTCCGAGAACGAAGTCCTAAACTGCGCATTTACTGATTTGCTCATGTAAAATGATGATAATTGATTAAATTCCTCCGTTCCTGCACCAAAACCTTGACATTGGTATTGTCCCAAGTCAGATTGTACCGATCTTAGATGACTGAAATAACAATGTTATGGGTAGACCCTTGAAACATGTTGGTATGATTATGCACATTCAATATGAATAAATTGATAGAAGAAAATTTTCATTGGCTTGGCACATCAAGGTCACAAAAGGGAGAACATATATTTATGCTCTTTAATTATTTGTTCCTTCATAAATCCTCCACTTGCTAATAATAGAAACCCGACCCTTTCCAAAAAACCAATTGATTAATCCAGAACATTTATAATTCTCTTCTCCTTCTTTACACTTTCCTACATCAAACTGTGAGTGCTTTAATTTACTGTATCCAAATCATGACTGCTTCAGTTCAAGTTTTGATCAAAATTTACAGAATTTTGCTAGTGGAACTCATCTGCCATATCTGAATTTTGCGACTGAAATTAAAGTTTGAAGCTTTGAATTCTAACAAAGGCCAGAATATAAATTTTATGCACTGTAAAGCCTTGAGTTTGAGATCAGATATAAAGTGCCTCACTGATTCAAATTGTACATACTGTAAATTTGAGGCCTTGATTTTGCAATTTCAACAGTTGTTTCAAAATTTTAATTTTTCCTTAATTAGCTGCAGCATTGGATTATTTACATTGAATTGTACTTTTGTCACTAGCAGCTAGTAGTTTACCGTTCAAAGTAGAAAATTGGATTTCATGGAAAATTCATAGTAGGAAGTTATTAGATTGGGTGAAGAAGCAGGCGGATGAGAGTGAAAATTGAGATCTGAATATTTTGTCAACAATTGCAATACAAGTCAACATAAAAATGCGCGATGATTGAGTTTTGTACAATGCAAGGCAACATTGAATACAATGCAAATCAAATCCAGAGATACGCTGGATCGGTTTTGAATACAATGCAAACAGATTTTACAATTTCAATCCTTTTTCGACATTGTATCAAGAAATTAAAAATCAAATAAATTGAAATAAAACGAATTAATTTTTGGGTATACTGATATTAGTTACAAAAGACTGACTAAGTTTAGAATAAGATAAGTCAAAAGTTCTTAAAATTTAATAATTTAAATTGTCGGATGCAAAACTGATGCAATAGCTTAATTGCTTTGTAAAATAATTTGTACCTACCACCATACATATTAATACCTCTGTTGTAAAAATCCTTCTAGGCTCATAGGCTAGCCTTACTGTCTAGGCCTCTATCCTAAGCGCCAGGCTAGTTTTACAGTCTAACTTTTTGTATAATCCGCCCAGATGAGATTTATTGCATTACCTAAGCATATTAACTTGGTTCCTCTTAATAGCACCAAAATGTTTAAGTAGTTTTTCCTCCATGATTACTTCCAAAAATATCGAAAACCTATAAATTCATTTTGAATCAGTAAATGTCAAACAAGATACTAAAGTGCCATCCAAAATGACCGAGTTTATCAAAAATGCCTAGTTCTGATCAATCCATGGTCCACACTTTTTGCTTAGTGCATTCACCTAGCAATTTTTGCAACCTTAATTAATACAAAAGATGTTAGTCAATAGTCATCAATTCAGTGTTATTAATGGCGCACGGCGCAAAAAGACGCAAACCCTCTCTGGAGCCTTGGCGCAAGGCGTGACAAATGACGCGCATCTTTTTAATTTACTGCGCATGTTTATTTTTTTAAATAAATTTAATATTTTAACAAAAAATTCAATATCTTTTGCTAAAACATATGCAACAAAGATTTTTATGCATTTTATAAAAAAACATAAAGCATAAAATTTCAAACACAATAGTTTTCAAATCCAAAATAATAACACACATTATTGATAAACTAGAAATCTGAATCTGATCCAGCAATTATAATTTCCAAATCAATGTTTCACAGGGTATCAATCTCGTTCATTTGCTTTTGCATCTATGCAGCAATATTTTATGATCCTTTACACATTACATTGTATAATTCTGACAATATTAAAATGAATCTAAATTATGTTATGTCAATTCTAAATGTCGACATGCTAATGTTATCCAATTACATAATTGTAAGGTTATTAACTCGCTGATGATAATCGGATAGAAAATAATAATGATGTAATTATGTTTTCATATAACTGGGAAAAAGATATTAACAAAGTTACTCAAATTTCATGTCATTATGATAAATAATAGTAATAGTAGTAGTGATAGTGGTTGTAGTGATGGTAAGCGTATTTGTAGAAATTATTGCAGTCTGAAATGCCAAAAAAAAAACATAAAATAAAGAAAAGGCCCGCCATTTCGCGGCGTGCGCCAAGCGCCATTTGGCGTGCCTTTACATATGCGCCGCGCCACAAGCAAAAATGGCGCAAACATCGCGCCATGCGCCATGGCACGCGCCTAGGCGCGCCTTTCACAACTATGGTCATCTTGTATCTCCCGTATAAGGACCTAAATAATCATAGGAGGAAAGATCATCAAATATATTACTACATGAATTTTGTGTAGTTTGTGATCTATTTAACTAAATACTTTATCTCACTGGTAAATATCTTTCAAGTTCAAGATATTAATATTTCTAAGAATGCATAATGACAACAACATTTACTTATTCCAAACATAAATTATTGAATAAATAATAACCATGGCAGCTAAATAACAACAAAATATTTTTAAAAAACATCAAATTGCCCCAGTGTCATAAACAATATCCTCTTCAGAAACTCCAGAAAAACGTTATCTAGACAACAAAATAACATTCTTATTCTGACCTCACAACGTTATTCAAAAACTTGCACAATCAAAACTTACTCACCAAGACATAACACACAAAAATACACAAGGTGTATATGAGTATCACATTGAGCACAACAACTACTCAGGCTATGTTTTAGAAAATTATCCTTGACGAAATCTTGAACTTGGCCCTCTAGTAGTGGTGCAGGTGGATAGAATTGTACATTTAACATTTTGGCACAGCTAAACGGCGAAGTAGTGCGTAGACTAATTTTGCTGTGTATGTGTGTGGGCGCGCGCGCACAAAGTTCACTTTTGAAAAGAGACTTTCTCAGAAAGGGCGTTGATTACTGGAAAAAAAATTAGGGATGCATATATTTCTTTAAAAATAATCGAGCACTCATGGACGTGAATAGAGGATAACCTACTTTGGATAGATGTAAGAACCGATAAAGAAAAACGAAAATTTATCATTCTAACCGCAACAACGAATTTGCCATGAACCCATTCTTGGCAATTGCAAGGCACAGTCAAGTTTTCTGCAGCTGCTGATTCCTAATAGGGATTTTGAATCAACATGAACCCTTATCTTGTTAATTGAGAAGTGCAATTAAGGGATGTTGTTTATGGATGGGAGAGAACAGGTCACAGCTTCAAACAGAGATAGATTTCTGGATGTAGTTGAGTGTTGAGAGAGTTTCCTGAATCACACTTATATCGTCCATTATTTGTTCTTAGACAACCAGAAGTTGCCGGCGGTTGGTGAGATTCTGTTGTGCTCGAACCTTCTCTGGAAGCATCTGAAAATCACCATTAGAGAAATATCCATCTGTGAATTACCACTTACCGTCCATTATTTCTTCCTTGCAACGGTGTAGAAACACAAGTACAGTTCGAACGTGTGTTGGATTGCAATTATGGTAACCATCAGGGTAAACGAAATGATCCCTTCAATTAACACCTTAAATGGGCAGGGATAACAAATGTTTAAGAATGGTGTTAAAGGCTGCAATGAAGAATATAAATACTCATACAGGCTAGTGCTAAAAGTGGTATAGTGGTTATTGCGCTATGTGGACCCAGTAATCTAGGTGATGGAGGAAACCATTTGAGAGAGGGTAGGTTATTCAATGGAGAAGACAGCAAGCAAATTTCGTACAACGATTTGTAGTTTATTCTTGTCTTTGTTGTGCATGTATTTGTGTGTGTTTAAGCAAGATTAGGATACACATACCAACGAACTGGAGTCGGACAATCATGCAATGTGCTACAGTTGTATTTTTAGCGACATTGCCTGCTTTCAGTAGTATATTTTATCAGTCTAGATTATTGAATTGATATGGATGTCACCACAATTGAAGTTGGATTTCAGTGTAGGTTGGAATTCAGTAGCTATACTTTGTTAGGATTGCCTCGCATGTTCTTAAGGAAGAATAATGGTTTGGATACAATAGTCCCACATCACGGAATATATTGAAGGAATTATGTACAAATATGAGTTGGTAGGCACGTAATGTTAGGGATTCCTTTTGTTATATGGGAGTTGTAGGCCAGCTCATATGCGTGCAAAGAATGAGGACTTTGTTCCGACCGTCGTTACATAACAGTGGTATCAAAGCCGAAGGTTCGGACTGGGCCATGCAGGCAAGGTAGTGCTCATACTCGTAGGATGCGAGTCAAGGGGAAGACTGTTAGGATTGTCTCGCATGTTCTTAAGGAGGAATTGATGGTTTGGATACAATAGTCTCACATCAAGGAATATAGTAAAGGAATTGTGTACAAAGATAGGCACGTAACAACAGGGATTCCTTTTGTTATACCGGAGTTGTGTGTCGGCTCATATGCATGCAAGGGGGCTATGCTCCGACCGTCTTTACATAACATACTTTTCTACTGTAACCATATATCATTCACAGAATGGTGGTTCTTAAGAGAAATTTGGCTAGAACAAGGTGCATCATCAAATTGCCCCAAGGCGCCCTTAAAGGAATTAGCCGGGGTTCAAAAACTCACCCGGCACCCCGAGATCGGGGTTACCGGATCGATTTCCGTGGGTGGAAGTCCGGAATTGACCCCCAAAATGGGGATCGGATTAGGGCAAAAAGGCAAAGAAAAGAAGAAGAAGAATGATTGAAAGCTTGCAAATAGCAGTAATCGGAGAACACACTTACCGATTCAAGCAGAACTCAAATTATAGCTTTAGTCGGTTACCTTCGTCTTCATTTTTGCACTCGTTGTCGAGCGGCATAGAATCGATTGCCGTCGTTCATTGTCAAGCATCGCTATTCTGTTTCTTCGACTCTGGGGATGGAACATCGTTTTTTTTTTTCTTCGCAATTTTTTTTTTTTTTTTTTTCGATTGGATCCTGGAGACAGATTGGGAGAAGGAAACGTATTTTAGGGCTAGAAAGCAAACTTGGTTGGGCTGTCTTTTAGCGTACAGATCTGAATTTTACGAAATTAGGTTGGCTTGGAGCGAATTTGGGTTGGGCTTGGGCTAGGAGCGAACTGAAGTTTATTTATTGCTATTACAAGTAATTAATAAACCATTGAAAACAGAGATCCGCACCGGAACCGAAATTTACGAAATCATCCGAAACTAACAAAATTTCAAATAACTGAAACCGATACCGAAACCGAGTTCTTGAACCTTGGAATTAGCTTGGACGATAGTGACAAGCAGGAATGTAAGCGGTTCGTAGCAATGAAAGAAGTTCTAATTTGACGAACTTCGTTGACAGTGTAATTTTCATATGGAAGGTAATAATAAGATAAATAATCAGAAAAAATATATATAAATATACCAAAATTGCAAGTTGACAGAGCAGAACTCACCATGGGAAATCCCGTATTTACGAAGAAAAACATCACCGTCTTTGTTCGAATTCCCGTCATTTGACAACAGATTCACCTCCTGCAGAACAAGGTGATTACAAACATTGAACAAAAAACAAGATAATGACAAGTAAATTTATGAAATCAGTGATGGTGTTAGGAAAGAGATGAGTTGGAGTTGTATGCAAATTTAATACTTTGGGGTTAAGGATACATCAAAATGGTTAGTTTGTTTATATCTAACCTAAATCCAGATCCATGAAATAAGCAAAATTATTAGGATGCAGAGATCAACTGAAGTATGTGTTCTAATCCAATATTTTATATTATAGATTAATCAAGTGGTTTAACTTGTTTATTTGTCATCAACATCGGTTTTATGCCTACAGTATCAAATATTACATTCACAAGTGATTGTTTGATGGTGTTCCCAATCATCGATATTTGGACAACAAGTATTCTGACGATCACTTATTATATAGTTCTCAGCTACAAACAATTTACACACATGCACATATACAATTGTCATTGACCGTTGCCTTAATTTGTTAGGCACTAATATAATTGGGTTGGATGCTCAATTTGGAAGAAAAAGAAAAACAGCAATGCTTGTTCCAGTGAACTCGTACCGGATTCAACATGAAAGCATCTTCCAGTAAAGGATGACCAACATATGTAGCGGTTAATCCATTCGATATGCAAGTTTGTTCTTCAAATGGAAGCACACACAAAACATGATCAACGACATCTATGAGTCCCTTAAGCCTATGTTCACCCCCTTTCCATGCCCAAAAAGATGGTGCAACATAATGGACATGTACAGGACCATCTTCATTGCAAGTAGATATAGCTGCGAACATTCACATTCCATAATTTCAGTAAGCCATGCCATTAACTTATGGAATATACTGACATAAGAGCACCCCCATAGGGGTATTTTCTGGGTACTAACACCCAGATGAAACCACAGTAGAGATATGACCTTGCCATATTATACCAAGATTCTGCTACCGGGTAGCAGCTGTCGGCTAGTCGGTAACAAGCACTTACTCGAGTTTTGGAAGTTCGGGTAAGTATTTATCCAAAATTCAAAAACTTGTGCAAGTGAATATAATTTACTGCACAATAAAATATTTTGGTGGGATCCACATATTTTTGTCATTATCTTGCATTGTGACATTTCAGAGCAAATCCTATGGTCCTTTTTTTTTTTTTGGGTGTTTCCATATATCAAGCAAATCTTCACTATTCATTACCAATTTATTTCTTTAGTAAATAAAAAAATTAAAAGAATGAAGAGATAGATGAAAACAGAGAAAACTGAGAATGGACGCTTTTTTATTTGTATATATCTTTATAAGCATGGGTCCTTTCTGTTTGCAAAAAGAATGATATTCCACATTTTCTAAGTGCTGCATGGGTCAACGTTTGCTTTTGCAAATGGCAGTCCTTTACCCAGTCTTTGTCTTTTCAAACGCTGCTACGGTGGGGAGCATTAGGGTAGTGATACTTGCACCACATAGGAAACAACTCAAAGTTGCTACAAAACCACTAGCATGCTCAAACCCCTAATGTTAACTGAAATGTTAGGTTCATCTATTATAATTACCACCTTATGTCTCAAATTTTATACCAAAATTTACCATTTACTGTAAATGTTAGGGAAAGGATTTAATCAATCCAACATCACACTTACACTAGAGTATGCCAAAAAATCTGGCAACTTAAAATGTAGCTTGCAAAAAGGTGGGTACCTTTTAATTGCCTCAAAAAGCGGAAGGAGAACCCTTTCGAGTCAATTGTCAACACAACATGAGGTCGAAACAATAAAGCTGCCTGTACAGTTTCTTTTAACCTGATCTGTCATCCTGAATAACATATATCAGTATAAGGATTTCAACAACAAAACCAAGAGCGGCTGATAATTTTGACAGAACTGAAGTGGAAGGGTACTCGCCCTTAATTTGTTTAGATGTGGTATTAGTTCCCATATTCCCATCACGGCAATATCCTCCATTGGAAATAAAGAGTGGAAACCTTCTTTGCACATCAAGGCCCTGTAAGATAAATGGTAAGGGGTAAACATAACCATATTTCAGTATCATAGTTATAAACGTTAATTTTGCTCTCTGTTTCTTTGCACATATCCAATGGACGTGCAAGGCGTACTCGTAATAAACAAATAAACTCCTTGAGGAGGCAACAAACTGAACCTTACTCCTTTCTGCAGAGAAAACCAGTCTTCTTTGGTAGACGATTGGAAAAAATTAACTTGCTACATCCGACAGGGTGAAGTATTGTGATGGTTTAAGTTTCTTTTGTTCAATAATGAATTTACTCGCTTTTATGATAAAAAATTACGTCAAGATTCAGAATGATGAAATAAAATCACTTGGATTCAGAAAAGAAATTTCTTGGGCTTTATTTTGAAAAAAATTAGATCATTTCATAATAATTTTGTGTTGTTTACTCTGATAATACCCAAGCAATGCAAAATATACAAGTTATATTTCAACTAACATATCATAAACCATCCTTATTATATAAAACCAAATAAGACTAACATATATAAAACCAAATAAGACTAACATATTTTAAGTTTTAAAATAATGCAGAGAAAGTACAAGATAATCTAATTACCTAACAAACCAAACAATCATTATAAAACAAAGAGAACAAACTAACAATCATTATAAACAAAGAGAAACAAACTAAACAACCATTATAAAACAAAGAGAAAGTAAACAACAAAAAATTGTTTTCCAATTGAAATTTAAATGGAATGAGTATCTAACTGAATCAAGGATTTAGAATGAGCATATATACATGTTATAGTTATATCCCCAGCAGTCAATAAAACTAAACCCACTTTTTTGATTACCCCTGCAACAATATAACCTCATAAGCTTAAATATGTTTATCAATCAACAAACATATTTTCATATCACACCTACAACCACACTTCAACCCCCTAAGGCTTCATCCAATAATTGGGAGAAAAAACATAATATGCAAAATACTTTATTTTTTATGTTAATTCTCAGAAAACAACTACGGAATAGTACAGCACACTAGAGTGAATGTTATGACATTCAATGCAGAATCCACCTAAAAATTCTATGAGCTAAATAAATGGCGAACATCTCCTAGAGTCAATTACAGGGTGATTCTATAAACATAATAAGTGATCTTGCTTCGGAGCATACAAATCAAATATATGCTAACTTAGTTTGCTCCGATAATGATTTTGATTTCCTCACAATAGAAAAAACAATTCTCACTTTTTCACTGATTTTTAAGGTATACTAATGAAACATAAACAAAATGTAATATACGATACAAACAAGATACAAATGAATATTTTTCATCCTTAGTTTCCACCTGATTATATAAATGGGTATATAATATACAATTCATCACACTTTTTTGTATAATCACTGTTCTTCCTTATACACACTGTAATTAGTGAAGAAAATTTCACCTTCAGATTATACCACTTAGCTTATGTTCATTCCCTTTAACAAGTTATTAGCACGTAGGATATATAAGCAGTATGTCCAGCACCATTATCTCAGTGGTTGCCCTTGGGGTTTACCCCCTCAGGTCATAGATTTGCAGCTTGTGTGGCATGATTCTACCCAGTGGACATATATCACATGTAGTATGCTACATATTATCTAAGGCTTGTGGTATAGCTACATACTACCACATAAGTATGCAATTTTTTTTTAAAACAAAAAAAAAAAAAAAAAAAAAAAAAACATAGTTTTGTAACACATTATCAGCATTAATTCAAATGCATCTGATAGATGTGATTATTGTGTCGCTATATGGAACTACCAATAGAGAAATTCTGACGAATGTCTCAAAATGGTTTAGGTCACCAGAAGAAATACACGCACATGTAAAACTCTAGAGATCATTATACGGATTGAAACAATATGGTATAATCATTAAATGTGTTCATATATATATATATATATACACACACACACACACATAAAAAAATAGTATATTGATGATCTTACATGCCTATGTATTCATATTTACATAATAAAGGAATTAAGTGGTTAATTTTGAGGATGATGATGAATGAGTATACAATTCAACAATTATTATGTATTTTATTATGGAACCGTACATGATTATGTTCAGATTATATAAAGAAAATGCATGTGAATTTAGATCTCTTAAATATTTTTATCAATAAATCTAAACAGGTTTCGTTTGCATGTTGTGAATGTCAAACTATTTGTAGTTATAGAATAAGGGAGCTAGGAGATTGATTTTCAAAAGGTGGATACCCAGTGCCAAAGGCTCCCGTACTCGAGCGCGAGGACTTCCCAGGTCAGTCTACCGTCCTGGTACTATTCACAGCTTTTCGGGCTCTGGGGGTGGTCCGAAAATAATTCAATGGTTATTGTGTAACTCGTGCGTTGCACACGACAATATTATTAAAAATAGTATTTATTATTTTAATGTTAAATGAGAATCTTGTTATGTAATATATGATAATTTTAATGTGAAATTTTCAAACACATAAACTATTGATTAAAATTATTATTATTTGTCTGTAATTTATATTCTATAGCTAACACAACTGGAGAATTTTTTGAAAAATCATTTTTGCTAATATATATACATGTTGAAATTGACGCATGTTAGTAATTTATCTGATGAATTAGTAAATATTATTTAATAAAATTTGTTTAAATAAGTTAAATGTAAAATTATGATGTTCGTTTAACTATAGCATAGTGGAAGAATAGAAAAGAAATAGTAAAAAAAAAACACAAAATTATAGTGAAGTTACCGATGTTGAAAAATAATTTTATGATATAATAATATGATGCGGTTGGGAAATTTAGAAGTATTAGGAGGAAGAAGAGAAGGCTTGAAGAAGAAGAAGATAGGCAGGGATTCCGAAAAAAGAATACAGTAGATAGAAATTGATTAAATCTCAGCTTGCTATTCCTTTCATTTTCACTCACCTTTATAGGCACGTTCACAATTGCTTACATATGACACATGTCTTCATTCTAATGGCTAACTATCATCATTCATTTACAGCCATACGATTGTAACAAACACTAAAGCAAATGCAAATAAAGTAAAACTATCCTAACCAATTCTAGTGCAGGTTCATTCCATAAGATTTGATTGGTGCAATGATATTATAATGATATTATCCGTATCATTACCATCCACTCCAAATCGACCTTGTCCTCAAGGTCGTAAGTTAGAAGCTGAAATATTGAACAGGTGATATCAAGATTATGCTGGAGTTGAGAGTCACCATGGATGAATCGAGCCACAAATAAGAACCCGAGTTTCATTTTACCGCCAGGATCAAAGATAAACAAAATGTTCTCCATTAGTGCTTTTGTGCTTAGTGAAGATTTTGTTTCACCTGCAGATGCAAGTGTCACCATATAGTTACCTGTCAGTATAATTCTTACGTCCTCCTTTTCCACTAAATCAACATGGGAAATACTCCACCACTCTACATCACATGTTTTGCGAACAATTACGATTCCATCACTAGAGAACGTGGGCCAACTTCCTTTGCAACCAAAACTGAACTGCTGCTCAAATTTATTTAGATCGAAATTCATGATTTTAGTGTCGAGATCACCTGAATCAATTCTTTGAGATCCATAATTCTCAAGATTTGATCGTGCCAGATCTGAAGTGAGTTTCTCGAGTAAGCTCCGTGGAGGAAGCGATTTAAAATTCGGGTGCAAATATTGCTTGGGCTGGTTAAAGACGTCGGATGCAATTTGCTGGCAGTTTCGGGAAATCGGAAGGATTACGGTGGAGCTGAACTCCATGCAGCCGAATGTGTTGGTATCAGCAGAGGTCTGATGGGTGGAATGATGGGTTGATGCTGTTTGATGGAATGTCTGTGAGGGAACTGAGGATGTTTGATGAAATATTGGTGAGGATGTTGGTTTTGGCTCTGGATCTAAGGGGACGGAAGACGTTGTAAGGCCAGATGCGGTGGAAAATAATGCTGGAGTAAGAGAAGGTGTGGATCTAAGCAGCATCGTTGGTGGTGTTGATGGTGAAGAGCGAGGGTTGATGGGCATTGAAGGTTCTGACACTAATGACGTTATTGGTAGGGTGTAAGGACTAGGAAGTGAAGTTTCTAGTGGCGCAACAAGTGTCTGTGGTGGGGATGTAGTGGACTTAGGCAAAGGAGGAGCATCAACTGAAATCGTTCCAGCTACAGCAGTAGTCATTGGAGCAATCGGAGGAGTAGATCTACTTGATGAGGAGCTTGGTGGTAGGTAAGAAGGAAGTTTAGACACGAGATCGGCTAGTGTTTGACTGAGGCGTTGTATGGTGGTGTTATGAGCGGCGAAATTGGATTTGATGTCGGCAAGGGTGGCTTGTTCAGATTGGATCTTGAATTCTTGTGACAAAATGGTACTGCGGATGGCTTGTAAAGTGCTGCGAATGGCTAGTTGGTAGGAGGAGATGCGAAGTTGTTGTAGAGTTGGTTTTTCACCCATTGCGAGAGGTCAGTGAAAGCACCAATGATGCGGTTGGGAAATTTAGAAGTATTAGGAGGAAGAAGAGAAGGCTTGAAGAAGAAGAAGATAGGCAGGGATTCCGGAAAAAGAATACAGTAGATAGAAATTGATTAAATCTCAGCTTGCTATTCCTTTCATTTTCACTCACCTTTATAGGCACGTTCACAATTGCTTACATATGACACATGTCTTCATTCTAATGGCTAACTATCATCATTCATTTACAGCCATACGATTGTAACAAACACTAAAGCAAATGCAAATAAAGTAAAACTATCCTAACCAATTCTAGTGCAGGTTCATTCCATAAGATTTGATTGGTGCAATGATATTATAATGATATTATCCGTATCATAATATGTGGTAAAATTTTGATATAAATGAATCATAACTAATTTACAAACTAACTTTGTTATTATTGTTGATATACATAGTTCATATTATGTGATTTATATATCTTTGTAGTTGCATGGAAAACCACATTTTTCTAATACTGATATATATAGTAAAATTAGCGTACAATTTTAAGTGCTATTGGAAAAATAAACTAAATACTTTCAAGATCATTTAAATAATTAGAATTTAAGATTTCATAAGTAGTTTAAACACATGTAGTAAAATTTAAAGCAGAAATTGTTTTCTTCAATTTATGACAAAATTTATCGAGATAAATGTATAATATATATTACTGTTTGTATATTTTATTTAAATTGTGCGACTTATTTAACTTTATATTTGGAAGAAAAACTAATTTTGCCTTTTTGTTGATATGAACGTGGCGTACATTTTAAAACATCACACTTAGTTTTAATTAGATGAATTAACAACAATTTATTGGTTCAATTCATTTTGTTAAATTAATTCAAACTCCCATAAGTAATTAAAACATATTAACTTAAATGTACAATGTTAAGTGATATTGTGCAGTGTTTTGTAAATAACTTAATAAATTTTAAAATGTAAGTGTTTGACATTAATATTACATTGCAATACACGGTAAATATATTGACATAAATGAGTTCAACTTTGAACTTGTGATAGTTATTTATGTTTATAATTTATTTTATGTGATTGACGTGTTTATATATTTGATTTATGTTTCATTTATGTTAAAATGAATATGGTTAATCTTAAGTGGAAATTCCTGCGCATCCTTATTTTCGAAGTTTATTCACTACACATCCTTATGTAAATTTGATTGTGGGGCCCTATTTCCTGTAACAACGTGTTTTCCTGTATTTTTGCGTTGCTGTATAAAAAAATCAAAAAAAAATCAAAACATTGTAAATACTCACGGAAGTGTTGCTGAAATATTAGCAATTTTGTGAATAATTATAGACATTTCTACAATTATTCACACAATACATGCATATGTTGAAAGACGAATGAATAATTACAGCAATGTCTGCAATTATTTATAGGGGTGGGCGCGGTTCGGCTCGATGCGGTTTGGAGCTCAAACCGCTTCCGCACCGCATCAAACGGTTAATCAAAAATACAAATTATTATACTAACCGTTCAAACGGTTCGGTTTCGGTTCGGTTTCAATGTAATACGGTCCGGTTTTGGTTCGGTCCGGTTTGAACCCGTATTAAATATTAAACAAGAGTATTACTTCCATCAGCAATCAATTTATGAATGTATGACGTTGTGTCACATGAAGGTTAAAACGTATAGTGTTATCTTGAATTGATATAACTACAACATACACTGAAAATAGAATATATATATGGTTAAAATAAAAAGTTAAATAGGAATTTTTAATTTTTTATTGTAACATTACCGGTGTAGCTATGCGGTTCGGTCCGGTTTAATATGGTTTGGTAACAGTTCAAACCGCAACCGAACCATATCGTTGTGGGTCGGTTCGGTTTAAGTTGTTAGCTTTAGAGAGAGAATCTGGTGCGGTTTTCCGCACCGTTTATGCGGTTCGGTCTGGGCGGTTTTCGCATTGCGGTGCGGTTTATGTCCACCCCTAATTATTTATATATAATTGATGATATATCAACAACTATTTTACAGTTGATGTAACAAAATGAAAAAGTTGCTAGAATATGAGCACATATTGCAAATAGTTGCATCATTTGCAGCAATTTACTGCAGATGAAATATTTTTAATACGCATGCAATTTTTATTATACTTCTACTAGTTTTCCTGCAATACTTGAATGTCTTAATAAGTATAGGCTTTGAGTTTGATTTTTCAAGCAAATCAACAAAAGTTGCATGAAATTTTGCAACTTTTTGATATAATTGTTGCAATGTCAGTAATTATACATAAAATTGCAGAAATTTTTTGGAGTGTGCATATTTTTATTTTTATTTTGTTTCTAAATCATCTTTTTTTATAGTTTTGATGCATGAATACGACTATGATTATGTGTTGAATTAAATTTTGAAGTTTGATGAATTTTTACATTGTTTTTATTGATTTTTTGATGGTTTTTGAAAAATAGGGACCTAATTTATAATGTTTTTAGACAAGGAGTTTTTTTGTATTTTGAAACTAAACAGAGACCTGAGCCAAACTGCCCCGAATCTTAATTTTAATGTGTTTTATTAGCCAAATCAATGAATTATAGTTTGCTAAAGTTACTTAAATAGTTTTAATATTATGTAATTAGTTGTAAAATATGATACTAAATGTAAAATATTAGAAAAGAGTTGAGATAAACTTGAAAGATTATAGAAAAACTGAAGTGTGGGTATTTAAAGCCGAAAAATATAATTTTGTCATTTTAAGTATTTAAAAGAAATATTAGTTAATTAAATTTATTTAAATTACTTAAATTTTGAGTTTTGTAATTAATTCAAATAATGTGGACTTAAATGTAAAATGTTAGGAGTTAACTATTTGTGTGAACTTCAAAATATACATATAAAAAATGACGGAAGTGGTAAAATAACGCGAGACAAATTGTAAATAAGTGTAAAGGAATGAACTAATTTAAAAATAAAATATCCGAAGAGAATTAAGGAGAAACGAGAAAACTACTGCAATTAAGGAGAGAGTTTTAAAAGGTTTTGTTTAACTATTATTTAATAGATTACATGCAAATTTATTTAATTGGCATGGAAAAAAAAATGGTTATGCACAGCTTTTCTTAAATATATTTTTTGACAAACAAATTCATCCATTTTTAAAATATCATTGTGCACAAAAATCTAATTAAATTTGCCATTTATAAGAAACAAGTTATTTACAGTTAACTTTTGAAGTTGAATAGAATGCATTCAACGTGTATTTCATACACCTTGGTATGAAAATCATTCATACTGTAATCAGCTTGTGGATATTTGATGAAAAAGACAAGTTAAACCCTCTTGTCTCTATGTGTCAAAGTCATCGATCATACAAACACAACTAATTTTATTTCATACTAATAATATATGCTACTGCTAAATATATTTCTTATGAAATTAAGTTTTCCAATTATTCAAAATTTAGAAACAAAATCATTTTACAGAAGCAAATATCAGCATTCAATAATTAAGTAATCTATAGTTAATTATCTTCTATTGAAAAGGCAAGATTAAACATTTGGCTATTTAAGCTTAAAAAATAATGGTAGCACAAAAAACAAACTTCTTGCAACTATTTTTTATAACAGTTTCAATGTGCACTTGCAAAAACATCCTAATTGTAACTAACTTTTTCTTATAAAGCAAAATGCATTAGTATTCACAAGAATATATTAGTATTTACCCTTCTCATTAAACAAATTTCACTTTGAAGTTACAGGAATATGATATGTTTACCTGAAAAGCTAATTTCTTTTCTTTTTCTTCATGAAACTATGATAAAATTACCTATTATATCGAAATGAAATGTTCGTTAGAATATTAGCATTAATCAAAATAGATTATTTGTAGCAATTAGTTCTATAAAGCTAAAATCAGTTAAACTTTTCGAATACGCTACTTATAGCTCCTTTTATGAAACGAGTTTCACTCATTTATGAATATTTGTTAGTTGCTACTTTTAACTAACGAGACTAATTTTATGCATTTTTTGAGAATGATGATTTTCAGCTATTTTTACTTAGCATTTACGAAAATGTATTACTTTCAATTAATAAAACCATTGTCATTTACATAGTTAAGAAAAGGACAAAATTTTGAAATTGGCCTCTCAAAAAAGCTTATTTGACAAATATGCTTGATTATAAACTTATTATGAAAACAAGCTTGTTTTTGGTTCAGGGGCCTTATACTTGCGCATTCTGTAAGTGTGCATGTACAAATATGTATATGCGCATTTATGGAATGCACGAGAAAAAAATTCATAAACATTTCTGCACATTCTGTAAATGTGAATGTAATATTTGTTCATGCGCATTTACAGAATGCGCAAGCATAGGACTCATGAACTAAAAACAGACCTATTTTCATAATAAATTTCTAATGGAACCTATTTTTGAAATAAGTCTTCTTTAGAAGCCTATTTCAAAAATTTGTCCTTATGGAAATAGGTTATTTTTAATTAATAAAGTTATGTTCATTTAGCGCTTACAAAATGTACTAAACTACTAGTAACTATTTTGCACGTCAACATTACATAAAACACATGATTTTGAAATCATCTTACCTTTCACAAATCCTAGTGTCAAAGGAAATTGGTTTGAATAGATGAAGAAGAAAAGGTTATATTTGCAAAATTACCCTTAAAGCTAATTTAATGCCCTTATCAATTACTTTTTAGATAAAGCTGTCCTTGTAACAAAATATCTATTTTAGCTTTTATATTAAGCATATGAGATCTTCAAAAAGTTATCTTTTTTTAAGAAAAATAAATTAAATATCTATCATTTATGTTGTTGGGAGCATCATCCGTAGATTGAATTGTAGAAACGCCTTATCTTTTAACACTAATACGCGCTCTTTGGTGTAGTGTTTTGAAGCTCACCTTTTTTAGCTTATTTTTGGTTTTGACATATCAAACATGTATGTATATATAATATGTTTATTGTATTAGCGTCAAATGTATTCAGATATTCTTATATGCGTCAAGTATTTAACTATTTTTAGTATGTTAAATGGTGATTACGTTTTTAGTATATTCATATGGTGATTACGTTTTTAGTATATTCAATTACAATTATTAGTCGATTGAAGCTTTGTGTAAGCTCTAGGGCAAACTGATATTTTTAGCCTTTTAATTATATAATAGATAAACTCATTCAATGTTAGTAAAATTAGCATTGATTATCTTAGTTTTTTACGGATGCGCCTTTCTCTTGGTTGCTACGCTCAGGGTAAAGAAATAGTTTTAAAGCAAAAGTGATCTAAAACGAGCCAATGTAAACATCGCTAAGATAAAGCCCGTTTCCACTTCATTTTGAGCAACTCAATAGGATAATTATTAGTTCAGTGAAAATGAGTTACTTCGGCAAAATTTGTATTAAATATTACGTATACTAGTGTTTCCCAATTTTTGCTAATTAAACCATTAAATTAATTGTTTTGCGATTTATGGGTTCATATCTACTCTATTAAATGAGAAAAAAAAAATCAATATTTGACATTTTGTATGCCAATAGCTCACTCAATCTAAAGACATAGGCTTGTCTCTTATTTAAAGGAGTAAACTTTTTACAATTATTTTTGCCATTTATTTCTTTTTCAATGGTCTCTTCCATTAAAGTATAAATTCCAACTATTTATTTCAACTTTTTATCTTCCTGCACACAATGTATTCATTGTATTGATACAAATGAAGGCTTTTTTTATTTATTTTTTATTTTAACTGTGTCTTCTTACCGTTTGTCCCTTTATTATTCTTCCTTATGAAAGGTATAACAAACCGTCTGCAGTAGTAGCACAACGGTTAAGGACTTTGCGTCGTGGTAATAGTGGCGTGGATTCTAAATTTGGAATGGCATGCTAATAGCTTACCATGTGCATACGCTAAGATCAGCCACTTATGTGCTGTTTGCAGACCAGGCTAGGTGTACTAGGGAGAGTTTTACGACTCCGGTTGATTTCCCTCCTGAACAAATTCAAAAAAGGTATAACAAACTATTTATAAGAAAATATCCTAATCTCCATTAATAGTCAACTGTTTGATAAAAACAATGACAAAAATTCTATCGTGTCACTTTCGATTAACGCCTTTGCTTATTTTTACCTTTAATTTATTACTTCATTTTCCTATCTTTTATATGTACGTATCTTCTTTCATTTTTTTGTATAGAATGAATTCATCGAAGTTTAATTTTTGAAAATCTTTTTATAACTTTAGGTTTGTATAAAAAAAATCAAGTCATTTTAAAAATTGTTGCAATTAAATGGAATTCTAAGGTTTTACTTGTTTGTTCTTTGTTCACTACGGTTTATGTCTGCTTTTTAAATAAAAATATTACAATTTTTTCCTTCCACTTATATTCCTTCTTCACTTACGTCATATTTAAATTCTAACGATTTATTTCCGTTGTACATCATCCTACATATAATCTATTCCTCTGAATGAGGAAATAAATATATTCCAAACTTTTTATTTTATGTAACATCTTTTTATGTTTGATTCATCGTTATACTTCCCTTCATCAATGGTAAAATTAAGTATTCATGGAATTATTCAAAAAATAGCCCCTTATCATTCTTTTATTAACATCAAAAGTTTGATATAGAAAAATGAGTAAGTTTTTACTGGGCTACCTGAGTTTAAGGCATTCACTCTTTTCTTTTTTCAATTTATATCTTTGATTTACAATTAGATATTTATTCTTTCCCAGTTACTTCTTTTTTGTTTTTTATCTGTTTGTATGTTTTATTTGCATCTTTTGATTAGGATGAATCTACTAACACTGGATTTGGAGAACCATTTTATGTCATTCGACTAATTTCATTTTTTCCAAATCATTTCAAAAATATTGTGACTTAATGAGTTTCCTAAAGTAATAGATTACTTATTTGTTTACTATATATGTTACCATAAACAATGATACATGCATCAATTCTAAGTTAGTAAAGCTTGATCTCTAATTTTGATTATTATGGCCGACTAAACAAAAATCTATTATTTGGTAATATAACATGTAGGTTAGCAGTAGGGCAAAAGTTTTTTGACACTTCTGCAAGTATTACAGGAGTTTTTATTATTATATTTATCTATAATTGTTTATGGCATTTGTTCATAACTTCTGCAATGCATATAATTAATCCCCGCAATCACACACCAATTTTCAAATAAAACATCATATTTTAATTGATTGAAGGTATCAACTTTTATTGTATTATGCAAAACCAGAATATAATTTATTGGATACAACAACAACAACAAAGCCATATATCCCAAACAAGTTGGGGTTGGCTAGATATGGAACCCAAAATTAAAATTTATTGGATACCCATAACAAAAATTAAACTTGAGCAAAATATTACTAAAAGAAACAAAAATGTAAATTTATGGAAAAATAGAAAACCAATTTACTAAATCAAGGGAAGAAATTACTGAGGGAATTAGGCCTAAATCTTGTACGACTATCTGATATCTACTCGAGTCCGATATCGATAAATGTTCATCCATGTCGGTCAGATCACTGTTTATGGCAAGAAAAAATGTTCGAGATCATGTTCTTTTACTTGTTTGATGATTTTTCTATTGTCCAACCAACGTTCGGTTTGTTCGAAAGATGTCTGAACTGAAACCTCATCTGGTCTATGGCCGTCCAAATTTCTTATAGGACGAAAACAGATCACACATCCATCTAGTCCTATTCGGCCTATTTACACCTCTAGAAGGAAAGGAGTAAAAAAAAAATTTGATAGGAAATAAAAATGACATGAAACTTCCATAAGTAGTAAACATAATTGGGGAAAAAATTACAAGAATTAAAAAAAAAAAAGTAGTCTAAAGTATGGATACAAAGTTAGAACCAACCATAATGACACAGATAACTTTTGAAATGTAATTGATTTGATGATGACTTGTGTTTTATTAGTGGACTGCCTATTGTTGGTTGTTTGCCCATGCCAAAAAATTTCAACGACCTGCTAATTTAATTCATATTTTCTCTTAATCATGACTAAAGTAAAGATTGGTTTGGATATATTTTTCTTAATTGGAATTGATTTCTTAATTACTGATAAAGTTATAATTCAAATCACTCTATGTAATAATGAATGTCAAATTTGGCTCCAAAAGAAACAACTAAAAGTTATTTAAACTAATATCATAGTGTTGTGTGAGATGCCCGTAAAACCTTGAGAAATGAACGAGAAAGAGTTAACAATCTATTATATTGAATATATTTAGTACTAAATACTAAATATCCCTCAAACCTTTTCTCCCTCATTCTCCATTATAATATTTCAACAACATAATTGATGTTATGTGCACAGACCAGCACCGCTATATCAGTGGTTAAGCGCTTCGATATTAGTACAAGATGAAACAGACTTGAAACTTCTCTAGCAGAATTGGAACATGTATTAACATGTAGTATGTTGCATACTTGCTAAGATTCGCAGTACCGATATGTATTACCATCTAGATACCCAATTTTCAGAAAGAAAAAAAGAAGAAGAAGAAGAAGTAGTGTTTATAGTTCCCTAGTTCACCTTTCAATATTTCAGTACTCGTAATCGATTGTAAATTACAAGTTATTCAAGATTCTTACAACTTTAATAATATATTTTATCTTCAATTTTTCAAAATAATAATAATGTAGAATTCTACTTCTTTATTTGTAGTCCGCACTCTGCAATCTTCTAGTTTGTTATTCAATAGGTTATATTTCACATATATCAACATAATACCGACTTATTTAGGACTTCAACGGTTTTTAATGTGCAATGAAAACGTGTTCCAGAAACTTTTAATAACTTTACGAACATCCATAATTTTGTTTATAGCTTATTTGGCATGCATCTATTTCAAGATATTAACAACTCAACCAAATTCTGAAGGAGGATTTCAATAGAAGATCTCATGCGAAGTTATGTTTTTTCCATTTACATATTTCTTGTACTTTTTATGTGGATCAAAAAGTGCCATTTTTGTTTATATGAGTAGAATTCATTCGGTATTATCAAATCAATCATCTCATCACTCTCCTCAAGAAATAGACAATACTGTTTGCGTAAATCATTTATGTTAAAATTTCTGTATTACTATAATAAGCCTCAAATTTTCAATTTTAAATGCCTAAGTTACTTGGGGATACTCTCAAGATGAGTTTTAAAATCGAAGATGTTAATCTGATACATCCGTCTGAGATGTGCACCTGAGATACGCTGATGTACACAGGATCTCCTCTGATATGAGATATTTACTGTGACTCCCAAAACGAGACGCAACAGAAATTCAGGACTTAAAATCTTGCATATAATTCAGTTGGACCAATTGAAAAGAACATTATGGTAACAAGGTTATATGGCACGTGCATTCAAATAATTATTATAAAAATTAAAATTTTCTCTGTTATTTTGATTTAAAAAAGTACAAAAATAATTTTTTTTTTTAAAATGTAATTTTTTGTCAGAATAGATTTTCAAACGTGTATCCTTGTTTACATACAAAACTTACACTTGAAAATGTGTGTCTATATTATTTGTTGGTGAGATTCAGACTCCTGAGCTCTGGTATACATATAAGGGTATTTTTAGAACTTCGTGGTCAGACCAAAATATTTGTGTTTTGTTCCAACTGTTAATAAAAAATGTAAATAAGCGTTTTTCTTCTCTTTATTCAAAAAAAAAAATCTCCATATAAGGAATGTAACATGTATGTATATGACTATTTTGATATTTTCCATCTAAACAAATAATGTGTGCATTTGATATTCTTTCACACTTATGAAAAAATGTTAGGTTAACTGATTTTTTTTTAATTTTACACTGGGCTAATTTTCTTTGAAATTTGTTACTGTGAAATCTAATATTTGAATAGTATATTGAAATAGTTCATAATGACATATGAGAAAATTTAACACATACGATAATTTGGATATTTCTCCTATTGATTGATGACTATTTATTCGAATATAATTTTCTCAAAGAAATGCTAAAAGGCATGAAATTGATTTGGGTAACATAGAAGACTAAAGGGCTGTTATGGTAACGGTAAATTTACCATTATCATACCATTACCATTTGATCGGTAATCATTTTTTATTAGAATCGGTATACCAGTTAAAACGGTATGATAACGGTAAATTTACCATTTTTAACGGTAAATTGTCGGGAACTTTTCTTCAATATCAGCGGTAACTGTAATTTTACCAGTCAATTTAAAACATATGTATATTCATCGCACGTGCTTTATAACATGCATTTAGAACCAAATAAATGATTAAATATAGTTCAATAATAAGGTGAAATATTTTCAAGTGCACTTATTTTCTTTCTCATTTATGTTTTTTATTAACTAACATTCCATATAGTATAATAAAGATACACTGTGTATAAAAAACATATCAGGACACAAACTTTGATCGACAAACGGTAATTTACCATTACCAGTGTAACGGTTACCAGATTATCGGTATATTAGTCGATTGGTAACGGTAACGGTAAGCAATTTTGATTTACCAGTAAAGACAGTACGGTAACGGTATTTGGCAGATGGTAACGGTAACCATTACCATAACAGCCCTAAGAGACTTGGATATACTCCAATAATTTCATTCTTCTAGGATTTTTCATTCGAATATACTTGCCTAAGTTGTCTTGTGTGATTAATCAGTTTTTTTTACACCTGGCTTAGGGTCACTGTTTATAATGGATTTGCAATATTTTCTAAAAACTGAAGGTAACATTGGATCTTAGTTCATAATCGACTTTTTTCCCTTAAAAAACACTTTTCCAGTTGATGAATAGAAAATATCGAATATATTTGGTGCTTTTGAGCATTTGTAACATAATTCATTCACAAGAATTGTTCAAATCAATTGAACAATCATAAACAAATATTGTTAGCCTTTTAAATTATTGATTGCAAACAACAGTTGATTTATATAAATGTCCTCCTTTGTAAATAGCATCATCTGCCATCTTCTTATTTGCAAGGACAGCGGCAGCTTTGTAGAAATTGAGTCTCACATTTATTTATATGAGGTAACTTTTATACACGCCTTGTTATGAATAACATTGTCCACACTTGTCTTTCTTCGTCATAGTACAAAGCTGCACCAATTCTCTGTTTGTATAGATTACAACTAATAATGTTATAGAGTACAGAAAGTTAGCTAAGTAGTTGTACTTAGGGGTGAACATTTACTAGTCAAAACCAATTAAACCATCCAATCGAATTAAATTTGATCAGTTTGGTTTATTTTTGTAAGTTAATTGGTTGGTTTGGTTTGGTTTGGTTTGGTTTTTAATATTTGAAAACCGAACCAATCAATTAAACTAAATTTAAAATTTTATTTATTTTAAGCATAAAAAATTACCACTAACACTTCTATCATTTACAAGATTTCACATCAACATTATTTTTCTTTCATTTTGTATTAACATTTTTAGAAGAAAAGCATAATTTTTAAAATATAGGCATCGTATATGAACTCAATTAGTTGATTTAATGCTATGGTATATCAACAACTGGAAGAACTATTTTATTTTAAGATAAACCAACCAAATCGAACCAAATACTATCGGTTTAGTTGGTCTTGATTATAATAAAATACCGGTTTGATTTGGTTCGTGTTTCATGAATCATTATTTTAATTCAACATTTTTGATCGGTTTCAAGTCAAGCCAACCATTTGTTCACCCTACTTGTTAGTACTTGTTACTTAGTTCTTACATCTACAATTCAATTAAGCCGACGGATATTTTACTCTCACTATGTGTTTTGTAAGCAATGAGATAATGTATCTTTTTGATGTGATATTAGCTTTTTCATATGGTTTGAGCGAAAATGTAATGAAATCTGTGCAGTAGTTAGGATTGTGATTGTTACAATACTTTAGGATAGTTTGTGATGCCAATTGCCATTTTCATAATTTATTATTTGGACATGTGAGAAAAAAGTCATCATAATTAAACTATTCATAATACAAATAATGATCTTATATTTTGTTCGGTTATAGCATCTGTTCATCAGTGATAATTTGTTACAGACCATTCGCGTCACATAATATGTGTGTAGCTCCCCTTTTGCATGTCAGTATATTCAATTGAATTCACGCATTCAGTGTCTTTTAGCAAATACATCAACATCAAATTCTTTATGCTATTATTGACAAGTTGGCATAATGAACGAGAAACGATTAAATCAATCAATTGAAGCTTGAATAAGGCTCTATGTTTTAAAAGTGTAATTTACAGCTCTAAAGAAGTAATATGGTTACAGTTGAAACCGTAGTGCTAACCTAATATGGTTACAGATGAAATGAATGTTGGTTAATTCAGCGTAAGAAATTTATGCAGTAACAAGAGACATGATGTGATCTTCATAGCAAAAGAATATGCCTAGTTAAAGGAAATACACTGTTTTCAAGTTGTGACCAGCATACACACGCTTTTCTTTTTGTTTACATGATAAATTAGGTGCTAGTCATTCTATTGGTTGTTTTTTTAATTGCTGAGTAATGATGTATGGTGAAAAAGATATACATAATCATTTTCCTTAAAATAAGCATAAGAATTATAATATATCTCTAAAACCGGTAGGAACGACATCATGTGGACACTGTATATATGTGTGGGGTGAAGTAACAAATGTAACTTTTAAGAGTAATGTTGTTTTTTCTGAAAATTCTGAAATGAAAATACACTTCCTTGAGTTATGTGTGAGAAAGGTCAGTAATCATGGACGTAAAGGAGCTTTACTTCCTTTAGATTTGTAAAAACAAAAAAAAAACAAAAAAAAAAATCTATAAAAAGTGGGCTGTCAACTATGAACATAAACAATTTAAAATTTGTCATACTTACTTAAGAGACAATTATGCGCTTTGGATAAAGACGATTGGATCGTCTGGACATGAATTTAATGCCAAGGTGAATGCCATACTATAATCCCTTGAAAAATGGAATGATATCGTTCAATTACACTATATACAGTTGAAGAATTATTAACATTTTACCAAGTATTTGTATATCTATTTGTAATACGTACTTCCATTACACGGCAACATCCTAAAGTTCAATTTTTTTGGAACAATCTATTAGAAAATATTGAGATGTTAAAGGTGATTTGTGAAGTTACATTTACAAAAGGAGCACATGCATGACCACCTCTTATATGGATAGCACAAGATGATGTTGTAGTAATAGAAGTGAATGCATAGGTAGAGGAATTTGAATGCTTACATATATGGAAAATGAGTTTTTTGATGGGACTGCAGCTAATAAAGAGCACGACGGTACACTCAGTGGAGATACTGACCCTTCTACACCTCGTCCCTTAAATATAAAAAGCCTAGGAGCTCAAACAATGAACATATAGAGAAACAAATTGAAATTTTAGTTGGGGTTCTAAAAAATAAATAAACAAGAAGGCAGTTGTCAAGAGACCTTCACTAAATGACATAATCGTTGCTTTAAAAAATTGAAAAAGACTGTTCTATCTCAACATAAGTATGTCAAAACGAAAGTGTTATTTGGTGAGAAACCAAAAATAAGAATATCATTCATTGATGAAGAGACTGTAGGTAACAAAACTGAATTTCTGAATTATGCGTACGACATTCAATAAAATTTGACGTTTGATTACCGGGAAGGGGTTGTTTTGTGTTTTACTCAATAACTTGACAAACTACAATAGTTATGTGTTCTCATTTGATATGTTGTATGTACAAGATTATATCTTAGCTTGTTTTTATAAATAAAATATACATTCAATGTTTTTTTTTTGTCTTTCATTGATTTGTGTACTAAATTCAAGTTTAAATATCCTTTCAGATGATGTATCATAAAATGTTCTAAGTTTCATTTTATCATATTATAGGCTGACCCTAAAATGGTTAATGGTGAGATCGCTGTCAATTTAAATATTGTTTAAGATGGAGCACTGTAGAAATGTTGACGAAAAGTTTTGACTTTGTTGCTTTATGCAGTTAAAATACGATGGTTCTTAAATCATGATGTATGAAAAAATTAAAATGGATAAATCATAGTTCATAAAGTTGCTACTTTCAAGAAAATAACTGATTTCGAGATAGTAAACATATAAAATTAAAGAGAAAACGGTAATGTTTTTATCCATTAAATGTCGTGTTGTAGAAGTCGTACTGCAAGTAACCACCAACATTCAGGTCAAACAGTTAGCAGGTAGTATTGTCGTGGAGTTTTAACCAACATGAGAGATGTTCCTCTAGAAATGATAGCACCATATTTCGACAAACCTATTGAAAATATATGATTGCATGTACAACTACAACAATGACTTTTTAAAGGTGTGATTGAGGCTTTTGATAGCACATTAGTAAATTATATTGAAAACACACACCATCATGACATTTTGATAGCAATTGCAATTACCTCGACCCCTACCTTTGAACGAAATTTGTCATGGATTTGGATGTAAATGAAACAGTTCATAATCCTGCTAATAATTTTTCAATCCCTATTTATGTAAGTAAATTCGAATATTTAAGTTACATTGATCATGTTAATGTATTGCTTTAACTTCTTACTTTAATATAGATAGAGATGTGTGTGTGTGTGTGTGTAACATTTGTGATGCGGTTTATACAAGCACTGAAAGTTTTCCAGTCCTTATCAAAACACATGTTATGGGTTGAAAATTTACAGAAATAACACCCCTACAAATAAGGAGAGATTCAACCATGCACGTGTTCAATTAAGAAATGCCAATGAACAAATTTTGACATGCTAAAAAAAGATTCTCATTTTAGCATTCGGATTTTGCTATCAAAGAGATATGATTATTACATGTATGACTATGCAATTTTCCACATCGTATTTCACTCCATAAGCTATTTTTGGAAGTTGAACAAGATGAAGGTATTATAAATATTTACACTTAATCAAATAATGGAAATGATAATCAAGAACCAACACAAGCCCACCAAGCAGTAGTGAAGTGTTTTTATCTGAGTCGCAAGCTTTTATAGTAAAATTTAAGTGCTCAAACTACCGACCTTCTTTAATTTATGATGAATTTATTGTAGTTGTTAATAAATGAGCGGAAGTGTGTTTTTAAGTTGCTTTAGAAGACCGATGAACATTTTTTTTTATTTTTTGCTTTTACTAATAAATTATTGCAAGTGCACAAACCAAAGTATTCAAATAATAAGTGATATTAAAAATGGAGGGAGGGCAAGTTTGCAAAAAAAAAAAACAAATAGTACAATAAACTATATTTTTTATCAGCGAGCAACCGAAGAACATTCTAAATATTGAGCATTTGGTATTCAACATTCAGTCATTCTAACAAATGAAGCCGTTTTATTTTTCACCTTTAGTCAGATCAGTTGGTCTGATTAAAACTAGATAAATCAATCATATACTTCAATCACTGCTCGGTACATAATAATCTAAACAACATAGGAGGTTTTTAACTTCAATCCAAAGTTTCTGTCAAAATTGAGATGGTATATTTGCTAAAATATGGTATAATCTCCATGAAAGAAAGGAGTTTGAGCCATTTTTATTAACTTGGCGGGATTATATGTCCGGGAGTTGAACGACACAACCAAAGTTTTATCACTATTATCATTGGATATTGACACTTGTGAGCGTATTTTCATATAAAGGAATTGAAGAATTGAAGAAAATCAACAAACCCTCCAACCCCGTTAAAGCGAACAGGATAAGGTGATATCTTTTCAAGCGAAGACATCAGCCGAGAACCGATCGAATCGCCCGAAACTTCGCCAGCCACCATGAATACACGGAGCTCGCCATCTCCAGCTGCCAAGTCAATTACTCTTTTGGTTCCGCTGCTGCTTCCATGAATAAAGCAATGACTTAACCTACTGTGGAATCTTGTTGAAGTAAAGATGGAACCTAGTACTGATTTTCTGAACATTTTTCTTTTTTTTCCTCTTTTTTTTTCCTGGGTACGAGCGTTTACGGCGTTTTGCTTAGTTTAGGGAAATTTTATATACACAAGTTTTATCAGTTGAGGCAAATTGTATTCAAACACACCAAACTGCCAAGTAGCCCCCCAAAATTCAAAAAAATTGTAAAACCCCGCTGTTTTTCTAAGCTTTAAAATACAAAAAAATATCCTCTCTCGCAGCGGCTATGCGAGGTTATTTCATGTACCACGCAGTGGCACTGCGTGATACATGAAGTAAACTCGCAGTGCCACTGCGAGGTTACTTCATGTACCACGCAGTGCCACTGCGTGGTACATGAAATAACCTCGCAGTGCCGCTGCGAAGGAGGCTGACGGTTTGAAAAAAAATAAACACATGAAGAGGTTATTTTCATCATTAGAAGTTTTGAATAAAAAGGGGGGCAACTTAGCAATTCCATGAGTCTAAATATAATTTGTCATCGGTTAATCCACCTAAAATTTAGGAAGAGTACCTATTTTTATGGGATTAATAATTAATTATATTTGGTTAGTTCATCCACCGTAATTTTATCTTCTTCTCACGACGTATTTTTATCTTCTTCTCACGCGGTTTCTCCTTGTTTCCATACAGCATACGATTTAGTTCACTTAGAAGCCCAGATGGATTGATCTTATGAACTACTTCTGGAAGCGCAACATACTCACTGGCAGCTGGCGGTAGTAGATATTCCGTGAGATGGAATATGTTTTCTGTGCTGTCTTTCCAAGCATTATCTTGTAAAGATGTTTTCAGTTTTATGCTTTTACATGATTATGATTCACTTCTATTATCTTGATTTGCAGTTGGTATTTGTTTCTGTTTTTTTGTTTTTTTTAAGAAAAAGGAATAAAAATGCATGGTTAACGACAGCAAGCAATGGAGGCCACGGCTACAGGAAGCTCACGCAAAAAGCAAACTTTTAAGTTTTATATTTTCTTGCTTGAAACATTACAAAGCAGCGCCAACTAAGATGCATGCAAAAATATCATATTATGTCACCGCAAATAATCACCCTACATTTTAGCATTACTAGCTACAATTATGTCTGATTCAAATTTTAAAAATTGATATATTCACACAACATATGCTTTTCTACGATACTCTTTCTTTCTTCTACTAACCTGCAAGTCTTAGAAACATATAAAACAAAAACGAAAAAACCGTATCAAATTTACTTTATTTTTCTTCTCATTATACCGTACTGTGAAGAAGAGTAAATCCATATTTGAAATAGAAAAGTTGAAGGTGGAGGTGAGATATGTACTTGCAACTGATTTTTTTTCTTTTTTCTAAGCATTCTATATGCAGTAGAGTTTTGTTTACAAATTTAGTTATTTTAAGTAATAAGATCATAATGCAAAATCAATTTTTGACTTTTTGACAATTGAAACCAATGTTAAACTAAAGCATGAAATTACGGTGTTTTCTGTTGAAAATTCAACGGAAAAGGAAAGCAATTTTTTTAATTTGCTTCGTATATGTCGTTTGATTTAGGTTCAACAGGAATATGTCCGAACAAAGTAGTTCTTCCGATATAAATGAAAGCATCAGTATTTTTAGTACAAAGGAAAGTGAATAGTGGTTAGAGTATTCAAGATTTATAAATAATGAAATAGATGGAGGGTGGCTAAGTACAACAATAGAAGAAAAGGAGAACGCACACAACAACGATGTTATGGAGCATTGTGTCGATAGTCCCGACAAAACAACTTTCAACATGGTAAATTTTAAGTTTACTTTTTTGATTATTTTAGATAGAATTTTATTTTGCTTCGTTACGTTTACTTTTATATTTTATTATCCAGGAAAGTTCACTATTTTGCTCCAACGATCAAGTATTAGACTGGGATTGCACTTTTGCATTTCGAACTAATAAGGTATGATAATTTCATAATTTTAACGTTACAAAAATGATATAAAATTATTTAATTTTTCTTATATAACTCAGGTTTTTAACTCACGTGATGAACTTACTGAGTGGTGCAAAAATATTGGAAAGTTGTGTGGTGTAGTTGTTACTATTAAACAATGTGAAAATCCAAAAAATGGACGTAAAGGTCGAATATCTTATTGGTGTGAGAGAGGTGGATTTTACGTTGAAAAAAAGATGACAATTGCCAATGAACAAGTGAAGGCTAAGAAGACGGAAACAAAAAAATGTGGATGTCCTTTTTTATTAAAAGACGTTAAACTGGAACTACTAGATCAATGGAGAATTGAAGTTGTATGTGGATTTCATAATCATCCAATGGAAAAAAAAATACAAATCTTGAAGGGCACTCGTATGTTGGTAGACTTACCCCAAATGAAGAGACCGAAGTAATAAAATTGAGCGCATGCAGTGTAAAACCAAGGGAAGTGCTTCGTATTCTCAAAGAAAATAACCCAAATAATGCCTCTACGATTCAAACAATTTACAATTTTAAGGCTAAGCATCGAGTTATTGAGATGGAAGGAAGGGCTTATATGCAACAGATGTTGTATATGTTAGATGAAAACAAGTATATAGAATTTCACCGAAGAGATGAAAGTACAGAAGAGGTATTAGATTTATTTTTTGCACATCCATATTCCATAACGCTTACTAGATGTTTTCCGCATGTGTTGATTATGGATTGCACCTATAAAACTAATCGTCATCGTAGACCTTTATTAGAGATAGTAGGAGTCACATCCACATGGAAAACATTCATAATTGCACATGTTTTTCTTTATCGAGAAACGATTGACAACTACATATGGGTTTTGCAATATTTAAATGAAATTCTTGGTCCAACCAATTGTGCTCCTTCCGTAATTATCACTGATCGAGAGATATCCTTAATTAATGCCATTAATGCGATATTTTTGACAGCATCCCATTTATTATGTACATTTTATATATCAAAGAGTGTTGAAGCAAAGGGGAAAAATACTTTAAATCAACAGAAGAATGGACTGATTTCATTCAACGGGTTCATAGATTAATTGATGAACCTACCGAGGAATCATTTAATGAAGCTTGGATAAATTTTAAAAATGAGAATGCTAACCTCAAGGATCTCATAATATATATCGAAGACAATTGGATTGTACCATTTTAAAAAAAAATTGAGGCTGTCTAGACAAACAATGTGAGACATTTCGGAAACCGTACAACCAACAAGCAGAATCACAACTTTCATCATTGAAGAGATATTTGGCTTCATCTCAAGGTAATTTGATCCAAAATTTGATTATGATCGGCAAACTAATAATAACACAACATGTGGCCATCAAAGCTTCTCTTCGTAAATTCTTAAGTACTAGTTTGCATGATCATCATATAATATTATTCAACAATCTGAGAGGATTCGTATCACACCATGCTCTAGATCAAATTGGCGAGGAAATGAAAATGTCTGAATATATTGGTTCAGATATTTCCAAATGTGGTTGCATAATTAAACGAACGCATGGTCTTCCTTGTGCACATGAAATCGTGCAGTTAACACAAGAGAATAGATTGATATCATTATCTTCTATCCATCCATTTTGGAGAAAACCGAATGATATTGTGAACAAGTGTGTTGAAAGTCCACTTGATATTAATCCAGAAATCTCAACATTTTTAAGTAAATTTTATAATTCTACCGAGGAGCAGCAACTAAAAATGTTGAAAGTGATAAAAGAGGTACGTGTGATCTTTAATTTTTTATTTATTAATTGCTTCTTCATTAGTAGCTTATATCACTTGTACTTTTTTTTAGATTAACTATCCTGAAAGTACAAATATGGAACCACCAAAGAAAAATTGAAAGCTAAAAGGATGCCCCAAAAGAAAAGAAAACTTCACAAAACTCAATAGTACAAAGCGTGATAAATCTGCTTTTGAGTATGCACAAACAATGGAGGAGTTACAAAAGAAATTCCAAAAAAGAAAAACTAATGTTAATAATGGCAAACAGAAGAAACAAAGATACAGGCTTACTAATTCAGATGATGAGTTGTCACCGACTGAATTTGCATTCAAGTACTTTAGTCCATCATTTAAAGAAGATGTCTTTCAAAGTGTGGAAGATGTTCCTCCAGATGAACACTGCGGATATCGTTGTTGTGCACGACTGTTGAGTTTTGAAGACGATGATTCATGGAAAATTGTGCGACAAACCATGATTGAGGAATTACACTTGAACAAAGAACAACATGCTAACTTGTTAGGTGGTGTGAAGAGATATCAACAAGTTGAATCGGCAATAGCATATTTTAGCCAATATGCAAGCAAAAAATATTGTTTGAGTTTTCCAGACATGGGCTGCTTATTTGCAACAACATTCAATTGTATACTTTGCGTATATTCTCCAGAACAATGCATGACATATCTTCCTTTGAGAGTGGGTCCAAAGGATAAGCACAGAGTAATACCAATTGTTTTGATGGGTGGAAACCACTTTATGATAGTTCACTTGAAAACTTGATTTATTAAAATCTGACTTATCAAATCACTTATTGTGATTTATCATAACTTATCCATATTTTTAATAATTTTAATACGGTCATTTCAATCGGTTTCCAATTGCGGTCATCGAACTTCATTTACATCGACCATTTCAAAACTTGATTTTGACTTATCTTGAAATATAACTGTTGGATTTCAAATATTTTCTTTACATTTGAAAGCTCTTTTAATTAAGAGTCCAATGTTTTCAGTTTTGGGAGAATACGACGGTCGGACCTTCTGTTACGTCAGTTCGAAGTTGACGGTTGAAATTCGCGAACGGTCGCTGCGCGACTCGTCCTATTCAAACCAAATTCGATTTATAAATAAAATTGAATATAATTCCAAACTATTTATAAATTTCATATCATACATCATCAATCAATTATACCATCCAATCCACATATTGTGGTATATATCATATAAGCATTAAACCAATAACGCTTATATGGGTTCGTCAATCAATAGATTAACTACAAATCAGTCATAAACAATCAGTATATATTAACTCAATAATAATGGTGATCATATCTAAAACCGATGACTAATTAAATAGTTAAATTTCTCAATCTATCCATAATTTACTGTTCAATCCAGTTCACAACATCAATATATAACCAAATATTTCACAACACTATTCAATAATTAACTAACAAAACAGTTAATTTTAGTCAAGCCCTTTTTCAATAAATAGTTTCTCACGTCGATTGGTTTTGAAATTGTTGTAAAACAATTATCGTTTGACATATCTGATTAGACAATTAATTTTGCTATAATTTGTAATGTGATCCATTTCTGTTCCAATCAGCTTTGAAATGTAGTGCTCGTCTTCACGGTTCTAACGGAGCTGATTTTGCGTGATTTTGTTTCCATATGTAAAAATACGACCATTTAAAGGTTAATTACATTACAAGATAATTATAATTAACTCAATTAATTTATTATTAATCTTCCCTTCATCACGTTTCTTCTTCGTATCATTCCGGTAGTCGTTCGAACCCGCCATCGCGAGAAAGAAACCAACGACGCACCCTCCAGAAGCGATCGGACGAAGATCAGTCGTGCCCACGATGTAGCCCTCATCGCCACCTCCCACGCCATGAGTGGGCCCCAATCGAAGCCTTGCAGCACGACTCAAACGTGAGCTCTTCGAGGCAACAAATCGAACAAAATAAATCATGAAATACGACCGTTGGTATTCTAGAGCTCGAGGAGTTGATTAACTTTCACGTTGAACTTTTTTTTGAATCGGTGAACGGTTGGTGAGATTTTCGAGGGAGAAGGCAGGAGCATTTCGATCATTAAATGAAGAATGGTGGCACACTGGGTATATGGGGAAGGAGATTGGGGTTAACGTGGTTTATATGTATATGTGTATATATATATATATATATATATATATATATATATATATATATATATATATATAATTTCAATATTGCTTCGTACTCCAAACGAACCCCAACGACTTTCGCCCCTAGCCAAATACCCCATTCCGGACACAATGGAGTAAGTTTTGTAAGCCACTTTGACTGTTTTGATTAGTTTTTATCAAAATTAAAATATAAATCAATATAACGTTCAAAACTGATTTTCAACGTGCATTTTAATTTACCACGGCCACATACTGACTCTAAAAATTATGAAATTTGAAATCTAGCTATGTTTTGCAAATACGGTTCTAACAAAATTAATTTCGTCGAATTTGGAGACCGTTTGAAAAAGAGCCTTTTAACTAGCTTATTATATTCAACTAGATTTACAACATGCGTTTAAATTTACTATACTCGCATACTAATTCCAATTGACTTTAAATCTTAAGCCTGGCAATAGTTTGACGTTCCGGATCCAAAAAAATTAAGTTCGTCGAAAACGGAGGTTGTTTCAGAATGGTTATTTTTAAGATCTTATATAATATTAAAATATTAATAAATTCCATAGCGACTATTTTAAATTTTAATTTGGTTATAACTTACAATTAATAATATGAAAACTCAATTTCTCGCATTAGTTAGAAAGATACTATTAAACATGTTCTATCTTTCTCGTTTTATTAAAATCCAACTTATTTTGAATTATGTATATACGTTTAAAGTTCAAAGCCAAATATTCAAACTACCGCGACGTTTCAAGTTCGTTTTAATTAAATTTTAAATTTATATGCTCAAACTTCGTTTTTAAATAAGTTATAAGTAGTAAATCTTCAAAATAAATCATTTTAAATATATAAAATCCATTAAAATCAATTAAAAAAAATCAAATTTTTTAAATTGGTTCCAAAATTCAGGATTGTTACAATCTCCCCCACTTAAAAACTTTTCGTCTCCGAAAAGGAACGGAACTCGAAGGTCGTTTTCTTAACCAACTCAACCTTCGCTTGGCTCAAGTTCTTCAACTTTTTAGTTTCTAAGAACTTTCCAATTTCTCGAAATTTGGCTAACGCCTTAAGTTTTCGAAAAATTTCGCTGTAACCTCCTTTGTACGGGTTGATTGATACAACTACAACTTGTCACTCTAGGCCCTCGTCAATCAAAAAGAAAAACCAAAAGCCAAGCGGGTAGCCTGTCGGTTTATAAAATCATCAAACCCAATCAATACAGTAAATATGTACCTTCTTGTCGGGCATGCAATTTTATTCCTCTTCTTAGCTCGCATACAATAACACGTCGAACACACACACACACACACACATATATACATACATATATATATATATGTGTGTGTGTGTGTGTGTGTGTGTGTGTGCGCGCGCGCGTGTGTGTCCTGTTCCAACTAATTTCAAATTAATTTAGCATTAACTTTGATTTGGCTCAATTTATCTTTTATTCTCATATTGGCTTTATTATTCCAATTTTATTTAACTTGACTTAAGTTAAATTTTAATTCGTTTGATTTACTTTCGTGATTTCAACCAATTCAACTAGTTATTGGTTAAATTTAAAACTCAAATCATTTCCAAATACTTATTTAAACCGGTTTAAGTATAATTCGACGTTTCGGTTGAAATTATATAGTCATCCTACTTTCGAAACTCAAAAATAAACATTGATGATGCCATGGTCATCAACAGAATCATCCTCCAACGATTATAATGCGATTCTATATCAATCCAGTATATTCAAGACTTTGGATATACGTTTGCAAGGCGTATATGCAAAATCTTCTTATACTCGATAATCCGACTTCGACATCAAAATAAAATACTCAAATCTTATTATAAAATATAATCTTTCATAATTAAATTCATTTTTACAAATAAACAAAATTATTCTTTTCTATATATAATACTCTTCCAACTCATTATAGGGCGTTATTAACCCCATCTCTAACGAGTTTCTCATTCTAGGATACTACTGATCCTATCTTTAATGAGTATTCTTATAGGATGTTAATGATCCTATCTCTGATGAATTCTTTCATTTGGTTCTGATGTGTCTTGTTATTGAGCTTTGTAAACCAAAGCTCTGATACTAAACTGTAGTGACCCTCCATTTCGGGCGATCCAAATCGATTGCTAAACTGACTTAAATCGAACCAAAAAGGCGGATACGCTAACTTTGGGTGCACAACACATCAGAACAAACAACAGAGGACTTTTATAAACATCATAATAATGTTACATCCGAGTACAAAATATCAGAGTATATCGAAAATTATATAGCGGAAGACTATCAATGCTATGGACACAGCTTTACGCTTTGATCCAGAATCCTGCTCAAGATAAATATCTGCAAAAAAAACCACTCAACTGCCCATATGGAAAATATGAGCACCCGAGTTTGCAAGGGAAAAACAAACTATGAGTCAGTCATGGGACTGGTATGAGAAACTCTAACAGTTATAAACAACTTATATAAGATAAGGCATATCACGGGACCACGCCATATAACACGGAACAAGTTTACTCCATATGAATGTTAGTGCACAAACAACTACCACAAATAAACTTATGGATTTACAATGCATCAGACAACATGCAATTCCTCAATCTACCCCTTTAGGCTTAATCCGCAAAATTAGATTTCAAAATCCAATTCACTTTACGAAAATTATTTATTTGAACTTTATTTCCCGATTTGTTAGTTCGAATCATTTGAATACATATCTAGTTTTCATATCAAAGTAGATTTCACTTCAGGATCTCAAACCAAAAACTTTGGAAATATTAATTCCAAAATATCACAATGCATACAAATAGTATGCAACTAAATATCGGGATGTTTCTCCCGTCAACAAGGCATAGGGAACGTTCCTTAGTCACCCGATATATATATATATATATATATATATGTATGTATGTATTTATGTATATGTATATGTATATATGTGCACCTCCCACACATGGAGCAGGCTACACTGAAAAATGACCAAGTCTTAAGGTCTTGGGTCCTACCCATACTTTTAGTCCTCAAGGTTACCCGAATCTTTAGCCACATACTAGATCATTTTTATATCCTGAAATAGGGAAAATCATTTCACAACATAATAATCATAAGTACTTTCAAACTATAGTACTTCACATCAGCAGTTCACACACACGATCAGTCACTATTAATCATTTAACCTTTGAGCTCGTACATCTCAAAGAAGGGTGTTAAGCAAGAGAATAAATTCTCCGCCACCAAACAGATATATCATCAGTAACAACTAATCGGTTATGTGATGAACTACAATGTCAAAGATATAATATATTCCTAAAAAAATTCGGAAACATCGGGTATAATCCTAGAAATCCTTTCTGTTTTATAAACCGTTTTTATAAAACATTCCTTGTCCAAAATCGGGAAAACATTTCTTTTCACTTAAAAAAAATCTCATTTCAAAATCATTAATTAAATTTGAAATGAATCAAACATCACTAAACACCTCATAGTCAAATCGTGAAGCGTTTCACAAGGTGTTAGCATACAAATATTTTTATCCAACCCAATGCTAAATATAAAAGCATATTTTGCTCATAAACTGGCCGAGCACAATCCAAATAATCAATCATTAACAAATATCAACAACCATGTATTTTTGGTTTATCTCATGTTTTGGTAAATTTAATTACCGTCTACTTTCATTCTAGTTCAAGATTTATCAAAATTCTACTTAGTTTCAATCTCTAAAATCATTGCTTAATGATTATTCAACTTTCTAGAAATAAATCTTGCCTTTACTTAGGTTAAAGAACAAATGTTATTTAAAACACAGTTCACGATAAACCCAAAATCATCTTCCATCGAATTTAAATCTTCATGGAAATCAGATCAATAATAATCGATATAAATTTCCATATCAGACTAATACTATAAATGGAATAACGGCGAAGCCTTTTAAATTCCAAAAATAATAAAGGCTTTCCTTTACAAAAGCTTACCTCGATTATTAATTAATCGAATTCCACTCAATTCCAATTTAATGTATTAAATTGGAAAACTTTACTTTGGAAAAATTAAATTAAATCTTAATTAAAATATTCATAAATTCCAAATCTTAACTTCTCCATTAATTGGATTTAAGAACAAATGTTATTTAAAACGTCATTCACAATGAACCCAAAATCAACTTTCCTTTAATTCAATTATATTTATTAATTGGAAAACTTCATTAATCTTAATTAAAAGATTTATCCCTTTCTCAACTGGGCTAAAGAATAGTATTATTGAAGATACCATATGTGACAAACCCAAAATCCAATTTGATATTAAATATAAGGCTCTAGATAGAAATCATGTCGACTTATATTCAACATCAAATTCTGAAAACCAACAAATATCATATTGGGAATAACGATATATATATATATATATGTATATATATGTATATGTATATCTTTCAAATACCTCAACAGTATCCATATAATCACGGAATCCAATATTATTATATCCGAAGATTATTTTCATTTAAATCCATTCCAATTTGTATGTTGGAAAACACTGGTTATATTAAAACCATTCACAATCCAATTAGTTATTTAAAAACATTGGATTACTAATGTTTAGAAAACATCGTCTGATCTTAGTCGAATATCCGTTGTTCCTTTCGGTTCTTCCCACCCCTTGTCTAATGGAATAATTTCCAATTAGATCTCACAGGTGATACTAGACTGTACTCTGAGGAATCATTGCTTATTCCTTTTGATTCTTTATTCTAGTTGTTAACTTGTTTATTCAGATAAAATATCTTTTATCTTTCTAAAATTTGGAATATTAATCCAAAAACCATTTCAAATCATTTATTATGATTTAACATAACTTATCCATATTTTTATAAATTTTAATATGGTCATTTTAGTCAATTTCCAATTACGGTCATCGAACAGTGTTTACAGTGACCATTTCAAAACTTGATTTTGACTTGCCTTGAAATCTAACCGTTGGATTTCAAATATTTTCTTTTTATTTGAAAGCTCTTTTAATTAAGAGTTCAACGTTTTTAGTTTTGGGAGAATCCGACGGTCGGATCTCCCGTTACGTCAATTCGAAGTTAACGGTTGAAATTCGCGAAGGTCGCTGCGCGAATCGTCCTATTCAAGCCAAATTCGATTTATAAATAAAATCGAATATAATTCCAAACTGTTTATAAATTTCATATCATACATCAACAATCAATTATACCATCCAATACACATATTGTACCATATAAGCATTAAAACAATAAAGCTTATATAGGTTCGTCAATCAATAGATTAACCGCAAATCAATCATCAACAATCAATATATATTAACTCAATAATATCGTTAAATAGTAATGGTGATCATATCTAAAACCTATGACTAATTAAATAATTAAATTTCTCAATCTATCAATAACCATTTACTGTTAATTCAGTCGATAACATCAATATGTAATCAAATATTCCACAACACTATTCAACAATGAACTAACAAAACAGTTAAATTTAGTCAAGCCCTTTTTCAGTAAATAGTTTCTCACCTCGATTGGTTTTTAAATTGTTGTATAACAATTGTCGTTCGACATATCTGATCAGATATTTAATTTTGTATCATTTGTAATGTGCTCCATTTCTGTTCCAACCCGCTCTGAAATGTAGTGCTCATCTTCACGGTTTTAATGGCACTGATTTTGCGCGATTCTGTTTCCATACGTAAAAAACATAACCATTTAAAGGTTAATTACATTTCAAGATAATTTAAATTTAAATTAACTTAGCTAATTTATTATTAATCTTCCCACCGCCGTGAGTGGGACCCAACTCAAAGCCTTGTAGCGCGCTGAAACGCGACTCAAACGTGAGCTCTTCGAGGCAACAAATCGAACAAAATAAATCACGAAATACGATCTTCACCGTTGGTATCCTACAGCTCAAGGAGCTGATTAACTTTCACGTTGAATTTTTTTTGAATTGGTGAACGGTTGGTGAGATTTTCGAGGGAGAAGTTAGGAGCATTCCGGCCATTAAATGGAGAATGGCGGCACACTGGGTAAATGGGGAAGGAGATTAGGGTCAACGTGATTTATATGTTTTTATATATATAATTTAATATTATTTAATTTCAATATTACTTGTTTATTGCTTCGAACTCCAAACAGACCCCAACAAATTTCTCCTTTAGCCAAATACCCCTATTTTGGACACAATGGAATATGTTTCGTAAGCCAATTTGACAGTTTCGATCAGTTTTTACCAAAATATAAATATAAATCAATAGAACGTTCAAAACTGATTTTCAACGTGCATTTTAATTTACCACGGTTATGTGCTGACTCCAAAAATTATGAAATTTGAAATCTAACTATGTTTTACAAATACGGTTCTAACAAAATTAATTTCGTCGAATTTGGAGACCATTTGAAAAATGGCCTTTTAACTATCTTATTAAATTCAACTAGATTTACAACACGCGTTTAAATTTACTACGCTCACATACTAATTCCAATTGACTTGAAATTTTAAACCTGATAATAATTTCACATTTTGGATCCAACAAAATTAATTTCATCGAAAATGGAGGTCGTTTACAAAATGACTTTTTTATGGCTTTATATAATGTTAAAATATTAATAAATTCCATAGCTATTATTTTAAATTTTAATTTGGTTATAACTTACAATTTATAATATGAAAACTCATTTCTCACATTCGTTAGAAATATATTATTATGCAGATTCTATCATTTCTTGTTTTATTAAAATCTGACTTATTTTGAATTATGTATATTCATTTATAGTTCAAAACCAAATATTCAAACTACTGTGATTTTCAAGTTCGTTTTAATTAAATTTTAAATTTATACGCTCAAACTTCGTATTTAAATAAATTACAAGTCGTAAATCTTTATATTAAATCATTTTAAATATATAAAATCCGTTAAAATCAATTAAAAAATTCAAATTCAAAATTAAAAATTTTAAATTGGTTCCAAAATTTAAGGTTGTTACATTGAATTGTCATTTTTTAAGAATTTATTATACCAGTTAACAAATATTTGTTCTTTGTTGTTTACTTGAATAGTTTGAACTTAAGATCACCTAATTAATTTTTAAATATGCATTTAATTGTCAAATAGTATAAGAAAACTAAAAGAAATATTTACATTATAAAACTTATTAAATGTTGGTATTCAAAAGTAAAACATTAAAGAGGTAATCAACATAAATATTGTTATAATTACAATAACGAACAAATATCGAAGATTTTAAATAAAATACCCTGAGATAATCAAGGAGAAAGTGAAAAACTTCCAAATTAATAAGAGAACATAAATTGTTTTTGCTTTTGAGTATCGAATTAACAGTTGGATAAAAGTCACCTATTATTAATAGCATTACGACACACGCTTTGCACGTGATGATTATGTATTCTTCATGCCTGAATTATTTTTTTATAAATTATATGTGATTAACACATTAAAGAGAACAATTTGTACAAATATTTAACCATATTTTTATGTTGAAATCATGTGTACTTAATCTAAATTTTTTATTTCTAAGTTGTAACATCTAATTGTTTGTTAGCTTGAGTTTTTATTTATACAATTAATTATGAATAATGCAAATGACATTTTTTTGTTTTAAACGACAGGTGTCGTATGATATAACATAGAGAATAACATAGAAAATTATGGAGAATATGGTGTTAAATTTTAAATCTAATACAAAATATCTTGAGAGTTTAAGTTGAATAGGGATAACATAGAAATTTAAGGAGAGAACTTTAAAAGGTTCTGCTTTTCTATTATATAATAGATAACAATTTTGCCCTTCCTCGTACATGCCCTACGTGGTGCCTTTAGGGCACCATGTAGAGACACTGCGAGGTATTTTAAAAATTATATATATATATATACACGTAAATATAGCAAAATAGAGACAATTTTGTCATTAAATTTGTTGGGTGAACTCAACGAAATCCTAAATTGAAATAGAATTGTCCAATTAAAATGTCCATAATCCTCACTTCTCCAGCAAATAAGGCATTTTTTGTTTTTTTGAAATACTAAAAAATAAGAAAAAAAATTAAATAGGTTCTAAATACGAATTTTAAAAATCCGTTAACAAAAAATAATTAGAAAAGACTAGGAAGCAAAGTAATAAAACGAGAGCTTAAATGCTAATTCAAATATTACTTGGATGCTTTTATCATAAATAAATAATTTCTAATTTTACCACTTGTCCATTGGCACCATTTTCTCCTTTACATCGAGTTTATAATTCTAAATTATTAATACTTATATTACCATTTATCGGTGTAAAGACCCGCAACTTCCCCGTAAAGGAAAGCGTCGGATAGTTCGAGAACAAGCCACAACAGAATGCATATAAAAGAACATTTCATTGTATATTACAACGATGCATCAGATTACAAGAATATGCAGAGTATAAAAGAATATTACACAGAAATATCAGAGATTTAAATTACATTTAAATACATCGCAGCGGAAAATAATACAATACACAACTAGAAGAAGATATACGGATACAAAGCTTTCCGGATATCGTTCCAGCTGTAAACCAGGATCCTGTGAATATAAATCTGCAAAACCAAAACTACTAGCTGCCCGTGTCAAAATAAGGGCACCCAGAGTTTAGGTTAAAACAATAAACTCCAGGTCAGTCATGTGACTGGTGTGAGAACTAAAATAGTTATTATTCTTTATTTTAAAAGTTAGGTAAATCAAGGGACCACGCCGTATAACACGGAACGGGTTTCCTCCCAAGAATACCAGTGCATAAAACAGCAGCGCAATGCTAAATAAAGAAAGATGAAGCTGTTATAAGACCCAGTTCCTATCACACAATGCAACGCAAACCGGGGGATAGGGTTTTCCCTTATAACAGCCAAAGAATGCTTGATACGTTTAAAACAAATCATTTGATACTATAATAAGTGCATAGTGTATAAAACAACTTCAAATCATAAGTATCAATCATAGGCGGCATGAATGCCCCATACCACTATGTCGCCATATATAGGTTTACAAATAAAACCGCAAATGTCACGTATTTGGAAATTGGGTTTCCATCTATGAACCGAGGCTAGGGGCAAGATCCTCAACCGATTCGAGACGCTCTAGCCCGCCCCTCAGGAACAGCCGCAACTGCCCCTTGGATCGTCAGGGCCGGTCCACACGGAGTGGATTATTATGCCTGAACAATACGTCTCCCCACCCTATGGGGTGTAAGTCTGGTCCGTCAGCCGACCAGAATGCATTCGGCCGAAACCGATATAACCGAGGCGCCTCGCAACAGCAACAACAACATAAGTCAAACTCGTCAGGGCGTGTAAAACCACTGACGCCACTTCTAACTAGAAAGAAACGCATGCCCTCCCTGAGGTCCGTCTCCCGTTTTTGATTCATACCGGGTGTGAAACTCGCGAATCAAACGTTACACAAAGCTACGCCACAAAGGTCGTGCTTTGATCATCAACCACAAGACTTTGCTTTTCAACAGAAGCCTTGATCATTTGCATCTTAGCATGCCACACAGGCAAGCCATCCTATGCAACCGATATCAGTCACACAGAATGAAATCCGATGTCAGACACACAGTCCATTTACAAGTCCGTTCTGGGTCTGAACGAAACCGGAGGCACCTAGTACCCCGCATATCCATCGATCTCCAAGTACGTCTGGACGATCACTAACTGTTTCCATCTTCTTGGGTGTACAGCCCAATCAAGATCATCAGTTATCACCCAAACGACGTGAAGACCTCCGGTCTTCGACCATCGTCTTCGTCTTCGACTTATCGTCGTATCAGTTACTCAGAATGGGATAAACCCGGTCTTTCCGAATAACTCGCGTATATTTTAAATAAGTGTTACACAAACACAACATACGCCTCATTCCAATTCATTAGTCACTAACCGTAAATTAATCAAGAGAATAATTCCCCAAATATTAACCCCGAAGGCCGAAACCAACATCAGATCAATATCCAGAAAACCATTCTGCTTGGCTAACCGCCAGTTAGTTTCTAAATTTCACATTCAAATCTAATTACAGATTTATCTATCGCCTGGAGCAAAACTGGTGATACTCCATTCTCGATCTTTTCAATCTAATTAAAGATTCATTAAAACTCCACTTAGTTTTAATCATTATCTGGGTTAAAGAATCAGTGTCATTTAAAACACGGTTCACGATAAACCCAAAATCACATTCATTAATTATCGGGTTAAAGAACAAGTGTTATTTAAAACACTGTTCACGATAAGCCCAAAAATCAATATCTATTCAATTCCAATTAAATATTATTTAATTGGTACACTTCATTAAATCTAAATAAAAAGATTTAATCTTTTCTCAACTGGGTTCAAGAATAGTGTTAGTGAAGACACCATTCACGACAAACCCAAATCACATTCGATATTCAATACAAGGCTCTGAATAGAAAATATATCGGCTTATATTCAATATCGAATTCTACGACTAACAAATGTCGTATTGGAAATAACGATATCAATATATATCTTTCAAATTTCCATAACAACACCTGTATAATCACGAATTCCAACATCGAAATATTCCGAAGACAATTTCGATTCAAATCCACTCCAATGCAATCATTGGAAATTTTGGTTATTTTTAAAACCCTTTTCGAATTCAATTTATTTATTTAAAAATAAATAGGATTATAATTCTAGTTCAAAACTAGTTCATTTCGATAAAAATTTATTTTTATCTTTTCAAGTATGGAGTTTTTCATCCCAATTCTTTCTAAATCATTTATTATGATTTTACACAAATTATTGCTATTTTTAATAATTTTATCAAGGCCCGTACAGTCGATTTCCATCAATGGCCATCGAACTGCACTTACAGCGACCTTTTTTGAATTTGATTTGGACATATCTCCAAATCCAACCGTTAGATTTCAAATTTCTAACATTCATTAGAAAGCTCTTTTCGATACGAACCCAACGGTTCCGGTTTTAGGAGAATCCGACGGTCGGATCTCCCGTAATGCCCGTTTGAAATAAATGGTCGAAATTCGCGAACTGCCGCGGCGTGGCGCGTTCTATTCAGGCCATTATATTATATATAATATATATATAATATATATATCGTCGATTTCTATTTAAAACGAATTATATAAATAGTTTTGAATTCGTTTCAAAAACATTTTCAACTTCCATTTCAATTCAAATCAAAATTGAATTCTTCTTTATAAATTCGTTTTAAAATCCATTTCTATTCAATTCAAATTTCAATTCAATTTGAATTTATTTCACTTCGCTTTCAATTCAATTCGAATTCGTTTTCAGTTCAATTCATTTCGAAATCGTTCTCAATTCAATTCATTTCGAAATCGTTTTCAATTCAATTCATTTCGAAATATTTCAATTCAATTCATTTCGAAATCGTTTTCAATTCATTTCATAATCGTTTTCAATTCAATTCATTTCGAAATCGTTTTCAATTCAATTCATTTCGAAATATTTTCAATTCAATTCATTTCGAAATCGTTTTCAATTCAATTCATTTCGAAATATTTTCAATTCAATTCATTTCGAAATCGTTTTCAATTCAATTCATTTCGAAATCGTTTTCAATTCATTTCGAAATCGTTTTCAATTCAATTCATTTCGAAATCGTTTTCAATTCAATTCATTTCGAAATCGTTTTCAATTCAATTCATTTCGAAATCGTTTTCAATTCAATTCATTTCGAAATCGTTTTCAATTCAATTCATTTCGAAATCGTTTTCAATTCAATTCATTTCGAAATCGTTTTCAATTCAATTCATTTCGAAATCGTTTTCAATTCAATTCATTTCGAAATATTTTCAATTCAATTCATTTCGAAATATTTGATTTCAAAATTACTTTTCAATATCCATTTCAAAATGAATAAAATCGATAAAAATATCGTTCACGTCAAAATGGCGCATCTAATCAACACGGCTTCATATATTTCCATTTTCAAATATTCTATTTCAAATATTTCTATTATTAAAATATTTCGTTCAACACATGACCAATCTCAATGAATGAGTACTGTCAACACATGAACTTTTATTTTATAATATTCTTTATTTTTCAAATTGGAATGAGGCCCAATCAATTACCATATAAAGTTAATTATATGGATTTTCATACAACACATGTATATCATAGCATTGAAAAATAATCAACCATCAACCAAAGTGCACTACACTGTATAAGCATCAAATATAGATATTCAACGCTTATAACAGCCTGTCAATCGATCGATCGACATATTAATCAATCAGGATGAGTGAACTTCAAATTTCATCCCAACACCCGTGTGGGGTTTCAAACAATCAAACGCATATTTTATTTGTGCAGTTGGGCGATGTGTAAAATTTATCGTCCCAATCAATGTCATTCAAATAGGTGTACATAAACAAACCGTCCGGTTTATAAATGAATATTTTATTTTATTCACTTCACGTTAAAAATTATATTTTTAACGATAAAACATTTTATTTCAACCTATGAATTTCTATTCAATTCATTCTTTAAATAAAATGTTATTTTTATTTTTCTAACATATTTTAGAAAATTTCGGCGGCATAACGGCACGATACTAGAAACGGGACAAGGCCTAGCCTTATCCCCGGTCTAGTGAAGGCCCACGCCATTCACACATCAATCAAATCACTTTCGTTATGCAAACTACAAAATTTGGGGTAAGAATCTAACCTAGTCTTACTCCTTCGCCTTATAACGGCGCACGTCTAATCCTAACCAATTTATCGATTCGATTTTTCACACCACAAACCACATTCAAACCAATATCTCAATCAATCACCAAACATCCAAACAAACAAGTCCATGGTATGTGGACGGGTGTCGGGTGCTTCTAATAAGCACCGTCTGCATCCTAGTATATATATATATCTAGAAAAAGAGAATTAAGAGTGAGAAGTTCTCACATTTAGCTATCCTAGCTCCACGGCCCTTCTAATGCAGGAAACCTTCGCCAACTCGCCTTTTTGTCGCTTTCGTTGTCCGCTTTCACTACATATGTAAAAATCGAATTTTTACTTCGCTATTCAATATATAATAATCATATTATTATTTTTTTTTTTTTTACTCGAAGTTCAATATATAAAAATCCTATTTTTAACTCGAAGTTCAATATATAAAAATTCTATTTTTAACTCGAAGTTCAATATATAAAAATTCTATTTTTAACTCGAAGTTCAATATATAAAAATTCTATTTTTAACTCGAAGTTCAATATATAAAAATCATATTTTTAACTCGAAGTTCAATATATAAAAATCATATTTTTATGCCGAAGTTCAATATATAAAAATCATATTTTTATGCCGAAGTTCAATATATAAAAATCATATTTTTATGCCGAAGTTCAATATATAAAAATCATATTTTTTTTTCGAAGTTCAATATGTAAAAATCTAGTCTTCGCCTTATAAAAAAATATAGTCTTTGAAGTTCAAACCTTTTTCTAAAAATCAGTTTTTACTTTTATTTTAAAATCAGTTTTAAAATCTTATCAAATCAGTTTTTAAATATTTAAAAATTCAGTTTTTAAACTCTTATCAAATCAGTTTTTATATATTTAAAAATTCAGTTTATAAAATTCTTAAAAATCAGTTTACAAATCTAATTAAAACCAGTTTAAAATGCTTTTAAAAAAAACAGTTTAAAACCCTAAAATAAAAATAAAATAAAATGTTTACTGTTACCTGCGAAGAAGGGGGGGGGATGCTGCTGTCGGTGGTCATCAGGCGGGGTTGGACGTCGGAGCCGAGGTGGTGGCCAGCAGGGGCTTCGATTCGGAGCTGAACAAAAGGGGGGGGGACTACGGGGTTGTCGCGCCGTGGGGGCTTCGCTCCGTCGAGGAGGGCAGGTGAGAGAGGAGCGAGGCTGGAGGGAGGAGGCACCTGAGGGGAAGATCGGCGGCAGCTCCGCCTGTGGCGGCGGCGAAACTCTGGGGGGCGCGATCGATGTCTGAAGTTTTTTTTTTTTTTTTTTTTTTTTTTTTTTCTTATTTTCTGTTTGAAATGAATGGACGGGGGGGCCAAAGTGTTTTAAGGAGGGCAAAGATTTTTTTTTTTTTATTATTAATTTTATTATTATTTAATTCAACCTTAAGTTGACTTTTTTCATACGACCTCGAAACGAGGCCCACCGCCTGTCGTCCATAGCGTTCTACCCCCATTCCGAACACAATGGGATATGTATCGTACGCTGATTCGGCTGTTACAATCAGTTTCCGTTGAATTAACATTTAAATCACTATATTGAATTTTAAACGTACATTTCAAATTACCGGGGTCACATACGAACTTTAAAAATTCCAGAAAAATATTTTCTAGCTTCGTATTGACGATACGGTCCTAACAAAACTAGTTTCGCCGAATTCTGAGACCGTTTGAAAAATGGCCAATTTCCAGTCGATTAAAATCTACTGAAACTGGTCAAACGCGTTTTCCTTTGCCACGCTCACATATCGATTCGAAAAATTATGAAATTTGGAATCTAGCAATAACTTGACATCCCGGACCCAACCAAACTGGTTTCGTCGAAATCCGAGGTCGTTTGCAAAATGTCCATTTTTAAGGGCCTGAATTCCATAGCGACTATTCAGAATTTTCAACTGGACATATCTTTTGATTCCCGATATGAAATCTTGATTTTTCGCATTCGTTGGAAAGATATTATCAATTAGATTCCATTATTTTTGGTTTCACTAAAATCCGGATTGTTTTGCACCCGGTACATTCAATTGAAGTTTGAAATCGAATTATCGAACTACCGCGCCATTTTCAATTCTATTTATAATTATATATAAATATTTATATTCTAACGACGACGCGTATAAAATATACGTTTGATTTATATTCAGAATAAATTTATCGTCGATATTATTTAAAATAATTCATTTTAAATAATCAAAATTCGCTAAAATGGCCAAAATAAAAATTTTAAACTGGCCCAGATTTTCGGGTTGTTACAATCTCCCCCACTTAAAACTTTTCGTCCCCGAAAAGGAACAAAGTCGAAAGTGGTTTGATTATTCAACTCTACGCTCGACCTGGCTTCCATTCTCGAACTTTTCAGTTTCTGAGAATTTCTAAAATTTCAAAAATTTGGCTAACACCCTAAATTTTCGAAAAATTTCGCCATAACCTCCCCTGCAATGGGAGCATCGGGGAATTCCAAATAGCTTCCCCGGTCCTTCAGATCTCAAAAAGAAAAAGAAAAAGCCAAGCGGCTAGCCAATAGGCTCACAAAATCATCATCACCCAAACAAAACAGGAAATTATGTAGTAAACATGTACCTATTTGTCGGGCAAACAAATTTTATTCTCTGGCTCTAGCCTCCTTGCTATGACCTGTTCAATATATATATGTATATGCAAGCAAATGCGACCAATCTTCGATACAGTTCAATATTTGATTCAATTAGGCTAAATGGCTAAAAATTAGCAAACAAATAACGAAACAACACAAACATCAATCGATTAGTGAATTAGAGTTTCAAATTCATAATTTTGATACATATACAAAAATCATGTTTTTGATACCAAATCACAACAATAGGCCCTATCTAATTTTGGTTCTCACACCAGTCTAATGGAAATATATAGATATCACACATTCGAAACACGAATATAAATACTAATGATGTGGCCACATCATCAGAATTATCCCCGGGTGTCTAGAATGTGACTCTATATCTATCCAATATATTAAAATTTCAAATACACGCGGATCAGACGTATACGCAAAATCTATATATATTGGATTGTCCACATCAATATAAATAGGTAATCAAATACGAATAATTGATTTAAATTTTCAAAACAAAAATTTGTTTTCACTTTCAAAAATATACTCTTCACACTCGTTCTAGGATACTACTGATCCCATCTCTAACGAGTCATTCCCGTTGGATTTTACTAATCCAATATCTGATGTATTCTTTCGTATGGTTCTAATGTGTCTTGTTCTCTAGCTTTGTAAACCAAAGCTCTGATACCAAATGTAAAGACCCGCAACTTCCCCGTAAAGGAAAGCGTCGGATAGTTCGAGAACAAGCCACAACAGAATGCATATAAAAGAACATTTCATTGTATATTACAACGATGCATCAGATTACAAGAATATGCAGAGTATAAAAGAATATTACACAGAAATATCAGAGATTTAAATTACATTTAAATACATCGCAGCGGAAAATAATACAATACACAACTAGAAGAAGATATACGGATACAAAGCTTTCCGGATATCGTTCCAGCTGTAAACCAGGATCCTGTGAATATAAATCTGCAAAACCAAAACTACTAGCTGCCCGTGTCAAAATAAGGGCACCCAGAGTTTAGGTTAAAACAATAAACTCCAGGTCAGTCATGTGACTGGTGTGAGAACTAAAATAGTTATTATTCTTTATTTTAAAAGTTAGGTAAATCAAGGGACCACGCCGTATAACACGGAACGGGTTTCCTCCCAAGAATACCAGTGCATAAAACAGCAGCGCAATGCTAAATAAAGAAAGATGAAGCTGTTATAAGACCCAGTTCCTATCACACAATGCAACGCAAACCGGGGGATAGGGTTTTCCCTTATAACAGCCAAAGAATGCTTGATACGTTTAAAACAAATCATTTGATACTATAATAAGTGCATAGTGTATAAAACAACTTCAAATCATAAGTATCAATCATAGGCGGCATGAATGCCCCATACCACTATGTCGCCATATATAGGTTTACAAATAAAACCGCAAATGTCACGTATTTGGAAATTGGGTTTCCATCTATGAACCGAGGCTAGGGGCAAGATCCTCAACCGATTCGAGACGCTCTAGCCCGCCCCTCAGGAACAGCCGCAACTGCCCCTTGGATCGTCAGGGCCGGTCCACACGGAGTGGATTATTATGCCTGAACAATACGTCTCCCCACCCTATGGGGTGTAAGTCTGGTCCGTCAGCCGACCAGAATGCATTCGGCCGAAACCGATATAACCGAGGCGCCTCGCAACAGCAACAACAACATAAGTCAAACTCGTCAGGGCGTGTAAAACCACTGACGCCACTTCTAACTAGAAAGAAACGCATGCCCTCCCTGAGGTCCGTCTCCCGTTTTTGATTCATACCGGGTGTGAAACTCGCGAATCAAACGTTACACAAAGCTACGCCACAAAGGTCGTGCTTTGATCATCAACCACAAGACTTTGCTTTTCAACAGAAGCCTTGATCATTTGCATCTTAGCATGCCACACAGGCAAGCCATCCTATGCAACCGATATCAGTCACACAGAATGAAATCCGATGTCAGACACACAGTCCATTTACAAGTCCGTTCTGGGTCTGAACGAAACCGGAGGCACCTAGTACCCCGCATATCCATCGATCTCCAAGTACGTCTGGACGATCACTAACTGTTTCCATCTTCTTGGGTGTACAGCCCAATCAAGATCATCAGTTATCACCCAAACGACGTGAAGACCTCCGGTCTTCGACCATCGTCTTCGTCTTCGACTTATCGTCGTATCAGTTACTCAGAATGGGATAAACCCGGTCTTTCCGAATAACTCGCGTATATTTTAAATAAGTGTTACACAAACACAACATACGCCTCATTCCAATTCATTAGTCACTAACCGTAAATTAATCAAGAGAATAATTCCCCAAATATTAACCCCGAAGGCCGAAACCAACATCAGATCAATATCCAGAAAACCATTCTGCTTGGCTAACCGCCAGTTAGTTTCTAAATTTCACATTCAAATCTAATTACAGATTTATCTATCGCCTGGAGCAAAACTGGTGATACTCCATTCTCGATCTTTTCAATCTAATTAAAGATTCATTAAAACTCCACTTAGTTTTAATCATTATCTGGGTTAAAGAATCAGTGTCATTTAAAACACGGTTCACGATAAACCCAAAATCACATTCATTAATTATCGGGTTAAAGAACAAGTGTTATTTAAAACACTGTTCACGATAAGCCCAAAAATCAATATCTATTCAATTCCAATTAAATATTATTTAATTGGTACACTTCATTAAATCTAAATAAAAAGATTTAATCTTTTCTCAACTGGGTTCAAGAATAGTGTTAGTGAAGACACCATTCACGACAAACCCAAATCACATTCGATATTCAATACAAGGCTCTGAATAGAAAATATATCGGCTTATATTCAATATCGAATTCTACGACTAACAAATGTCGTATTGGAAATAACGATATCAATATATATCTTTCAAATTTCCATAACAACACCTGTATAATCACGAATTCCAACATCGAAATATTCCGAAGACAATTTCGATTCAAATCCACTCCAATGCAATCATTGGAAATTTTGGTTATTTTTAAAACCCTTTTCGAATTCAATTTATTTATTTAAAAATAAATAGGATTATAATTCTAGTTCAAAACTAGTTCATTTCGATAAAAATTTATTTTTATCTTTTCAAGTATGGAGTTTTTCATCCCAATTCTTTCTAAATCATTTATTATGATTTTACACAAATTATTGCTATTTTTAATAATTTTATCAAGGCCCGTACAGTCGATTTCCATCAATGGCCATCGAACTGCACTTACAGCGACCTTTTTTGAATTTGATTTGGACATATCTCCAAATCCAACCGTTAGATTTCAAATTTCTAACATTCATTAGAAAGCTCTTTTCGATACGAACCCAACGGTTCCGGTTTTAGGAGAATCCGACGGTCGGATCTCCCGTAATGCCCGTTTGAAATAAATGGTCGAAATTCGCGAACTGCCGCGGCGTGGCGCGTTCTATTCAGGCCATTATATTATATATAATATATATATAATATATATATCGTCGATTTCTATTTAAAACGAATTATATAAATAGTTTTGAATTCGTTTCAAAAACATTTTCAACTTCCATTTCAATTCAAATCAAAATTGAATTCTTCTTTATAAATTCGTTTTAAAATCCATTTCTATTCAATTCAAATTTCAATTCAATTTGAATTTATTTCACTTCGCTTTCAATTCAATTCGAATTCGTTTTCAGTTCAATTCATTTCGAAATCGTTCTCAATTCAATTCATTTCGAAATCGTTTTCAATTCAATTCATTTCGAAATATTTCAATTCAATTCATTTCGAAATCGTTTTCAATTCATTTCATAATCGTTTTCAATTCAATTCATTTCGAAATCGTTTTCAATTCAATTCATTTCGAAATATTTTCAATTCAATTCATTTCGAAATCGTTTTCAATTCAATTCATTTCGAAATATTTTCAATTCAATTCATTTCGAAATCGTTTTCAATTCAATTCATTTCGAAATCGTTTTCAATTCATTTCGAAATCGTTTTCAATTCAATTCATTTCGAAATCGTTTTCAATTCAATTCATTTCGAAATCGTTTTCAATTCAATTCATTTCGAAATCGTTTTCAATTCAATTCATTTCGAAATCGTTTTCAATTCAATTCATTTCGAAATCGTTTTCAATTCAATTCATTTCGAAATCGTTTTCAATTCAATTCATTTCGAAATCGTTTTCAATTCAATTCATTTCGAAATATTTTCAATTCAATTCATTTCGAAATATTTGATTTCAAAATTACTTTTCAATATCCATTTCAAAATGAATAAAATCGATAAAAATATCGTTCACGTCAAAATGGCGCATCTAATCAACACGGCTTCATATATTTCCATTTTCAAATATTCTATTTCAAATATTTCTATTATTAAAATATTTCGTTCAACACATGACCAATCTCAATGAATGAGTACTGTCAACACATGAACTTTTATTTTATAATATTCTTTATTTTTCAAATTGGAATGAGGCCCAATCAATTACCATATAAAGTTAATTATATGGATTTTCATACAACACATGTATATCATAGCATTGAAAAATAATCAACCATCAACCAAAGTGCACTACACTGTATAAGCATCAAATATAGATATTCAACGCTTATAACAGCCTGTCAATCGATCGATCGACATATTAATCAATCAGGATGAGTGAACTTCAAATTTCATCCCAACACCCGTGTGGGGTTTCAAACAATCAAACGCATATTTTATTTGTGCAGTTGGGCGATGTGTAAAATTTATCGTCCCAATCAATGTCATTCAAATAGGTGTACATAAACAAACCGTCCGGTTTATAAATGAATATTTTATTTTATTCACTTCACGTTAAAAATTATATTTTTAACGATAAAACATTTTATTTCAACCTATGAATTTCTATTCAATTCATTCTTTAAATAAAATGTTATTTTTATTTTTCTAACATATTTTAGAAAATTTCGGCGGCATAACGGCACGATACTAGAAACGGGACAAGGCCTAGCCTTATCCCCGGTCTAGTGAAGGCCCACGCCATTCACACATCAATCAAATCACTTTCGTTATGCAAACTACAAAATTTGGGGTAAGAATCTAACCTAGTCTTACTCCTTCGCCTTATAACGGCGCACGTCTAATCCTAACCAATTTATCGATTCGATTTTTCACACCACAAACCACATTCAAACCAATATCTCAATCAATCACCAAACATCCAAACAAACAAGTCCATGGTATGTGGACGGGTGTCGGGTGCTTCTAATAAGCACCGTCTGCATCCTAGTATATATATATATCTAGAAAAAGAGAATTAAGAGTGAGAAGTTCTCACATTTAGCTATCCTAGCTCCACGGCCCTTCTAATGCAGGAAACCTTCGCCAACTCGCCTTTTTGTCGCTTTCGTTGTCCGCTTTCACTACATATGTAAAAATCGAATTTTTACTTCGCTATTCAATATATAATAATCATATTATTATTTTTTTTTTTTTTACTCGAAGTTCAATATATAAAAATCCTATTTTTAACTCGAAGTTCAATATATAAAAATCATATTTTTTTTTCGAAGTTCAATATGTAAAAATCTAGTCTTCGCCTTATAAAAAAATATAGTCTTTGAAGTTCAAACCTTTTTCTAAAAATCAGTTTTTACTTTTATTTTAAAATCAGTTTTAAAATCTTATCAAATCAGTTTTTAAATATTTAAAAATTCAGTTTTTAAACTCTTATCAAATCAGTTTTTATATATTTAAAAATTCAGTTTATAAAATTCTTAAAAATCAGTTTACAAATCTAATTAAAACCAGTTTAAAATGCTTTTAAAAAAAACAGTTTAAAACCCTAAAATAAAAATAAAATAAAATGTTTACTGTTACCTGCGAAGAAGGGGGGGGGATGCTGCTGTCGGTGGTCATCAGGCGGGGTTGGACGTCGGAGCCGAGGTGGTGGCCAGCAGGGGCTTCGATTCGGAGCTGAACAAAAGGGGGGGGGACTACGGGGTTGTCGCGCCGTGGGGGCTTCGCTCCGTCGAGGAGGGCAGGTGAGAGAGGAGCGAGGCTGGAGGGAGGAGGCACCTGAGGGGAAGATCGGCGGCAGCTCCGCCTGTGGCGGCGGCGAAACTCTGGGGGGCGCGATCGATGTCTGAAGTTTTTTTTTTTTTTTTTTTTTTTTTTTTTTCTTATTTTCTGTTTGAAATGAATGGACGGGGGGGCCAAAGTGTTTTAAGGAGGGCAAAGATTTTTTTTTTTTTATTATTAATTTTATTATTATTTAATTCAACCTTAAGTTGACTTTTTTCATACGACCTCGAAACGAGGCCCACCGCCTGTCGTCCATAGCGTTCTACCCCCATTCCGAACACAATGGGATATGTATCGTACGCTGATTCGGCTGTTACAATCAGTTTCCGTTGAATTAACATTTAAATCACTATATTGAATTTTAAACGTACATTTCAAATTACCGGGGTCACATACGAACTTTAAAAATTCCAGAAAAATATTTTCTAGCTTCGTATTGACGATACGGTCCTAACAAAACTAGTTTCGCCGAATTCTGAGACCGTTTGAAAAATGGCCAATTTCCAGTCGATTAAAATCTACTGAAACTGGTCAAACGCGTTTTCCTTTGCCACGCTCACATATCGATTCGAAAAATTATGAAATTTGGAATCTAGCAATAACTTGACATCCCGGACCCAACCAAACTGGTTTCGTCGAAATCCGAGGTCGTTTGCAAAATGTCCATTTTTAAGGGCCTGAATTCCATAGCGACTATTCAGAATTTTCAACTGGACATATCTTTTGATTCCCGATATGAAATCTTGATTTTTCGCATTCGTTGGAAAGATATTATCAATTAGATTCCATTATTTTTGGTTTCACTAAAATCCGGATTGTTTTGCACCCGGTACATTCAATTGAAGTTTGAAATCGAATTATCGAACTACCGCGCCATTTTCAATTCTATTTATAATTATATATAAATATTTATATTCTAACGACGACGCGTATAAAATATACGTTTGATTTATATTCAGAATAAATTTATCGTCGATATTATTTAAAATAATTCATTTTAAATAATCAAAATTCGCTAAAATGGCCAAAATAAAAATTTTAAACTGGCCCAGATTTTCGGGTTGTTACAATCGGTTAACCATTACACATGCATGTTCGTTACACGTGTGTATAAAAGATATTCATCATTAGTATTTTTATAAGTTATATAACAATTCTCCTCTTTTAGATTATATCATTACAGAAATATATGAGAAGTACAAAAGTAAATTGATTAGTGAATAATACTTTAGAATAAAAATATTTTAGAAACTCAAAAATTGTTTGCGTATGCACAAAATAGCATTCATCTAATTAAAAGAACCGTTTCGCCATATCTAATACCTATGTGTTGTGAAGCAAAATATTTCTTTCATGCATCCATTTAATTCACATTTATAAACCTCATTCTCTCCAATTTGAGCTGACGGAGAGGAAGAAGGTCTGAACCATATCCCAATGTGTTCTACTTCACGAATTTGAGTCACTCGTCACATCTAAGTTAACATCGTACTCTCATCAATGAAATCCAAGTCAATAGGTTAACCACACGGGTTACAACAGAACACCGATTTGGGTAATGTCATAGAATCAATGTTGATGGATTTTTCGTACTGTTATGTTTATGATAACATGCTTCAATACCATGAGCTTACAAGTGTCAGTTGTTTTTATGATGCAATTTTTTTTTTTTTGTGATCGATGTCGATTATGGTGTTGTTGCACAACGCTTCAGTTTGGCTTACATTGACAAAGAACATTGAAGGCTTTGTTGATATATGGTAGCATTTGGTGGCCTAAACCACAGAACGGAAAATCATGATTTTGTTATTATTTCCAATAATTTGACCTATAACATGAATATTACAAATACCTTCTTATTTTATTTCTTTCTGTCACTACTCCCTTTTAGCATTAGAAAGTTTAAATGAAAAATGGGAAGGAAAATATAAAAAGTAAAAGAAAGTATTCTCTTTGGTTCATAATAGATATATATATTACCAGATGAAGATGTCTTTTGAATTAAAACAAAAAATACTAGATATTTTGCTATCAATCTTACATGTGTAATTATCAGGACAATTAGACCATATATTTGTTTCCAAAATGAATTCCACTATGTAAGCAACACACCCAGCAAACTGCATCACAACAACAACAAACATGTCCATATTTGTTGATCATAACTTAAAGCCACAAAAAATAACTTATTCTTCATTTTAGTATGCATGTGTAACAACTAAAGAAATAAATAAGTGCTTTAGAAAATAACAAAAAGAATCCCACAAATTCAACTCCACCTAATTAGCTTGGTAACCTGAAATGGTTTCCTAATACATTCTTAAGGTGTAAAGATATTGCGAGCTGTAACTCAAAATTTGAAATACATGTTGCTTAAACAATCTCCAAAAATAGTTGAACACAAAGTAGAAAAGAATCTGTTACACCCACGTTCTACCACGAACAAATACAAGAAATTACAATCCGAGCCAGCATGAAGAACATCATAGACCCTAAGCCCAGTAGCAAACCAGAAAAAGGACAACAAGTGTCACATCAAGACTTTGGTCATAGAATGAATAAACCTAGTGCAAGCAGAGCCTATATTGGCATAAGCCATACTATAGGCTTATATTAAGGGGACTTGAGAGGCAACCTTGGTAAGTCTCCTTGACATGGGTACCAATAAGTGCAACCTCCGCAAACAACATATTTGTTGAATTATGAATGAATCAAAGTGAAGAAATAAAGTGGAGACAGAATTGTTTGGAAAAAATGTACTGAAAGAATTGATGTATTGAATAGTGTAAAAATGGAATTGATGTATGTTACAAACGTTAGTTCTATATTTATAGCAGCTAACAAATGAAAAATAAAACAACGGCAGTTTAAATAGGCTTGGCCCAATGCAATACAATGTAAAAGATATTTAAAGTAGTGTAAGGAAAATAAGCCAACATCAGTTCACATTATATATTTTATTACTCCCCCTCAAAGCTAGGGTTGGTGAAACCTTAGTTTCGATTTTCATTGATAATCTTCAGACCTGTTTCAAAAGATGGTTGCTCAGAGTTCATTGAGAGTTAAAACCATAGATTTGAGCGATTAATTGCTTGACAACCCCAAATTCGTGAGCTTTGTTGTGCCGATTGAGGTGCGTGCTTTAGGGTTTCCATGAGATCGATATCCTTTCTTTACATATTCTTCAGCAGCTATGTTGGAGGAATTGTGATCTTCAATTCTTTACTTGTTGTTATTGGTAACATTCAGTTTTGTTTTGAACATGGTAAAATTCTTAATTGATATGGCTTTGGTTAATATATTTTCCCTCTGGTAGATGTCAGGTATATGACTTACTTAAATCTCACCTCTTTGAACCAATTCTCTGGAAAAATGTAAATCAATTTCTCTATGTTTTGTTGGGTTCTCTGTCATGTAAATTGCACTCTGTTTATCACACCACAGTGTAGGATTTACTTTTGATTTCAGATTAAGCTCGCCCAGTAATGACTGTATCCATTTAATCTCTGATGTAGCATGTTATACTTTGGTACTCAGCTTACTATATCTAGAGATTGTAGGTTACTTTTTAGAATGCCATGAGATTAAGTTGTGACCATAATATACACAATACCCAGATATTGACCTTCTGTCATCTGGGTCGGATGCCCAGTCGGCATCTGCATACCCTGCTATGTTTAGATGCTGACTGATCTTCAGTGTTAACCTAAAGTCGACAGTCCCCTTGAGATAGCGTAGGATTCTCTTTATAGGTTTACAATGCAAGTCCAGGGGTTCATGCATATATTGAAAAACTTTATTAACACTGAAAGCAGTATTTGGTCGTATTATAGTGACATACTGTAATGCTTCTACAACACTTTGTATTGTGTAATATTTGATATTGCTTCCCCTTATATTTAGAGTAACGTTGATTACTTATCATAAGAGTTGATTGGGGATTAGCATTGATCACTTTTGTCTTGATAAGCAACTCGGTTATATACTTTATTTGGCATAACATCATTTCAGTATCTAATCTGCTTACCTTTATGCCAAGAAAGTAACTTAACACCACGCATTTTTAACTCAAGATAATAAAATAAGGATAACTTAATTAAATATTCATAATTAAGTGAAAGGACTACGCCATTGCGTTTGTCTCGGAATTCTGGTCAAAACAGACACCTTGTTTGCGTAAAACGGACACTGTACGAATGTAATGACCCAGATTTCCGTAACATCGGAGTTGACTATATACATCATACGTCCAACCCAAATATCACGAAAATACGAAACATTTTTTTTTAGAAGAAAGAGGTAGAAGAAGAACAGAAACAACAACATAGAATCTCACATCGCAGCGGAACAAAATATAATATATCATAACTTTTGAAATACAAAATTTCAACTGTATAACATACACTTATCAGAGTACAACACTTACAACACAGCGGAACAAAACTCTATATAACTAACGCTGAAGCCTCCTGCTCCAAGCTCCTTTAGATAGATCTGAAAAAAAATCCTGAACTACTTGACTGCCCGTACAAATTTAGGCACCCAAGAGTTTAGGTAGAACAAAACAAATAAACTTCGGGTCAGTCATGGACTGGTATGAGTAAACAGTTTAAAACAGTTCAGAAAACTAAATGATATCCCATAAGACCACGCCGTATAACACGGAACGGGTTTTTCCCTTATGAGAATCCAAACACTTGATTTAACTTTATATCAAAACTCTTTTGATATTATAATAATGTCTAAATCAAGTAAATACAATCTAGTGGAACGTTTGCATCTCATGTTCCACATATATATACAATCAAAGCCGCAAGCACGTATTGGGTAATGGATTTCCAACTATGACAAGGTATGGAACCACCTTCCGCTGGTATATCTCTAGAGGAGAATACACCGAGTTCAACAAGAACATCTTGCAACTCAGCCACACATGACCGACCACTCATTTCGCTTGAGAGTATCGAATGTATATCACCAACGGTTGGGATCAACAACCGTTTCCCGAATGGGACAACATCGACAATAGATTTTTAAAAGTAAATGAAACTCTAGATCAGGTGATTCTACACCCTAATAGGTGCGACCTACATAGCCATGCTGCCTGCCTGATTTCTGTCATTTACCGGTTGTTGAGGCCAGAGGCTACGACTTCTCATCACGTCAGATTCACTTCGAATGCCACATCGTCAAATCCATCAAATCACCGATTTGACGTCCTCAACAGTACATTACGTGTTAGCTAAAAGAAGTTTCCTTCTCCGCTTCCACTCTTGGTACGGTTGAAGAAATCAATTTACGTGACCTTTCTGGAAACACTCTGTCAGACATTCGTCCATACAAGTCACCCAGGAACAGGATGAACCGAAGGTACTATTTCTATTTATAGAAAAAGTCCTTGCACTCTACTCCGTCTTCGATTATCTTTATATAATCTGATTCGCACGCTACTGCCAATACGGAGTGGTTCTTCGGATAATAATCCAACCGGTCTCTCCATATTGACAACGATGGTCAAAACTTCGATAGTCTGTGATTTAACTATCGAATAAAACAAGTGTTTCGATAGTCGATGATTTAACTATTGAATAAAACAAGTGTTTCGATAGTCGATGATTTAACTATCGAATAAAACAAGTGTTCATCCAAACATCCAACAAATCAGTGAGCCTTTAATTAATATTCCATTAATTAAATCACTTCTCTATTTCTTTATCAATATTTGTTAACCAAATATTTTTGATAACCATATTGCCCTTTTCTATTATTTGGAAAACATTTCAATATCGCCTTCCTTTATTTTCTAAGCTTAGAAAATATCTTCTATTTCCAAGCTTACATTTATTTGGGTTAAAACGGAGGTTGTGTAAAACATCGGTACGACAACCCAAATACTATATTCAACTAACTCTCATTCAACATTGATCTTCGAGCCTGAAATCTTACTGTTTATTTGTTAATAATGAAATCAATCAAGTTGGGGTATAACTACCTCTCAGACCTTGACTGAATGACATTTATAACGTCAAAACAGATAAGACTACTTACTCGAATAATCAATACCATAAAACTACTTCTTCACTTTTAAACACAAATATACTTTCTCTTTCTATTCTTACTAGATTTTATTCCTAGTCTTCCTTTTTGATTATACTATTCTATTTCTAAGTTCGTTTTCTTATCGACTTCTATATATTTTGATATGTTAATTTCTAACTATCAAATTACCTTAAAAATATTCTATCTCCTTAAATTCCCGGAAAAATTCGCCATAACCTCCTTTGTACCGGGAGCATCGGGAAAATCCCCAAACTGCCACACAAGCCTTTTCCAATCAAAAAGAAAAAGAAAAGCCAAGCGACTTGCCGATACGGCGCATAAAATCTCATATATGAATTAAATACGTACCTTTTTGTCGGGCAATCTATATATACCTTCTAACACTTTATTCCAAACCTGTCTCCTGTATATTTATACCTGTCCAATCTATTTTAACTATACCAATCGTTTTAACTAAATTTGTTAACTAAATTTTGTTAATTTACTCCTTAGTCTATTTCACTTTCATATTTGAACATGACATGTTCAAATATATTTTAACTCGCTTATTAACTACTTTGAATTCTATATTCAAATCTATTTCAAGTTCTATTTGAATTCTCTTTTCAATTTCTATATTCAAAGTCTATTTGAATTCTCTGTTCAAATTCTATAGTTTAAAGTCCATTTGAATTCTATATTCAAATTCTATAGTTTAAAGTCCATTTGAATTCTATATTCAAATTCTATAGTTTAAAGTCCATTTGAATTCTATATTCAAATTCTATAGTTTAAAGTCCATTTGAATTCTCTGCATTATTTATAAACAACGTTTATAACTTCAATTCAAATCCCACCTTTCCATTTATAAACAACGTTTATAAATTCAATTCAAATCCCATATTTTCATTTATAAACAAAGTTTATAAATTCGATTCAAATCCCATATTTTCATTTATAAACAAATTTTATAAATTCGATTCAAATCCCATATTTTCATTTATAAACAAAGTTTATAAATTCGATTCAAATCCCATATTTTCCTTTATAAACAAAGTTTATAAATTCGATTCAAATCCCATATTTTCCTTTATAAACAAAGTTTATACATTCTATACTCGTTTTATATATCTTCAAAACAAGTAAATATTTCCTATAGTTCATTAAAAATTCAAATCCTATTTATAAAAATAGAATTCACTTTTTAATTCTCAAATACCATTTCAGGGTATTTTATAAATCAATATCCCAAGCCCCAGTGATATTTAAACAATCAAATCAACCAATTTTCAATCATTTGATTTTTAACACATCATATATGAATATATATGAAATCAAACAAACAACAACAGATAATATATTTTTGAGGAATCCAGTTGGATTCCTCCAACCTGTTTTCCTGCATCCACAGACGTTAGCACATAAATAATACCCATTATGCTTCATGGCAGAATATTGTGGTATAGAAGGTCATCCACTATCATATCGTGGGGCGTATAGGGTAATCATCCGCTATGAAACCGCGGGCATCCGCTAATGAAACTGCGGGAATCCAACCAATCATCAACCCAATATATATATATACCCTAAATAACTAATATATATTTTAAAACAATCAGACAGCATTCAAACAAGCACAGACAATTATTTTTAACTATATAAAAATAAATTCTAAATAAAAGGTGAGATTTACTCACCGTGGTTTTTATTGCCGAATATCCAACGAAGCCAATTATATCGATTTCACAGTGATTTCTCCAACCGTCTGTTTTTCAAATGAAAAACAATATAAATAAAACTTCACTTATTTATTTTGCTAATTAAATTTAATTAATTGCCACTTGTAAATTAATTCAAATTTGAACACTAACCTTACTAAACTATTAGTTTTACAAAATTTATTCCTTAAAACTAATTTCCTTTAGATTGACTAATTAGATAACTAATTTACTTTTTATATAAACTAATTTCCATACATTATTTAATTTAAATTCGTTTTCACACAAATAAAAATGCTTAAGTAAAATTTTCTCTTGAAATAAACTCATACCCTAAATCATCACTAATTACTTAAATTAAATAAATATTTTTTTTTACTTTAGCTAAGCTTAAATCCTTGTACTACAGTTTATAAATTTTAAATGAATTAAAATGTTACTAGCTAATTTAATTAAGAACTAAATCTATTACTCACCTTTTTATCCTCTTGATTCCTTCTTCCTCACCAGAAATTTTCAGCGACTCCTTCCCAGTCATCCATCCCTACATCGCACAAGTACCAACAGCACTTTCCCTTCCACTCCCGATCATCTCTACTGTACTGACCCTACTAAGCTTCATTCCATCGCGAGCCACCAACAGCTACTCCCTGTAGCTTTCTGTCTTCATCGGGTTTGCCAACATCGCAACCCTCTTGTCAACATCGAACCTTACTCCACCGCCTCAACATCTAATGGCCTCCATTTACATCGCACAAATCATTTTCAACCAAACATCGCACCTTTCAGCAGCTCCTACTTTGATACTATCAATAAACCCAATTCACCCCTTAACCCTATCGTTACTGCAAAATCCCCTTCGATCGAGCTTCTGATTTCCTCGATCGAAACACCCCTACCTCGCGCGGCTACAGGTCAACTCACGCTCCCTTCCCTCGTCGAGCCCTCAGGTTGCTGCTGCCCTCCGACATCCCGACCCTACCAACCCGTTTGCAAATCGATGGCCAAAACATCAAAAACCCCCAAATAATCGGTCGCGACTTGAAGTGAGTTGATTTTCAGAAGAAAGAAACAGGGAGAGGATAAACGCGATTTATAGAGTGAATGGATGGATGTGGTTGTTTTTATTGCCATGGAATTATACAGGAGGAGGTGCGGTTTTTAAATTAGATAGCAAGGTCATTTTATTAGGCCTTGTTGTTTTGTTTTCTAACCACCCAACCAGATATTTTATTTTATATTATAATTGAAACGGTGTCCTTTAATTTAAAATCCCCTTGACTGCGAACTCCTTTCTGAACCCAACAACTGACATTCCTAGGGTTATACCACCATTCCGGACACACTGGGATAGGTCACGAAGTTCAATTCGATCGTCTGTGGAAGATATAAATTTAAACTGATATAAATTTAATTCAAAACAATTAATTAAATTTCAAACTATTTATTCTCCTCGATAATATTCAAATATTATTACCGTTAAAATTTCATATTAATTATTTGAACTGTTTTCAATTCAAATAAAAATTTGAATTCAACTAAATCCATTTTCTTATTCTGATAATTTAATATATTCGATTTTAAATCGAAATTGATTATTAAACTAATAACATAATATAAAATTCCATTTATATTATCCCCCCCAATATTTAAATCCATTTTAAATATTTAAAATTAACCCATAAGGATCCGGGTCATTACAACGAAGAAGTTATTAAGGTTTGAAATTTGTATGCGCATATAATATATATGAATAAAATAAGCTCCATAATTCAAAACAGTTCAAAATTCGAGCAGCAGGGGGAGCAGGAAAATTCCCACCCATGGGTGTCGACCCCATCAAGGGGTGTCGACCCCATCAAGGGGGTGTCGACCCCCTGGGTCGACACACCAAAGGGGGGGTCGACCCCCTACCGTAGATTTGGGCAGATTCTTCTGCGCGGATGTGGACTATTTCTTTTACCAAATACGTTGTTGAACACCTATAAATAATCCTGTAGAGCCTACTCTAAATCTCATATTTCTGAGATAATGCAGAAGCTCTGTCATTCCTCTTCCTCTTCAAATCCATTCAGAAAATTAAGATTTATTAGTTTAGGAAAAATTCTGAATGTAGATCCGAAGGAAAGGAATGTATGTTTGTAAATGAGTGTTCAATATATATATATATTCTATATATTTACTATGTAATTAGAATAATTAATTAAATTACACAAAATACATTAAAAAGTAGGTTAAAAACAAGATTTTTAGAAAATAAGTCTTTAAATTTCTAATTTAATTTATTAAATTTAGTAATCATGTTTTGATATGTATAAAATAATCCTATTTATTTAATTTATATTTATTTTTTATAAAAAAGATCTTTCTAAGTTTTTTTAAGTGTCATTAAAAATGAAGAGAATAGTTTAGTTTAAACAACTTATCGAAGTGAGGTAATTTCTAGATCTAGTCTATTTTCAATTCTCTTCTATTTCTTCCCTTTTTCTTTTAGTAAAAATTATGAATCCATGGTTGTTAGGTTCTAAATCCAATTAGGGAAAAAAACCATGGAATGATAGACCAGATCTAGGATTCGGAAAGCATATGAGGTGAGTGGATTTAAGTTATATCATTTTTGATAATGATATATTATCATTTAACATTCCCCGTTATTATATGATGTGAATTTACTAGAATAACTTAAAGCATTGAAATGTTATATATGACAAGTTGGAATATGATATGTTGAAATGTTTAAACGTAAGTTAAAAAGATTGAAGTGACATGTTGGAATATTAATATGTTAAGATACTAATATGTTGGAATGTTCATATGTTGAAATATAACTTGTTAGAATACGGAAGCAACTACTGTTGTTCGTTTTACATGTTAACTTGTCACATTTATATACATGAATCCTTACTTGTATGAATTGGAATAGTTATATGATTAAATGGTTTCATGTTAGCATGGAATTGAATACATGAATATGGGTTTGGGCATAAATTAAATCAAATTATGATTAAAGATCTTAATTTGCGCATATGGTACTTGATAAATGTGACTTGGGAAAGGGGCATAAAAACCTATAATAAAATAGGAATAATTGTTAAAGAATGAACATGCCTAGATTCATAGTAATTTGAAACTGTAACACGCTTAGACACGAGATTAGATTACACTTTTGCTAGAAGTCTGTCCGGAACCACCCGGCATATCCAGCATCCACAAGTGGTAAATCTAATGTGAGGGGTCTAAGTGCATAAATAAAACATGTAATGGTGCTAAAACACAAGGTTAAGTCAACTTGTGGTAAAAGCATGCCCGGAACCGCCCGACAAATCCAGCATCCACAGGTGTAGGCTTAATGTGAGAGGTCTAATGCATAAATATATACATATATATAAATATATGTAAATAGCAGGACCGATAAACAACATTAATTAGAATTAATGGAAATAAAAGGAATTGAATGAAAGATACAATAGTAAAAGGATTGGAATAAACGGGGAATGATAACAGCCTATTATAAATAAATTACATTAACGAGAATGTTGCATATTAGGTAGACTTGTCCTAGGGACAAGTGAAGATTATAACTTAGGCTATAATAAACTAGTAAGGAAATGAGATAACTGGTGGAATGAGATAAGTGGCACTTAATTGTAATTAAGTAATCAGTAAATGGGGAAACCTGAAACCATTTGTTTGTAATAAGTAGAGAAAAGGGGGAAATTTTATGAATTGCAAGAAGTTGTACTTAATTATAAATTAAGTAATCTGTAAGCTTGGAAAGATGAAATCTGCTGATAAGGATAATATGTTAAGGCTTGTCCTAGGGATAAGTGGAAATTATAACATAGGTTATAATAAATGGAAAGGAGACCTATTAGTAAACCTTAGTTAAGAGAACTAAGTTAATAAGTAAACAACAATAAGTTATAGTGATAGTATAAGATGGAATTATGATTACATAAGAAAGAATGAGGCAAACTTATAAAATAAGTTATATTTAATCATAAATAATGACTGACATGTTAAATAGAAAACATGTTAATTGAGATATACTTAATTACAGATTAAGTAGAACATGTTAGTGTAATCTTGAATCAAACAAGAATATAATAGGGATTGTGGATTATAGACCTTGGACCACAATTTAGAGAATAACATGTTGTGGGCTTATTAATAAACTTAAATAGGCAAAATTACATGACTGAAATTAACATGCAAGAGGAACGTGGTAACTTGAATAAGAAGTCACTGTGAAAGGGAATAACCAAGTTAAATGGAAACCACATGAGGTAAAGCAAGCGCATAAAGGAATGTTTAGACATAGGGTCCAATAACATATTAAAAGGAGGCGCATGGACGAATCTGCACATTTGAGGGTGAATAACCCAATAGGGTAGATCATCGTGGTGTCATGAGGCACAAGGGGAGCGTATGTTCATCTGATTATTCTGACGGCTCCGAAGGACTGGAAGGGGAAGCACGCGACTTTCTGAGATATGTAAGGTGCTCCTGGTAGCCCTCTGTGCAGTGGAAGATGTTTAGGTTGTGCCCGCAGAGGTTAGGTCTACGCGTTACTACCAGGTGGGTGGGCCATGACTGCAAAAGTAGCTTTGCAGTCAGAATGTTGTGATGTGGTGACACTAGGGTGATTTGGTGGTCACCTCAACGGGGAGGCATAGCTCAGGACCAACAGAGATAGTAGATCATCGGGTACCCGTCATTGGCACCCAGTGGGATGCGAAAAGAATAGAGCTAAACCCGATAGACCATTCACCTCTCACTATCGACGTACGGTGGTTGAGGGAAGACGCCAACTGGATGTTTAGATTGTTTGTTAGGGGCAAGTCACTTAGCTCTTGTAGTCTTTACTAGTTGAGGGAGGGGCCGAGGTAGGCCATAGCCACCATGAAAAACAGACCCGAGGGACATCTGTATATTTGAGGCTCTTAAAGGCGGGCCTGTACTGGTATGGAAAAGCTCCTGACCGAGTTCTGTGTTTCTTGTATAACCCTGCCACGGAACTCGGTGCACATTATGTGCGATTAAGGCATCGAAAACGATTGACGATATGTACGTGGGAAAGTCTAGATACATGCATATCTGCTTTGGGTGGTTTATCATAGACTTGAGGGCATTACTCTGGTATGGAATCTAATTTGATCAAAGGTGGTTGTCTGTACGCTTACATGGCATAGTAATGACAGAAATATGTGGAATGTAACATTGTTATGTAGAGATTCGTACGTCACTCCGGCGTATGATGAGGGACTGCGTTCATTTCTGTGGCATTACAATAGAGAACCTACAAGTGGGATACCATGGGGTGTACCTCAATATTGGGGGTAGCTACATATATACTGTATTAGGTTAATCCACTGGGAAGTAATTGTGTACGACGTGTGTGTAAGCCTTGAGTGCTGTTAACCCAAGTAACCTAATAAATAAGAAAATGTGATTGAACGGTATATGTAGGATTATCCAAAGTGTATAGTTTAAATCCAGTCACCAGAACTTGTGTTCTGACCCCCTCCTTATAACATACTCGCAGGTTAGATTTGTGGCAGAGACATGAGACATGATAGTTTTGGATACAGGTTAGGCAGTTTTTATTAATACGGTAAGGCTATACTTTGATTATATTATATTTTGTCCATTCCGTTGTGAGATATTTTCTGAGCTCTGACATATTTTATGTCTCTGTCTTTTCTGTAGGATACTAGAGCAAACCAACACGAGTTTCGATTAATTAGAATTTTGAAAAAAATTTGGTTTGTCGAAATTTGGGTTGTTAAAGTAACTCAATTCACACAGATCTTTAATAGAGAATTGTTGATTGAGGTACCATGCTAACTTGTCAATATCAGTAGAAATATTGTCAGCAACTACTAAATCATCTTCATAAATGAATACGTAGATTGTTGATGAGCTATTTATTTTAACAAATAGTGAGTTATCTGATGTGGTAAACCGATAACCTAACTTTAGTAAAGCGTTTTCAGTCTATCAAACCATATTCGTGGTGCTTGTTTCAAACCATAAATAGCTTTATTGAGCTTACAAGCATAATTATCATTCTGGAAGTAAGCCTGAGGTTGTCTCATATAAATTTCCTCATCTAAAATGTCATTCGGGAATGTATTATTAACATCAAGATGTTTAATATGCCATTTTTACATAAAGCTATAGTAAGAATTAATCTTATAGTAGTTGGTTTTACAACAGGTGAAAATGTTTGATTAAAATCTAACCCAAATTCCTGTGTAAAACCTTTTGCTACAAGTCTAGCTTTGTATTTGTTTATGGATCCATCTATATTTCTCCTTAATCTGTATGTCCATCTATAGCTAACTATGTTTTTATTGGCAGGTGGACATACAAGATCCCATGTTTTGTTTTTGATGAGAGCATTATACTCATCATCCATTGTTGCTTTCCAGATTTTGTTGTTTATAGCCTATTCAAAAGAATCAGGTTCCTCACAACTTGACTGGGCAGCAAACACTTTTGGTTTTAAAATACCACTTTTTGATCTTGTGATCATTGGATGACCAGTCTGTGTTTGAGGCTCATTTGGTGATGAGTTGTCATTGTTTCCATATTCAGATGAATATTCTGATCTTGTTGACTAATTATTTGAGCTGCTGTCTGAATTTTGTCCTTCTGATTGTTCAGGTGTATGAGAGGCATGTCTGGGTGGCTGTAAGTACTCATGGCCTTCATGACTTGGAGGTAGTGATTGCACAGCATCAGCAACCCCATCATCATCCATGTGTTGCCATGTTTCAGAGTATGTTTGTATTCCATGTATTGTGTCTTTAGCATTATTTACTTTTGTTGTGATCTTTATTTCTTTATTGCTGGAAGGAAAAACTTTCTCATTGAACACCACGTACCTTCTTATATATACTTTCCATGTATCATCAAGGCACTTATAATTTTTTTGGCTAGTAGAATAGCTTAAGAATGTACATGACTTGGACCTGAAATTCAATTCGTTAGTGTTATATGGCCTTAAATGTGGAAAACACATACATCCAAATGTATTTAGATTGTGATAATCTAGCTTAACACCATAAAAATTTTCAACTGGTGTGAGGTCTTAAATACTTTAGTTGGTTTTCTATTAATCAAATAAACTAGTGTTTTGAAGGCCTCTAGCCAGAACTTTAGAGGCAACTTAGCTTGAGCTAAAGTGTTTAATCAGTTTCCACTATATATATCTGTGTTTATAATCAATCAAACCATTTTGTTGAGATGTGTGAGGACAAATAGTCCTCTGAATAATTCCTTTCTTCTGAAAGTAAATATTTAAACATTTGAACTCACTGCCACCATCAGTCTACAATACTTTAACATGAGCATTGATTTGTTTCTCAATCATGATAATAAAGTTAATAACCACATTATATGTCTTAGTTTTGGATTTTAGGAAATAAATCCATGTAAATCTTGTATATGCATCTGTTGGAGAATGGAATTTTGATGACAAAAACCTTGATAACATTATTGATTATAAAATGTATACTAACATCTTTATCTAGAATATATATATATATGTATATAGAAAGAAAATACTGAAGACTGTATAGTTAAGAGTTTTTAGAGATTCAAGATTTCAAAGAAGATTCAAGACTCATGAGTATCAAGATTTCAAGGTTATCAAAGTAATAGAGTCTAGTTAGTACGCTAAAACTCTGGTTAGCACTCTCAAAATTCTATTTTCAAAATATCCTTTTTAAATTGATTTTAAATTATTTCAAACTCTTTTCAAAATGATTTTAAATTATCTAAAGGTTTTACTTATGATTTCAAATATATATGGTTTTTTATAAATAGTTTATATATATATACTATAAAGTTGAATATTTATATTATGTATGTTTATAATTATATAGTTTTATATCATGGTTTTTATATTATATGTTTAAATTATATATTTCAGTGTTTTTTTACTTTAGAAAATATATTTTAAATAACTAGTTTTGATTCAATAATTTCCTGAATGTATATTGGTTTAAATACTTGAAAAATGGTTTAAAAAAATTCAAAATATTAGCATATGTCGACATGCAACTTTATACATGTCGACATATAACCATCACATTATCAAATTTCAAAGGCTGCGTCTTTTCATATTTTGAAATGTTTCAGAACTGCTGTGAATATTTGGAACACTATATAAAGGCCTCATTTTCGAAATTTTAAACAACTAATCTTCTCCTTCTTCATCCTATCTCTTACCGCCGTTGTTCTACTTTAAATTCTTGATTTCCACACTTATACTCTGCCGATTTCTTTATAAATCATATCATTCTATTTCTATTCTCAAACACTGTCGTATACTCTATGTTTGGAAGTGCTATTCAAGAGTTCTAGAGCTACTTTTAATTGTTAAGGAAAGGGTGTGTTCCTTGTAGTATGTAAATCAAGGAAAGGGAGCGGTGCAACCCTTGTAGCAATGAAATCAAGGGTGTCGAATCGGTGTGAACCTTGGAGCCTTGAAATCAAGGGTGTGAAATCAGTGTTAACCTTGTAACCGTGAAATTAAGGGTGTTGTAAATTGATACTAGTATTAAAAAAACTCTGCGCAATCCAACATTACGTAGGACTGGACGTAGGAGTAATCCGAACCAGTATAAAATATGGTGTAATCTTCCTTTTTTATATTTTATTTCTATTTATATTTGCATCTGTGATTGTTTCTGCTGTGATATTCATTCTGTGATTCATATAGTTGTTTGAATAATTGTTAGTTCTTTAAGTCTTCCATAATTTCTTTAAAACACTATTCACCCCCTCTAGTGTTAGTTTTGCCTTCAAATCCGTGATTCTCATCCCTAACAATTGGTATCATAGCATAGGTTTTCAAAATTTCATCATATGAATTTTGGAAATATTAAATGGCCAATTTTTAAATGATTTATAACAATATAAATTTATGCATTGCATCAGTATTAGACGAGTCTGCATTACATCCTGTTGAAAAATCAAATTATCTATTGAATTGTTGTTATATTAGGGGAAATGTGTGTTACATGGCTGCTGAAAATTCAAACCTTGATGGTCAAATGATGGAAATAAAAAAGAACAAATGGATATTAGATAATGGTTATTCAAGACGTATGACGTAAAATTCAGAATTACTTAATAATATAGTATATGAAGATGGAGGAATGGTCAATTTCGGTGATAATTCTAAAGGATATGTGGTTGGCAACGGCAATATCAGTAACTCTGAAACTCCTACTATTTTTGATATTTTATTAGTTAGGAATTTAAAACATAACTTACTAAGTATAAGGCATTTATGCGATAAAGGCTATAAAATTAATTTTGAAAAAGATAAATGCTTTATAGAAGATAAAAATTCAAAAATAATATACGAAGGAGATAGAAAGAAAAATATTTATATACTAAGTATGAAAATTTATAGCGATAATTTATGTCTTATAGCCAATACAAGTGACCCTTGGATCTGGCATAAGAGATTCAGTCATATAAATTTCAAACATATTTCAAGAATTTCAAAATTAGATTCAATTAGAGATTTGCCCAAGATGAAGTTTAAAGTAAATAATTTATGCGACGCTTGTCAATTCGGAAAACTGAAAAGAAGTACATTTAAAACAAAAGAAAAAATTACAACCTCAAAACCATTAGAGTTAATTCACATGGATCTGTTCGGTCCATCCCAAACTCAGTCGATAAATCACAATAAATATGTTTACGTAATAATTGATGATTTTTCTAGATATACTTGGACTGCGTTTCTTAGAAATAAAAGTGATTCTTTTGATCAATTTAAAACTTTTGCTAAAAGAATTCTAAATTTATTATCTTTAAAAATTAAAACAATACATAGTGATCACAGTGGAGAGTTCGAAAACGAAAATTCTGAAAAAAATTCTAATAAAAAGGGGATAACAAATAAATTTTCTTTTCCCAGAATCCCTCAACAAAATAGAGTAGTTGAACGTAAAAATAGATCAATTCAAGAGTGTGCGAGAACCATGTTACCATATAGTAACTTACCAAGAAATTTTTGGACTGAGGCAGTTGCAACAACTTTTTATATATTAAATTGAATTTTAATAAGACCCTTAACTCATAAAACACCATACGAACTTTTATATAATAAGAAACCAAAGGTATCGCATTTTAAAATATTTGGAAGTAAATGTTTTATTCTTAACACCAAAGAAAATTTAGACAAATTTGACCCTAAATCTGATAAATGAATATTTATTGAATATTCAGAAAGAAGTAAAGCATACAGAGTTTTTAATTTAAAAACTAATACTATAGAATAAAATTTAAATGTATCTTTTGATGAAAATTATAAGAATACAGCATAACATAATAAAGTTGAATTCAAAAATGAGATTGACGAAGTAAATAATGAAATTAATCAACCAAACAAAAGAATTAGACTTCTAAGAGACCATCTAGTAGAGAATATCTTAGGAGATATTGAATATGTTTTTAGGACTAGAAACCAATTAAATAACATGAGTAATTCTGCATTTTTTCCAACTATTGAACCTAAGAATCCAAATGAAGCATCATCTGATGATTTATGGATCCTTGCTATGGAAAAGGAATTGAATCAATTTACCAGGAATAAAGTATGGAAACTTTTTCCTAGACAAAAGGATAAAATTGTAATTGAAACTAAATGGGTTTATAAAAATAAAATATGTATGAACTCGGTGAGGTCATAAGAAATAAAGCTCGATTAGTTGCACAAGGATATAGTCAAGAAGAAGGAACTGATTATGATGAAACATTCACCTCCTGCAGCAAGACTAGAAGCAATTAGGATTTTACCAGCCTTCGCTAATTATAATAATTTCAATTTTTTTTCAAATGGATGTTAAAGTGCTTTTTAAAATGGTTACGTTAAATAAATATGTAGAGCTACCTCCTCTTTTTGAGGATGAAAAACTTCCAAACCACGTATATAAATTAAAGAAAGCATTATATGGACTAAAACATGCTCCTAGAGCATGGTATGATAGATTAAGAACATATTTGTTACAATCAAACTTCGAAATTGGTAAAGTCGATAATACATTTTTCATTAAAAGGAATAAAAACAATATTCAATTAGTACAAATATCGTTGATGATATAATTTTTTGAATCAACAAATAATCAAATGAATAAAGAATTCTGATATATTATGACTCGAAAATTCGAGATGAGTCATATGGGTGAACTCGCATTTTTCTTAGGCTTACAAATACGACAAACTAAATAATGGAATATTTATTAATCAAGAAAAATATGCCAAAGATTTAATAAATAAATTCAATTTAACTACAATTAATGGAAGATCTACACCTATGAAAACTAATATTGCCTTGAGTAAAGATGATTCATCAAAAGACGTCGATCAAAAAATATATAGAAGAATGATAGGATCGTTATTGTATATAACTGCTAATAGACGAGATATAATGCATAGTGTATGTCTATGTGCAAGATATCGGTCTCAACGTAAAGAAACTCACTTAAAAGCTGTAAAACGTATTCTACGATATGTAAAACATACATTAGATTTTGGACTATTTCATCCTAAAAAATGATTCATTTGATTTAATATCCTATTGTGATGCTGACTACGCGAAATGTAGATCAGACCGTAAAAGCACTAGTGGAACTTGTCACTTCATAGGTCATTCTCTAGTTTCTTGGTTTAGTAAAAAGCAAAATAATGTATCCTTGTCTACAACTGAAGTAGAATATATATCTACTGTTTTGGTTTGTTCACAAGTAATATATATTCAATAAACTCTAAAAGATTTTGGACTAAATATAATTAAATCACCAATCTACTGCGATAATACAAGCGCTATAAATATATCTAAAAATCCAACTCATCATTTGAGAACTAAACACATAGATATAAGACATCATTTCCTAAGAGATAACGTAAGTAAAGAAAAAAATTCACTAGAATTCATAGAAATAGAAAAACAAATAGCTGATATATTAACCAAACCTTTTAACAAAGCAATATTTACTAAATTTAGAACAGAATTAGGCATTTGTTCTTTAAGTGAATTAGAGTAATTAAATATGTTAATATATATACAATATAAAATATAATAAAAATCAGAAAAATTAAAAAAATGTATGTATGTCGACATGCAAGTTTGTACATGTCGACATATAACTGCCAGATTTTCAAAAATAAATTCCCACCAAAAGGTAGTTAAAACCTATATTTAAACTCATTATTCCAAAATTCCTTCTTCATCTCTTCATTTTGTCTCTAAAAAAATTTTGAAATAAAATTATGGCCTCCTCTAATAATATCAACCGGAACAACCCCGTTTCGTTTTCGACATCATCCGAAGGTCCATTTCAATGAACTACACTTGCGAGAGTCATGAAATTGGACGAATCAGTGAAAGATATACTGCAAATGGTGGCCGAAACTCAAGTCTTATAAATAAGGATAAATAAAGAGCAAGAGAAGCATGGAAATATTATGAGAAAATTTGCAAAAGTTTGTAATGGATAATCAAATCAATCCAATCATTATCGAAGATGATAATCAAATGGAAGAAGAGGAAGAAGAAATGGAAGAAGAAGTGCTAAACAAAAATATGGACGAAGGCGATAGTGTTATTGCGTAGGCGAAGTGTGTTTTGACAAGGATGAGAATGTAACAGAACAAAATGGCGAATTTTGTCTTCATTATCCCCATTGTCCAATTCACAAATCCTCGATTGTTAAGAAACACTAACGTTTAACGATTTCGTGGTTTGAGTGTTTGTAATGTATGTAAATACGAATTGTCATTGTGTGATTTATTTGTGAATATGTTTGGATTGACTCATTGAATTGCTTGTATAAATTATTTATTTTCTTGTTTGTATTTAATATTATTACATTAGTCATTAATTTCGAGGAAGATATAAAACTTTATATTTAGTATTATAGTCCTAGGGAAGTTATATATCTAGAGTGAGTTATTAGGATCATTTATAGCATAGATTTAGGGGGAGTATAGTTTAGTATAATTTTTTGTTGATGACAAAGGGGAAGAAGTTGTGAAATAGAGCATATTTAAGATATTCATAGTTTAAGGGGGAGCTAGAAGGAATTCATTGTGAAAGGGGGAGTATTCAAGGAATCAGATCAACAGTAATATCATGTATGAATATTTTATAAACCAAGGTTGTCATCATCGAAGGGGAGGGGGGATGGTTGGAGAATGGAATTTGATGACAACAACCTTGTTAACATTATTGATTATAAAATATATATACTAACATCTTTATCCAGAATATATATATATATATATATATTTAAAAATTATGGAAGAAAATACCGAAGACAGTATAATTAAGAGTTTTTAGAGATTCAAGATTTCAAAGAAGATTCAAGACTCATAAGTATTAAGATATCAAGAGTTTAAGATTATCAAAGTAATAGAGTCTAGTTAGTATATTAAAACTCTGGTTAGCACTCTCAAAATTCTGTTTTCAAATTATATTTTTTAAATTGATTTCAAATTATTTCAAACTCTTTTCAAAATGATTTTAAATCATCTAAAGGTTTTTATTTATGATTTCAAATATATATGTTTTTATAATTAGTCTATATATATTATAAAGTTGAACAGTTATATTATATATAATTATTATTATATAGTTTTATATCATGGTTTTTATATTATTGTTTAAATTATATGTTATTATGTTTTTATACTTTAGAAAATATATTTTAAATAACTAGTTTTGATTCAAGAATTTCCAGAATAAATATTGGTTTAAACACTTTTAAAATGGTTTTAAAAAAATTCAAAATACAAGCATATGTCGACATGCAATTTTATACATGTCGACATATAACCGTCACGTTTTCAAATTTCAAAGGAAGTGTCTTTTCATATTTTGAAACATTCCAGAACTGTTGTAACCTTTGGAACACTATATAAAAGCCTCATTTTCGAAATTTTGTACAACTAATATTCTCCTTCTTCATCCTACCTCTTACCACCATTATTCTACTTTAAAATTTTGATTTCTACATTTATACTCTGCCAATTTCAATACAAATTATATCATTCTCTTTCTATTCTCTATTTCTATCAAATACTCTCTATTTGGAAGTGCTATTCAAGAGTTCTAGGACTATTTGTAATTGTTAAGGAAAGGGTGTGTTTTTTGTAGCCTGTAAATCGACGAAAGGGAGAGTTGTGAACCTCCTAGCCGTGAAATCAAGGATGTTGAATCGGTGTGAACCTTGTAGCCGTGAAATCAAGGATGCGGAATCGGTGTTAACCTTGTAGCCGTGAAATATGGGTGTTGTAAATTGATACTAGTATTAATAAAACTCTGCGCAATCCAGCGTTGCATGTGATTGGACATAGGAGTAATCCGAACCAGAATAAAGTCTGGTGTGTTCTTTCCTTTTCTGCATTTTATTTCTATTTATATTTGCATCTGTAATTGTTTCTGTTGTGATATTCAGTCTATGATTCAGATAATTGTTTGAATAATCTTTAATTCTTACAATTTTCCATAATCTCTTTAAAACACTATTTACCCCTCCCTTTAGTGTTAGTTTTGCCTTAAGATCCTTAATTCTCGTCCCTAACATCATCAATGAAGGATATGTTGTGTTCATAATCAAAATCTGAGAAAACGAGTGTAAGGTCCAATAAATCTATTGCAAAGGTTCTGTGTATTCTGTACTAGTGTCAATAAAAGGAAGTCTGTGAATCTTTCCCATTTGGCAGAAATCACATATATATGGTAAAGCAATAGGATCATATGCTATGCTATTATCAGATATAACCTTCATTACAATTTTAGTACTTGAATGATCAAGTTTACAGTGTCAGAGATCAAAAATATGCTTGTTGTTATCAACTTTGTCCATCTTATTCATGTTACAACATTTATCTTCATTAATTTCACTGTTGCACTTAACAAAGTTAAACCTGTACAGGACTCTCACCATATTACCCTGTAAAATAATTTCCTTAGTTGGAATGTCTCTAACTAAGCAGTATTCAGGGTAAAATTCGACAAATACTTCATTATCATGAGCAAATTGAGATACACTAATTAGGTTCTTTTTTATTTTTGCACTCTTAGTAGGTTATGTAAATACAATTGCTTTTTACCTTTCGAATATGCATTACCAATATGAGTGCTACTTATACATTTACCATTTCCCATAGAAATTGATTGATTGCCTCTGTATTCCTTTCCATCAAGGTTTGAATTGTCAAGATTATTGGTTAAGTGATGAGTTGCTACTAAATCAGGATATCATCTATCATCCTATAGTGTCTCCAGCTTTGCTGTATCATTCGTAATGTTGTTCCTATTAGGATTGTCATGACTGATGATATTTGACTGAACTTGAACCATATTAGCATTAGAATTGTTGTTATTTCTTTGGTTCTGACTTACTGTATAGTTTGAAATGAACCTGAAGTTCACAGTTGTATGACAAAAAATTTCACAAATTTGGCACTTAAGTTGATTACCACTATTCCATCTACCTCTTCCTCTGGCTCTTCTTGAACTGACACCTCTCTGGTATGCTTGTTCATTTCTAATGTAACCTTGGTTCTTTCCATTATATCTTGTAGACATATTGGCAGTGAAGTTTGTTTCTTGAATTCTTTTTGCATTGATTATGGCTTCATGAGAGATAACAAAATACTATTTACTTCATCAATTAGTGGAACATTTTCTGTGATGTAATAACTGTTACTACAGCTTCATACTCATTGCTCAATCCATTAATTAGGTAGAGAACTTAATCTGAGGTGGCCACTTTATTGCATGTTGCATTTAGCAGGTCACATAATTTCTTGACCTTTGAAATATATTCTCACATTGATAAGTTGCACATCTTGATGCTTTGTAGCTGGTTCTTGTAGTGTAATACTTTGGCTGGTGATTAATTATTGAATTCCTTTTCAACAGTTGTCCATGTTTCATTAGACGAACTGCATCCAATTACTTCTGGTAAAAGATTGGCACTTATAGACAATAGCCAAGAACTTATTAGTCTTCCATGCTTGTGATATTTAATTTAATTTTTATTTGGCACTATTCGATAGGTTTGATCAGTGATATATTTGGCTGCAACATCAACAGTTCCTAAGATGTACCCTTCTAGGCCATATCCTTGTATAGTTGTCTCCACTTGTAATTTCCAAAGAAGATAATTGTCTTCTTCTAAGTGAACGCTTAATAGTTGACTTTGTGTGCTAATAACAGTCTTAACTGATTGTTGTACAAGTGTGTTTGGATTGACAGGATTTGAATTGAAGGTAACTGAAAAAGTTTGAATGCCTACTGCAATGCTAAAATGATGATGACAGTGCAGAATTCAAACACAACAAGTAGATAAAGTGTTCAAAATGATCAAAAATGAAAGATTTACTACCTAAAAGGTATGTAGCAGCCATAGATGGTTTGATGATAAGATTTATACTGAAAGGCGATTCTCTGGAAATTTTTCTGGCGAGGCTCTGGCCATTTTGGTGATTTCTCGATTGATTCCCTGGTATCTTTTCTGCTGTTTTTACTGAGAATACTATACATAGATCAAATGCAGCCTAATCTTGATTCGGTCTGGATTGTAGGTGAGGCACAGATTTGATGATTTGGTATTCTCACTCAAATGATGAGTGAAATACCTCTGATGAGAAATACTCAAATGATGATAATTTTTTGATGAGTTAATTCATATATAACAAACGATCATAGAAGGATAAAGATGACACAGTCAGGCTGGATAACTCCAATACCATGTTGAATTCTGAATAGATCAAAGTGAAGAAATAATGTGGAGATAGAATTGTCTGAACAAAATTTACTAAAAGAATTGATGTGAATATTGTAAAAATTGAATTGATGTATGTTACAAATGTTAATTATATATTTATAGCAACTAACAAATGAAAAAATAAAACAACGACTGGCTAAACATGCTCGACCCTTCCCGATACAATGTAAAAGATATATAAAGTAGTGTGAGGCAAATAAGCCGACATCGGTTCACATTATATCTTCAATTAATGTTAAACTACTTATAATTCACAACCTTAAGATCCAAGGAAAAAAGGCACATATTAGATCACATAAAGGACATATTATATGGTAGCTTTACGTAACAATACCTAACACGACCGGGACTTTCTGGAGAAGTAGTGAATGGACTACTCGAACAATAAGCATGCTGCAAAAGTTATTCAATCGTCCTGCTTAGATTACCAAAAAAATTCACCTAAACAAATGTCTCCCACTAAGAAATATGTCAACGATCCTGGTACAATAGATAAGCGTCATAGGCACTTGACATTAGCTAAATCTGGAATAAAACAAAGTCGGGAAATAAAGCATAAAAGAGGCGAACAACGTAAGACCTTCTAGGTTATAAAAGAAGATGTTGGAAGATGAAAAGTGAGACTTAACTCCCAAAAAACAAGAGATATCTTCTCATAACCGATATTTGATATAATGTTGTATGCTTCTAAGAAGCATCATGCACAATCGATTACCCGTGGATGTAGTATTAGTTAAGTTTTGAACCATGTAAAAAAGTTTTATGTATCTTTACTCCCTTATACTTATATTATATTTGTTTCTTTTGTATCTCTCTTAATTGACAATGATCCTAAATATGCTCCCAATGACTATGGATGCGAAATGCAACATCATTGTTTTAGAAATGCAAAATCAAATTTGTTTGATTCAGTTACTTTGAAAAACCCAGTTGAGTGCTAATGGGACGAAAAATATCACTGACATTTTTGGTGCTAGAAGGAGGGATCGAATCTCTTAAATCCATATTTTCATTTTATTCAACTTTGGGGGTCTTCCCAGTTAAAATGTCTTTCGAAGCATTAAAAATGGGGGAAATAATTTCAAGTGAAATCCACATTGACACTGGTCAAACCTTTACCTTGGTTCTCAGCCAAGTCAAAGAGTTAGAAGAATGGAGAAGAATAAGAAGCCATAATCCAATACGCAATATCACGTATAACCAAATGCCCACTTTCTACAACTCACTATTGAAGCATACTTATTGTATGTGCCATACAGCAAAAAAACGAGAGTGACGGTCCTTTAACTATAAGGTTATTAGGGCTTTTGACCAACAAAACATGGATCATATTACTTCTTGATATAATGACTCAAACAACATAGTGGGATGAAGCCTTATCGGTTGAGGACAACAAAATGCTATATCTTAAAAGATGCCTCTATAAACTAAAGACAATTCTCAGGAAAGTGGATCCACTACCCATCTTCGACCAGAGCCTAAACCAAGATTGAGAGCAACCCTCAGCGGGTGTCATATAGGATTATGGATCATCTTCCAATGATGTTTTCTTTGGGTCGCTACATGAGCCTCTTCAATGACTCTAACTCTGATTGAGGTCAGAGCAAGAAGTAGGAAAGATTGAAAATGAAGATCTTCGTTGTAATCACAAAGGCACAGAATTGACACTACCCTGAAAATTCGAGCCGAGCTCAAGATGGGAAAAAAATCTATGTAAATGTATTCTTATAACCCGCAAATGTATTGAGATCTTAGTACTATTTTTCATTTTATATGGGTGTTAGAGTGTTTATAGCAGTATAAAGAAACATTTATGTTAATCTCTTAAAGAAATAAACTGACATGGATATTAAATGGTGCTCTATACCGCTTGCATGTAAATAAGAAAATATTGTGCTGTAAGTTTGCCAAGATAGTATGAGACTGCCATCAAGTGTGATAATCAAAACCAGACCAATCGTTTATCTCACAGACCATGGATAAAATACAATAAGAAATATAGACAGTAATATAGTGAGCTATGATAGAGTGGACAAAGCAGTAGAAATATCATTATATCACTGAATCATGTTGTAATGTCCCGTATTTTTACATAAAATAATTAGTTTATTTAATTATATAAATAGTGATTTAGATTTAAATGGTTGTTTAATTAAATAATATTGAATATTTAATTAATATAAATAATATAATAATATATTTAATTCCGAAATAATCGGAATTAATTTGAATTCATAATATTATGTGAATTGGATTATATATAAGATATAATTCAGTTTAGAATTTGATTATAATAACGAATATATTATTTAAACGACAGTTTGAACGTATAATTATAATATAATTATAATCGAGCTCGAAATGGCGTGACAGTTCGTAAATTGGCGTTTCGAACTTTAAATGAATATACATAAACTGTTTTAAATCGGATTTTTGTGAAACAAGAAACGCTCGGAGCTGGTGGACTATATTTTTCTAATGGAAGAGAAAAATCGAGATTTCATCGTGTAGATTTTGAGTTATGTCCAAATCAAATTTTCGAAAAGTCGCTATGGAATTCCTTTATAATTTATAACGATTTATTTATATTATAAAGGAATTTAAATATAAATCGAATATCGATATAACCGCGAATTTTGAAATATCGAGTTGTATATCCAATTATGTATATTCTGGAGCTGTATGATATTCTGTTGGGATGTATACAATAATATTAATATATTAAATATTAAATTAAATTAAATTGTTTTTAAATATAGTAATAATTAAATGAGTTATTTAGAGCTTTAAAAATAGCCAATTTGACAAATGACCTCTGTTTTTGATGAAACTTATTTTTTTGGATCCGGAATATTAAATTGTTATTAGATTTCAATTTTTGTGATTTTTAGGGTCCGTATGTACAGGATTTTAATGTAAACTACAGTCGATAATTTGACTTTAAAAATACGTTGTGTCAGCAAGCGAAGTCGGAATTCGACGAAACAAGTTTCGTTGGGTTCGTAATGTCGAACTATAGCTGCATGCCAATTTTCATGATTTTTGGATGTCATGTGTGATAATAGGAATTTTTAAACAACAAATACATATAGCGGCTGCTTAAAAATAAATATAATAATCAAATAAAAAAATATAAAACCTTCCTACAAATGTCCTACACTCTCCCATTAACCCTAAAAAATTTCTTCAGCAGTCAACGAATTTCGCCGCATGTCTTTCTCTTCTTCCAGTATTTTTTTGGTCTTCATAAATTCATATCAAATCAAATAAAATCCTATAAATCGTATAATATATATATATATATATATATATATTTGAGTTTGAATTAGTGTAAGCTTTAATCTCGTACACATTTTGCTATGTTCGACGTCCTTCGCGTTCGCTGAAATTGATGGGGCGCGACCAAGGGTTCAAGTAATCCAGGAATACAAGCACCAATTCAATGTATGAGGGTTATATCGGGATTCAGGGTGTAAAATCGAAGAGTTTGGGATTTTTTTTGGTGGTTCGGTGATAAGAAGAGTCGCGATCGACACTGTGTTGATGGGGGAAGGCCAGAGTTCGCATTTCGATCGGGGTCTTCGAGTGGTGTTGGATGATGGTAGGATGATGAAGATTTCGGAGAGAAAGAAATTGGAAAAGTCCATTTGCAAATCTATGTAGTACAGTGGCTCTGAACTTCAGCCATGGCAAGAAGTTAGGTTCAAACTGGATGTCAACGGAAGCATGAAAGGGGCGTGCTAATTTAGGATAGTGTTGCCAGGTGGATTGAGGTTTGGAAGTGGTGAACGATGGTGTTATTGGTTCTGGTTCTAGTGGAGAGAAAGGGAAGAATGGATGGAGCAAAATTGCTGTAATAGAGTTCGAAAATGTGAAGAGCAGCTATTTCTTTCTGGACGGAGGAAGAAGAAATGATGCGGGTTTGGTTTAAAGGGTAGTGGGCTGAGAAAAAGTAAGGTGAAGGCCCATTTATTAAAAAGAAAAATTATATATATAGCCTAATTTAATTTCAATAGAGTCTATGAACTTATTTATGTGATATATAATCCATATGTTGTCAGAATCACGAACGGTCAGATGCTTGGGATCGTATGGACAGCGGCCACGCAATGGAACTAACTGGGAGTGAATTGGAGCTAGTTACAATTTATTGCAAAATAAATTGTCTGTCTGAATCAACCGACAATTATCGTTCTTTAACGATGATCGTCCAATGTGAGTAAATGTAATAACCCGGAAAATGTGAACCAGTTTAAAATTTTTAAATTAGGGTATTACCAAGAAATTTGAATGAGTGAAATAGCATATTTCAATAAAATATAGAATTTGGTATGGTATGGCAGTTTGAAATTTTGAATATAAACTTTGTCTGACTGTACCGGGTGGAAAATATAACGGATTTTGACGAAACTGAAAATATTTAAATCTGTTTATCAATACCTTTCTAACGAATCTGAAAAATCGAAATTTCATAACGAAAATCAAAAGTTATGGCCAGATGAATTTTCAGAAAGGTCGCTATATAGTATATATAGCCCCTGAAAATTGAGATTTTGCATACGACCTCGGAATTCGACGAAACCACTTTTGTTGGGTCCGGGATGTCAAATTATTGCTAAGTTTCAAATTTCATAATTTTTGAAGCTAGTATGTGAGCGGGGCAAAAGATAACGTGTTTGGTCAAATTCTGTTAAAATGGGTCGACCTGAAAATGGCCGTTTTTCAAACGAGCTCAGAATTCGACGAAACTGGTTTTGTTAGGACCGTATCGTCAAAACAAAGCTAGATTTATTTTTCTGGAATTTTTCGATTCAGTTTGTGGCCCTGGCAAATTGAAATGTACGTTTAAATTAAATATCGAATGTTTTATATTTTAATTTGAAAAATAACTGACTGTAACAATCGAAATGGCCAACGAAACATATCCCATTGTGTCCGGAATGGGGGTATTTAGCTAGGGGCGACAGTCGTTGGGTTTAAAAAGGAGTCCGTTTGCAAAAACACTATTTAAAAATTTTCTATAAATTCTGGCCAATAGGAAATTTTCTTTTAAAATAAAATAAAATAAAAAGCTCTAAAACCCTAGCCGCCAGAACGATTGAACGACGCACGTCGTTCAAAACTTCTCGCCGATATCGCCGCCGCCTCAGGCCATTTCGCCGCCGACCCCAGTTGAAGTTTTTGTTCGCCGTAGTCCCCTCTCCACATCCGACCAACCCACGCCTCCTCCCATCAGCTAACGGCGTCGGAATTCAAAGAGGAAGTCGCGACCTTCTGAGCGCCGCCGCGAAGAGCACAGACCACCGAACCACTTGCCACCACCGCCGTTCTGGAGGTGCTTCGTAGCTCTTCGACGCAGCGTAGCCTGATCGAAACATAGAGGTACGGATCGACTGAAAATTGGTGACCTAGTTTCGAAGGTTTTAAAAACCTTTCTGTTGAAAATTCTGAAATGAAAATAACACTTTTAAGTGTTGCAAAACTTTGAAAAATAATATCTTTTTCGTTCTTTAACGAAATTTGATGAAACAGGAGACACCGTGACCGCAAGGAGGCTCTCTACATTATAGAAGAAGCCGCGAATTTTTCTGACCTTCCTACGATTTTTAGCACTGCAATAACCAATGTGAGGAATCTAAATTATCTGTGTGAATGAAATCGCGTTGTATAAATTATATAAGCGAAGTGTAAATTATATACGCATTGTATACCTCATGTACATGTGTTGTATAAGTTATATTAGCGATGTATAAATTATACAAGCGTTGAATGAAACATATATGCTTTGAATTGTGATGAAATGCAAGTGAATTATTATATTATATATGTATATACTCCCCTCGTCCACAGACCATGGACGATATTTATTGCTTGTGATTGACGTGATATTATATGGTTTGACGAATGGATGGAAATAATTGTTTGTGGTTGATATTATGGTTGAAAAATACCTTTGTGGTTGAAAAATACCCTCTTGTGGTTGAAACAAAATAGAATAGGATTGTGGAATTGAAAATAAAACATGCCACCTGCGTGCGAACTAGATGCATGATCCCCATTGTCAAAAACCGCGAGGTTTTAAGGTAGAGCGAGGAGCCGTACTAGGGACGGTCCCGGTTTTAACTACCCTGCCGTTATGCTGCCGAAATTTTCTGAAATATCTATGTGTTAGAATAATTTTCATTCATTGAAATTATTTACATATGCTATAGCGAATATTCATGTGTTGAGTTGCAATTCATTCGTTGAGTTGAAATTCATGTGTTGAATATTATTTGAATTTAAACAAATGGCTTTAGCAATAAAAATCACATTTTTATATATATACAAACGATATGGAATATTCATGTGTTGAGTTGCAATTCATTCGTTGAGTTGAAATTCATGTGTTGAATATTATTTGAATTTAAACAAATGGCTTTAGCAATAAAAATCACATTTTTATATATATACAAACGATATGGAATATTCATGTGTTGAGTTGCAATTCATTCGTTGAGTTGAAATTCATGTGTTGAATATTATTTGAATTTAAACAAATGGCTTTAGCAATAAAAATCACATTTTTATATATATACAAACGATATGGAATATTCATGTGTTGAGTTGCAATTCATTCGTTGAGTTGAAATTCATGTGTTGAATATTATTTGAATTTAAACAAATGGCTTTAGCAATAAAAATACACATGTGTCGAATAAATATTTTTGATGATAAAAATATTCCTTTTATCATGTATACGCTTAGTTAAAAATACACATGTGTCGAATAAATATTTTTGATGATAAAAATATTCCTTTTATCATGTATACGCTTAGTTAAAAATACACATGTGTCGAATAAATATTTTTGATGATAAAAATATTCCTTTTATCATGTATACGCTTAGTTAAAAATACACATGTGTCGAATAAATATTTTTGATGATAAAGATATTCCTTTTATCATGTATACGCTTAGTTAAAAATACACATGTGTCGAATAAATATTTTTGATGATAAAAATATCCCTTTTATCATGTATTCGCTTAGTTAAAAATACACACGTGTTGAAATAAATAATAGTTTGCTAGAAATATTATTATTAGCTTTGTTCTGCATATATATACATGTGTTGAACAGGAAAAATGGATTAGCTGTAGAGTAAAGAAATTATTTGTGTGCCCGACAAATAGGTAAACCTTGATGAGTTGGCTGCGCAATTTTATTCATATATCGACTCCTGTGAATGCCATTGGATGCGGAGTGCTGGTTTTTCTGTGTGAAATAATAAACAACGCCATAGGATAGTAGCAATTAATCTTGAACTACACTACATGGCATACTTCTTGACGATAGGCATACTTCATCATATTCCACATAAGCAATTGGAGCTTGTGTGACGAGGTGGGAGATTTACCATACAAGCAAGAGGCTTGTATGGCGATGACTATATACTACAGGTTGAACTGATGACTGATATGGACTATATAAATTATAACGATAAATTGCCAGATTAATAAAAACCCCACACGGGTCTAGAGTTGACAATAATCACGTCGCTCTAGTTATTAGGTACGGCACATGGACTATTTATTTCCACACGGAAACGGGGTGACGGGAATTTATTCTCTGGAGTGATTATCAGTACATGCTCCCCCGTAAACACCAAAATATATCACTATAAATATGTGAATGCTTTTTAGGATTTATTGGGTACTTAATACGGCCCAATAAATTTCCAAACCCCTCCCCGTACAAAGGAGGTTATGGCGAAATTTTTCGAAATATTAAGGCGTTAGTGAAATATTTGAAGTGAAAACGAAGTTGAAAATATAGAATGAACTATAGTTGAAATTATAGATTGAACTATATTTATATATAAATATAAATATAATTAAAGGGAATAAAGGCCGTGCAGTTCGCGTTTCGGAATCGTAATTTGAAACGATTAGTACGAGAAATCCGACCATCGGATTTTCCCGAAACCGCAATCGCTGGGTTCGCCTTGGAAATATCTTTCCAACGGCACCAACCTTGTAAAAATCCAACGGTTGGATTGTCCGGAATGTTTAATTCAATTCTGAAGAAAAACAGTGCCAGAATCGTTTATATTTATATATAAATATAATTAAATTAAATCGAATAGCGACGCTGCAGTTCGAATTTTGAAACCGTAACTTCAAACGACTAGTGTGGAAGATCCGACCGTCGGATTCTCACGAAACTAGAACCGTTGGGTTCGCTTTGGGAAAATCTTCCCACTGATATAGACTTTGTAGAAATCCAATGGTTAGATTTTCCGATATGTGTAAAACAAATTTAGGGAAAAACAGCGCCACGACACGATCTGAAACGTCGTTTAATTAAATATGGCCATTTTTAAATAAATAAAAATGGCGAAAAATCGTTATGAAATATTATAAGCAATATTGGTTGAAAATAAACCAATTGGGCTTGAATTGTTTGATATTTGATGGTTGTATGTGAATGACATGAAAATAACACTAAAGAACCGAAAGATGGATGTCGAATAATATAACCATAAAGTGAATCGATTTAAATTCTAATGACGTGAATTATTTGAAAAGGCCGAGCTAACCCTCATTTCAAATAATTTATCGAGCGATTCGAATTGGAAAATGCAAAGACGATTCAAGGCCGACGATCTTCGTATCGGTTGGATGGACGCTACTGAGGTTCCTGACCGGAGTAGCTACCGGAAGGGGACGGAAGTAGTAGCCGTCTGAACGTATGTGTTGATTGGACGGATATACGAGGAATTGACGCCTCCGGTTTCGTTCAGACCCAGAACGGACTTGTAAATGGACTGTGTGTCTGACATTGGATTTTGTTCTATATTGATTGATCTCTGTTAAATATATATCTGTTTGGCGGCGGAGAATTTATTCTTTTGCTTAACGCCCTTCTCTGAGACGTACGAGCTTAGAGGTTATATATCGATGGAAATCAATCGTATGGAGTGGACTGCCTATGTGGCATGCCAAGATGTTGTGATCAAGGCTTCTGTTGCAAAGCAAAGTCTTGTGGATGATGATCAAAGCAAGGTCTACGTGGCCTAGCTTTGTGTATTTCGTAGATTCGCGAACCTCACACCCCGGTATGAGTTAAAAATGGGATACGGACTGCAGGGAGAGCACGACGTTTCTTTCTAGCTATGGTGGTGTCAGTGACTTACCAGCCCTGACATATATATCTATTTGTCACCTTTGTGGTTGTTGGAATGCGAGGCGCCTCGATTATAGGTCTGTAAGGACCGGGAAACGTGTGTTCAGGAATACTAATCCTCTAACGTAAGTGAGGACCGGCCCTGAAGCATCCAGGGGTTACCCAGAGTGTGTAGTCCTGAGGCATTTGCTAGAGTGTCTCGAAGCGGAGAGGAGCTTGCCCCTTGCCTCGACTCATGACGGAAATCCCATTTCCAATACGAAATAATGGACTTGATTGTAAAACTAGTATGGCGACATAGTGGTATGGGGCACTCATGCCGCCTATGATTGATATTTATGATGCTATTCGTTTTTGAAACATATATGCACTAGTAATAATATCGAATGATTTCGCTTTATACGTATCAAGCATATTTGGCTATTATAAGGTAAAACTCTATCCTCCGGCTTGCGTTGCATTGTGTGATGGGACCTGAGTCTTATAATGGTTTCATTCTTTCTAAAAGCATTGCGTTGTTTTAAAAGAATTTACTTTGTTTTAAATGCACTAGCAATCACTGGAGTAAACCCGTTCCACGAAAGTGGCGTGGTCCTATGATTTGCTATTTACTGTTGTTTAACTGTTAAATAGATTCCTCATACCAGTCCCCATGACTGACTCGTTGTTTATTTCACTTTGCAAACGCAGGTGCCCTTATTTTCACACGGGCAGCCTAGTACACAAGTGACAGGTGGTTTTTGGTTCTGCACTGCTGCATAGAGTGCACTTTTGGCTCATGGCGAGGCTGACTTCATAGAGATGACTTTGATATTTTCCGCCATTACTGTATACATATTATGATTCCGCCACTGGCGATGCAGACTGATTTACTTTCCGTATTTCTCACTATATGTATGTGTATTCCGCCTTCGGCGATGTAGACTGATACCCTTATTATGTCTCACTGCATGTATGTATTCCGCCTCTGGCGATGATGACTGATCACTTTCCTTTTATTTACTAAGTATATCCCACATTATGCTATTCTGATATTCCTACATGTTGTGATTCCGCTGTCATATCCATGTAAAATTGTTTTATTTATTGTTTCTGCTATTATCTGTACTCTACTATGATGATTAATGTGTTATTTCCTAATGATTATCCTTAATACCGCCCCTCGGATTTTGGGATCGTCACAGTTGGTATCAGAGCTTTGGTTAACCTTAGTTCCGGGATCTAACACATTAAACACCTCGTCAGAATAGAATCAGTAGTATTCTAATGCGAGTAGCTCATTAGAGATAGGATTAGCAATGTCCTAGAATGAGCTAAGCAGATTAGCAAAACAATTTGATCAGTACATCATCATTATCTTTCCTTGTATTCCCTTGCTTTATCATTTATGAAAATTATCAAATCTGTGAGCTTGACTCTTTTCTTGCTTATACAGTATTCTCTTAGATGGCTACACGTGGAGCACCAGCTAGAGGAGGCCGTGGAGGCCGAGGAGATGCAGCAGAAGGACGGGGGAATATCCCCGTAGTGGTGGAAGGCCCTATTATTCCGCCACCAGCACCAGAAGACTTTGAGCTTGACAAAGTAGCAAAGAGGTACATAAATCTTGGGGGAAAACCTTTTACTGGCACTGGCACAGTGACCGAAGCTATAGCTTGGCTGAAAACCTGTGAGAAAATCTTCGAAGGCATGGGTATGGGAACCAACAACAAAGCCCGACTTGGCATTTGGCTCCTTCAGGAAGAAGCAGAGCTGTGGTGGGATGCCATTACCTCTGAGGATGCAGCTGGTACTATCCGGACTTGGGAGCAGTTCAAGACTTTGTTCAATGCGAAGTTTGTACCGGAACAGGCTCTAGAGAGGATGAGAGAGCAGTTTGCTAATCTCCAGCAGGGAGACCTTTCTATTCAGGATTATCTAAATAAGTTCACCCAGTTATCGCGCTATGCTCCAGAACTGATTTTAACCAACAAAGCCAAGAATAAGAGGTTCATATTTGGGCTGAAGCGCAAGTACCACGATAGAGCTATGAGCAACATCAAACTCTCCTTTACAGAACTAGTAGAGATGGCTTGCAATTACGAAGACATGGATGAGAGACATGCTAGCCAAGACCGCGCTAAAAGCCAAGCTGGAAATAAGCGCAAGGCTTCAACCGATCAACCCGAATCTAGCATTACCGCGGCCGCTACTCAGAAACCAGCAAAGATCCCGAAAGGAAATTGCTACAATTGCGGGAAGCCAGGTCACTTTTCTAATGTATGAAAAGCCCCAAGGAAGCCAAAGGCAAATGACTTAGCCGAATGCTACAACTGCCATAAGAAGGGGCATTATAGCAGGAACTGTCCTCTGAAGCAGAATGCTCAAGTGGCTCATGTCTATGACGGGAAGACCCCGCCAGCTATCATCGATGGATCAGGTAAACCCGATGTCTTGGGAGGTACCCTTACTATAAAAAATATTCCTGTTTCTGTACTTTTTGATACTGGTGCATCACGTAGCTTCATTTCTGGTAAAATAGTTCACAAATTAAAATTGAATCCAAGGAAGCTTAAAGAACCAATTAAAGTTCAAAATCCGATAGGAGGGTCTACTATTCTCGGCTCATATTATAATGTACCCGCCTCATATTCTTGTTATCGATTTCCTTTTAAAGTAATTGTCATGGACCTTTCTGACTTTGATATTATACTGGGACTTGACTGGTTGACAAAATATAAGGCCGAAGTTAGATGTGCCGAGAGAATCGTTAAAGTCGAAACGAAGCTTGGGCCTATATATATACCATGCCATGGCTCAGAAATTAATAGAGCAGAATTTTGTTCTTCTTTAGAAGTTACTCCCCCTTCATTAGAAAAGATACCGGTCGTTAAAAACTATGCGGATGTGTTTGAAGAAGTAGAAAACTTACCGCCGCAAAGAGAAATTGAATTTAGAATAGATCTAATTCCTAACGCCCGACCAGTAGTACACCCAATAAGAAGAATGGCCCCGAAAGAAAAAGAAGAGTTAAGTAGTCAAACCCGAGAATTGCTTTGGAAAGGTCTAATCAGACCGAGCTTTTCAGCTTGGGGAGCCGCAGTAGTATTTGTCCCGAAATCAGACGGTACTCTAAGACTTTGCGTTGATTACCGAGATCTCAATAAGCAGACACTGAAGAACAAATATCCTTTGCCCCAAATAGATGATCTGTTAGATCAATTAAATGGAGCAACAGTATTCTCCAGAATGGACCTAGCTACAGGTTTCCACCAATTGCGTATAGCCGAAGACTGTGTTCCTTTGACAGCCTTCAGGGGTCCCGATTTATTCTACGAATGGTTAGTAATGCCGTTCGGCTTGTGTAACGCTCCAGCATACTTCGTTGATCTTATGAACAGAGTGTTCCGTGGTGTGTTGAATAAATTTGTTCTAGTCTTCATCGATGACATTTTAATCTACTCCAAGTCGGAAGACGAACATGCAAAACATTTAGAACAAGTGTTGAAAATTCTAAGGAGAAATGTCTTGAAAGCTAAATTTTCTAAGTGTGTCTTCTGGCAGAATGAAGTTAAATTCCTAGGCCATGTCGTATCAAAAGAAGGAATTGCTGTTGATCCAAGCAAAATTACAGCGATTCAGGACTGGAAACAACCTACTACGCCCACCGAAGTTCGAAGTTTCCTTGGATTGGCTAGTTACTATCGGAAATTCGTTCAGGATTTTTCAAAGATATCAGGAGTATTGACAAGGCTTACAAAGAAGCATGAGAAATTCAAATGGACACCCGAATGTGAAGAAGCTTTCCAGGAGCTGAAACTGAAGTTGACAATTGCTCCAGTATTGACAATTATAGAAGGAAACCAAGACTTGACTGTATGGACAGATGCTTCTATTAGAGGGCTAGGCGCAGTGTTAATGCAAAAAGGCCAAGTGATCGCTTATGCCAACCGTCAACTAAAGCCGCATGAAAGAAACTATGCAACTCATGATCTTGAGTTATTAGCCATCGTGTTTGCTTTAAGGATCTGGAGGCATTATTTACTGGGCGAGAAATTCGAACTATTTACCGATCATCAATCCTTGAAATATCTGTTCACCCAGAAAGATCTAAACTTGAGACAACAGCGTTGGTTAGAATTCCTTGCAGCATACGATTTTGAAATTCTATACACTCCAGGGAAAGCCAATGTTGTAGCCGATGCGCTCAGCAGAAAGAATGAAATCATCGCCAGTTTTGTCATCACGTCTTCATTAATCGACAGGATCTCGGCCCTTCAAAAGGAGGATAATTTTGTAAAGGTAATGATCAAAAGAATCAATGAAGGCCTAGACTCCAGCTTCCAAGTGGATAGTGAGGGGGTTTTGAGATTAAAAGGAAGAATTTGTGTTCCCGACATCTCCGAGCTAAAAAGAGAAATACTTGATGAGTGCCATAAGTCCAAATTAAGTATCCATCCCGGTGTGAGCAAAATGTATAACGATATCAAACGCACCTTCTGGTGGAAGGAGATGAAAAGGGATATCTCATTATATGTTAGTAGATGCCCCACTTGCCAGCTAGTTAAGAGTGATCAGCAGAAATTGGCGGGATTATTACAACCATTAGAAATTCCAGGATGGAAGTGGGAACAAATCTCGATGGATTTCATCGATGGCCTGCCTCGAACTAGAAAAGGAAACGACAGTATATGGGTAATCGTAGATCGCTTCACGAAGACTGCCCATTTCATACCTGTCCGATCCAACAGAACGGCTCAAAGTCTAGCACAGATTTACTTCAAAGAAATAGTTAAACTACATGGAGTGCCGCTCAATATAGTCAGCGATAGAGATCCCCTGTTTACTAGCAAATTCTGGGAAGCATTCCAAGAAGAATTGGGAACCAAATTAAATCTAAGCACCGCTTATCACCCTCAGACTGACGGTCAAACTGAGCGGGTGAATAGAATTTTAGAAGATCTATTGCGGGCTTGCGTTATTGATTTTGGAGGCTCATGGGAAGATCATTTGCATTTAGCCGAATTTTCTTACAACAATAGCTATCAAGCAAGTTTGGGAATGTCTCCATTTGAAGCATTATACGGTAGACCGTGCAGATCTCCCGCATGTTGGGTAGAACCTGGCAACAGACTTGTGTTAGGGCCCGATATGATTCGAGAAGCATCGGATAAAGTCGATTTCATTAAGAAGCGATTAAAAACCGCACAGAGCCGACAGAAAAGTTATGCTGATGCGAGAAGGAGGGATATATCGTTTGCCGTTGGCGATTATGTATATTTAAGAGTTTCTCCAATGCGAGGAGTAATCAGATTTGGCAAGACTGGGAAATTGGCACCGAGATTTATTGGTCCCTTTCCTATACTTGAACGGATTGGAACTCTCGCATATAGGGTTTCATTACCTAATTGGTTGCCTGGTATACATGATGTGTTCCACGTGTCACAACTCAGAAAACATGTTCATGATCCCGATCTTGTTGTGGAAGAAGCAGCGCAACATGATATTGACATAACTCCAGAATTAGCACTCAGTAGAGAGCCATTAAAGATAGTTGGCAAAGAAACTAGAGAGCTAAGGAGGAAAAAGATTCATTTAGTCAAAGTGCAGTGGAGTAGTGATCCTAGAGCCTGTACTTGGGAGACTGAGGAAAGCATTAAACAAGCCTATCCCAAATGCAGAGTGGACATCTTTGACTAACTCCGGTGCAAGGTACCTTTGCAATACTTTGCATTTACATTTATTTCCTGCTTAACTGTTATTTCCTTTTCGAGGACGAAAAGTTTTAAGTGGGGGAGATTGTAATAACCCGGAAAATGTGAACCAGTTTAAAATTTTTAAATTAGGGTATTACCAAGAAATTTGAATGAGTGAAATAGCATATTTCAATAAAATATAGAATTTGGTATGGTATGGCAGTTTGAAATTTTGAATATAAACTTTGTCTGACTGTACCGGGTGGAAAATATAACGGATTTTGACGAAACTGAAAATATTTAAATCTGTTTATCAATACCTTTCTAACGAACTTGAAAAATCGAAATTTCATAACGGAAATCAAAAGTTATGGCCAGATGAATTTTCAGAAAGGTCGCTATATAGTATATATAGCCCCTGAAAATTGAGATTTTGCATACGACCTCGGAATTCGACGAAACCACTTTTGTTGGGTCCGGGATGTCAAATTATTGCTAAGTTTCAAATTTCATAATTTTTGAAGCTAGTATGTGAGCGGGGCAAAAGATAACGTGTTTGGTCAAATTCTGTTAAAATGGGTCGACCTGAAAATGGCCGTTTTTCAAACGAGCTCAGAATTCGACGAAACTGGTTTTGTTAGGACCGTATCTTCAAAACAAAGCTAGATTTATTTTTCTGGAATTTTTCGATTCAGTTTGTGGCCCTGGCAAATTGAAATGTACGTTTAAATTAAATATCGAATGTTTTATATTTTAATTTGAAAAATAACTGACTGTAACAGTCGAAATGGCCAACGAAACATATCCCATTGTGTCCGGAATGGGGGTATTTAGTTAGGGGCGACAGTCGTTGGGTTTAAAAAGGAGTCCGTTTGCAAAAACACTATTTAAAAATTTTCTATAAATTCTGGCCAATAGGAAATTTTCTTTTAAAAAAAAAAAAAGCTCTAAAACCCTAGCCGCCAGAATGATTGAACGACGCACGTCGTTCAAAACTTCTCGTCGATATCGCCGCCGCCTGAGGCCATTTCGCCGCCGACCCCAGTTGAAGTTTTTGTTCGCCGTAGTCCCCTCTCCACATCCGACCAACCCACGCCTCCTCCCATCAGCTAACGGCGTCGGAATTCAAAGAGGAAGTCGCGACCTTCTGAGCGCCGCCGCGACGAGCACAGACCACCGAACCACTTGCCACCACCGCCGTTCTGGAGGTGCTTCGTAGCTCTTCGACGCAGCGTAGCCTGATCGAAGTATAGAGGTACGGATCGACTGAAAATTTGTGACCTAGTTTCGAAGGTTTTAAAAACCTTTCTGTTGAAAATTCTGAAATGAAAATAACACTTTTAAGTTTTGCAAAACTTTGAAAAATAATATCTTTTTCGTTCTTTAACGAAATTTGATGAAACAGGAGACACCATGTCCGCAAGGAGGCTCTCTACATTCTAGAAGAAGCCGCGGATTTTTCTGACCTTCCTACGATTTTTAGCACTGCAATAACCAATGTGAGGAATCTAAACTATCTGTGTGAATGAAATCGCGTTGTATAAATTATATAAGCGAAGTGTAAATTATATACGCATTGTATACCTCATGTACATGTGTTGTATAAGTTATATTAGCGATGTATAAATTATACAAGCGTTGAATGAAACATATATGCTTTGAATTGTGATGAAATGCAAGTGAATTATTATATTATATATGTATATACTCCCCTCGTCCACAGACCATGGACGATATTTATTGCTTGTGATTGACGTGATATTATATGGTTTGACGAATGGATGGAAATAATTGTTTGTGGTTGATATTATGGTTGAAAAATACCTTTGTGGTTGAAAAATACCCTCTTGTGGTTGAAACAAAATAGAATAGGATTGTGGAATTGAAAATAAAACATGCCACCTGCGTGCGAACTAGATGCATGATCCCCATTGTCAAAAACCGCGAGGTTTTAAGGTAGAGCGAGGAGCCGTACTAGGGACGGTCCCGGTTTTAACTACCCTGCCGTTATGCTGCCGAAATTTTCTGAAATATCTATGTGTTAGAATAATTTTCATTCATTGAAATTATTTACATATGCTATAGCGAATATTCATGTGTTGAGTTGCAATTCATTCGTTGAGTTGAAATTCATGTGTTGAATATTATTTGAATTTAAACAAATGGCTTTAGCAATAAAAATCACATTTTTATATATATATACAAACGATATGGAATATTCATGTGTTGAGTTGCAATTCATTCGTTGAGTTGAAATTCATGTGTTGAATATTATTTGAATTTAAACAAATGGCTTTAGCAATAAAAATCACATTTTTATATATATACAAACGATATGGAATATTCATGTGTTGAGTTGCAATTCATTCGTTGAGTTGAAATTCATGTGTTGAATATTATTTGAATTTAAACAAATGGCTTTAGCAATAAAAATCACATTTTTATATATATACAAACGATATGGAATATTCATGTGTTGAGTTGCAATTCATTCGTTGAGTTGAAATTCATGTGTTGAATATTATTTGAATTTAAACAAATGGCTTTAGCAATAAAAATACACATGTGTCGAATAAATATTTTTGATGATTAAAATATTCCTTTTATCATGTATACGCTTAGTTAAAAATACACATGTGTCGAATAAATATTTTTGATGATAAAAATATTCCTTTTATCATGTATACGCTTAGTTAAAAATACACATGTGTCGAATAAATATTTTTGATGATAAAAATATTCCTTTTATCATGTATACGCTTAGTTAAAAATACACATGTGTCGAATAAATATTTTTGATGATAAAAATATTCCTTTTATCATGTACACGCTTAGTTAAAAATACACATGTGTTGAATAAATATTTTTGATGATAAAGATATTCCTTTTATCATGTATACGCTTAGTTAAAAATACACATGTGTCGAATAAATATTATTGATGATAAAAATATCCCTTTTATCATGTATACGCTTAGTTAAAAATACACACGTGTTGAAATAAATAATAGTTTGCTAGAAATATTATTATTAGCTTTGTTCTGCATATATATACATGTGTTGAACAGGAAAAATGGATTAGCTGTAAAGTAAAGAAATTATTTGCGTGCTCGACAAATAGGTAAACCTTGATGAGTTGGCTGCGCAATTTTATTCATATATCAACTCCTGTGAATGCCATTGGATGCGGAGTGCTGGTTTTTCTGTGTGAAATAATAAACAACGCCATAGGATAGTAACAATTAATTTTGAACTACACTACATGGCATACTTCTTGACGATAGGCATACTTCATCATATTCCACATAAGCAATTGGAGCTTGTGTGACGAGGTGGGAGATTTACCATACAAGCAAGAGGCTTGTATGGCGATGACTATATACTACAGGTTGAACTGATGACTGATATGGACTATATAAATTATAACGATAAATTGCCAGATTAATAAAAACCCCACACGGGTCTAGAGTTGACAATAATCACGTCGCTCTAGTTATTAGGTACGGCACATGGACTATTTATTTCCACACGGAAACGGGGTGACAGGAATTTATTCTCTGGAGTGATTATCAGTACATGCTCCCCCGTAAACACCAAAATATATCACTATAAATATGTGAATGCTTTTTAGGATTTATTGGGTACATAATACGGCCCAATAAATTTCCAAACCCCTCCCCGTACAAAGGAGGTTATGGCGAAATTTTTCGAAATATTAAGGCGTTAGTGAAATATTTGAAGTGAAAACGAAGTTGAAAATATAGAATGAACTATAGTTGAAATTATAGATTGAACTATATTTATATATAAATATAAATATAATTAAAGGGAATAAAGGCCGTGCAGTTCGTGTTTCGGAATCGTAATTTGAAACGATTAGTACGAGAAATCCGACCATCGGATTTTCCCGAAACCGCAATCGCTGGGTTCGCCTTGGAAATATCTTTCCAACGGCACCAACCTTGTAAAAATCCAACGGTTGGATTGTCCGGAATGTTTAATTCAAATCTGAAGAAAAACAGCGCCAGAATCGTTTATATTTATATATAAATATAAATATAATTAAATTAAATCGAATAGCGACGCTGCAGTTCGAATTTTGAAATCGTAACTTCAAACGACTAGTGTGGAAGATCCGGCCGTCGGATTCTCACGAAACTGGAACCGTTGGGTTCGATTTGGGAATATCTTCCCACTGATATAGACTTTGTAGAAATCCAACGGTTAGATTTTCCGATATGTGTAAAACAAATTTAGGGAAAAACAGCGCCAGCGCCACGACCTGAAACGTCGTTTAATTAAATATGGCCATTTTTAAATAAATAAAAATGGCGAAAAATCGTTATGAAATATTATAAGCAATATTGGTTGAAAATAAACCAATTGGGCTTGAATTGTTTGATATTTGATGGTTGTATGTGAATGACATGAAAATAACACTAAAGAACCGAAAGATGGATGTCGAATAATATAACCATAAAGTGAATCAATTTAAATTCTAATGACGTGAATTATTTGAAAAGGCCGAGCTAACCCTCATTTCAAATAATTTATCGAGCGATTCGAATTGGAAAATGCAAAGACGATTCAAGGCCGACGATCTTCGTATCGGTTGGATGGACGCTACTGAGGTTCCTGACCGGAGTAGCTACCGGAAGGGGACGGAAGTAGTAGCCGTCTGAACGTATGTGTTGATTGGACGGATATACGAGGAATTGACGCCTCCGGTTTCGTTCAGACCCAGAACGGACTTGTAAATGGACTGTGTGTCTGACATTGGATTTTGTTCTATATTGATTGATCTCTGTTAAATATATATCTGTTTGGCGGCGAAGAATTAATTCTTTTGCTTAACGCCCTTCTCTGAGACGTACGAGCTTAGAGGTTATATATCGATGGAAATCAATCGTATGGAGTGGACTGCCTATGCGGCATGCCAAGATGCTGTGATCAAGGCTTCTGTTGCAAAGCAAAGTCTTGTGGATGATGATCAAAGCAAGGTCTACGTGGCCTAGCTTTGTGTATTTCGTAGATTCGCGAACCTCACACCCCGGTATGAGTTAAAAACGGGATACGGACTGCAGGGAGAGCACGACGTTTCTTTCTAGCTATGGTGGTGTCAGTGACTTACCAGCCCTGACATATATATCTATTTTTCACCTTTGTGGTTGTTGGAATGCGAGGTGCCTCGATTATAGGTTTGTAAGGACCGGGAAACGTGTGTTCAGGAATACTAATCCTCTAACGTAAGTGAGGACCGGCCCTGAAGCATCCAGGGGTTACCTAGAGTGTGTAGTCCTGAGGCATTTGCTAGAGTGTCTCGAAGCGGAGAGGAGCTTGCCCCTTGCCTCGACTCATGACGGAAATCCCATTTCCAATACGAAATAACGGACTTGATTGTAAAACTAGTATGGCGACATAGTGGTATGGGGCACTCATGCCGCCTATGATTGATATTTATGATGCTATTCGTTTTTGAAACATATATGCACTAGTAATAATATCGAATGATTTCGCTTTATACGTATCAAGCATATTTGGCTATTATAAGGTAAAACTCTGTCCTCCGGCTTGCGTTGCATTGTGTGATGGGACCTGAGTCTTATAATGGTTTCATTCTTTCTAAAAGCATTGCGTTGTTTTAAAAGAATTTACTTTGTTTTAAATGCACTAGCAATCACTGGAGTAAACCCGTTCCGCGAAAGTGGCGTGGTCCTATGATTTGCTATTTACTGTTGTTTAACTGTTAAATAGATTCCTCATACCAGTCCCCATGACTGACTCGTTGTTTGTTTCACTTTGCAAACGCGGGTGCCCTTATTTTCACACGGGCAACCTAGTACACAGGTGACAGGTGGTTTTTGGTTCTGCACTGTTGCATAGAGTGCACTTTTGGCTCATGGCGAGGCTGACTTCATAGAGATGACTTTGATATTTTCCGCCATTACTGTATACATATTATGATTCCGCCACTGGCGATGCAGACTGATTTACTTTCCGTATTTCTCACTATATGTATATGTATTCCGCCTTCGGCGATGTAGACTGATACCCTTATTATGTCTCACTGCATGTATGTATTCCGCCTCTGGCGATGATGACTGATCACTTTCCTTTTATTTACTAAGTATATCCCACGTTATGCTATTCTGATATTCCTACATGTTGTGATTCCGCTGTCATATCCATGTAAAATTGTTTTATTTATTGTTTCTGCTATTATCTGTACTCTGCTATGATGATTAATGTGTTATTTCCTAATGATTATCCTTAATACCGCCCCTCGGATTTTGGGATCGTCACAGTAAATCTCACTAACTCTGCTCAGTTTATATTTTCATAACGTATTTTTAGAACTGATAAATATTGGTTGATTGCTGTGTGTTGATTGGTTGGTTGAGCTGCTAATTGATTAGTTGAAAATATCGATATATATATATATATATCGTTAATAAAATATTGATTTTGTTTATCAGAATATTTCATATTGAAACGAAATTGATGTTACTTATATTGTTTAACATCTGTGGATGCAGGGAAACAGGTTGGAGGGATCCAACTGAATTCCTCAACATTTATTTTACTGTTTTTCATATATTCTGATATATGATGTGGTATATAATCTGTTATTGATTATGTGTGTTTGGATGATGACTGATCCTTTTGGTATTTTAATACCATAAGTGATACTGGAATGTAGAAAGAGAATTTTCAAAGTGTATTTTGAAAATAAAATATTTATATAAAATCAATGTATTTTATATAAAAGGAAATATTTATATGAAAAAAATAGAATTATTGAAGATAATATTTTGGAAAATAAATTTAATTAGAAAAGGGATTATTTGTAAAATAAATAGAATTATATAAATGAAATATTTATATAAAAAAATAGAATTATATAAAAGAAAATATTTATAAAATCAAAGGATTTTATAAAAGGAATATTTATTTAGGAAATAAATAGAATTATAAAAGGAATATTTATTTAGAAAATAAATAGAATTGAATAGGAAATATTTGTAAAACAAATAGAATTGAATAAGAAATATTTGTAAAACAAATAGAATTGAATAGGACATATTTGTAAAACAAATAGAATTGAAAGGCAAAATATTTGGGAAATAAATAGTAATTATAAAAGGAAGTGTTTTATAAAATGAATAGAATTTTATAAAAGAAAATAAGTGGAAAATAAATATTAAATGGAAATCTGTTTTTAATAGATAAATGGAAAAGATTAGTTTAAAGTAGAAATAACTAGAAATCTGTTTTAACAGATAAATGGAGAGGATTAATTTATAAATAATGTTTTATAAAGTAAGTAAATTATTTATGATTGGATAAATTGAATATGTAAGTCTGAACTTATACAGAGAAGTAGAAATCGGTTTTAACACCGATATTTTAAATAGAATGTAAACTCAGCATTTATAAAGGGAATTATAAATGAGATTTAAGTGTTAGAATAAAAAGGATATTTCATATGAAAAATTCTATAAATAGATGTATAAATAGAATTTGGAAATGGGATATTATTTTAAAATGCGAAATCACACTTAATGGATCATATAAAAGAAATATTTTCACATTCGATGTGAATAATGGATTAAAATAAATATTTCATAAATTAAAACATTTATAAAGAAATTGGGTTTTGAAATGGGAATTCAAATGGGAATGGATTAGAGTTAATCAAATTAGAGTCAATGGAATAGAGTTAATCGAACTAGAGTTAATGGAATAGGGTTAATCAAATTAGAGTTAATCGAATATTAGTTATTCGAATTGGAGTTAAGCGAATATTAGTTATTTGAATTAGAGTTAATCAAATATCGGTGATTAAAATAGAGTTAGTCGAATATTAGTTATTCGAATAAAGTTAATCGAATATAGTTATTCGAAGAGAAGAGTTATCGAACAAATTTATTCGAAGAAGGAGAGATTATCTAATATAGTTTATTCGAAGGAGAGATTATCGAATATAGCTTATTCGAAGGAGAGATTATCGAATATCGTTTATTCAAGAGAGAATTATCGAATAGAGTTTATTTGAGAAAAAAATTATACATTGAGATTTGATTATATCGAATGTAGGAAAGTATTATTTACTTTCTGGATTTTAAATCAAGATTTATTTATTTAATAAACCCTTTGTTTATTTATCTAAATTAAGAAAAAAAGTTATATTTAAGTTATTATATTTCAGAAGTATGGGATTATAACACTATTATTATAATCAAATGAATTCTATAAAGGAAGTGGATCCGTAAATAGAATCCGAGAGTTACGTAAGGAAGTTTTGTTGAAGATTTAAAAGGTGAACTTTGTCTATTTCGAGGTTAGAAAGGTCGTTCAGTTAAGGTCTGAGAGGTAATTATACCCCAACTTGATTGACTTCATTTTTAACTAAGGAATGGTTAAGGTTCGATAGTGAAGGTTAGTTAATTGAATTTAGTTAATAAGTGTTAATGGTTCAAGTTGGCATGGCGATGTTTTATTTAAACATCTATTTAAATCCAATGAAAGAGTTTTGGGAATGTTTTCCAAATAAGAATCAGAAATGTTTCCTAATATAGAAAATAAGAAATGAGAGTAAATATGGAAATGTTTTCCAATGATTAATAACGTATATTTTCTAATTTTAGAAAATAAGAATTTATGAATCTATGGAAACGGGAATAGGGAAATGAAAAATTGAATGGCAAATTAAATTAAAGGGGGTCAGTGTTGATTGATGATTGATCGGTAAGATTTCCATTTGGAAATACGACCGTTGTTTGTACACATGTTTTCCTTTGATAGTTAAATCACCGACTATCAAAGTTTTGACCATTTTCCGTTGTCAATAAGGAGAGCCCGGGATCAAATTTATTATCTGAAACCCACTCCGTATGGGCATTAGCGTTGTGAATCAAATATGGTGAATATAATTGAAGACGAAGTTGTGCAAGGGCTGTTCTGGCGATCCTAGGTAGAAATTGCACAAGATGGATTTACAGAATATTGCCTTCGGTTTGTCCAGACCCAGGACAACGTGTATGGACGAATGTCAGACAAAGTATATCTAATGGATCACATAAGTTGATCGCTTCAAATTTCACATTTGGTGGTGGAGGAATTCCTTTCTCTTAGCTTTATACCCATGATATTTTTATGGAAATCAATTTGTGATTTGGCGGGTATGATGTGGCATTCAAAGTTAATGGAGGTGGGATTTGTCAAAAGATATGTTATGACCTCAAGCCTCAGCAATCGGGAAATGACAAAAATCAGGCAGGCAGCATGAACTATGTGGGTAGCCCCAATTAGGGTGTATTGTCACCATCTATAGAATATTCATATTTGTAAATTCTTTTCACTTCTGTATCTCCCGGGAACGGTTATGTTGCTAGCAACCGTAGGTGACAATATATTCGATACACTCTAGAGAAATGAGTGGTCGGTCATGTGTGGGCCGAGTTGCAAGATGTTCTTGTTGAACCCAGTGTATTCCTCTCTAGAGATACACTATCGATAGGTGGTTCCATACCTCGTCATAGTCGGAAACCAATCTCCAATAAGCGCCTACGGTTTTGATTGTATACTATATATATGTAGAGCGTGAGAAGCAAGCATTCTGCTAGATTGTTAATTATTTGTGATTAAACATTATTATAAAATCAGAAAAGTATTGATTTTGAAAAAGTTTTGGGTTATCGTAAGGTAAAAACCATCCGTGTTTATGTGTGCATCTGTCTTACGATTATCTTTTATTTTGAAAAGGATTTTTAAAATTTAAACAAATGTTTGGAGTTTACTCACACCAGTCACATGACTGACCCAGGGTTTATTTTGTTTGTTTTCCCTAAACTCTTGGGTGCCCAAATTTGTACGGGCAGTCAAGTAGTCGGGTTTTACAAATACACTAGATGGAGCTTGGAGCAGGAGGCTTCAGCAGCATTTTATAGCTATTGTTTATTTCCGCTTGTGATGTAAGTGTTGTACTCTAATATACGAATACATATTTGTGTTTTCAATGTTATTTTGTATACTATATTTTATTCGTTCCGCTGTGATATTCGTGTTACTCTGATGTTGTTGTGTTCTTCTTCTTCTTCTTCTTCTTCTTCTTCTTCTTCTATTCTAATAGTTCTACCTTATCTATTCTCACCCTCTAACTTCTTTCTATTAACTATCTGGTATTTCCAATATCTGAATAGTCGACATTGGTAGTTGTGTCGATTTTTGGAGTCGAAAATCCCTGGGTCGTTACAATGGTATCAGAGCTGAAGGTTAAGTGATTACCTTGGCTCTGTGGCGTGATTCAGTGGAGTTGGTGTTAGCAATACCATAGATTGAGTTGAGTGTATATATGTGAGCGAACGTATTTGTTTATTTTATAAAAAATGTTTTATATTATGGAGATTTATTGGTTGAGTTGTTTATGGATTCTGGTCGATCAGTTTGATCCACTGTATCGATAGGGGTTTATAAACACTCGAATACGATGAACCGACACTGTATGTTTTGAAAAGAGGGTCACAAAATTATTTTACCCAAAATATATTTTTATATAAACAAAGATTGATATTGAAATGATTATAATATATTGGATATATTGGTCGTTATTATAATCGAGTAAGATTATAAAAAGTGAAACGATTATAAATAACCAATCCGAATTCATGTAAGTGTAATATATGAAATCAGATGAATTAAATCTGAATTTAAATCAGAATTGGAATTCAAAATTCCGAAAACATGAAAAGTGTTTGTAAATGGAATAGAATTAAATATATGGGAATTTTAAAATCCTGGGAGATTTTAAATTGTTTTACAAGCATAGTGAATGATATTTTGAAATGTATTTCAAAATGGAAGTATTTAGAAATGGATTTGAAAGTGATATAGTATTGAACTCACTTCGATCGCTAGAAAATAAATCCCGATGATGAAGTCGACCATCGTCGGTGTTCATTTTCGAGTTGTAAGTGACGGATTACTACCAAAGATTTTGTTTTTGAATTGTTTTGTGGAAAACAAGTTGTATTGAATCCTGAAAAGGGATATCTGGTTTTAGAAAAGCTAAACTGTTTGAAATTCCCTGGGAAAGATTGTTTGAATTAAAACAAATAAAATTAGAATTTGTAAAAGCAAATAGAAATTGAATTGAAACCAGTTAAGGGAAAAATGAATTGAGATAGAAAATATCGAATTATACTGGATCGGAGATTATCAGAAATGGAATTGGACTGGTAAGTTAAGAGTTGAAATAAAAAATGGAATCTGAGTTAAGAACATAATTTGACTTGGGTATAGCCGAATGATTGGGATGACATTGGTATATGCATAATTGGTAACACATGGAAAGGATATATTGATATGCCCGACAAAAAGGTACCAGTTTATATTATACATGGGTTTGAGATTTTGATGAGCCTGTTTGGCAAGCCGCTTGGTCGTTTAATTTTCTTTTGGGTTGGAGAAAGCCTAGAGAGGAGAGTTGGAGTTTGAGCTATTGACCAGTACAAAGGAGGTGCTGGCGAAATTTTTCGAAAAGTTAAGGTGTTAGAAAATTTTCAGGATTTTTGAAAATTTTCGTTAGTAGGAATGAATAAATATTTAATTGAAATTAAATTGGTTTAGTTGAAACTGAAGTTAAAAAGTGAACAAATAAGTTTTAACCAGTCAGTAGGGTTTGTTTTCTATCTTAGCAATTTCGAGGACAAAATTATTTTAAAGGGGAAAGAATGTAATGTTCTGTATTTTTACGGTATAATAATTAATTTATTTAATTATATAAATAGTGATTTAGAGATTTAAATGGTTGTTTAATTAAATAATATTGAATATTTAATTAATGTAAATAATATAATAATATATTTAATTCCGAAATAATCGGAATTAAGTTGAATTCACAATATTGTGTGAATTGGATTATATATAAGATATAATTAAATTAAGAATTTGATTATAATCAAGAATATATTATTTAAACGACAGTTTGAACGTATAATTATAATATAATTATAATCGAGCTCGAACTGGCGTGATAGTTCGTAAATTAGCGATTCAAACTTTAAACGAATATACAGAACCCATTTTAAATCGGATTTCTGTGAAACTTGAAACACTCGGAGTTGGTGGACTTAATTTTCTAATGGAAGGGAAAAATCGAGATTTCGTCGTGTAGATTGTGAGTTATGTCCAAATCAAATTTTCGAAAAGTCGCTATGGAATTCCTTTATAATTTATAACGATTTATTTATATTATAAAGGGATTTAAATATAAATCGAATATCGATATAACTGCGAATTCTGAAATATCGAGTTGTAAATCCAGATATGTATATTCTGGAGCTGTATGATATTCTATTGGGATATATACAATAATATTAATTTACTAATATTAAATTAAATTGTTTTTAAATATATTAATATTTAAATGAGTTATTTAGAGATTTAAAAATAGCCAGTTTGACAAACGACCTCCGTTTTTGAAGAAACTAATTTTGTTGGATCCGGAATATTAAATTATTGTTATATTTCAATTTTCGTGATTTTTAGAGTCCGTATATGGTCATACGGGATTTTAATGTAAAATACAGTCGATAATTTGACTTCAAAGATATGCTGTGTGATCAAATGAAGTCGGAATTAGACGAAACAAGTTTCGTTCGGTCTGTAATGTCGAACTGTAGCTGCATGCCGATTTTCGTGATTTTTGGATGTCATGTGTGATAATAGAAATTTTTAAACAGCAAATACATATAGCGGCTACTTAAAAATAAATATAATAATCAAATAAAAAATATAAAACCTTCCTATAAATATCCTACACTCTCCCACTAACCCTAAAACTTTTCTTTAGCGGTCAACAAATTTCCGCCGCAAGTCTTTCTCTTCTTCCAGTATTTTTTTTATCTTCATAAATTCATATCAAATCAAATAAAATACTATAAATCATATAATATATATATATTTGAGTTTGAATTGGTGTAAGCTTTAATCTCGTACACATTTTGCTATGTTCGACGTCCTTCTCGTTCGCTGAAATTGATGGGGCGCGTCCTAGGGTTCAAGTAATCCAGGAATACAAGCACTAATTCAATGTATGGATGTTATATTGGGATTCAGGGTGTAAAATCGAAGAGTTTGGGATTTTTTTGGTGGCTTCGATGATAAGAAGAGTCACGATCAGCACTGTGTCGATGGGGGAAAGCCGGAGTTCGCATTTCGATCGGGGTCTTCGAGTGGTGTTGGATGATGGTAGGATGATGAAGATTTCAGAGAAAAAGAAATTGGTGAAGTTTGTTTGCAAATCTGCGTAGTACGGTGAAAGCATGACGGCTCTGAACTTCGGCCATGGCAAGAAGTTGCATTAGAACTGGCTGTCAATGGAAGCATGAAAGGGGCGTGCTAGTTTAGGGTAGTGTTGCCGGGTGGATTAGGTTTGGAAGTGGTGAACGATGGTGTTACTGGTTCTGGTTCTAGTGGAGAGAAATGGAAGAATGGATGGAGCAAAATTGCTGTAACGGAGTTCAAAATTGTGAAGAGCATCTATTTCATTCTGGATGGAGGAAGAAGAAATGATGCGGGTTTGGTTTAAAGGGTAGTGGGCTGAGAAAAAGTAAGGTGAAGGCTCATTTATTAAAAAGAAAAATTATATATAGCCTAATTTACTTTAAATAGAGTCTATGTATGTGATATATAATCCATATGTTGTCAGAATCACGAACGGTCGGATCCGTTGGGATCGTATGGACGACGGCTACGCAATGGAACTGACTGGGAGTGAATTGGAGCTCGTTACAATCTATTGCAAAATAAATTGTCTATCTGAATCAATCGACAATTATCGTTATTTAACGATGATCGTCCAATATGAGTAAATCTCACTAACTCTGCTCAGTTTATAGTTTCATAACGTATTTTTAGAACTGATAAATATTGGTTGATTGCTGTGTGTTGATTGGTTGGTTGAACTGCTAATTGATTGGTTGAAAATATCGATATAGTTATATATATATCGTTAATTAAATATTGATTCTGTTTATCAGAATATTTCATATTGAAATGAAATTGATGTTAATTATATTGTTTAACATCTCTGGATGCAGGGAAACAGGTTGGAGGGATCCAACTGGATTCCTCAACATTTATTTTACTGTTTTTCATACTGATACATGAAAATCTGTTATTGATTATGTGTGTTTGGATGGTGACTGATCATTTTGATTTGGTATTTCAGTACCATAAGTGATACTGGAATGAAGAAAGAGAATTTTCAAAGTGTATTTTGAAAATAAAATATTTATATAAAATCAATGTATTTTACATAAAAGGAAATATTTATATGAAATAAATAGAATTATTAAAGGTAATATTTTGGAAAATAAATATAATTAGAAAAGGGATTATTTGTAAAATAAATAGAATTATATAAATGAAATATTTATATAAAACAAATAGAATTATATAAAAGAAAATATTTATAAAATCAAAGGATTTTATAAAAGGAATATTTATTTAGGAATTAAATAGAATTATAAAAGAAATATTTATTTAGAAAATAAATAGAATTGAATAGGAAATATTTGTAAAACAAATAGAATTGAATAAGAAATATTTGCAAAACAAGTAGAATTGAATATGACTTATTTGTAAAACAAGTAGAATTATAAGGCAAAAGATTTGGGAAAAAATAGGAATTATAAAAGGAAGTATTTTGTAAAATGAATAGAATTTTATAAATGAAAATAAGTGGAAAATAAATATTATATGGAAATCTATTTTAACAGATAAATGGAAAAGATTAGTTTAAAGTAGAAATAAATAGAAATCTGTTTTAACAGATAAATGGAGAAGATTAATTTATAAATAATGTTTTATAAATTAAGTAAATTATTTATCATTGGATGAATTGAATATGTAAGCCTGAACTTATACAGAGAAGTAGAAATCTGCTTTAACACCGATATTTTAAATAGAGTGTAAACTCAGCATTTATAAAGGGAATTATAAATGAGATTTAAGTGTTAGAATAAAAAGGATATTTCGTATGAAAAATTCTATAAATAGAAGTATAAATAGAATTTGGAAATGGGATATAATTTTAAAATGCAAAATCAAACTTAATGGATCGTATAAAAGAAATATTTTCACATTCGATGTGAACAATGGATTAAAATAAATATTTTATAAATTAAAACATTTATAAAGAAATCGGGTTTTGAAATAGGAATTCGAATGGGAATTTGAATGGAAATGGATTAGATCTCATCAAATTAGAGTTAATGGAATAGAGTTAATCAAATTAGAGTTAATGGAATAGTGTTAATCAAATTAGAGTTAATCGAATAAAATTAATCGAATATTAGTTATTCCGATTAGAGTTAAGCGAATATTAGTTATTTGAATTAGAGTTAATTGAATATTGGTAATTAGAATAGAGTTAATCGAATATTAGTTATTAGAATAAAGTTAGTTGAATATAGTTATTCGAACAGAAGAGTTATCGAACAAAGTTATTCGAAGAAGGAGAGATTATCGAATATAGTTTATTCGAAGGAGAGATTATCAAATATAGATTATTCAAAGGAGAGATTATCAAATATCGTTTATTCGAGAGAGAATTATCGAATAGAGTTTATTCGAGAAAGAATATACATTGGGATTTGATTATATTGAATGTAGGAAAGTATTATTTACTTTCTGGATTTTAAATCAAGATTTATTTATTTAATAAACCCTTTGTTTATTTATTTAAATTAAGAAAAAAAGTTATATTTAAGTTATTATATTTCAGAAGTATGGGATTATAACACTATTATTATAATCAAATGAATTCTATAAAGGAAGTGGATCCGTAAATAGAATCCGAGAGTTACGTAAGGAAATGTTTTCCAATGATTAATAACGTATATTTTCTAATTTTAGAAAATAAGAATTTATGAATATATGGAAACGGGAATAGGGAAATGAATAATTGAATGGCAAATTAAATTAAAGGGGCCCAGTGTTGATTGATGATTGTTCGGTAAGATTTCCATTTGGAAATACGACCGTTGTTTGTACACATGTTTTCCTTTGATAGTTAAATCACCGACTATCAAAGTTTTGACCATTTTCCGTTGTCAATACAAAGAGCCTGGGATCAGATTTATTATCTGAAACCTACTCCGTATGGGAATTAGCGTTGTGAATCAAATATGGTGAATATAATTGAAGACGGAGTTGTGTAAGGGTTGTTCCTGCGATCCTAGGTAGAAATTGCCTAAGATGGATTTACCGAATAGTGCCTTCGGTTTGTCCAGACCTAGGACAACATGTATGGACGAATGTCGGACAGAGTATATCTAATGGATCACGTAAGTTGATCCTTCAAACATATCCACGTTTGCTGGTGGAGGAATTCGTTTCTCTTAGCTTTATACCCGTGATATTTTTATGGAAATCAATTTGTGATTTGGCGGGTATGATGATGTGGCATTCAAAATAAATGGAGGTGGGATCTGTCAAAAGGTACAATATGACCTCAAGCCTCAACAACCGCGAAATGACAAAAATCGGGCAGGCAACATGGCTATATGGGTCGCCCCCATTAGGGTGTATTATCACCATCTAGAGAATATTCATATTGGTTGCTTCTTTTTGCTTTTGTATCTCCTGGGAACAGTTATGTTGCTAGCAACCATAGGTTACAATATATTCGATACACTCAAGAGAAATGAGTGATCGGTCATGTGTGGGCAGGGTTGCAAGATGTTCTTGTTGAACCCATTGTATTCCTCTCTAGAGATACACTATCGGCAGGTGGTTCATACCTTGTCATAGTTGGAATCCAATGCGGTTTTGATTGTATACTATATGTATATGGAGCGTGAGATGCAAGCGTTCTGTTAGATTGTTAATTGTTTGTGATTAGACATTATTATAATATCAGAAAAGTATTTATTTTGAAAAAGTTTTGGGTTATCATAAGGTAAAATCCATCCGTGTTTATGTGTGGATTGGCCTTACGATTATCTTTTCTTTTGAAAAAGATTTTGGAAAAGTTAAACAAATGTTTGGAGTTTACTCACACCAGTTACATGACCGACCTAGAGTTTATTTTGTTTTGTTTTCCCTAAACTCTTGGGTGCCCAAATTTGTACGGGCAGTCAAGTAGTCGGGTTTTACAGATACACTGGATGGAGCTTGGAGCAGGAGACTTCAGCAGCATTTTATAGCTATTGTTTATTTCCGCTGTGATGTAAGTGTTGTACTCTAATATACAAATACATAGTTGTGTTTTCAATGTTATTTTGTATACTATATTTTATTCGTTCCGCTGTGAGATTCGTGTTACTCTTATGTTGTTGTGCTCTTCTTCTTCTTCAATTCTAATAGTTCTACCTTATCTATTCTCACCCTCTAACTTCTTTCTATTAACTATCTGGTATTTCCAATGTTTGAATAGTCGATATTGGTATTTGTGTTTATTTTCGGAGTCGAAAATCCCTGGGTCGTTACACATGTACATGAAATCCAAATATTCGAATATATATAATCCTCCCTACATCTCACAGAGTACTCTAATAATAACGGAAGGCAAATATATATGAGTACGATGTATGTTATAGCTACTTAAAGTTCATCTTCAGCTCAACATCTCTATGTAACTTGATCTACTATCTAATATATTCATCGATAATGTCAATCAATCAATGACAATGCCATAGAGTACCCAAGATAACAAAAGGAGACACAAAACATTAAGTCAGAAAACTGTCTATGTGAGCGGTTAGATCAATCAAAAGTTGTACTAAAAAATATGAAAATAGACAAGCTAAATCTTATGCCTGACCTATCCTTGCAACCCGTGAGTCAACACATAATAACTGTAACAAACCCGAATTTTAATAACATGTTAAAACAAGAAATCAAGGTATAATTAATTTTTAAAATGAGAATCAAGGGAAACGGGTTGCGCCAATACGTTCGTCTCGGAATTCTACATGAAATCGAGCCCCAGTTTTCGAAAATCGGAGTACGGATGAAGAAGTTATGGCCTGTAGAAGATTCATCAAATTTCAAGTAGCACAGGACCAGGCAGGTCGACCTGAGGGTCAGGTCGACCTTAGGGTCGACCTACCCCCAGGTCGACCTTAGGGTCGACCTACCCCCAGGTCGACCATGTTGTCGACCTCCCACCTACAGGTTGACCTGGTCGGCCTGTTTTGACCCAGAACCCATTTTTGAAGCATGAGACATGTTTTGATGGTCCGGATTGATTCTAGGGTTTATCTAAGGGCCCTAAATAGTTCCTACACCTATAAATATACCCTAAGACCTAACCTAATTCATAACAAATCATTCTTACACCAAAATGCTGCTGAACTCCCTCTTGAACCATGGCCGCCGCCTCCAAGTCAAAGTACAAGCATTCAAACTCAAATCAATTCAAAGAACGAAGCTCCAACAACGATCCAAACAATAAATCAGCATTCTACAACAAATTCAGTTCTTAATTCATTAGCCATGCTCTGTAAGTTCTAGTTACTTTTTAGATTTAAACTTGTTAATTATAATATGGCCATGGAATAAAGTGGAATTGGATTTAAGTATGTTTATCGATTCAGATCTATTTCTGTTGCTTCTTGAATCTTGAGTTTAGGGACTTTTCTACTTTCATTCTCATGTCAAGCTTATGATCTATTCAGCTTGTTGTAAATCAGTTTTCTTGATTCATGTGATATTATTATCAAGATCTATCTTTTATGCCTGAGATGATGTTCTTAGGCCATTTTTCTCTCTATACTTATTGTTATACAAATTCTACCTCCCCATATTTATTTTCGTTTGATGAACCTAGGTCAATTTCGGACCTAGCCCTAAACCACGATTTGCGTACGATTGAATACGGGGAAATATGGGAATATTGTCTATATTGGATATATATGTTTGGTAAAATTGACGGCATAACATGAAATTGGGATTTGAGTATTATCGTTATAGTTAAAGTTTGTAAGTTTGGGTAAATTGGTGTAAACATGGAATACATGTAGTTTGGTATGAAACCTGACCTATGTAAAATGGCAAGAATATTAATATATGTAAAACGGCATGAAACTTGGTATGTGTGTAAATTGTCATAAAATTGGCATACATGTAAAACGACATGAATTGAACATATGTAAATTTGGTATGAATTGGGCATATGTAAAACTGACATTTAATCTAGAACTTGGGCATATGTTAATTATGTAAAATTTGGAGTTGAGACATATATGATAATTTATGACTTGGTAGATGTTTAATATGAACGCGCCTAAGTTGGGTTTTGGGTAGTTGGCACGTATTGTAAATAAAAGGCTATAACTTGGCATAACCTTATAGTGAATTATGATAATAATTTGGGAACACGTTTTGGGGCAAAAACGTGAATTATGAACTTGATAATTGGCATATAACTGGAAATATGAACGTGGTTGAAACATGAACATTTTTAGATGTTAAACACATGAACTGATATTGGGGTTTTGGGTGGAATACGACCATTAATGAACCTTTGACTCGAGGTTAGACTCAGTTTGTGGTGTAAATCTGCCTGGAACCGCCCGACAAATCCAGTAGCCACAAAGTGTCAGTCTAATGTGAGAGGTCGAAGGCCAAATTGTAGGCATAACGATTTAAGACATGAGGTTAGACTCAGTTTGTGGTGTAAATCTGCCCGGAACCGCCCGGCAAATCCAGTGGCCACAAAATGCACGGTCTAACGTGAGAGGTCATGATTCGTTCGTCATAATGAATGAATTAAGGAATACTAACCATAACAAGATGTGGGTATGGTTAGAGGGTTAGGTGGGATGACATGAAGATTTGACATGAAAATGTGGACCTAACCAGTATGAGTTAAGAACGTGTAAAACTTATAAATGTGGGCTTAACCAACATAACTGTTAATCAGACCAATGGGTGGGTTAAGTAATATGACTAGACTAATGACACTTAACCAATATAATATGACACGTGGCAGGGTTAAGTCAACTTGAACAGATAGGTAATACTTAACCAACTTAGCATGATACGTGGGCGAGTTAAGCCATGAATTACTTGAAATACTTAACCAATGCAATCTGACGAATGGGAGGGTTAAGTTAAATGGGTTGGCGATGCTTAACCAATATGACATGGTGTGTGGTAGGGTTAAGTAAACACGCGAAGGCAACGCTTAACCGATATAACAAGACATGCGGTAGGGTTAAGTAACACCAGAGAGAACACTTAACCCAAGGTAACATGATGGGGGGTGGGGTTAAGTTAACTTGAATGAATTACACTTACCCAACCAGTGGGGTATACGAATAGACCCTAGGAAAACCCTTGTAGCGGGACCCGTTTCAGCAGTAACCCACACTAGGTATCAACGGTACCCTGAGCTAGGCAGGGTGGGACACGATTACTGGGCTGATTGTAAGTGGTCAAAACGGCGGCGGGTGATGCAGCAGTGCAGGTTCCGACGGATTACGGGCATGCACGTATTCCGAAGTGGAAAATTTAGCCACTGGGCATCAGTAGATATAAAGCTGTGCATCAAAAAGGGTGTCGGGGTTGCCATCCTAGGATTGTTACACCCTAGGTTGGGACCAACACAGGTATCAACAAGTAGGGGCCCGCAAGAACTAGGTTGAGTAGGAGACGAACGATTAGGGTAGTAAGGATACATCTAACACATTCATGGTAATTGGGCTGGTTGAGGAAAAATCCTCATATTAGATGTAGTCCTGAAGGCTACCACACTACGGGGTTGGGATAACCTTAGTATATAACACATGTGAAACATGGTAAGTAAGAGCGATCAATTAAGGTAGGTACGGTGGGGACATGAACTGTCAATATAAGGGGAAACCCTCATCGTGGGATATGTACCTATAAAACTATCATGTGGGGTATGGGGGATCACTTATCTTGTAACTACAACTAAGTAAACTAATTAGAACGCTAGTTAGGTGGTGCAGAGAATATAGGAAATCAAGGAAAATAGGGTAATGGTGAAACTTAGAAATCTTGCGACGTTATAGAAACCTTGCGATATGATACTTGGTAGGAACCTTGTGATGCTACCCTTGATAGGAAGTATGGGATGTTATACCTGATTCATCGTGCCTGTAGCTTATCTTGTCATCATGCTTATGTTTACTTTCAGTTTATTCATGCCATGTTATCTTTACCTATTTTTATGCTGAAAGCCACTAGGACTTACTCAGTCTTTATGACTGACCCGTTTTGTTTCGCCTCTTTCTCTTTCGTTTCCCCCCCAGGCTCGCAGGGTGGGAATACAGCTTAGTTCGGGTCTTACCAAGCTCCAAGGCTCTTTCATGTGCGGCTTGGATCTCTCTTGGCTATGGTTTTCTTTGCTTAATTGGGGAATACTGCAATTTATTTTTATGCTTCTTTGTTTTTGAGCAAGACAGATATTTTAGCTATGTAATTGGGTATTGGAAGTTGATGGGCTTTTATTGTAAACAGTTATATTTAATAAATGATTTGAAATACTTCTACTTTGCTTTCCGCTGTTTTATATATGTCTGTCTTGTAATATTTATGTTCTAGTACCCATAATGCTCCATTGAAGTTAAGGCATTCCCTTTGTGAGTGACCTTAACGGATGTGGGGTGTCACATTTAGTATCAGAGCAGAAGGTTACCAGACTGGGAAAAAGCTTTTAAAAACCTTCTAAAATTATTTTCAAAATGTTTACAAAGAAGCATTCTTATAAGAAAAGTTTTGTTTTATGAAAGGCATATTCCCCAAAGCCATATGCACTATCTTTTGATTCTCTTCTTTCTTTCTTTTTCACCATAATTTTGTAGGTGTACGACACAAGTTGGAGGGCAAAGAAGTGCCCAACTTCCATCTGTAGCCCCAGTAGTTCCATCTGCGTCAAATCTTATTTTCAAGCTTTGTGGAGTCGCCATGCTATGGAGATAGCTTTCGAGAAACTTGTCAACAAACTATATAAGGATAGTAAGAACAGGGATAAAGAACACAAGCCTAAGGATGAAAACTTGCTAATATGACTTAATCCATGAAGGAGGAAAAGGTGAAAGGAAAGAGGCCAAAGTGAAAGAATAATAAACCCATGACAAGATAAAGTATCTTTGGTATGGTAAAAAGGGACATGTAGTTAAGTATTATAGGACAAGGACAAGGGCAAAGAACAAGATCGTCGAGTGGGCAATTGTATGCTCTCACTACTAGCGTACCCTAGAGAGGTGGTAACGTTTTTGTTAAAGGTTTAGCTTTTCTTTTCTATCATCCCGTTAGAACTTTGTTTTTGTACATCGCATCCTTTTAATTATGCTTCGATAGTTGAGTCTCTGCACCTTAGTACTAGCGTAGTAGAGGATCCCGTTTTTGTCTCAAATCCTATTGGGGAATCGGCTCATTTATTCATGACTTGTTTGGATTTGAGAAAGTCTATGCTAAGTATTAAAGTAAAGCTTATGTCTTTGGGCTATGGGTTGATTCTAGGGATGGAGTGGTTATCCAGAAATGGTACCATTCTCGAGTATGAAAGAGGGTAGTTAGGCTCTTGACTCGCCTCGGTATTGCCCTCGAAGTCTAGTGTACCCCTTAGGGTTCTGCCATGCTTAGTTACCTAGAATCTCTTGATACATTTATTGATCTGCTCGAGTAGTGTTCGCCACTAAGGTGGATGGTTCATCTCGCTTATGCATGAGTTATAGAAAATCACCTTAGTAAGTACACTTGGCAACATAGTTGGCATTTGTTTATTTTCAAGAGATAATTCATTTATGTGGAATACCTTCTAGTAAGTGAACGAGATCCGAGATTCACTAGTGAATTTTGGAGAGCTTGCATGAAACCATGAGTACGCAGTTATGTTTGAGCCGAGTATACTAGAAGGAGAATAAGTGAAACGAGAGGCAAGAGTGGAATGAGTTCCAACTCATATTTTGGAAACAAGAATTAAGAAGCTACGAAAATGTGAAGTTAAAGACGGTGAAAGCACAATGGAGTTAAGGTCAAGGAAATGCGACTCAGAAGATTGAAGACTAGATACGCGCATCATATCTCTTTTTAAGAGTATATCCTTGATCCCTCTTTTCCTGTAGAGCTTACTTGCATGCTATCTTTTAAGCATATCCTCTCGGTCCTATTCTCAATCCTATTTCTGTTGCAAACCCCATACGGGGTATGACTCATCTATTGGTAATACATGTTGGGATTTGAGGATGTCTGTTGGGTTGACTAAACTTTTTGGGTTCTATAGGATATGGGTTGGTCTTAGGAAGGGATCTCTTGTAACCTAAAAGGATTTCATCATGCTTAGTTTTCTAGAAACATATATATTGGTTGAGTAATTCTTTGGGTATCAGTCTGATGTTGATTTCGGTCTTCGGGGCTGGTGCTTAGGGAGTTCTTCTCCTAATCAGTATATATGTGACATAGATTTCCAGTTTTGACATTGCCTAATGGGCACAAAGTTTTTACTTGCTTCTATCATTCGACTATATCTTTAGGTAGGAACAATTGGGTGTAAACATGTGTTTGAGACATGTTATGATTGATGGTTGCAAGTGGTTGCTCGTGGATGCATATACACGCACATTAGACACTAGATCGGCTTCGTCACCTTTCATACTGCATATGCATGAGTGTTTATACTTGTTTATGGATGAAATTGAATGTGTTATCATGTGGATGTTGCATATGGATGGATGTTTGTGCACACATATAGTGTTTATGTGACTAGGACTATTTGTATACATGTTGGACTCATGGCACTAAACATATTTTGCATTAAGAAGATCAATCAGGCCTGATCATTTGCATTAGATAAGGAACATATACACATACTTTCTGCATATGTTCATACAACATTAGAAATCTCTTAAGGACAATGGATGCCTATAATTGATGATTGAGTAGATGGATGATTGGATGGTAGGACACGTTCTTCTTAACTTGAAGATTTCGGGGACGAAATCCTTTAAGGAGGGGAGAATGTAACAACCCGAATTTTAATAACATGTTAAAACAAGAAATCAAGGTATAATTGATTTTTAAAATGAGAATCAAGGGAAACGTGTTGCGCCAATACGTTCGTCTTGGAATTCTACATTAAATCGAGCCCCAGTTTTCGAAAATCGGAGTCCGAATGAAGACGTTATGGCCTGTAGAAGATTCAGTAAATTTCAGGCAGCACAGGACCAGGCAGGTCGACCTGGGGGTCGACCTGGGGGTCAGGTTGACCATGTGTTGACCTTAGGGTTGACCTACCCCCCAGGTCGACCATGTGGTCGACCTCCCCCCTACAGGTCGACCTGGTCGGCTTGTTTTTACCCAGAACCCATTTTTGAAGCCTGAGACATGTTTTGATGGCCCGAATTGATTCTAGGGTTGATCTAAGGGCGCTAAATAGTTCCTACACCTATAAATATACCCTAAGACCTAACCTAATTCATAACAAATCATTCTTACACCAAAATTCTACTGAATTCCCTCTTGAACCATGGCCGCGCCTCCAAGTCAAAGTACAATCATTCAAACTCAAATCAATTCAAAGAACGAAGCTCCAACAACGATCCAAACAATAAATCAGCATTCTACAACAAATTCAGTTCTTAATTCATTTGCCATGCTCTGTAAGTTCTAGTTACTTTTTAGATTTAAACTTGTTAATTATAATATGGCCATGGAATAAAGTGGAATTGGATTTAAGTATGTTTATCGATTCAGATCTATTTCTGTTGCTTCTTGAATCTTGAGTTTTGGGACTTTTCTACTTTCATTCTCATGTCAAGCTTATGATCTATTCAGCTTGTTGTAAATCAGTTTTCTTGATTTATGTGATATTATTATCAAGATCTATCTTTTATGCCTGAGAAGATGTTCTTAGGCCAGTTTTCTCTCTGTACTTATTGTTATACAAATTCTACCTCCCCCTATTTATTTTCTTTTGATGAACCTAGGTCAATTTCAGACCTAGGCCTAAACCGCGATTTGTGTACGATTGAATATGGGGAAATGGGAATATTGTCTATATTAGATATATATATGTTTGGTAAAATTGACGGCATAACATGAATTGGGATTTGAGTATTATCGTTATAATTAAAGTTTGTAAATTTGGGTAAATTGGTGTAAACATGGAATATATGTAGTTTGGTATGAAACTTGACCTATGTAAATTGGCAAGAATATTAATATATGTAAAACGACATGAAACTTGGTATGTGTGTAAATTGGCATAAAATTGGCATACATGTAAAACGGCATGAATTGAACATATGTAAATTTGGTATGAATTGGGCATATGTAAAACTGACTTGTAATCTAGAACTTGGGCATATGTTAATTATGTAAAATTTGGAGTTGAGACATATATGATAATTTATGACTTGGTAGAGGTTTAATATGAACGCGCCTAAGTTGAGTTTTGGGTAGTTGGCATGTATTGTAAATAAAAGGCTATAACTTGGCATAACCTTATAGTGAATTATGATAATAATTTGGGAATACGTTGTAATGACCCGCATTTGCAGAGGTATTATAATTAATTTATTTAATTGTATAAATAGTGATACAGTGAATTAAATGGTGGTTTAATTAAATAATGGTGAATATTTAATTTAAAATAATAAATTAAATAATATATTTAATTCTGAAATAATCAGAACTGAAATGGCGATATGGTGTGAACTGGATCGTCTGTGATATTAAATTCAGTTTAGAATTGAATTTGAATAACGAATATATTATTTGAATGACAGTTTGAACGTATAATTATATTATAATTAAAATCGAGCTCGAAATGGCGCTGCAGTTCGCAATTTGGCGATTCGAACTTCAACTGAATGTACAGGATTCGTTTTAAGCCGGATTTTTGTGAAACAAGAAACGTGTGGAGCTGGTGGAGTATATCTTTCTAGTGGAAGAGAAAAATCGGGATTTCGTCGTGTAGATTTTGATTTATGTCCAAATCAAATTTTAGAAAAGTCGATGTGGAATTCCTTTATAATTTATAAAGGAATTATTTATATTTGGAAAAGGAAATTCATTTTCAATCGAATATCGATTTAATCGGGATTTGAAATATCGAGTTATAAAACCAATGAGAGCTATATGATATTTTGTTGTGAATATATACGATAATATTTATTTTTAAATATTAAATTTAAATGTTTTTAAATATATTTATATATCTAAAAGGGTTATATAGAGCTTTAAAAATAGCCAGTTTTGCAAACGACCTCAGAATTCGACGAAACTAATTTTTGTTGGATCCGCAGTATTTAATTATTGCTAGATTTCAATTTCCGTGATTTTTGGAGTCCTTATGTGGCCGTACGGGATTTTAATGTGAAATACAGTCGATAATTTGACCTTTAAAAATACGCTATGTGAGCATAAGAAGTCGAAATTCGACGAAACCAGTTTCGTTGAGTCCGTAATGTCAATCTATAGCTGCATGACCATTTCCATCGCAATTGGATATTTTATGCAACTATACGAGCGGAAAATGTCCAATGTAAATTTACGGTGAAGAATATACCGGGAATATTCCATTTTCTAAAAAATATCTAAACCCTTATCAACTATAAAATCACCTTAACTATCATCCTTAAGACCTAATTTTCAAATTCCGCCGTTCCCCATTTCTTTCTTACAGCAAAAAGGATGACTTCAAAATTCATGAATGAATGAAAGTAAAATAAAAAAAAATCCCCAAACAAATTCCTATGTACTCGTCTATCGTTCCTCTTCACATTGATATACATCATCATGGGTTCGGTGTCCTTTATTCTCGCTGTAAAATGTACAGCGCATGGTATGTTCGACCTAGAGTTCATGTCGTGGGTTCTTAAAACATCGATTCATGAAAATAATGTTGGATTCGCGATCAGGGTGTAGTTTAACATCAGATAGACATGTCTTGGGAAAATCCGTGGGTTTTGATGTCGATAACCTCACTGTGGCTGCGGTGAATGGTCGAAGTCGCGACCGTCATAGGAGGTGTCGAGTTGATCTCGGGGTAGTGGTTGTGAGGAGCTCGAGACGAGGAGGGATAAGGGGGTTCCTGCGTTAAGAATGGTAAGGCGAGGTATTGAAGCTATGTTGAACGAAGGCAGGCGTCGGTTGAGAAGAGGGGTGTGAACTGGAAGATGGTAGGTGGAATAAGAGGAGTTTGGGGGTAGTGAGTTCACTAGAGGTGTCAGTGGCGCCGGTGGATAGCCGAAGTGGCGGTGGTTGATGGTCAAAGGGAAGGTCAACGGGAAATGGAGAGTAGCGGGTTCGGATGTTTTAATTACTGGAGGGATGAATTCGTGATTTGGGGAAGATAAAAGGGGAGGCCGCTGGGCACGTGAGTGAGTGAGAGGGGTGGGTTTTGATTTGAATTTAACTAGAGTTAATTATATTTAAATCTTGTTATAAACTTGTTGATATCATAACTTGATCATACGATATCAGATTGACGAACCGTAAGTTGCGTTGGGATCGTACGGACGGTGGCTACCCACTGGGACTGACTGGGAATGGATTGAAGCTCATTTGAATTTATGGAGAAATAAAGTGTTTGATTCAAATCAAATAACAGTTTATCGTTCTTTAACGATGAACTGCCAAAGTGAGTAAATCTCACTAACTCTGAACAGTTTATAATTTCATGTTGTATTTTTAGAAATATTAAATATTGGCAGATTGACTATGTGTTGACTGTTTAATTGAACTGCTAGTCAGTTATTTGAATTTCTATATTGATTTTGTTTAACAAAATATATCATATGGAACTGAAAGTGATATTGATTTTATTGTGTAACATCTGTGGATGCAGGGAAACAGGTTGGAGGAATCCGATTGGATTCCTCAAAAGTTATTTTATTGTTTTTCATATATTTTGATATATGATGTGAATTATAACCTGTTGTTGATTATATGTGTATGGACGATATTGGCCATCGTGATTTGATATGATTAAATACCATAACATACCAGAATGTTGATAAGGGAATTTTCAAAGTGATATTCGAAAATAAAATATTTATAAAATCAAAGGATTTTATAAAAGAGATAATATTTATAACAATCAAAGGAGATTTTATAAAAGGAATTATTCATAAATGGAATATTTATAAATAGAAATTTATTTATAAATGGATTATTTATAAATAGAAAATACTTAGAAACAAAACCCTAAAGGAATTATTTGCAAACCATTTGCAAATAGATTGGAAAGAGAAATGTTTATAAACCATTTTAAAATCAAATAGAAAGAGAAAGGTTTGTAAACCATTTACAAATGAGATTGAATAGGGAATATTTGTAAAACCTTTACAAATGAAATCGAAAGAGGAATATTTGTAAAACCTTTACAAATGAAATCGAAAGAGGAATATTTGTAAAACCTTTACAAATGAAATCGAAAAGGAGATATTTGTAAAAACCACTTACAAATAGAATTAAAAAACAAATATTTAGAAAATAAATAGAGTTATAAAAAGGAAATTTGTTTATAATTGAATAGGATGTTATAAAAAGGAAAACGTTACTAAAAAGGAAATCATTTGTAAAGTAAAGAACCGTTACTAAAAGTAAATCTTTATAAATGAATAGTTTATTTGAAAAGGAGTTAATCGAATTTAGTTTATTCGAATAGAGTTAATCGAATATGGTATTCGAAGGGAGTCATTCGAATATGGTGTTCGAAAGTTAGTTAATCGAATATGGTATTCAGAAGTTAGTAAATCAAATATGTTATTCGAAAGGGGTTAGTCGAGTCGAGTTAGTTGAATAGAGTTAATCGAATATTTGTTATTCGAATAAGAGTTAATCGGTTAGAATTAATCAGTTAGAGTAAATCAGTAAGAGTTAATCGGTTAGAATAAATGGGTTAAAGTTAATCAGTTAGAGATAACCAGTCAGAGTTAATTGATAGAGTTAAATCGAACTAGAGTTATTCAAATGGAGTTAATCAAATTTAGTTTATTCGAACAGAGTTGAAATGAGTTAATCGAATAGTAGATATTTGAAGTGAGATAATCGAATCACATATATTCTAAGTGAGATAATCGAATCAGAAATATTTGAAGTGAGTTGATAAAATCTAGTTATTCGACAGGAGTTAAATCGAATAAGATTTATTCGAAGAAATAGATTATCGAATATAAGTATTCGAAAGTAAGCAAATCGAACATAAGTTATTCGAATAAGAGTTAATCTAGTAAGAGTTATTAGGTTGGAGTTATTAAAATAAGAGTTATAGATTAGAGTTAACCGAATAGGAGTAAATAAATTAGTTGTCGTTATATTATCCGAGTTAGGAAATAAAAGTCATATTAAAGATAATATATTTCGGATGTAGGAGATTATAACACCATTGTTATAATCACGTAAACTTGCAAAAGAAGGGGATTCGTAAATAGAATCCGAGGGTTCGTAAGGAAGTGTTAAAGAGTTAAAAAGGTGAATCTTATCTATTTCGAGATTTGAAAGGTGGTTCAGTTAAGGTCTGAGAGGTAGCTATACCCCAACTTGATTGACTGTGTTTTTAATTAAGAAATGGTTAAGGTTCGAGAGTGAAAGTGGTTAAGTGAATTTAGTAAATAAGTTATGGAAATGTTTTCCAGCATTAACGTGTATTTTCTAAACATAGAAAATAAGGTAAATATGAATATATATATATATATATATACACTACAACAAAAACAACATATTACAACTTTAATTTTACAACTGTGCGAAAAGCACAGTTGTAATACATGCTTTTTTACAACTGTGCAAAACGCACAGTTGTAATAAATGTTTTTTTACAACTGTGAAAAAATCACTGTTGTAATAAACATATATATCACAACTTTTCTTTTTTGTTTGTTGTAATAACTAATTTATACAGTTGTAATTTTTTGTCAGTTTTATTGGAAAGTTTTTTAAACTTATTTTCAATAGTTCTTTTTACTACTTGCTGTAATAAAAGGCATATTAAATATTAGTAATAACTAATATTTAATAATTAGTGATATTAATATTTAAGAATAATTATTAATTAATATTCAATAATAACATTACAAATTAATAATAATTAATAATTACTATTATTAATTGTTGTTTTTTAATAATTATTGTTGAGTATTTAATAGTTAATAACTAGTAGCATAGACATAATAATTAACTTTTAATAATTAGTATTCAGTTATAACTAAGGAGAAATAAGTAATATTTAATAATAACTATCATTATAAAATAATATTCAATATTTTACGAAAAACTTATTCTTAGGAAATCCATATTATAATTAATATAAATTTTTGCTTATTACTTCTAACTTGCACTAATTAGTTGTATAAGTTTTGGCGAAACATGAAAATCTGGCGGTGTATGTTAATGCGAAACACGAAATTGAGGCGGCAAAAGGAAAAATTTGGCTCCAAATTACTATTTCTACTCTCGTGCCGACCTTTCCTTTTATCTTTCCTAAATTAACATCGATCTCGGGCCCAAAATATACATCCTTTCAAAATCTAAAATCCCTAAATCAGAAAAAGGAATGGCCTCGACTTGTAAACAAAATTTGATCCCTCCTAATGAAATCGCTGCCACCTTCAACACTCCACACGGTCGCCGTCATCCCCAAGCCGTGCATGCCAGAAACCACCTCCGTCCTTTAAATCAAGGACCCGAACTCGCTCCCTCTCCGCGTCAGACCTGAAACCTGAATTTTGCAAGGTGATAGGACAGCCGTGATAGTGCCACTCGAGGCCGGTGCAACCGCCTCCGCCTTCAGTTCGAGTTCGTCACTAATAGTGTCATCTGCACCAGTCACTAATTTCCACCTACGCTTTCTTCTTCCAACCAGCAATGTAAGTTTAACTTATGATTATGCTTATTCCAAGTCGTTACTTCGTAAATTCACTGAGTAAAACTGTTTGGGGTTCGTTTTGCTTCTGCTCTTGTAGTTTGAGTTGACCATTTGGGGCTTAATATCTTGTCATAGCTGCTTATTTGCCTGTTACCTTCGCTTCCATTTGAGCATGAGTATATATCATTGTTACATACAGTCCGGATCTGATTTTTTTGTCCATATACTGGTTGAATTATATACACAAGTATACACTGTCATCTACTTCTACTGAATCATATATGAGCATCCCTTCTTGAATTAAGCTATGCTGTTGATGTTCTAACCACAAACTAAATGTGCTTAAAACTGTGGATTTCCTATATTTTATATCTTTCTGGAGGTCCCATTATTGGTTGGCTTGGAATAGGTGGTCCATGATTTAGTAGTTCATTTTTCAAGCAATAATAAAATTGGCTAAGATATACTGTAAAGGGCCTTTAATAATTTGGAGATAAGAGTACTGTTGATTCTAAAAACTTGGTAAACTATGCTCAACAGAAGGATGAATGTTAAGAAAATACTTGCCCTTCGGAGATAAGAGTACTGTAAAGGTTTGTTGTTGAATATTTAAGCAAAACCTATTTTAGCATTCTATAAATCGAATCTGATGACTTTTGGTCCTTTTATCAATTCACATGTATTGAATGTGAAAATCTATTTCAAAGATAGTATTTTTAGGTTGCTTCTATGTCTTTATGTTCATGATTTTTTATGCCCTCCAAAATTGCTAATCTTCATTACCTTATTTATATTATTTTCTCTTCTCTGTGTGTATTAGTTCCTATATGACCTGTTACTATGCATTATATTTTGATATATGATTTCATCCTAACCATAAAAATGAGTTTTTATGTTAATTTAGTAAATTACAAATAAAATTAGATTGAACAATAAATTGGTGTGCTTTGTCATAGCATTTATGTTACATCTTTGGAAAACTGTACATTTATAAATTTAATGCTTTTTTCCTTATAGTTTTGAGTGTGACAGTTAGACTACATTTGTACAACTGTATATGTTCATTTGTCTTCTTCATCTGTGATTTTGGTCACCTTAGCACACATTTCTAAAAGAAGGTCGTATTGACAACCAATGTACATAATAGAAGTTATAAAAAAAGTGAAATAGTAGAAATACTTTTTTGCTCAGTCTATGATATTTACTTTTTTGCTGTGTAGATATTACATGGAGTGTTGCTTGATGTTGATTGGTTTGGTCTTTCTGAATCAAGTCATGTCCCATTCAAGAGGTAAAGTAAGATGCAGGTAACAGTTTGTTGTTGACATGTTTTATGGTATGGTGACGTGGAGTTTGTTTTGCTGCTCATGTTATCTGGAACTGCTTTGTGTGGCTTAGATTGTGTTTTGTCATAGTGTATGCCATATTTATTGTTTTTGTCAAAGTGTATGTGTATGCTTTTGAAAAGCTTGTGTAAGCAGCGACTATCTGTTGGCAGTCTTCAGTATGACATTGTTCCCTGCATGTAGTTTTTTTTATGTATAGCAGTCTAGACATATAGTCTAGCTCTTGCACTATAAGCTAGGATGGTAATAGTGGTCGATCCACTCTAAAAACCGAACATAATAGTTAAACAAACTGCAAAAAAAGGGTTTGAATGCACATTGTTAATGCATGGTCAGATAGTAGCAGTGGTAAAAGCTTAATATGGGTTGCAAAATTGTTGAGTTTCATTCATGAAAGTTGTAATTTCATACCCTTGAAAATAACAGGGTTTAGTGAGATACTATGGATGTTGTGGCATGAAGGAACCATGGATAGATGATGAGCCTTTTGTTTTAAGCGCCGTGCAGCTATTGGGACAAGGATGTATTCTGGAATGGATTTCATCCGACGCTTCTGTGAATAATTTGACATACTGGTCGGTCGAGACCGAGTGCTAATTACCGTCTCAATCCGGTATGTACTTAAATCACTCTTGTATTTTTTTACATCGATTTTTCATAATGTCCAACGCATTCATGGATTCCATCAAATTCTTGTTAGAATTAAAAATTAAAGAAATTAACTAAAAATTGTTCGGAATTTTCTTTTAAGTTCTATTTAGGTTGGAATTAGAATTTTTTTTACATCTTAACCATTAACTCAATCACGATGTTATTTAGGATTTTTCGCCTTTCCTGATTGATGAAGTACTGTCCATGTTGTCCCATTTGGGAAGATGATTAAAGTTGGCCCGGTAGACAAATTCTGGCCTATGATGCTGCTCCTACTTCAGCATAGCCAAGATGGTTGTACACAGAGTGATATGCTTTGTAATGGTCAAGTATGTAATAATGTACGAAATATTGTCTAAAACTTATTGTTTGTAATACTAAATGTTTGAGTATTTTAATAAATTAGTTTGCAAATAACTGTAATATCTGATTTGCTTATGGAGTATTGATATATTTAGTGTATTGTTCTTTTCGGTTGCAAAAGATGTTTATTTTTTTAAAAACCCAAATGTCAATCACAACAGTGCATAACAGTTGTAGTAGATTTTATTACAAGGGTGCATAACTGTTGTAATAAAGTTTATTACAACAGTGGAAAAAAGTTGTAAAACATACATATTACAACGGCGTTGCAACAGTGCAAAAAAGTTGTAAAAGATATTAGTCTATTACAACTTCTTAATACACGACGGTTTGCCCACCGTTGTAAAATGTATATTACAACGGTGCTCCATCGTTGTAATAGGGTCATTTTGTTGTAGTGAGATATATATATGATTGATGATTGATTGATAGTATTTCCATCTAGAAATAATATCGTTGTTTGCACACCTATTTTTCTTTGATGGTTAAATCACAGACTATCGAAGTTTTTGACCATTTTAGCGTTGTTAATATGGAGAGACCAGTTGGGTTATTATCCAAAGAACCACTTTATTTTGGCATAAGCGTTGCGAATCATATATGCCAAAGATAATTGAAGACGGAGTAAAGTGCAAGGGCTGTTGTATAAATCTTAGATAATAGTGCCTAAGATGGATATACTGAATAGTACATTCGGTTCATCCTGTTCCTGGATGACTTGTATGGATGAATGTCTGACAGAGTATTTCCAGAAAGGTCACGTACATTGATTTCTTCAACCGTACCAAGAGTGGAAGCGGAGAAGGAAACTTCTTTAGCTAACACGTAATGTACTGTTGTAGACATCAATTAGTGATTTTCGATGGATCTGACAATGTGGCATTCGAAGTGAATCTGATGTGATGATGAAGTGTAACCTCAAGCCTCATCAACCGGTAAATGACAAAAATCGGGCAGGCAGCATGGCTAAGTCGGTCGCTCCGAAGTAGGGTGTATAATCACCTGATCTAGAGTTTCATTTACTTCTAAAAATCTATTATTGACGCTGTCCCATTCGGGAAACGGTTGCTGATCCCAACCGTTGGTGATATACATTCGATACACTCAAGCAAAATGAGTGGTCGGTCATGTGTGGCCAGGTTGCAAGATGTTCTTGTTGAACTCCAGTGTATCATTCCTAGAGTACACTGATCGGAAGGTGGTTCCATACCTTGTCATAGTTGGAAATCCATTACCCAATACGTGCTTGCGGTTTTGATTTTTATACTATATATGTAGAACGTGAGATGAAAGCGTTTCTGCTAGATGATTATATATTGTGGCTGATAGACATTATTTTAATATAAAAAGGTTTTTGATATAAAGATAATTTGGATTCTCATAAGGGAAAAACCCGTTCCGTTATACGGCGTGGTCTTATGAGATATCATTTACCTGCTTAAACTGTTTTAAACTGTTTTACTCATACCAGTCCCATGACTGACCCGGAGTTTATTTTGTTTTGTTTTCCCTAAATTCTTGGGTGCCCAATTTTGTACGGGTAGTCAAGTAATCGGGATTTACAGATACTTGAAGAGCTGGAGCAGGAGGCTTCAGGATCATATAGCTATAGTTTATTTCCGCTGTGTTGTAAGTGCTGTACTTTGAAAATGATATGTATATTCAAGTACATATTTATATTTCAAAGATATGTTATCTATTATATGTTATTCGTTCCGCTGTGAGGTTGGTGTTACTCTGATGTTGTGATCTTCTTCTTCTTCTATTTTAAGTTTCTATCTTATCTTTCCTTACCCTCTAATTTCTTTCATTAATCATCCAGTATTTTTCGATGTTTGGTTAGTCATCATTGAGTTTATGGCGATTACCAAGGTCTCCAAAAACCCGGGTCGTTACAGTTGGTATCAGAGCATAAGGTTACACTACAACAAAATGACCCTATTACAACGGTGGAACACCGTTGTAATAGGTTTTTACAACGGTGGGCAAACCGTCGTGTCTTAAGAAGTTGTAATAGCCTAATATCTTTTACAACTTTTCTGCACTGTTGCAAAACCGTTGTAATATGTATATTTTACAACTTTTTTCCACCGTTGTAATAAACTTTATTACAACATTTATGCACCGTTGTGATTGATATTTGGGTTTTAAAAAAAATAAATTTTGCAAATGCAACAAAAGCTGAATAAACAGAAAACAAATTGATATAAATTCAAAGCAACAGATCCATTCATACAAAAAACATTACAACTTTATATTCAAAATGCAAAAAATGAATCATACATCATCACGTTAATATATCAATTCTTCATTACAAATAATGATTACAAATTAGTACCATCCAAAAACTCTGCTTCAACTATCAGCTTGCTTCATCTTTGCACTTCCAATAATGATTACAAATCAATACCAGTTCCTGAATTATGCACCATTTAAAAATTCATAAAGGAATATATATGTAAAATAAAAAATGAGTAGAAAGGTTATGCACCTTAAGAACAAAACCAAGAGTGTCTATGATTGTCAGGTTAGGGCAGTGTGCATATTCTGCTCTCATCACAATTGGCTTTGCTCATACAGCAGCTTTAATCTTCTTTAAGTGTGCCTCCGTTGGTGATTTTATTGTATCAGCTATTGCAGATGCCAACACCATTGGGCTTCCATATTCCTCTGAATCCTCTTCCTGCAGGATCAGACATTTTTGGTATAATTTGAAATTTTCTCATAGCATGCAAATGGTTTGAGTCACCAAAGTATAATCACAAACTATTTTCTTTTGGGAAGCGTTTAGGAGTGCATCATGGAAATAGCATGTATGGATTTTATACTCCAATCCTCAAAACCAGTCTTAACTATCAGCAATATATAATTCATGCTAGCTAGCAGAGGGAAAACCGGCTGGAACTAAACATCTTCACACTGTTTATATAGGCTTCAATTTTAAATCTGATAATATGTTCGACAAAAGGGTTAAATCATTTCCTACAATAAAGCAGTTTGCTAATACTTCTATAACAAGGGAAATAAAAAGAATATGGACACATAAAATTCCGTCTAAGCATGTTTAGAATGGTTCAGAATTTACAAATAAAAACCAAGTACCAAAAGTGAAGAGCCACATAAAGAAATAATGTCTCCTGCTAGAACATGCAATCAAGGAAAAGAATGGAGCTCCCTCTGTTTATTATTTTTTCTCTTCTTTAAACTCACGCACACATATATGCATTCACACACATACATGAATCCACACATACATTCACACACGCATGTACACACACAGTTCATATGCATGCCGTAAAACACCTCTACACCAAAACATGTAATTTTGGAATCAACAATGCCACATACAAATGAGCAGGTATTAGAAGTGTAGCCTCAATTTAAAGAGAGCATGCAACTATTTACGTATATGGGTTCAACAACTCGCATTTTGCATGCAGTAAGGACCAAAGGATATGTATGCAAAATAAGTAAGGGTGGCTTGTTTATTTTATTTCAACCTGGCCATCTTAAGGTATATTTCTTTTAAACCATTATGATTTTTATTTTATTTTTGTATTCGTGCAACTGACTTCTAATAATATAAGTGAACACCCACAAGTTCACTTAAGACTGGAAAAGAGAAAGGACACAGTCCCATGAGCACCCAAGGCTGAATGCAACAATGAACAACCGTGAATGAACTAAATGAATATCAGTGGACAAGTGTTTTCTACCCATTTTACACAACTACTGACTTTATATATAAAAGGAAGGAACGAGCCAAATATTGTCGGCATACTGTGTTAGATACCCTATGCTATTACCATTAATAGCAGCCACTAAAATGTATGTATGGCCACTAAAATGTATGTATTACCATTAATAGCGTTGACTTAGCAACAGTCGAAACAATGTTTCATTCAAGACGGTGTTTCATGTAAAACTGGATTCCATTCAAGACAGCGAACAAAGGTTATCGCACCCAAAACAACAGCCCTTAACCAACTACATTCAACAAAACGAAGTAGCCGACTTGAAATACATATAATCGTAAGTTAGACTTACCTTTTGTCGCGCCGATGGAAAGCGGAAAACTCCCTAGCTGGTGCGAAGTCAACGCTGCAAATGAACAGAGAAGCAAAAGCGGGCACTGGAGCACAGCGGCACACGTTCAGGCACCGGGTCAATATGGCTACAACATTGCATAGGGTTCAAGACAGTAAGTCAAGTGCTCGTCACATACACATGAGCCAAACAACAATGAAAGATACAACATGCATCAGTGATTTAAGGGTTGGTCAAGTGATAGCAAACTGTCAAAATAACTATCATATAAGCAGTTTCATTTGATGTTGAGATGCTTGAAATTAAAATGAATCGTGAGCAGATGCTCAACTTAAACCAGCGCAGAAAGACGAGCAGAAAAGAAGCTTGACTGATGTTGGTCCGAGCAAGCTTGACAGGTGAACACGGATCTGATTAGAGGTGCCGCGAAGGAGGAACTCGGCTTGAGGAAAGCGCTACGGTCGGCTTCAGTCAGCGAGGAGGACTGCGGTGGTTCAACGGTGCGCAGGTCTTAATGAGCCGGGGAACAAGCAGCATGCTCGAGTTTGCTGGTGCGAGAAGAGAGACTGGTCTACGGTCATGGCAGCGCGGATGAGGGGTCGAGGAGGCAAACGATGGTTGCCGAAGCGGTTAACGGGGTGAGTCGGATGCTTTGCGGTTGATGGTTGAGAGCGGATTCGAGATGGATTTAAGGTGGAGGCGATTTAGGGATTTTCTGTGATTTTGGGAAAAATGATTTTTTTGGGGGAAACAATTTCAGAGGAAAAGTAAAGGGAACGGACGAAGATAAATTGGGATTTAGGGTTCAGGAAAGCTTCGGTGAAATATAAGGGTTGGCCGCCAAAATTTTCAAGCTGCCGCCACTTCTCCGCTTAAACTTGAAGTAGGTCGGTGCTAATTTTTAACTTGAAGTAGGGAAAGAATGGGTGGACGCAACTGTTAAAAAAATACGAAGTAGGTCGGTGCTAATTTTTCGGTTTCCCGCTTAAACTTGAAGTAGTTGGAGCTAATTTTTTTGGTTTTCCGCTTAAAATTTGGATTGAACTATTAAACTGTCCCTAAAAATAGCTGCAGCGCGGAGCTATTACTTATTTAATATATGTTTTTATCATTAATTTCAATTATTATTTTAGTTAATTATAAATTATTATTATTATTTACTACTGATTTTTAACTTACAATTGTTACTTAATTAACGATTGTTGTTAAATTTTGAGTAAGATTCAAATTCAACAGTACAAAAAATGTACCGTTTCGGACGGGGCGCTGCCTCGCACCCCGCCGGGGGCGCTGCCCCCTGGACCCCCGCAACCTGACCGGGCAGGTCGAACCCCGTTAGCGGGGGCGTTGCCCCCGCACCCCTACCTTGGGGGGTTGCCACCCCCCCTGGACCCCCCCTCCGTAGGGATCATATTTGACAAAAGATTTTGGAAAAACTTTCAACAACGATTACTTATTAAAAAATATTATATACTAAATATTAATTACTACTAATAGTCATGATTAATTATAAATTAAATATTTATTAATTGTTATTTACTTATTGATTATTAACCGCTCATTAGTTATTACTTACTAATTAATTACTAGTACTTAATAATGAAGTAGTTATAAATAATTATTTTTAATTAAATTTTTAATATTTATATATTGATTATTATTAAATAATTACTAATTGGTTGTTAATTAGTAATTATTAGTAGGAATTTTTTATTTATTGATGTATTTTTAATTAAATATTTAATATGTATTTATTGATTATTAATTAATAATTACTAATTGGTTGTCAATTACTAATTATTAGCATGAATTATTTATTTATTGAAGTATTTTTAATTAAATATTTAATATTAATATATAGGTTATTAATTAATAATTACTAATTAGTTGTAAATATTAATTATTTAAAATTATTTAATGAAAATAATTAATATTAAAATATAGTCATATATTACAACAGTCAAAAAATAAAAGTTATGATAGGCTTTTATTACAACTGTCAAAATAACACAGTTGTTAAAAATAAATTTATTACAACTTTTCTGGAAAAAAGTTGTAAAAAACATTTATTACAACGGTGCTTTAACCACCGTTGCAAAATTAAAGTTGTAATATGGTGTTTTTGTTGTAATTACAACGGTGTTTTTACCACCGTTGTAAAAAACCATTTATTACAACGGTGCTTTTACCACCGTTGTAAAAACCCATTTATTACAACGGTGAGTTTACCACCGTTGTAAAATTAAAGTTGTAATAGGGTCATTTTGTTGTAGTGTTAAGTGAATTACCTTGTCTCTGTAGCGTGACTCGGTAGAGATAGGGTTAGTAATACTCTAGATTGAGTTTGAGTGTATGTATACGAGTGAACGTATTTGTTATTCAATATAAAAAAAATTGTTTTATATTGTGGAGATTTGTTGGTTGAGTCGTTTATGAGTTCTGGTCGATCAGTTTGATCCACTGTATCGGTAGGAATTTTGTAAACACTCGAATACGATGAACCGTCATGGTATGTTTTGAAAGAGGGTAAATGATTTTTTTTTACCCAAATTATATTTTGATATAAAGGATTTATATTGGAATAATTATAATATAGTGGATATATTGGTTGTTATTATAATCGAGTAAGATTATAAATTAAATGGTTATGTAAATAACCAATCAGAATTCATATAAGTGAAATACGTGAAATCAGATGAGTTGAATCTGAAATTTTAAACCAGAAATTGAGTTAAAACTTTGGAGAATTGGATAAGTGTTTGTAAATGGATTTGGATTAAAAATAAGGAAAATTTAAGATCTTGGGAGATTTTAAATTGTTTTACAAGCAGTGTGAATTATATTCTGAAATGAATTTCAACGTGGAAATGTTTGGAAATGGTTTTATAGTATTGAACTCACTTCGACCGCTAGAAAATAGATTCTGATGATGACAACTGCATCATCAATATTCATTTTCGAGTTGTAAGTGACGAATTACTACCAGAGATACTGTTTTGAATTTTTTTTGGGAAAGACAAGTTGTGTTGTATTTCAAATGGAATTTATAATATAGAATTTGATATACAGATTTGAATAATAGAAGTGATATAAAATTTGAATAGAAATTGAATAGAATTAACTAAGTCGATGAGGAATTAGTTAATCGAGTTTTGAATTTGAAGTTGAACTTTGAATGGTGAATTGGATTTGTAAATGGATATTCGAAATCGAATATAGAACTTAAATTTGAAATTTGGATTCAAATTAGTTAATAAGCAAGTTAAAATGTATTTGAACATGTCATGTTCAAATATAAAATGAAATAGACCAAAAAGTTAATTAACAAATTAATTAACGAATTGAGTTAAAACGATCAGGTATAGTTAAAATAGATTGGCCAGGTATAAATATACATGAGATAGGTATGGATAAGGTATGAAGGTATATAAATCGAATGCTCAACGAAAAGGTATATATTTAATTCATATATGAGATTTTATGCGCCGTATCGGCTAGCCGCTTTGCTTTTTCTTTTTCTTTTGGATTGGTGAGGGCCATGGGAGGCTATTTGAAACATCCTGATGCTCCTGGTACAAAGGAGGTTATGGCGATTTTTTCTGGGAATTTAAGGAGTTAGAATATTTTTAAGAGAATTTGATAGTTAGAAATCAACGTATCGATATATATATATATAGAAGTCGATAAGGAAAACGAACTTAGAAATAGAATAGTAAAATCAAAAAGGAAGACTAAGAATAAAATCTAGTAAGAATAGAAAGAGGAAGTGTATACGTGTTTAAAAGTGAATAAGTAGTTGTATGGTATTGATTATTCGAGTAAGTAGTCATATCTGTTTTGATGTTATAAATGTTATTCAGTCAAGGTCTGAGAGATAGTTATACCCCAACTTGATTGATTTCATTATTAACAAATAAATAGTAAGATTTCAGGTTTGAAGATCAAGGTTGAATAAGAGTTAGTTGAATATAGTATTTGGGTTGTCGTAACGATGTTTTACACAACATCCGTTCTAACCTAAATAAGTGTAAGCTTGGAAATATAATAAAGAACATTTCCTAAGTATAGGAATAAACGAGATCGGAAAGGAGAAAAGTATTTGGAATATTTTCCAATTATAAATAACATATATTTTCTAAAGTTTAGAAAATAAAGGAAGGCGATATTCGGAAATGTTTTCCAAATAATATAAAAGGCCAATATGGTTATTGAAAATATTTGGTTAACAAATATTGATAAAGAAATAGAGAAGTGATTTAACTAATGGAATATTAATTAAGGGCTCAGTGACATGTTCAAAAGGAAAATTTGATTTTTGAAAAGAGTAAACTGTTTAAAAACTCCCAGAGAAAGACTGTTTGAATTAAAAACAAATTTAACAGAAATTTGTGAAAGCAAATTTGAATTAAAGTAAAGCCAGTAAAGTGGTAACTGAGATTGAATTAGAATGATATCAAGACAAATTGGATTGTGAGATTCAAATTTGAAGTGTAATGTGATAATCAAGTTAAGAGTTGGGAATCGAGAAGAAACTCTAGTTGAAATGATATTTGGCTCGGATATAAGCGAATGGTTGTATCGTGGATAAAAGCGGGTTGGAATTTGATTGGGATGACCCTTGTATTTGCTGAATTGATAACATGTGGAAAGGATATAATGATATGCTGACAAAAGGTACAAGTTTATATTTCTATTGGATATAAGATTTATGAGCCGAATGGCTGTTTGATTTTCTTTTGGGATGGAGATGGCCCAGAGAGGCGAGTTGGAGTTTGACGTATTGACCAGTACAAAGGAGGTGCTGGCGAAATTTTTTGAAGAGTTAAGGCGTTAGAAAATTTTCAGGATTTTTGGAAATTTTCGTTGATAAGAATTAAATTAATTTTTAATTGAAATTAAATTGGTTCAGTCGAAACTGAAGTTAAGAAGTGAACAAAAATGTTCTAACCAGTCGATAGTGTCGTCCTCTACCTTAGCAATTTCGAGGACGAAATTATTTTAAGTGGGAAAGAATGTAATGACCCGCATTTGCAGAGGTATTATAATTAATTTATTTAATTATATAAATAATTATATAGTGAATTAAATGGTGGTTTAATTAAATAATGGTGAATATTTAATTTAGAATAATAAATTAAATAATATATTTAATTCTGAAATAATCAGAATTTGGCTGAAATGGCGATATGGTGTGAACTGGATCATCTGTGATATTAAATTCATTTTAGAATTGAATTTGAATAACGAATATATTATTTGAACGACAATTTGAACATATAATTATATTATAATTAAAATCGAGCTCGAAATGGCGATGTAGCTCGCAATTTGGCGATTCGAACTTCAACTGAATGTACAGGATTCGTTTTAAGCTGGATTTCTATGAAACAAGAAACGTGTGGAGCTGGTGGAGTATATCTTTCTAGTGGAAGAGAAAAATCGGGATTTCGTCGTGTAGATTTTGATTTATGTCCAAATCAAATTTTAGAAAAGTCGTTGTGGAATTCCTTTATAATTTATAAAGGAATTATTTATATTTGGAAAAGGAAATTCGTTTTAAATCGAATATCGATTTAATCGGGATTTGAATTATCGAGTTATAAAACCAATGAGAGCTGTATGATATTTTGTTGTGAATATATACGATAATATTTATTTTTAAATATTAAATTCAAATGTTTTTAAATATATTTATATATTTAAAAGGGTTATATAGGGCTTTAAAAATAGTCAGTTTTGCAAACGACCTCATAATTCGACGAAACTAATTTTTGTTGGATCCGCATTATTTATTAATTGCTAGATTTCAATTTCCGTGATTTTTAGAGTCCTTATGTGGCCGTACGGGATTTTAATGTGAAATACAGTCGATAATTTGACCTTTAAAAATACGCTGTGTGAGCATAAGAAGTCGAAACTCGACGAAACTAGTTTCGTTGAGTCCGTAATGTCAATCTATAGCTGCATGACCATTTCCATCGCAATTGGATATTTTATGCAACTATACGAGCGGAAAATGTCCAATGTAAATTTACAATGAAGAATATACCGGGAGTATTCCATTCTCTAAAAAATATCTGAGACGACCCGAACTTCCCCGGGAAGGAAAGCACGGATAGAATTGAGTACAAGACAAAATAGAACGCAAACAGAAGAACATTTCATTGTTATTACAACAATTCCATCAGATACAAGAATATACAGAGTATAAATGAATAAATTACATTCGATAAATATCAGAGATTACAACAAATTACATAGCAGCGGAAAAATATACAAAATACAACTGAAAGTGATACACGGATACAGAGCTTTCCGAGCACCGTTCCAGCTGTATATCAGGACCCTGTGAATATAAATCTGCAAAACCAAAACTACTAGCTGCCCGTGCGGAAAATAGGGGCACCCAGAGTTTAGGTTAAAACAATAAACTCCAGGTCAGTCATGTGACTGGTGTGAGAACTAAAACAGTTATAATTTTTTATTTTAAAGTTCGGTAAATCAAGGGACCACGCCGTATGACACGGAACGGGTTTCCTCCCAAGAATACCAGTGCATAAAACAAACAGCGCAATGCTAAATAAAGAAAAATGAAGCTGTTATAAGACCCAGGTCCCATCACACAATGCAACGCAAGCCGGAGGATAGGGTTTTTACCTTATAACAACCAAAGCATGCTTGATACGTTTAAAACACATTATTTGATACTATTATAGGTGTATAGTGTCAAAACAATTTCACATCATAAATATCAATCATAGGCGGCATTAATGACCCATACCACTATGTCGCCATACTAGGTTCTACAAATAAAACCGCACTATCGCGTATTGGAAATTGGATTTCCGTCATGAGCCGAGGCAAGGGGCAAGCTCCTCTCCGATTCGAGACACTCTAGCAAATGCCTCAGGACCCCACTATAATCCTTGGATCTTCAGGGCCGGTCCTCTCTTACTTTTGAGGATTAGTTATTCCTGAACACACGTTTCCCGGTCCTTACAGACCTATATCCGAGGCGCCTCGCATTCCAACAACCACACAGGTGAAAAGTATATAAATGTCAGGACTGGTAGGTCACTGACACCACCCTAGCTAGAAAGAAACGTCGTGCTCTCCCTGCAGTCACTATCCCGTTTTTGACTCATACCGAGGTGTGAGGCTCGCGAATTCACGTTACACACAAAGTTACGCCACACAGGCCGTGCTTTGATCATCAACCTCAAGACTTTGCTTTTCAACAGAAGCCTTGATCAATTGCCACTTACACGTGCCACATTGGCAATTCACTCCATGCGACTGATGTCCATCGATATACAACCTCTGAGCTCGTGCGTCTCAGAGAAGGGCGTTAAGCAAGAGAATAAATTCTCCGCCGCCAAACAGATGTATATTTAATAGAGATCAATCAACACAGAATAAAATCCAATGTCAGACACACAATCCATTTACAAGTTCGTTCTGGGTCTGAACGAAACCGGAGGCACTTTCCTCGCATATCCATCCATCTCCAAGTACGTCTGGACGATCACCAACTGATTCCCTCATCCTGGGTGTACAGCCCAATCAAGATCATCAGTAATCACCCAAACAATGTGAAGACTTCCGGTCTTCAACCACCGTCTTCATCTTCGACATCTCGTCGAATCGGTTATTCAGAATGGGTATAAACCCGGCCTTTCTGAATAACCCACGTATATAATAAACGAATGTTACACAAACACAACAAACGCCTCATTCCAATTCAGAATATCCTTTTATTCACAAAATCACATTCTTATGGAAATGTTCCCATTAATTTTATCCAAGATAAATTCTTCTAAATTTATCCTATAATCTTCCTTTGGATATCATTTCAAACTAGTCGGGATTAGCGAACCACACCGAAGTAATTATTTGTTTTATTTCCCCAATCCCAACCTATATATCCCATGGAGCAAAACTGGCGATACTCCATATCTAACACCACGGTGTTATCGGTAAAATTAATTACCATTTCACGTTCAAATCTAATTAAAGATTTAACTATCGCTTTGGAGCAAAACTGGTGGTACTCCATTCTCGATCACCTTTCAGATTTGATAATTTAAATTATCAATTCACAATTTAATCTAATTTAAGATTCATTAAAACTCCACTTAGTTTTAATCCTTTCCAAAAATCAACATCTTGCCTTTAACTGGGTTAAAGAACCAATGTCATCTAAAACACGATTCACGATAAACCCAAATCACATTTGATATTAAATACAAGGCTCTGAATAGAAAATATATCGGCTTATATTCAATATCAAATTCTGAAACCAACAAATATCGTATTGGAAATAACGATATGAAATATCTTTCAAATTCCCATAACAATATCTGTATAGTCACGAAATCCAACATCGAAATATTCCGAAGATAATTTCGATTCAACTTCAGTCCCATCCACGTATTGGGAATATTGGTTATTTTTAAAATCACTTCAAATTCAATTTATTTATTTCAAAAATAAATTGATTTTAATTCTAGTTCAAAACTAGTTCATTTCGATAAAAATCTATTTTTATCCTTTCAAATGTGGAATTCTTCAGCTCAATTTTTCCCAAATCACATATTATGATTTTACACAAATTATCGATATTTTTAATAATTTTATCAAGGCCCGTACAGTCGATTTCCAACAACGGCCATCGAACTGCACTTACAGCGACCTTTTCTGAAATTGATTTGGACATAACTCCAAATACAACCGTTAGATTTCAAATTTCTAATATTCATTGGAAAGCTCTTTTCGATACGAACCCAACGGTTCCGGTTTTAGGAGAATCCGACGGTCGGATCTCCCGCAATGTCCGTTTGAAATAAATGGTCGAAATTCACGAACTGCCGCGGCGCGACGCGTTCTATTCAGGCCATTATATTATATATATAATATATATTTCGTCGATTTCTATTTAAAACGAATTTTATAAATCGTTTTAAATTCGTTTCCAAAACAATTCAACTTCTACATTCAATTTCAAATCGATTTGATTTCAATTCAACTCGAATTCATTTCTATTCTATTTAATTCGAATTCAAATTCGTTTCAATTCAATTCAAATTCAAATTCGTTTCAATTCAAATTGATTTCAATTTAATTTCGATTCGAATTCAATTAAATTTCAGTTCGTTTTCAATTCAACTTGAATTTGTTTTATATTCAATTCCATTCGAAGTCCGTTTATATTCAATTCAAATTCGTTTTCTTTTCAATTCGAATTTGCTATAATATTCATTTCAATTTGAATAAAATCGATATAAAGGTCGTTCACGTCAAAATGGCGCAAAACTAATCAACACGGCTTTATATTTTTCACAACTTCTTTATTCTATTCAACAAATGAATATTTATCCCATTCAACACATGAATCTATATTTCTTTCAACACACGACTAATCTCAACACATGAGTCCTGTCAACCCCTCACTATTTTTGTTATGTAAAATATTTTATAAAACTATGGTATCTATCGTTTGATTTTCAATTAGACTTCAACCGTAAAGTAGTTCTAATTTTAAATATGATAAAGATGTAAATTTCATTGTATAAAATATTTCACTCAACACATAAATATTTTCAACTCAGGAACATCGTCAACACATGACTATTTTTATATTCAACACATGAATTTTCTTTTATAATATTCATTGTCGTCCCGATTGGAATGAGGCCCAATCAATCACCATATAACGTTAATTATATGGATTCCATACAACACATGTATATAATAGCATTGATAAACAATCAACCATCATCCAAAATGCACCACACACTGTATAAGCATCGAATATAGATATCTAACGCTTATAACAGCCTGTCAATCAATCGATCGACATATTTAATCAATCAGGATGAGTGAACTTCAAATTTCATCCCAACACCCGTGTGGGGTTTCAAACAATCAAACACAGATTTTTAGTTGTGCAGTTGGGCGACGTGTAAAATTTATCGACCCAATCGATATCAGTCAAATCAGTGTATATAAACAAATTGGCCGATTTGTTTATAAATATCCATTTATTCACTTTCACGTTAAAAATTATATTTTTAACGATAAAACATTTTATTTTAACACATGAATTTCTATTAGTTCATTTATTTAATAAAATGATATTTTTATTTTTCTAACATATTTTAGAAAATTTCGGCGGCATAACGGCACGATACTAGAAACGGAACAAGGCCTAGCCTTATCCCCGGTCTAGTGAAGGCCCACGCCATTCACACATCAATCAAAATCACCAAACAACCAAATCCAAATCACATCATATAACTAATCTATGCAACCAAACAAACAAGTCCATGGTCTGTGGACGATTGTGTCGGGTGCTACTAAGCACCGTCTGCATCCTAGTATATATATATATAACTAGAAAAAGAAATTGAAAGGTGAGAAATTCTCACCGAAAGCTATCCACTCATCTTGATTCTTCTTTTATAGAAATCTTCTTCATTCTCGCCTTTTTATCACCTTCGTTGCCCGTAGTCACTACATATATAAAAATCACACATTTTTATATTTTGATGTCTTTAAAATAAAAGTCACATTTTTATTTGTTTACTTTCAATTTAAAAATCATATTTTTATATTTGCTTCATACATTTAAAAATCGAATTTTTACTTCGCTATTCAATATATAAAAATCGAATTTTTACGACGATGTTATATAGATAAAGATTATATTTTTATAACGCTATTCTCTATATAAAGATTTCGCCCTTTCATAAATAAAGTTTTCGCCTTTATAAAAATAAAGTTTTCGCCTTTTCTATTATTAAAATATCGTCTTTTTATTTTTAAAGATTTTACCTTTTCAATTCCATCCCTATAGAAATCGCATTTTATTTTGCTACCTATAAAAAGATGATATTTTTAATATTCCTAACATGTAAAAATTATATTTTTAATTCTTTAAAAATATAAAAATCATATTTTTACATCTTCTATATAGTAAAGATTATATTTTTAATACTTCAAAAATATAAAAATCATATTTTGATTATCTTCCTTATATAAAAATTATATTTTTAACTTCCACAATTCAAAATCAAATCTTTACTTTTCAAAATCAAATCATTTTGATTTAAAAAAACTAATCTTACCTAGTTAATAAAAATCGCATCTTTCTAGTTTAAAAAGAACTATTTTTCCTAAATAAACATTTATTCTTTTCTAAACTAAAAATCAATGCTTTTAAATTAATAAAAATCAGTTCTTGTTAACTATAAAAATTCAGTTTTAAAATCGAATAGAACAATAACTAAAATTGAAAAATAAATTAAAAAAAAATTAAAAAAAACTTACAGGAATCGGAGAGGAGGGGGGGGGGGGGGGCGTCGGTGGTTGCCTCGCTGCTGGGGGGGGGGGGTGTTCGCGAGGCGTTGGAGGGAGGTGGGTGGCGACGGGTTGGGGTGTAGGCAGAGGGGGTTCGGGTGCGGTTTCAATCGAGGAAGGGGGAAGAGAACGAGGGGGAAGAGGGTTCGAGGGGGAGGGGACTGGTTGCGGCGGTGGCGCGTTGGACGGGGTGCGGCGGCGGTGGAATAGCGGGGGGGGGGGGGGGGGCGAGATCGTTTTTTTTTTCTTTCTAATTTCTGAAATGAACTAACGGGGGGGGGGGCTGAGGGTATAGGAGAGAGGGGTGAGGGTTTTTTGTTTATTTATTTTATTTTATTAATTTGCAAAAAGCAACTTTTTATTTCGAACTCAAAACGAGGCCCACCGCCTGTCGTCCATAACGTTTAACCCCCATTCCGAACACAATGGGATATGCCACGTAGGACAATTCAATCGTTTCGATCAGTTTCCGTTAAATTTACATTTAAATCACTATATTGAATTTTAAACGTACATTTCAATTTACCGGGGCCACATACTAACTCTGTAAATTCCTGAAAAATATTTTCTGACTTCGCATTGACGATACGGTCCTAACAAAACTAGTTTCGTCGAATTCTGAGACCGTTAGAAAAATGGCCAATTTCCAGTCGATTAAAATCAACTGAAACTGGTCAAACGCGTTTTCCTTTGCCACGCTCACATATTGATTCGAAAAATTATGAAATTTGGAATCTAGCAATAACTTTACACTGCGGATCCAACAAAAGTGGTTTCGTCGAAATCCGAGGTCATTTGCAAAATGTCCATTTTTAAGGGCCTGAATTCCATAGCGACTATTCAGAATTTTCAACTGGACATATCTTTTGATTCCCGCTATGAAATCTCGATTATTCGGATTCGTTGGAAAGATATTATCAATTAGGTCCTAATGTTTTTGGTTTCACTAAAATCCGGATTGTTTTGCTCCCGGTACATTCAATTGAAGTTTGAAATCGAATTATCGAACTACCGCGCCATTTTCAATTCTATTTATAATTATATATAAATATTCATATTCTAACGACGACGTATATAATATATACGTTCTAATTCTATTCAAAATAAATTTCTTGTCGATTTTATTTAAAATAATCTATTTTAAATGTTCAAAATTCGCTAAAATTGCCAAAATAAAAATTTTAAACTGGCCCAGATTTTCGGGTTATTACAATCTCTCCCACTTAAAACTTTTCGTCCTCGAAAAGGAACAAAGTCGGAAGTGGTTTGATTAATAAGCTCTACATTCGATCTGGCTTCCATTCTCCAACTTTTCAGTTTCTGAGAATTTTCAAATTTTCAAAAATTTGGCTAACACCCTAAATTTTCGAAAAATTTCGCCATAACCTCCCCTGCACCGGGAGCATCGGGGAATTTCAAATAGCTTCCCCGGTCCTTCAGATCTCAAAAAGAAAAAGAAAAAGCCAAGCGGCTAGCCAATAGCCTCATAAAATCATCATCACCCAAACAAAATAGTAAATTATGTAGTAAACATGTACCTATTTGTCGGGCAAACAAATTTTATTCTCTGGCTCTAGCCTCCTTGCTATGACCTGTTCAAGGTAAGTATATGTATATGCAAGCAAATGCGACCAATTTTCAATATAATTCAATATTTGATCAAATTAGGCAAAATGGTTAAAAATTAGCAAACAAATAAACAAACAACACAAACATCAATCAATTAGTGGATTAGAGTTTTCAAACTCATAATTTTGATACCTATATACAAAAAAACATGTTTTTGATGCCAATTCACAACAATGAATCTATCTATATTAGTTTTGGTTCTCACACCAGTCTAATGGAAATATATAGAAAATCACACCTTCGAAACTCGAATATGAATACTGATGATGATGCACCATCATCAGAATCATCCCCGGATATCTAGAATGTGATTCTATATCTATCCAGTATATTAAAACTTCGAATATACGTTCATGATGCGTATATACAAAACTTTTATATACTGGATTGTCCATCTTCAAAATAAATAAATATTCAAATACGTATAAAACGATCTAAATTTTCAAAACAAAATTGTTTTCATTTGAAAAATATACTCTTCACACTCGTTCTAGGATACTACTGATCCTATCTCTAACGAGTCATTCTAATTGGATTTTACTAATCCAATATCTGATGAATTCTTTTGTATGGTTCTAATGTGTCTTGTTCTCGAGCTCTGTAAACCAAAGCTCTGATACCAAACTGAGACGACCCGAACTTCCCCGAGAAGGAAAGCACGGATAGAATTGAGTACAAGACAAAATAGAACGCAAACAGAAGAACATTTCATTGTTATTACAACAATTCCATCAGATACAAGAATATACAGAGTATAAATGAATAAATTACATTCGATAAATATCAGAGATTACAACAAATTACATAGCAGCGGAAAAATATACAAAATACAACTGAAAGTGATACACGGATACAGAGCTTTCCGAGCACCGTTCCAGCTGTATATCAGGACCCTGTGAATATAAATCTGCAAAACCAAAACTACTAGCTGCCCGTGCGGAAAATAGGGGCACCCAGAGTTTAGGTTAAAACAATAAACTCCAGGTCAGTCATGTGACTGGTGTGAGAACTAAAACAGTTATAATTTTTTATTTTAAAGTTCGGTAAATCAAGGGACCACGCCGTATGACACGGAACGGGTTTCCTCCCAAGAATACCAGTGCATAAAACAAACAGCGCAATGCTAAATAAAGAAAAATGAAGCTGTTATAAGACCCAGGTCCCATCACACAATGCAACGCAAGCCGGAGGATAGGGTTTTTACCTTATAACAACCAAAGCATGCTTGATACGTTTAAAACACATTATTTGATACTATTATAGGTGTATAGTGTCAAAACAATTTCACATCATAAATATCAATCATAGGCGGCATTAATGACCCATACCACTATGTCGCCATACTAGGTTCTACAAATAAAACCGCACTATCGCGTATTGGAAATTGGATTTCCGTCATGAGCCGAGGCAAGGGGCAAGCTCCTCTCCGATTCGAGACACTCTAGCAAATGCCTCAGGACCCCACTATAATCCTTGGATCTTCAGGGCCGGTCCTCTCTTACTTTTGAGGATTAGTTATTCCTGAACACACGTTTCCCGGTCCTTACAGACCTATATCCGAGGCGCCTCGCATTCCAACAACCACACAGGTGAAAAGTATATAAATGTCAGGACTGGTAGGTCACTGACACCACCCTAGCTAGAAAGAAACGTCGTGCTCTCCCTGCAGTCACTATCCCGTTTTTGACTCATACCGAGGTGTGAGGCTCGCGAATTCACGTTACACACAAAGTTACGCCACACAGGCCGTGCTTTGATCATCAACCTCAAGACTTTGCTTTTCAACAGAAGCCTTGATCAATTGCCACTTACACGTGCCACATTGGCAATTCACTCCATGCGACTGATGTCCATCGATATACAACCTCTGAGCTCGTGCGTCTCAGAGAAGGGCGTTAAGCAAGAGAATAAATTCTCCGCCGCCAAACAGATGTATATTTAATAGAGATCAATCAACACAGAATAAAATCCAATGTCAGACACACAATCCATTTACAAGTTCGTTCTGGGTCTGAACGAAACCGGAGGCACTTTCCTCGCATATCCATCCATCTCCAAGTACGTCTGGACGATCACCAACTGATTCCCTCATCCTGGGTGTACAGCCCAATCAAGATCATCAGTAATCACCCAAACGATGTGAAGACTTCCGGTCTTCAACCACCGTCTTCATCTTCGACATCTCGTCGAATCGGTTATTCAGAATGGGTATAAACCCGGCTTTTCTGAATAACCCACGTATATAATAAACGAATGTTACACAAACACAACAAACGCCTCATTCCAATTCAGAATATCCTTTTATTCACAAAATCACATTCTTATGGAAATGTTCCCATTAATTTTATCCAAGATAAATTCTTCTAAATTTATCCTATAATCTTCCTTTGGATATCATTTCAAACTAGTCGGGATTAGCGAACCACACCGAAGTAATTATTTGTTTTATTTCCCCAATCCCAACCTATATATCCCATGGAGCAAAACTGGCGATACTCCATATCTAACACCACGGTGTTATCGGTAAAATTAATTAACATTTCACGTTCAAATCTAATTAAAGATTTAACTATCGCTTTGGAGCAAAACTGGTGGTACTCCATTCTCGATCACCTTTCAGATTTGATAATTTAAATTATCAATTCACAATTTAATCTAATTAAAGATTCATTAAAACTCCACTTAGTTTTAATCCTTTCCAAAAATCAACATCTTGCCTTTAACTGGGTTAAAGAACCAATGTCATCTAAAACACGATTCACGATAAACCCAAATCACATTTGATATTAAATACAAGGATCTGAATAGAAAATATATCGGCTTATATTCAATATCAAATTCTGAAACCAACAAATATCGTATTGGAAATAACGATATGAAATATCTTTCAAATTCCCATAACAATATCTGTATAGTCACGAAATCCAACATCGAAATATTCCGAAGATAATTTCGATTCAACTTCAGTCCCATCCACGTATTGGGAATATTGGTTATTTTTAAAATCACTTCAAATTCAATTTATTTATTTCAAAAATAAATTGATTTTAATTCTAGTTCAAAACTAGTTCATTTCGATAAAAATCTATTTTTATCCTTTCAAATGTGGAATTCTTCAGCTCAATTTTTCCCAAATCACATATTATGATTTTACACAAATTAGCGATATTTTTAATAATTTTATCAAGGCCCGTACAGTCGATTTCCAACAACGGCCATCGAACTGCACTTACAGCGACCTTTTCTGAAATTGATTTGGACATAACTCCAAATCCAACCGTTAGATTTCAAATTTCTAATATTCATTGGAAAGCTCTTTTCGATACGAACCCAACGGTTCCGGTTTTAGGAGAATCCGACGGTCGGATCTCCCGCAATGTCCGTTTGAAATAAATGGTCGAAATTCACGAACAGCCGCGGCGCGGCGCGTTCTATTCCGGCCATTATATTATATATATAATATATATAATATATATTTCGTCGATTTCTATTTAAAACGAATTTTATAAATCGTTTTAAATTCGTTTCCAAAACAATTCAACTTCTACATTCAATTTCAAATCGATTTGATTTCAATTCAACTCGAATTCATTTCTATTCTATTTAATTCGAATTCAAATTCGTTTCAATTCAATTCAAATTCAAATTCGTTTCAATTCAAATTGATTTCAATTTAATTTCGATTCGAATTAAATTAAATTTCAGTTCGTTTTCAATTCAACTTGAATTTGTTTTATATTCAATTCCATTCGAAGTCCGTTTATATTCAATTCAAATTCGTTTTCTTTTCAATTCGAATTTGCTATAATATTCATTTCAATTTGAATAAAATCGATATAAAGGTCGTTCACGTCAAAATGGCGCAAAACTAATCAACACGGCTTTATATTTTTCACAACTTCTTTATTCTATTCAACAAATGAATATTTATCCCATTCAACACATGAATCTATATTTCTTTCAACACACGACTAATCTCAACACATGAGTCCTGTCAACCCCTCACTATTTTTGTTATGTAAAATATTTTATAAAACTATGGTATCTATCGTTTGATTTTCAATTAGACTTCAACCGTAAAGTAGTTCTAATTTTAAATATGATAAAGATGTAAATTTCATTGTATAAAATATTTCACTCAACACAAATATTTTCAACTCAGGAACATCGTCAACACATGACTATTTTTATATTCAACACATGAATTTTCTTTTATAATATTCATTGTCATCCCGATTGGAATGAGGCCCAATCAATCACCATATAACGTTAATTATATGGATTCCATACAACACATGTATATAATAGCATTGATAAACAATCAACCATCATCCAAAGTGCACCACACACTGTTTAAGCATCGAATATAGATATCTAACGCTTATAACAGCCTGTCAATCAATCGATCGACATATTTAATCAATCAGGATGAGTGAACTTCAAATTTCATCCCAACACCCGTGTGGGGTTTCAAACAATCAAACACAGATTTTTAGTTGTGCAGTTGGGCGACGTGTAAAATTTATCGACCCAATCGATATCAGTCAAATCAGTGTATATAAACAAATCGGCCGATTTGTTTATAAATATTCATTTATTCACTTTCACGTTAAAAATTATATTTTTAACGATAAAACATTTTATTTTAACACATGAATTTCTATTAGTTCATTTATTTAATAAAATGATATTTTTTTTTCTAACATATTTTAGAAAATTTCGGCGGCATAACGACACGATACTAGAAACGGAACAAGGCCTAGCCTTATCCCCGGTCTAGTGAAGGCCCACGCCATTCACACATCAATCAAAATCACCAAACAACCAAATCCAAATCACATCATATAACTAATCTATGCAACCAAACAAACAAGTCCATGGTCTGTGGACGATTGTGTCGGGTGCTACTAAGCACCGTCTGCATCCTAGTATATATATATATAACTAGAAAAAGAAATTGAAAGGTGAGAAATTCTTACCGAAAGCTATCCACTCATCTTGATTCTTCTTTTATAGAAATCTTCTTCATTCTCGCCTTTTTATCACCTTCGTTGCCCGTAGTCACTACATATATAAAAATCACACATTTTTATATTTTGATGTCTTTAAAATAAAAGTCACATTTTTATTTGTTTACTTTCAATTTAAAAATCATATTTTTATATTTGCTTCATACATTTAAAAATCGAATTTTTACTTCGCTATTCAATATATAAAAATCGAATTTTTACGACGATGTTATATAGATAAAGATTATATTTTTATAACGCTATTCTCTATATAAAGATTTCGCCCTTTCATAAATAAAGTTTTCGCCTTTATAAAAATAAAGTTTTCGCCTTTTCTATTATTAAAATATCGTCTTTTTATTTTTAAAGATTTTACCTTTTCAATTCCATCCCTATAGAAATCGCATTTTATTTTGCTACCTATAAAAAGATGATATTTTTAATATTCCTAACATGTAAAAATTATATTTTTAATTCTTTAAAAATATAAAAATCATATTTTTACATCTTCTATATAGTAAAGATTATATTTTTAATACTTCAAAAATATAAAAATCATATTTTGATTATCTTCCTTATATAAAAATTATATTTTTAACTTCCACAATTCAAAATCAAATCTTTACTTTTCAAAATCAAATCATTTTGATTTAAAAAAACTAATCTTACCTAGTTAATAAAAATCGCATCTTTCTAGTTTAAAAAGAACTATTTTTCCTAAATAAACATTTATTCTTTTCTAAACTAAAAATCAATGCTTTTAAATTAATAAAAATCAGTTCTTGTTAACTATAAAAATTCAGTTTTAAAATCGAATAGAACAATAACTAAAATTGAAAAATAAATTAAAAAAAATTAAAAAAAACTTACAGGAATCGGAGAGGAGGGGGGGGGGCGTCGGTGGTTGCCTCGCTGCTGGGGGGGGGGTGTTCGCGAGGCGTTGGAGGGAGGTGGGTGGCGACGGGTTGGGGTGTAGGCAGAGGGGGTTCGGGTGCGGTTTCAATCGAGGAAGGGGGAAGAGAACGAGGGGGAAGAGGGTTCGAGGGGGAGGGGACTGGTTGCGGCGGTGGCGCGTTGGACGGGGTGCGGCGGCGGTGGAATAGCGGGGGGGGGGGGGGGCGAGATCGATTTTTTTTTCTAATTTCTGAAATGAACTAACGGGGGGGGGTGAGGGTATAGGAGAGAGGGGTGAGGGTTTTTTGTTTATTTATTTTATTTTATTAATTTGCAAAAAGCAACTTTTTATTTCGAACTCAAAACGAGGCCCACCGCCTGTCGTCCATAACGTTTAACCCCCATTCCGAACACAATGGGATATGCCACGTAGGACAATTCAATCGTTTCGATCAGTTTCCATTAAATTTACATTTAAATCACTATATTGAATTTTAAACGTACATTTCAATTTACCGGGGCCACATACTAACTCTATAAATTCCTGAAAAATATTTTCTGACTTCGCATTGACGATACGGTCCTAACAAAACTAGTTTCGTCGAATTCTGAGACCGTTAGAAAAATGGCCAATTTCCAGTCGATTAAAATCAACTGAAACTGGTCAAACGCGTTTTCCTTTGCCACGCTCACATATTGATTCGAAAAATTATGAAATTTGGAATCTAGCAATAACTTTACACTGCGGATCCAACAAAAGTGGTTTCGTCGAAATCCGAGGTCATTTGCAAAATGTCCATTTTTAAGGGCCTGAATTCCATAGCGACTATTCAGAATTTTCAACTGGACATATCTTTTGATTCCCGCTATGAAATCTCGATTATTCGGATTCGTTGGAAAGATATTATCAATTAGGTCCTAATGTTTTTGGTTTCACTAAAATCCGGATTGTTTTGCTCCCAGTACATTCAATTGAAGTTTGAAATCGAATTATCGAACTACCGCGCCATTTTCAATTCTATTTATAATTATATATAAATATTCATATTCTAACGATGACGTATATAATATATACGTTCTAATTCTATTCAAAATAAATTTCTTGTCGATTTTATTTAAAATAATCTATTTTAAATGTTCAAAATTCGCTAAAATTGCCAAAATAAAAATTTTAAACTGGCCCAGATTTTCGGGTTATTACAATATCTAAACCCTTATCAACTATAAAATCACATTAACTATCATCCTTAAGACCTAATTTTCAAATTCCGTCGTTCCCCATTTCTTTCTTACAGCAAAAAGGATGACTTCATAATTCATGAATGAATCAAAGTAAAATAAAAAAAATCCTCAAACAAATTCCTATGTACTCGTCTATCCTTCCTCTTCACATAGATATACATCATCATGGGTTCGGTGTCCTTTATTCTCGCTGTAAAATGTACAGCGCAGGGTATGTTCGACCTAGAGTTCATGTCGTGGGTTCTTAAAACATCGATTCATGAAAATAATGTTGGATTCGCAATCAGGGTGTAGTTTAACATCGGATAGACATGTCTGGGGAAAATCCGTGGGTTTTGATGTCGATAACCTCACTGTGGCTGCAGTGAATGGTCGAAGTCGCGACCGTCATAGGAGGTGTCGAGTTGATCTCGGGGTAGTGGTTGTGAGGAGCTCGAGACGAGGAGGGATAAGGGGGTTCCTGCGTTGAGAATGGTATGGCGAGGTATTGAAGCTGTGTTGAACAAAGGCAGGCGTCGGTTGAGAAGGGGGTGCGAACTGGAAGATGGTAGGTGGAATAGGAGGAGTCTGGGGTAGTGAGTTCACTGGAGGTGTCGGTGGCGCCGGTGGATAGCCGGAGTGGCGGTGGTTGATGGTCAAAGGGAAGGTCAACGAGAAATGGAGAGTAGCGAGTTCGAAAGTTTTAATTACTGGAGGGATGAATTCGTGATTTGGGGAAGATAAAAGGGGAGGCCGCTGGGCACGTGAGTGAGTGAGAGGGGTGGGTTTTTATTTGAATTTAATTAGAGTTAACTATATTTAAATCTTGTTATAAACTTGTCGATATCATAACTTGATCATACGATATCAGATTGACGAACCGTAAGTTGCGTTGGGATCGTACGGACGGTGGCTACGCACTGGGACTAACAAGGAATGGATTGAAGATCATTTGAATTTATGGCGAAATAAAGTGTTTGATTCAAATCAAACAACAGTTTATCGTTCTTTAACGATGAACTGCCAAAGTGAGTAAATCTCACTAACACGGAACAGTTTATAATTTCATGTTGTATTTTTAGAACTGTTAAATATTGGCTGATTAACTGTGTGTTGACTGTTTGATTGAACTGCTAGTCAGTTAGTTTAATTTCTATATTGATTCTGTTTAATAGAATATACCATATGGAACTGAAAGTGATGTTGATTTTATTGTGTAACATCCGTGGATGCAGGGAAACAGGTTGGAGGAATCCGACTGGATTCCTCAACAGTTATTTTATTGTTTTTCATATATTTTGATATATGATGTGAATTATAACCTGTTGTTGATTATATGTGTATGTATAATATTGGCCATCGTGATTTGATATGATTAAATACCATAACATACCAGAATGTTGATAAGGGAATTTTCAAAGTGATATTTGAAAATAAAATATTTATAAAATCAAAGGATTTTATAAAAGAGATAATATTTATAACAATCAAAGGAGATTTTATAAAAGGAATTATTTATAAATGGAATATTTATAAATAGAAATTTATTTATAAATGGATTATTTATAAATAGAAAATACTTAGAAACAAAACCCTAAAGGAATTATTTGCAAACCATTTGCAAATAGACTGGAAAGAGAAATGTTTATAAACCATTTAAAAATCAAATAGAAAGAGAAAGGTTTGTAAACCATTTACAAATGAGATTGAATAGGGAATATTTGTAAAACCTTTACAAATGAAATCGAAAGAGGAATATTTGTAAAACCTTTACAAATGAAATCGAAAGAGGAATATTTGTGAAATCTTTACAAATGAAATCGAAAAGGAGATATTTGTAAAAACCACTTACAAATAGAATTAAAAAGGAAATATTTAGAAAATAAATAGAGTTATAAAAAGGAAATTTGTTTATAATTAAATAGGATGATATAAAAAGGAAAACGTTACTAAAAAGGAAATCATTTGTAAAGTGAAGAACCGTTACTAAAAGTAAATCTTTATAAATGAATAGTTTATTCGAAAAGGAGTTAATCAAATTTAGTTTATTCGAATAGAGTTAATCGAATATGGTATTCGAAGGGAGTCAATCGAATATGGTGTTCGAAAGTTAGTTAATCGAATACGGTATTCGAATGTTATTAAATCGAATATGTTATTCGAAAGGGGTTAGTTGAGTCGAGTTAGTTGAATAGAGTTGTTACTCGAATAAGAGTTAATCAGTTAGAATTAATCGGATAGAGTAAATCAGTAAGAGTTAATCGGTCAGAATAAATCGGTTAGAGTTAATAAGTTAGAGATAACCAGTCAGAGTTATTCGATAGAGTTAAATCGAACTAGAGTTATTCAAATGGAGTTAATTGAATTTAGTTTATTCGAATAGAGTTGAAATGAGTTAATCGAATAGTAGATATTCGGAGTGAGATAATCGAATCAGAGATATTCAAAGTGAGATAATCGAATCAGAAATATTCGAAGTGAGTTGATCGAATCTAGTTATTCGACAGGTGTTAAATCGAATAAGATTTATTCGAAGAAAGAGATTATCGAATATAAGTATTCGAAAGTAAGCAAATCGAATATAAGTTATTCGAATAAGAGTTAATCCAGTAAGAGTTATTAGGTTGGTGTTATTCAAATAAGAGTTATAGATTAGAGTTAACCGAATAGGAGTAAATAAATTAGTTGTCGTTATATTATCCGAGTTAGGAAATAAAAGTCATATTAAAGATAATATATTTTGGATGCAGGAGATTATAACACCATTGTTATAATCACGTAAACTTGTAAAAGAAGGGGGTTAATAAATAGAATCCGAGGGTTCGTAAGGAAGTGTTAAAGAGTTAAAAAGGTGAATCTTATCTATTTCGAGATTTGAAAGGTGGTTCAGTTAAGGTCTAAGAGGTAGCTATACCCCAACTTGATTGACTGCGTTTTTAATTAAGAAATGTTAAGGTTCGAGAGTGAAAGTGGTTAAGTGAATTTAGTAAATAAGTTATGGAAATGTTTTCCAACATTAACGTATATTTTATAAACATAGAGAATAAGGAAAATATGAATATATATATATATATAGATATGTATATGATTGATGATTGATTGATAGTATTTCCATCTGGAAATAATATCGTTGTTTGCACACCTGTTTTTCTTTGATGGTTAAATCACAGACTATCGAAGTTTTTGACCATTTTAACGTTGTTAATATGGAGAGACCAGTTGGATTATTATCCAAAGAACCACTCTGTATTGGCATAAGTTGTAAATCATATATGCCAAAGATAATTGAAGACGGAGTAAAGTGCAAGGGCTGTTGTATAAATCTTAGATAACAGTGCCTAAGATGGATATACTGAATAGTACCTTCGGTTCATCCTGTTCCTTGATGACTTGTATGGATGAATGTCTGATAGAGTATTTCCAGAAAGGTCACGTACATTGATTTCTTCAACCGTACCAAGAGTGGAAGCGGAGAAGGAAACTTCTTTAGTTAACACATAATGTACTGTTGTAGACGTCAATTAGTGATTTTCGATGGATCTGACAATGTGGCATTCGAAGTGAATCTGATGTGATGATGAAGCGTAACCTCAAGCCTCATCAACCGGTAAATGACAGAAATCGGGCAGGCAGCATGGCTAAGTCGGTCGCTCCGAAGTAGGGTGTATAATCACCTGATCTAGTGTTTCATTTACTTCTAAAAATCTATTATTGATGTTGTCCCATTCGGGAAATGGTTGCTGATCCCAACCGTTGGTGATATACATTCGATACACTCAAGCAAATGAGTGGTCGGTCATGTGTGGCCGGGTTGCAAGATGTTCTTGTTGAACTCCAATGTATCGTTCCTAGAGTACACTGATCGGAAGGTGGTTCCATACCTTGTCATAGTTGGAAATACATTACCCAATACGTGCTTGCGGTTTTGATTTGTATACTATATATCTAGAACGTGGGATGAAAGCGTTTCTACTAGATGATTATTATATTGTGGTTGATAGACATTATTTTAATATCAAAAGGTTTTTGATATAAAGATAATTTGGATTCTCATAAGGGAAAAACCCGTTCTGTTATACGGCGCGGTCTTATGAGATATCATTTACCTGCTTAAACTATTTTAAATTGTTTTACTCATACCAGTCCCATGACTGACCCGGAGTTTATTTTGTTTTGTTTTCCCTAAACTCTTGGGTGCCCAATTTTGTATGGGCAGTCAAGTAGTCGGGATTTACAGATACTTGAAGAGCTGGAGTAGGAGGCTTCAAGATCATATAGCTATAGTTTATTTCCGCTGTGTTGTAAGTGTTGTACTTTGAAAATGATATGTATATTCAAGTACAGATTTATATTTCAAAGATATGTTATCTATTATATGTTATTCTTTCCGCTGTGAGGTTGGTGTTACTCTGATGTTGTGTTCTTCTTCTTCTTCTATTCTAAGTTTCTATCTTATCTTTCCTCACCCTCTAATTTCTTTCATTAATCATCCGGTATTTTCTGATGTTTGGCTAGTCATCATTAAGTTTATGGCGATAACCAAGGTCGCCAAAAACTCGGGTCGTTACATACGTTTTGGGGCAAAAATGTGACTTATGAACTTGATAATTGGCATATAACTGGAAATATGAACGTGGTTGAAACATGAACATTTTTATATGTTAAACACATGAACTGATATTGGGGTTTTGAGTGGAATACGACCATTAATGAACCTTTGACACGAGGTTAGACTCAGTTTGTGGTGTAAATCTGCCCGGAACCGCCTGGCAAATCCAGTAGCCACAAAGTGTCAGTCTAATGTGAGAGGTCGAAGGCCAAATTGTAGGCATAACGATTTATAACACGAGGTTAGACTCAGTTTGTGGTGTAAGTCTGCCCGGAACCGCCCGACAAATCCAGTAGCCACAAAATGCACGGTCTAATGTGAGAGGTCATGATTCGTTCGTCATAATGAATGAATTAAGGAATACTAACCATAATAAGACGTGGGTATGGTTAGAGGGGTAGGTGGGATGACATAAAGATTTGACATGAAAATGTGGACCTAACCGGTATGAGTTAGGAACGTGTAAAACTTATAAATGTGGGCTTAACCAACATAACTGTTAATCATACCAATGAGTGGGTTAAGTAATATGACTAGACTAATGACACTTAACCAATGTAACATGGCACGTGGTAGGGTTAAGTCAACTTGAACAGATAGGTAATACTTAACCAACTTAGCATGATACGTGGGCGGGTTAAGCCATGAATTACTTGAAATACTTAACCAATGCAATTTGACGAATGGGAGGGTTAAGTTAAATGGGTTGGCGATGCTTAACCAATATGACACGGTGTGTGGTAGGGTTAAGTAAACACGCGAAGGCAACGCTTAACCGATATAACAAGACATGCGGTAGGGTTAAGTAACACCAGAGAGAACACTTAACCCAAGGTAACATGATGGGGGTGGGGTTAAGTTAACTTGAATGAATAACACTTACCCAACCTGTGGGGTATACGAATAGACCCTAGGAAAGCCCTAGTAGCGGGACCCGTTTCAGCAGTAACCCACACTAGGTATCAACGGTAACCTGAGCTAGGCAGGGTGGGGCACGATTACTGGGCTGATTGTAAGAGGTCAAAACGGCGGCAGGTGATGCAGCAGTGCAGGTTCCAACGGATTACGGGCGTGCACGTATTCCAGAGTGGAAAATTTAGCCACTGCATCAGTAGATATAAAGCTGTGCATCAAAAAGGGTGTCGGGGTTGCCATCCTAGGGATTGATACACCCTAGGGTGGGACCAGCACAGGTATCTACAAGTAGGGAGTCGCAAGAACTAGGTCAAGTATGAGCCGATCGATTAGGGTAGTAAGGATACATCTAACACATTCATGGTAATTGGGCTGGTTGAGGAAAAATCCTCATATTAGATGTAGTCCTGAAGGCTACCACACTACGGGGTTGGGATAACCTTAGTATATAACACATGTGAAACATGGTAAGTAAGAGACGATCAATTAAGGTAGGTACGGTGGGGACATGAAACTGTCAATATAAGGGGGAACCCTCATCGTGGGATATGTACCTATAAACTATCATGTGGGGTATGAGGGATCACTTATCTTGTAATTACCACTAAGTAAACTAATTAGAAAGCTAGTTAGGTGGTGCAGAGAATATAGGAAATCAAGGAAAATAGGGTAATGGTGAAACTTAGAAATCTTGCGACGTTATAGAAACCTTGCGATATGATACTTGGTAGGAACCTTGTGATGCTACCCTTGATAGGAAGTATGGGATGTTATACCTGATTCATCATGTCTGTAGCTTATCTTGTCATCATGCTTATGTTTACTTTCAGTTTATTCATGCCATGTTATCTTTACCTGTTTTTATGCTGAAAGCCACCAGGACTTACTCAGTCTTTATGACTGACCCGTTTTGTTTCGCCTCTTTCTCTTCCGTTTCCCCCCAGATTTGCAGGGTGGGAATACAGCTTAGTTCGGGTCCTACCAAGCTCCAAGGCTCTTTCATGTGCAGCTTGGATCTCTCTTGGCTATGGTTTGCTTTGCTTAATTGGGGAATACTGCAATTTATTTTTATGCTTCTTTGTTTTTGAGCAAGACAGATATTTTAACTATGTAATTGGGTATTGGAAGTTGTTGGGCTTTTATTGTAAACAATTATATTTAATAAATGATTTGAAATACTTCTATTTTTCTTTCCGTTGTTTTATATATGTCTGTCTTGTAATATTTCTGTTCCAGTACCCATAATGCTCCATTGAAGTTAAGGCATTCCCTTTGTGAGTGACCTTAACGGATGTGGGGTGTTACAATAATAGATAATATATGCTACTTAGAATATATGCTACTCAAATCAACCTACAATAAAATGGCCATAATCAAAAGATAATAGAATCTATCTAGCCTACACCGGCCTCGTTCTCTATCTCCTTCTCCAAGTCCTATAAGTGATAGACTACCCGATAAGTGAAGGCAAGAACATAAAAAGCAAACATAGTAGCCATCACCCAAGTCCAAACTATCACTTTCTACAGTCGTGAAACACTGGTAACCCATATGGAAATCCTCACTTAACCAAGGACCAACGGAAATCCTAATTTTAGTTAAACTCCATGCTTCGCCAACCTGTGCCTCCCCAGCCTAGGTTACACCAAATAGGGTAGACAACTTCTCTAATCCTAAAACATCCCCACGATACCCTTGCTTTGAGTTAACTTGAATACTTCGAGTTACAATGATTCTTTAGCAACCCACTATCAGAGTTACTTCACTTTTTCTAAAGCTCGAATCCTCCTCAGCCAATCCATTATCACGCGGCATTGTTACACCATGAAGTGCTTCTATTCTTATAATGTTATTACACGACAAGCTACGTCCGTAGATTCGTTACCGAGAGCTGAATTGATTTTGCAGTGTCATTATTCCCCAAGTTGCCTTTCCATCACATAGCTTTGCTACACCATGAGCCAATCATAAAGTCCCTTCAAACCCACTTTATATTTGAGCCGTCAACCGAAGAGTTCATTACTTGATCACGCTATAGCTCTTAAACCAGAGAAGCAATCGACGAGCCATAACCTCTAACATAATCATGAAACCCCTTCTCCTTCTCCATGTACTTCATGTCTATTCACGTCAATTTAATAAACCAATGTCGGTTCATCTCCTATGGATCAGTGTCGGCCCCCGTACTTAGCTAAAATTTTGGTTAAGTACTTTGGGTCTTCCTTGTGCTTCCCTCTAGCACCCTTTTGATATGTTGGTCCACCATCTCCTTGGCACGAGCCTCTTCTGTCACCATCAACTCTTCATAGCACACAGGTCATGTATCTTATTAGTCGACACCAAATTTTGTCACAAGTCTGCATATGCCCCTTGGAGCCTTCACCAAAAATCGCAAGTCCAACCCTTTCTCCAGTCCATAGGGCATGGACTGGTGTCGATCCACGTACTTAGCGTATTTCAAACTCAGTTTTTCTAGGCATCTTCCCATCACCTTCCAAAGCCTATCCTCCAAGGTTTGTAAAATTTAGACGAACTTTGATCCCTATATGCTCCAATCTGCATCTCAAGTCCAACTACAACGATTCTACATATGAAGCATAACATCCAAAACAAGCATCTCAACGATTCCAAACAGCAAGCATATGAATCAATAATCATAAACAATAACCCAAATTCATTAAATCATGTATCAATCATTTATATATGTAACACCCTACATTTTTATAAAGATTAAAATGTACGTAGACGATGGTGATGCATAACATGTTCATACGTTGTAAAGAAGGAAAAATTAATACGATAACAATGCAGAGGAATATATTAATGTCAATGTTAAAAATTAATGTGCAATAGAATTTACAATTAAAATATTAGTGCATGAAAGAAAATTCAGTACGTTAAAATAGGCAATGTGTCAGTGCAATACATGTGATAAAAAGAAATAGATTTTATGCAAAGGTATTAATGCAATTAATGTTTTGGCATTAAAGGGTATCATAATCAGTGCATATATATATATATATATATATATATATATATTAATATTAAAATGCAAACGGAAGAAAGAGGTGAATTAATAACATGCAATTAATTATGTGCATGTGAATATTTGCATAAGTTAATATATTGAAAGTTATATTGTTAATGCATAGAATAATAAAAAGAACTGAGCGCATAAAAGTAGAGTGCAATAATTACTATGAGTTAATAAATAAATAAATGCATTAAAGGTAAATTGATTGATTGTAAAATAAGGATGTGCAATCAAAATAAAAAGAAATTTAAATGCATGAAGGAAAAAAAAGTTAATTGATTGGAGAAAGAATGATATATGCAATGCAGTGTGAAAGCGGTTAAAAAGATGGTTTAATTAAAAAGATTGTGTGAAAGGGGTTATGTAGAGAGGAGGTTAAAAAGAGAAATAAATAATCTAATTTAATAGGGGAAGAATAAACCATATAATTGTTTGCATACAATTACTTAGTTTACGCACAACGGTGAATTATAAATGAAGATAAGTTAAAACTAGCGCTGCGCGCAAACAAAGGAATAACAAAACAAAGAAAGAAAAGATTGTCTTGAAATTTTATTTATGTGAAATGAATAAAAATTTCAAATCAATAAGAGAAAAAAAAAGATATAAATATATATAATAATAATAGCACATGCCCCTGCGCATGGTCTATGGGTGCAACGCACCCTGGCTGTGTTGGCTGGGTTCAGGAATGTTCTTTTCTAGGGTAAGGTTGGACGGTTTAGATGAGTTTTTATTTAATCCTAAGGGCCCAGTTCTTCTAAGCCACCTATAAATAAAACCTTAAACCCACTAATTTATTCATCTAATTCTATGGCGACAATGAAGTGCTGCTTCAACGTAGATTGTTCTAGCCTTTTTCTTCTTCAACCTATTAGGGGAATTCATGCCTCGAGATTCAGGATTCTACATCAGCAATCCCTAGAACTAATTGAAGATCTTCTCTCTTCTCTTTCAAATATCTTCTTCAAAAATAAAAGAAAATTAAATTTTAGAGTTCCTTTACATCAAATTAAAAAGAAAAGGGATTCAGATCAACAATTTACGCTACGCAAGGAAAGGGAAAAACCAAAGATAAATCAGATCTATGAATTGGAGAGAAAAATTAAGGTGAGTGGATTTACAATACACTTTTTGTATAATAGTATAAATATCGTTTGTCATTCCCCAGTTAAAGATTCAATTTAAAATTCATGTTGTAATAATTGTAATGCTTGTTGTATACCTATTCTATTCTTCTTCATCCCAATTCCTTTTTATTTTTAAGCCTAGGCTACTTTCGAGCAAAGTTCAGATATCGTTGCGATTAATATTAATGTAATTTGAAAGAATATTGGGAAATTATTGAGGTGTAATCTGTAATTGGTAGCGTAATTCATAATGAATCTTTGAGTATAACTTGGGAACGAGAAGCTATGCTAAATAGCACATAATTATGAATTCCAATCTAAGACATTAACAGGAATATGTGTGAATTGAAATCATTGGGTATGGAATGGGATTTGGGAAGAGGTGATTCATTGCGGATCTAATATTATGGATTTGAAGTTTTAAAATATAAGTTTGAATTGGGGATTTGGAAAACTGATTTAAAATTTAAAAATCTTAATTTGATAAAGGAATGGGTAAATTAGAAACCTAACTAAAATTATATAGGTTGGGTAAAACTTATCTTAGGTAATTATTGAACCTAACTTATAAGTCTGAAATTAGAGACATGAATACTTTCATAAATTTGGGTAATTGATATATTAAACATAATTTGGGGGCATGAATCGTAAGTGTACAATCCGTTTAAAAGATGAACATTCCAAAAACCCGAGGTTAGAATGAACTTGCGGTGGAAGTCTGCCCGAAACCGCCCGGCAAAACCAGCAACCGCAAGTAACATGTCTAATGTGAGAGGTTATTGACATATTTATATAACGCCTAGACACGAGGTTAGACTGCAATTGCGGTAGAAGTCTGTTCAGAACCACTCGGCATATCCAGCATCCGCAAAAGGTTAGTCTAATGTGGGAGGTCTAGTGTGTAAATATATAAATCTGTTTTTATAAGAATCAAATGTAACACTTAACTAGGATAATACACGAGTGGTCATATGAGCGTAATAAGAAAAAGGGGTTAAGTGGGTTTGATTGAATAAAAGGATAGGGTTAAGTCAACTTGGGTATATGGACAAACTTAACCAACGTAATAATGGGGAATGATAACAACCTATTATGAACATATAGGGGAAACATGAAAGTCATATAGTAGGTAGACTTGTCCCAAGGACAAGTGAAGATGATAATAATACTAGAGAATGAGACAACTTATATTATAAAATAAGTTGAATATAAACTACAAAGAGATAATGAGTAATCCGTTGATAAACATAACATGGGTTATGAGTAGAAAACCTTAGTTAAGAGGACTAAGTAAATAACGATAAAGAGAACTAAGTAATAAGCCTTAGTTAAGGAAACTAAGCAATAAGCCTTAGTTAAGAAAACAAAATAAACAACGATGGATTGTGACGACATCAACAGATGGAAGTGTAACTGAATAAGAAGATATGAGGAAAAACTTATATAAGAAATGAGTTAAGATGGATAATGGCGTATAAAGCTTATTAAGGAAACTTACAAGTAGTGAATCGTATATGAAACATTAATAAGCAAGAGAAACTTGGTAATTAGAATCGAAAGACAATATGAATAAGGATAACCAAGTTATAAAGAAACCTGATGAAGTAGAACAAGCGCATAATTGGACAATTAGACATAGTTCTAATAACACGTAAGAATGAGGCGCTTGGACCAGTCCATACGTTAGAGGATGAATAACCATAAGGGGTAGATTATCGGGATGTCAAAAGACACAAAGAGGAGTGCATGTCCATCTAGATATTCTTGTAGGCTCCAACGGACTGGGTTAAGAAGCACGTAGCTTCCGGGGACGTAGGGTACTCTTGGTATTCCTCTGTGAGTGGCAGATGTTATGCCTGTGCTCATAGAGGTTAGGTTTGCGTGGGTGAACCAATGAGTATGCCTTGATTGCAATAATAAGGGGCAATCAAAAGACTAAAATGGACCAGCGTGATTCAGCGAGAACGGTTTGTGCCATGTGATAGTAACTCATCGTCTGCCTACCATCTTCAGTAAGTATGTAAAGCAGAAAGGCAGAGAACACCAAAAGACCATATACTTTGATATCTAGTTATGGGTGAGGTTGGCCTATAGGTTTGAAGGGCATAGGGGGGCTGGGATTAAGTTCTCATTCTTGATTTTCTTAGGTGCCTTTCATTTGTTAGTTGAGGGAGGGGTCTAGTGGAACCATAGCCACTGTAAAAGCAGACCTTAGCATCTGCAATCGGCAGATATCTGAAAGCTCCTGACCGAGTTCCTTGTTTCTTGATTAGCCCTACCATGGGACTCGGGCGCACATATAGAGAACATGTGCAATAGACATAAAGAATGATTAACTATACGTACATGGGAAAGTCTAGGTACACTCATGTCACTCTGGGTGGTGTATCAAAGACTAGAGGGCGTTATGTAAGAACCTAGTGGGACCTAGGGTAGCAGTCCAAACACTTACGTAATACAGAGGATTCAACGAAAACGTAGCGTTGATATATATATATATATATATACATATACATATGGGAATTTGTACGAACATTAAGTAAGGGGACTGCATACTTACGGAAAAGAACGTGTGTGTAAGCCTAGAGTGCTAATATCACAAATAACCTAATAAACTAAGAAAAATATAATAGAACGATATATATAGGATTATTCAGATGTTTATTCTAAATTCATTCACACAGATCTTATGTTCTGACCCATTCCTCATAACATTCGCAGGTTAGGTTCATGACAGAGACTGCATGGCTTTTGGATACTGATTAGCAGTATCATTATTAAGGTAAAGCTATGTTTTAATTACATTATATTTTATTCCTTCCGTTGTGAGGTGTTTTCCGAACACTGACATGTTTCATGTCTCTGTCTTTCCTGCAGGATACCAAGCAAACCAACTTGGGTTTCGATGGATTGGGAAAAAATTCGGTCTGTTGGAATTCGGGTTGTCACAATATACGTGTACCTATGCAAACCTACATGCGATTAACCAGAAATTATCTTTTTAATCCATTGTATTTTAGTCTTGTTACGTTATCCTAAGGGTTTCAAAACTGAAATGAATATAAATAATCATATTTTAGGGTGGTTTAACATGTATATATGCTGAAAACATCTAATGTAAACAAATAATGCAGTATAACATAGTGAGAGATCAAAATCACTCACAAAATTAAGAAACCTATGTAGATTTATAAGAGATCTGCTTAGGACAACAAGATAATGAATGAAATAACCCTTTAAATGATGAAAACAAGTAGAATAATGAAGATCTAATCTCTTTTATGCGTTTGGAGAAGATTAAAAGTGGTTTTAATGTGATTTATGGTTTAATAGGAAGAACTAGAGTAATCATAGTTCTTTAGATGTTAAGGAAATGAGGAGAAAGATTAACCTGATCTCCTTAGCCCCTATTTATAGCCATTGGTCATTAGCTTAATCAACCCATTATGTCTGCCTGGTAGTTTTGAAAAGTTAAAAATCATTGTATATCCCCTTGTACAAATCACTAATATGACCACTCTATGGAATAACTATCCATTATTCCATTCTAATGACACGGACAAGGTTTTTAATCTCCTGTTTGAGAACAAATTAGACAATTGTAAACAACTGTAAAATTCGTTCGTCTTTCCTAAACAACAAGGATTGTTGTAGAGGGTGTCGAACTCTGGGACCAAATTATTTTATTAATAAATCCAATCAAGTTATCCCTAACTTTTGATTGGTGGAAAACAAAGAAAATAGCAGAAATTAAATAAAAGAGAGTTTTAACAATAAGTGAAAGCAATTAGGGGATAATGACATAGATCAGATTCATACTCATCAATAGCCAAAAGATTAACCAGATCTAATACATGTTTCTGTCACAAACATGAATCAATGATAATAGGTTTTTAGAAACAAATATGTAAATAACGACAAGCATAGCCTATGCAGGAGCTCAGCTCTACAACCATAGACTATCAGGACAGATTCACTAATTAATTTCTAAAACCCTAAAATTAGATCTAGATCTGATAAACATTAGATCGAACACGAATATATCCTGTGAAGGAGCATAGCTCTTAAACGACACAAAATATGAAGGTTCAGATCTAACCCTTAATTCAGATCCAGATCTACATGTATACAGTCTTCATCTTTTGGCTATGTGATTCATATTGAATCATACTATCAGCGTCATCACCCCCTAATAAAAGGGGATTAGCTAGACATAGCTAAAGAAGAAGAGAAAAAGAAAATAAATAACATGAACATAAATAAAATAAACAAAAAGTAAAAAGAAAGGGAGAGAATGATTTTATTCCAAGAAGAGAATTACAGAATAAAACCTCATGTGTTTTTACAAGACTAAGATACAATGTATTTATAGCTGATATGACAAAGGCTAGCAAGCTAATTACATAATGTGGGACTAAAGAAATAACCCAAATAACACATAAGCCAGTGTGAACGCAGCTTTAGAGTGAGTGGTCTAGCAAATAGGCTAGTGTGAACGCAACATGAGTAAGAGGCCTTCCAAATGAGCTAATGTGAATGCAGTTTGAGTCTTTATTGAGCCAAATCTTCTTAACTGAAATATAATTGCAACCGTTCTTCAAGCTTTAAACCCTTCAAGCTTTAGTAATTTTAAACTTCACTCTTTTTAAGCAAATTCTTCATGCTTTATCCATCAAATGCTCTAAACCATGCTTCTTGTCAACAATCTGAAAATACAGCTATAAATACAAAGTATCAATTATTTTAAAGGGAAAATAAGATAAATAAGCGGATAAAATATACACATTTACGTGTATATCAAATACCCCCACACTTATCTTTTTATTCGTCCTCGAATAAACTAAACTAAGATATGTCACATTTTCGTAGGAAACACGATAGCATTTAGCGTATGCAACAAGCCGTTAAACCTCTGGGTGTCCCCAGTAGGACGAGTGTTGTCTCGTGAGGGTTTTCAGCGGATACTACCCACAAAATCCAAAGCGTCTTATGTACGCAGATTAATCAAACAATATATTTAAAGTCTTTCACATTCCAAGGATTTCACCTAACTTCAATAATAACGGTTTAGTCCCAAATTGTCCATCCCATTGTTGGTGCAAAAATGAATAAAAAATTTCAAGCTGAATCGTAATTCCTTGATAACACTGTAATTGTCTTGAAGGTTAAGAGCGTGGTGTCAACCAAAGTTCTACACATCGACAATGAGCACCCAATCATTTATTCAACCTTTTTTTTTTTTTTTGAAGAATTTTGCACCAGTGTAACTGTAATGTATTGGATGTGAGTTATGCATAGATGAAGGAATATTTTTGTAAGTTCTAAAAATATTCTAGATAAGAGGGCAAGTGTATTAGTTGAATTTCAAGCTACAAAAGATAAAGTAATACTAAGGCACATATGGACATTTTGTTTCCTTCCATCTCCTCAACTACAATCCTTGCTTCTAAGTACGGTATGATGGATGTGGATGGAATGGAAATGGATGCTTCATAGTCAAGAACGATGAAGACTATTTTATTCAGAGAGACTCTCTCTTTATCTCTTTTTTCTTTTTCTTTTTTTTTTCTTTTTTTCTATTCTTTTTTTTTTCTTCTTTTTTTTTCTTTTTTTTTCTTTTGCATGATGAATGATGAATGGAGATGGAATGATGACGTACATGATTTCATTTGATTCCTCCTCTACTACCAACACTTCATGAAAGGAAAGTTTTGTGCCCTAGTTACTCTACTTCTATAACCTTAATTCAACACACAAGTCTGGATTGTTGTTATACAAAAAGCTGAAAGGAATGATAAGCAAAGTTTCGTAAGATAGATAACCCATATAAAATAAGATGTGGTATATGGTTATCCTACCTTAAAACAAGTACGAAGTGGGTGGTGTAATATTGGTATAAAAAGTGACGTTTTTGACCTTTAAACAAAGGTTCTTGAGTATACCAATATAAGATAAACTTGTCGAAACATGGATGTAAATCGACTAAAACTTGGGTTTGAATAATGTGGGATATCGAAGAAGAACGCTACAATGAGTCATTTCTCCTTAATTAGGCCAAGTGGATTTTAGAACTTACAAGTGTGAAAATTTGAGTGAGAAAAATATTATGCATGAAAACGAACTCAGAAAATCCAACAAATGTAGGTGCAAAATCATTTTTATTTCTTGATTTTTTTTTGATTATTTTTACTTGCATATTCTAACATGTATAACAAAGGTTGACACGCTTACTCCAGAACACGACTAACGTCTGCACAGTCTCAAGCTAGCATCTTAAAAAGACACATTACGATTCAATGAATAAATAATGTTCATTCTCATCACCCAACAATTCAACTTATCAAACAAGAACCAAGGTGTTATTTATGAATTTTAAGTTAATCCTTGTCCAATGAATGACCTAGCTTATAAAATTTGATTGCTGATGTAATGTAAATCCCCCCCACACTTGATTGTGACTGTGTCCTCACAGTCTTAATCAGACATATCTTAGTGAAAGGGAAAAACAAATAAGAGAATATTTACATATGTACAAAAGAGGGTTAGTGCGTCTTACCGAATGTAATGTGGCTCATGGAGGACCATGAGCTCTTCCTCTTGGTTGGGTATTGGTTCCAAATAAGGTTTAAGGCGTTGACCATTGACCTTAAAGGATGATCCATCAGTTGGATTCTCAATCTCTACCGCACCATACGGAAAAACAGTCCGTACAGTGTAAGGTCCTGTCCATCTAGATTTTAGCTTACCCGGAAATAGATGCAGTTTTGAGTCATACAACAGAACTTTTTGACCTGGCATGAAAGTTTTATGTAAAATCGATTTATCATGAAAAACTTTTGTTCTGTCCTTGTAAATTCGTTCATTTTCATAGGCATTATTTCTAATTTCATCAAGTTCATTAAGTTGAAGCTTCCTATGTTCACCTGCTTGCTCTAAATCAAGATTCAAAGTTTTTATTGCCCATAACGCCCTATGTTCTAGTTCAACTGGCAAGTGACATGGTTTACCAAAAATCAACCGATAAGGGGACATACCCAAGTTTGTTTTGAAAGCGGTGCGGTAAGCCCAAAGAGCGTCGGTTAACTTTTGAGACCAATCTTTACGATTTCGATTCACGGTTTTCTCAAGAATTTGTTTAATCTGCCTATTCGATACTTCAACCTGCCCACAAGTTTGAGGATGGTAAGGAGTGGATAACTTATGGGTTATCAAATACTTTCTCATGAGGGCTTCAAAAGAACGATTACAGAAATGTGTCCCGTTGCCACTGATTATTGTGCGCGGTGTGCCAAACCTAGAAAAGATGTTTTCTTTTAAGAAGTGCACAACAACCTTATTGTCGTTCGTTTTGCATGGAATAGCTTCGACCCATTTAGAAACATAGTCAACAGCCAAGAGAATGTAAATGTTCCCAAAAGAATTAGGGAAGGGTCCCATGAAGTATATACCCCACACATCAAAAATTTCGACCTTTAGAATGGGGTTTAGGGGCATCAAATTCCGTTTAGAAATTTTCCCTAAGAATTGACATCGATCACAAGTTTTGCAAAATTCGTATGCGTCTTTGAAAAGGGTGGGCCAGTAGAAACCCGATTGGAGAACCTTTTCGGCTGTCTTTTTGGGACCGAAGTGACCACCGCATGCTTGGTCATGACAGAAAGAGAGGACACTGTGAATTTCAGTGTCAGGAACACATCTTCGAATGATTTGGTCGGGACAATACTTGAAAAGATAGGGGTCGTCCCAATAAAAATGTTTCACTTAGGAAAAGAATTTGTGTTTATCCTGCTTAGACCAAAAAGAAGGGGTCTGCTTAGTGGCTAAGTAGTTGACAATGTCAGCAAACCAAGGATCAGTGGATAGAGAAAACAGCTGTTCATCAGGGAAATTCTCGTTGATCGGAAGAGAAGAAGACGGGGCATTTGGAAGACGAGACAAGTGGTCTGCAATAACATTGTCGGACCCTTTTTTGTCCTTAATGGTAAGGTCAAATTCTTGAAGTAGAAGGATCCAATGAATGAGACGAGCCTTAGCATCCTTTTTAGAGAAAAGATATCTAAGTGCGGAATGATCGGTATGAACAGTGATGTGTGAGCCAACTAGATAAGGTCTGAATTTTTCTAAAGCGAAAACGACTGCCAAGAGTTCCTTTTCAGTGGTCGTATAATTGATTTGAGCGTCGTTCAGAGTCTTACTCGCGTAGTAAATGACATGAAGAATTTTATCGATACGTTGTCCTAAGACAGCGCCAACAGCGAAATTCGAGGCATCGCACATGATTTCAAAAGGCAGCTTCCAGTTGGGAGAGCAGATGATCGGAGCAGAGACAAGTTCATTTTTAAGATGCTCAAAAGATGAAATGCAATCAGAATTGAAGTCGAAAGGAACATCCTTACCAAGAAGATTGGTTATAGGTCGAGTGATTTTGCTGAAATCTTTTATAAAGCGACGGTAAAAACCAGCATGACCTAAAAAGGATCGGATGTCCTTAACTGATTTGGGAATGGGAAGATTTGAAATAACTTCGATTTTGGCTTTGTCTACTTTAATTCCTTTGTTAGAGATGACATGTCCCAAAACAATGCCATGTTTAACCATGAAGTGACACTTTTCCCAATTAAGCGTTAAGTGTTTCTCTTTACAGCGATTAAGAACAAGATCGAGATGATGTAAACACTCAGAGTAAGAATCACCAAATATGAAAAAATCATCCATGAACACTTCCAAAAATCGCTCGATCATATCAGAAAAAATGCTAATCATGCACCTCTGAAAGGTTGCAGGTGCATTACAGAGACCAAAAGGCATACGTCGGTACGCAAATGTACCAAATGGACACGTGAAAGTGGTTTTCTCTTGGTCCTCAGGAGCGATAGGGATTTGATTATAGCCCGAGTACCCGTCAAGGAAACAATAGTACTCATGACCAGCTAGTCGTTCTAACATTTGATCGATAAATGGAAGAGGGAAATGATCCTTTCGTGTTGCAGCATTAAGTTTCCTATAGTCAATGCAAACACGCCAACCGGTCTGGGTGCGGGTTGGGATAAGCTCGTTAGCTTCATTTCGGATCACAGTAATCCCTGATTTCTTAGGTACGACATGAATCAGACTAACCCATTGACTATCAGAAATCGGGTAGATGATTCCATTGTCAAGGCATTTAAGGATTTCAGCACGAACTGCTTCTTTCATGATAGGGTTTAGTCGACGTTGGGGATCACGAGTGGGTTTAGCATCATCTATAAGGTGGATTCGATGTTGGACTATCGAAGGACTAATCCCCTTAATATCAGCCATGGACCAACCAATTGCCTCCTTATTTTTCTTAAGAATGGGAAGGAGCAATTGTTCCTGCTCTAAAGTAAGGTCAGAAGCGATGATGACAGGAAAAGTTTCATTGTCTCCTAAGTAAGCGTACTTAAGATGACTAGGCAGCACTTTGAGGTCAGATTTTGGGGGCGACTCAACCGAAGAAATTGGTCGAGGGATAGACTCATTTGTGAGAGGCTCGACAGGAATCAAATCAGATACATTTTCAGGAGTATCTTGAAACAAAGTTTCGTAATCTGATTCAATTTCGTTATTCAGATGGTCGAGCTCAGATTCATTATCGTGGACAGCATGGATTTCAGAAAACTGGTCCACATAAGAGTTAGGAGAGTTTTCAGTTCTGAAGATGTTTAGCTCGACAGTCATGTTACCGAAAGAAAGTTTCATAGACCCATTTCTACAATTGATGAGAGCATTAGAGGTTGCTAAGAAGGGTCGTCCTAGAATCAAAGGGATCTGGTTTGCAGGATTGCTAACCTGTTGAGTTTCTAAGACAATGAAATCAACTGGAAAGATGAATTCGCCAATTTTGATCAACACATCCTCGATTTCGCCCACAGGTTTCTTAATTGAACGGTCAACAAGCTGAAGGGTAACCTTGGTGGGTTTCAGTTCTCTTAGGCCTAATTGGCAATAGACGGAATATGTAAGCAAGTTAACACTAGCACCTAAGTCTAGCAGGCATCTATCGATTTTCTTGTCCCCAATAGTACATGATATTGTGGGGCAGCCAGGATCTTTGTATTTCACTGGCATTGATTGGGATAAGACTTCGCTTAGAGTTGCCGCTAGAAACACTTTCTTAGGTACATGTGTATGACGTTTTTGAGTGCACATATCTTTTAGAAATTTTGCGTATTGTGGAACTTGTTGTGTAATATCTAAAAGAGGAATGTTCACTTTAACTTGCTTAAATATTTCAAGGATTTTTCCTAGCTGATCCGTCTTTTTCCTAGGTCGGAGTCTATGAGGAAATGGAGCAAACAACTCAGTAGGTTGGGCTACTTGAGTTTGAGGATGGTCCTTGTCAGAAATTGGCTTAATGTTTTGATCTGAGTTGGTTGAATTTTCGATAGGGTTTGGAAGATCGTCCAGTAAAGCATTTGGATTGACCACATGGTTGTCAATCTTTTTGCCGGATCTAAGAGTCGTGACCGCATTCAAGTGACTCACGTTGGAATCTTGAATGATGTGAATTTGGTTGGAGTTAGGATTTTGACGGTTGGGGTTTGGAATGGGTTGACTCGGGAAAGTGCCTCTTTCTCGTTCGCTCACCGAAGTGGCTAACTGACTCATTTGCATTTCAAGTTTAGCAATCGATTGACTCGTGTTTTGCATGTGCGAAGTCAATAAATTTTGAAGATTGGTATTTGATTGGAGATTTTGAGTCGTCGCTTTAGTCAATTCTTCGAGAGTTTTCTCCAGTGATGTCAATCGTTTATCGTCTTGGGGAACAAAAGATTGTTGCGCTTGAGTTTGTAAAGGTGGCGCAGGATGTTGGAATTGAGTTTGTTGAAAGGGAGGTTTCGAAGGATTATTCGAAAATGATTGAAAAGGAGGTCGAACCACATTCGAATTTGCATTTTTTTGGGTCCAAGAGAAGTTAGGATGGTTTCTCCAACCTGGATTGTATGTTGGGGAGAATGGGTCATTCCTAACTTTGTTAAATGCGTTGAGTTGTTCCAATGAATGTGGGCATTGATCAGCTATGTGGTTAGGGTCGTTACATTTGTAACATGATGTCTGAGACGCTTGAGCTTGATTTATTTGCGTTGATGAAAGGACATTATCGAATTTGGATATCATCGCGTTTATTTTTGCTTCTAAGGCAACTGATGATCCTACCGAATGGGCGTTAGATCGGGAATAAATTGATTTCTCATTAGATCTTTCCCATTGAGCTGATTTTTCGGCCAAATTTTCGAGAAATTGCCAAGCGGCATTGTGATCTTGGGCTAGAAAATTTCCTTGGCACATTGATTCGAGCATGGTTCGAGAGTTATTTTCAAGTCCATCGTATAAAATTTGACAAAGAGTCCATTTTTCGAAATTATGATGTGGACATTTGACTAGAAGCTCTTGCAAAGGATTCACCCCCAAATTGACGAAAATTGACGATTTCATTTCGAATTTTAGATGTTTTTTCCAGAGGGTAAAATTTCTTTAGAAAAATGTTTACAAATTCACCCCAAGTTCCAATCGTATTTGAAGGCAAGCTATACAACCATTTCTCGGCATAATCGGTAAGTGCAAATGGAATTAACCTAAGTTTGATTCCATCGTCACTTAATTGTTGAAATTTCATGGTTGTACAAACTTGTTCAAATTTGGTCAGGAAAATATAAGGATCATCACATTATAAATTGCCAAACTTTGGAAGAGTATTTATGTGATTCGAATGAATTTCAAAGTGGTTACCCGTTGGGGCGGGCAATATGATGCAAGAAGGAATAGAAACCCGATCGGGGAAGTATCTATCCATAAGAGATCGAGGGGGATTTTCTTCGGCCATGGTTAAAGAACTGTTTGTTCGAACTAGACGATTATCTGAAGGATCACGAGTCCAATGACGCATGCACTAGCGAGAAGAATAAGGGAAGACGAGAAAAACAAATTTGAGACGCGATTTTTTTTTTTTTTTTACAAAACGAGGATTATTTTGAAATTTTTTTTTAAAGAAAAAGAATTAGACACAAAAGTTTTTTTGTTTTAAAATGAACCTAATGCGATTTACAATTTCTAGAATTATATAATGACGGTTTGATTTATTTCAACAAAAGACTTCTCAGCCAGTTAACGGACAGGAGTTATCGGTGCACCAGGAATCACCCTAGCAATGCAGCCGAAGGTTTAAGTACCTTCAGAGGAACAACCGATATAATATTTACGAATCACCGTAATATTTACAAACAGTTATTACTCTGCCGTAGTCTAGACACCGAGAAATAATCCGTTAGAACTAAACCAAATTATCAAAATATAATGAAGTCCTTAGAAAATAAAAACAAAACTAAGATGAATGCGGATTTTTTTTTTAGTCACAGAATGAACAGTCTCAGAACAGTCAATTGCAGAGATAAATAAATAAAAAAAAAAAAAAATTTTTTTTTTACAAGCAAGCCGATGCCCTGCAGAAGAGTTTTACAAGCAATGTCTATATTTTTTTTTATTTGCAGCAGCGGTCCCTGTAGAGATAGAAAATACTCACCTTGATCGGCAGTCCGTCCAGTGCAGTTGAGTCGCGCTAGCGCGTTCACACCCCACTTGGTGTGCAACCGCTCGAACCCTGAATTGTCCGCCGCTTCTTGTTGTTGTCTCCTCCTAATTAATCGCTTGACTGCGCTGCGGCACGGGTTCGGGCTAGGAGCCCGATTTTTTTTTTAAGACCTTTTTTCTTTAATTTGTACTGTACCTGTTTTTTTTTGTTTTTTTAAGAAAACTAGAATGAAAATAAAATGGAAACTAAACTAAACTACCAAACCCTAATTAAACAAAAGAAAGACAAATTTTTTTTTTTTTGTAAATGATAACCAAAAGAAAGACAAAACACCCGCTCGGCCTACAAGTCCACAACAAAGTAAGGAAAGGTCAAGCCAAAGCGGTTCAGCCGTACATAAATAAAGTTGCCAAACCCTGTTCACAACAGATTTAGATATTCTCTTCTAAACAAGAGAGACAAACGAAGAAAATTTATTCCCCAACGCAAAACTAATATCCGAATTGACTCACGCTTTTCCTTCCGCCCAAATTTGTTTGCGATGTTTGAATCAGTGCGCTCAAAGGCGGGGTTGAGTTGGATCTGATGGGTTCGATTTTTAGTTCGATTGGGAATTGCAGTTGGTGATTTTGGAGATGATTTCGATGCTGTGGTTGTGTGAATATGAACACGGTTTGACAGATCTTGAAGATGAAAAGGCGTTTGCAGATTTGGACGGGTGCAGTCTTTGTGTCGAAAGTGAGGAGGGTTTGAAATTCAGCGATTGGTGATGAACGTTGCGAAGTTGAGGGGCTGAGATGTTTGTATTTTGTGGGAGATGGAGTGAGCGTTGGCACTGCCAGTGGATGTTTAGGCTGATGAACCGGATACTAGTTGTGTGGGATAGAGTATTATCCGTGAAGGGGTAATGAAGATAGTTAGTTGCTTGTCGGATATGCTGTAATGAAGAGGAGATTGTGTGGTAGGGAAGGTTAGCAAGGGAACGTGATGACTGGGGTTTGTGAAAAGTGTGGTTGTAGGCAAGCCGGAATTGTGCAGCGCTGCTGGGTGTATTAAAGTGCGGTCGTGGGGTTTGAGAGGTGAAGGAACTGATTGACAAGCAGTTGTGGAATTGTTTGAAGTTTGTATTGGCTTTGTGAGACTGGAGTTTCGGTTGGATGAAGGTGGAGTTTTGAGCTGTGGTAATGGTGTGGCGCAAAGGAGTATATTGCGAACAGGCTTGAGGGTGGACTGTTGGTGGACGCGATGCCTGATTTGTGGTGTTTAGGGTATGGGATGTTGCTGAGTTATTAAATGAAGTGAAGTTGGTCACTTTAAATTGGTGGATTAGGGAGACTTGCCAAAGTCTGATGGGTTATGCTAATGGACTATGAAGGGGTTTAAACGCAGATGGGAAGACGTGGTTGTGGTTATGTAGGGAGAAAGAAAACACAAGGCAAGAAGAAGGAAATAAATAAAAATTTGCGGAAGTTTTTTTTTCTTTTTTTTATTTTATGTAAGAATTGTCAAAGGGAAAGATTTGTAGAAAATTCGGAAAGAAATGAATGAAAAACAGAGAAGGAATTGCAATGAAAAAGGGAAAGAAATTAGAGAAAAGGGAAGAGTATCGCAGAAGGAAAGTTTGCAAAGGATTTTTTTTTAATTTATAACAATTGTAAAAAGAGAGAATTTGTAAACAAAAGGAACGGAAAGTAAAAGAAAGGAAACAAATAAAACAAAAATTGCAAGTTTTTTTTTCTCTTAATTGGAAGATCACAGTATCAATCAGCAATACGAAATCAAAGCTAATCAAGAGATTTTTTTTTGTATATATATATAATTAAAAATAAAACTATTTTTTTATGAAGGAAAACTAAAGAAAAAAAAAGAATTATAACCCGAAGGATTTAAAAATAAAAATTATTTTGGTCCTCGGCAACGGCGCCAAAATTTGTTTGAGAACAAATTAGACAATTGTAAACAACTGTAAAATTCGTTCGTCTTTCCTAAACAACAAGGATTGTTGTAGAGGATGTCGAACTCTGGGACCAAATTATTTTATTAATAAATCCAATCAAGTTATCCCTAACATTTGATTGGTGGAAAAAAAAAGCAGAAATTAAATAAAAGAGAGTTTTAACAATAAGTGAAAGCAATTAGGGGATAATGACATAGATCAGATTCATAATCATCAATAGCCAAAAGATTAACCAAATCTAATACATGTTTCTGTCACAAACATGAATCAACGATAATAGGTTTTTAGAAACAAATATGTAAATAACGACAAGCATAGCCTATGCAGGAGCTCAGCTCTACAACCATAGACTATCAGGACAGATTCACTAATTAATTTCTAAAACCCTAAAATTAGATCTAGATCTGATAAACATTAGATCGAACACGAATATATCCTGTGAAGGAGCATAGCTCTTAAACGACACAAAATATGAAGGTTCAGATCTAACCCTTAATTCAGATCCAGATCTACATGTATACAGTCTTCATCTTTTGGCTATGTGATTCATATTGAATCATACTATCAGCGTCATCACCCCCTAATAAAAGGGGATTAGCTAGACATAGCTAAAGAAGAAGAGAAAAAGAAAATAAATAACATGAACATAAATAAAATAAACAAAAAGTAAAAAGAAAGGGAGAGAATGATTTTATTCCAAGAAGAGAATTACAGAATAAAACCTCATGTGTTTTTACAAGACTAAGATACAATGTATTTATAGCTGATATGACAAAGGCTAGCAAGCTAATTACATAATGTGGGACTAAAGAAATAACCCAAATAACACATAAGCCAGTGTGAACGCAGCTTTAGAGTGAGTGGTCTAGCAAATAGGCTAGTGTGAACGCAACATGAGTAAGAGGCCTTCCAAATGAGCTAATGTGAATGCAGTTTGAGTCTTTATTGAGCCAAATCTTCTTAACTGAAATATAATTGCAACCGTTCTTCAAGCTTTAAACCCTTCAAGCTTTAGTAATTTTAAACTTCACTCTTTTTAAGCAAATTCTTCATGCTTTATCCATCAAATGCTCTAAACCATGCTTCTTGTCAACAATCTGAAAATACAGCTATAAATACAAAGTATCAATTATTTTAAAGGGAAAATAAGATAAATAAGCGGATAAAATATACACATTTACGTGTATATCATCTCCGATATCAGCCGTGTTTCGTCTCGAGGTTTTAGAGACTTGATCTCGTATCGGGGGAGATCTCAAACTTAATGAGTCTAACTTGGGGGTTCGCTACGGATTTCCATCTTGAGTCTGAAAGTTTATATCGAAACAATCTCGGGGTACATGATATGTTAAAAAAATGATATTCTTATAAAATGATTTTTATTAATGTTATTAAAACATAGTAACTTAAACTTGAATTGCAAATCACTTTATTATTCTTAATTTACGGAAGATCATTCATACTCTGAATCTTAATATGGTTAAAACATAAATATAACACAATGCAAATAGATTAGTGCTTAAAACATATAATCCATGAAAATGAATCATTGTTAGACATAAAACATTAAAAAGATCCAAAACATTAAAAAATACAGCATAAGTAGACTATAAAATACATAATTTCATAGGTAATATGTATGTAAAAAAGAAGAATTTGAAAATCATAATCATTGTAGAACATATATGAACATACAATATGGTCATTTAACATGCAAAATGTAAAATAGAAGGAGATTATCGAAGCTAGATTTGATTTTTTTAATTATTGTTCTGGTTCAGGCACAAAATTAAATCTTAACCAAAAAACAAGATCTTGGATGATATTCTAGTATTTCGTATCGTTCGATTTATCGTTCGATACTGCAATATCTCGGGCGATATATTCGATAGGAGATTTATAGTGATATTTGTTCTTTCCTTTCGGAAGAAGCCCAAAACGAGATCTCGGGAGATATTATCGAGACCTGATATAGTGGACACAGGTTAAAGCATCTAATTCTACACCAATCAAAAGTTTTGGTCCGAACAAGATGCTCAAGGGTAAAATGGACATAAAACAATTCAGAAAAAAATCATAGATGTCCAAAACATTTTAGTTAACCATATTTCAAAATACGAGAATGATAGAACCTCATGTGAGTTAAATAGAATTATTGAATTATCTTATGATCTCCTCTTTTAGTCTTTCTAACCATCTAAGGATGAAGTTATACTCAAATGTAGCTCAGTGCCCAGCATCTCTTGCAAACTCTTTTAGAATCCATTGATAAATAATGATCTCTATCACTTATTATCCCTTTATGCACACCAAGGAATCAAACAATCAATTTCAAATACGAACTGGCTAACTTCGATGATGTTCTAGTAGACTTAACATGTACGAATGTCATGCGTTTGGTCAAGCGATCCACTACCACATGAATGCTATCATAACATTCCTTAGTCTATAGTAGTACATCGATGAAATTTGTAGATACCTGTTTCCATTTCCATTTTATGTCTCTAATGGCTGAAGCAACCCACTTGGCTTTTTCTGCTCAGCTTTCACTAACTATAAATTCATACACTTCGAGATAAACATGCCCACATCACTCTTCATATCTTCCCAGTAGTAAGTGCTTTTCATGTCTTGGTACACCATGTTACCACCAAGGTGAATAGTCAATCTAGAATGATGATACTCACTCAAAACTTAACTCTCGAAGTCCGTTGACATTTAGAACATATAATCTTCCATCTTTTCAAAGCCAACCATCTTGGTCGATCTTGTATCACTTCAGATTCTCGGAATAGACTCTCATCTCAATCTTACCCATAATCCCTACTAATTTAGCATCTCGCTTCTGTCTAGTTCCAATACGTCCGATGAGAGTATGTCTGATGCATAAACTTGCCAACATTTCAAGATCTAACTCACAACGAGACCTGATATTAAACTCAATAGATAGTTTAGTTGTTTCCACTTTGGAACCATAGGTCCAAGTCCAACATGAATTCTACTTAATGGATCCTCTATTTCATTGCCCTTTCCCAAAATATATGAAATAGTAAAACCATATGAGGCTAAAATCTCTAACTACCTTTGCTACTAAAGGCTAAGACACTTTTGACAGATGAGGTACTTCAATGATGTATGATAAATAAGTAGCTCAAATATTTCTCACAACGAGCAATGCCTCTATATCTTCAGAGAAAAGTTGATCGTCAGAGACTCCAAATCATGAGTAAGGTAATTTCTTTTGTGCGATTTTAGCTGTTGACTAGGATGAGCGACAACCCTCCCTCTTTACTAGTAACAACCCACACTTTACTAAGCCCAAATTTCGACAAAAATTGAAACTCGATCACATCCAAGCATGAAGCGTGTAAATACGGTACATGCAAATAAATGGGCCTGAGTATAATTAGAGTACGATAAAAATATAACTCACAGCGGAAACAAAAATAGGATAGACTAGTATTAACACAAGTAACTACCTTATCAAAATGAGTCACCATGTCAATACTGAGAATGAGAGAGAACGAGAAACGAAAGCTAAACTAAGACACTTGTGTGAACCCGACCTTCTCTTGGAAACTTAGGTGGTTGTAATGAGAAGGGTGTCAGAACAACAAGTTCTGGTGAACAAGAAAAGTACAACACAGCTTACAATACACAGATGTACCCCGTTTGGTTCAACCCGAGGTATATGCCTACAAAGGCTAGTAATTCTAACCCAACCTTGTAAACATTTAAACAGGGCTCATACTATCTTAACTACCCTTCCCACAGTAGTATTCCCAAATATATTTATAGCAATATAGAATGTTTACGCATCCATTTATGAAGCCTTTAAACCAATTATTTAAGCCGAGAAGTGAACTCCTAATCACAGAGTTTATTTGCTCAAGCGTGTACACTTATCCACTTAATGCATCACTATCGGTGATATATAGGATGGATTCTCCCAACCACTTGAGACCCTAGGCGGACCTGTTGGTCATTTACTACCTCTCGATGATTTACTCAACGTTATTATAAACTAGAGGACACTAGTTATAGGATCTTACTAATCAAAGCTTCTGTCGTTCATGCATATAAACCAATCCCCCGCATAAGGTGAAAGATGGTATCTCATCGCTTAAGATCGATAGGACTAGGTAGACGATATCTCGCAATTTATGACCATCCTATTGACGGAATCTCCTTGTACCATCTAGCTAACCTTATTGGATAATCTCCTTAGATGCTTAATACTTTTTGTTGAATAGGTAGCCTTATGGAATAACCATATCGGACGTTTTTGAATCCAGGTTTAGGTAGTACACCAATTAAGACCCTTAACTAGATGACCTATTCCCAGGTGGACTCCTCGACCCAAAGCCACTTAAGACCCAAGGAAGCGGACTATTCACGAAGATTATCAAGCTTGTACCCAGCTAGCCTTTAATGCTTCTGTTTATGAGATGTGGGATACGTGATCGCTTAATACATTTTTATAGGTGGATCTAACCACTTAAGACCTTAATTCCAAAGCAGGCATGTTATTGAGTAATTTCTGTTTAGTTTCATTTTACCGAAATGCTTTATATACACAACTAATTATCATCACGGGTACCTGTGGTTAATGACATTTCACATCAATAACCTACTAAGTCCAATTCGAACCTTTAATTATAGGTTCTAGATTAATTAGCATAAGATAAGGAAAGTTATATCCTTCTTAACCTAGGATATTTATTTAATTATTTTCCTAATTGGACTTAGCAGTTAAAACGACAATCAACACTTATTACTCCCCTTTTTATTTCATTTATTTCTGTTTCATAGGGTTATTGCCATTTATGACCATAACAGTCATATTTTCCTAAGGTAATAATTAATCTTTAAATTCCTTTTATTCCCATTGATTATAATTAATGTCACTTATGAACCTAATGGTCATGATTCCCTAAGACATTAATTTTCCTTAATTGTGTCCCGAAATATCTATTTGTTGTACCCCAATAGACATTACTAATTTACTTATTTATTTATTGCCTATTTTATATGTATGTGTGTGTATATATACACACACACATATGCACAAAACCCCTCACACTGACCTGACCACTTGTCGATTTAAATTTTCCAGGAGGTTTCAAGACTTCTACCACAAGTTGAGCTTAACCTCGTGTCTTAGTGCAGTTATAATTTAATTCCCCAATTGAGGTTTACAACATTTATCCTAGCCAATTTATAATTTGTAACCATTAGGCTCAACTGCCTAATTAATTTTTCTTTCCTCGGTCAGTATCCATTACGATGGTTATTTATTTATGACCCTAATTATAGCAATCAATTACACTAATTGCTACAATGGTCACCACAAATATATTCATTTAATATGGACTACATGTACATGTATAATTCTATAAAAATGAATTTCATTCAAACATTCATTAATATATATCGTTGTTAACGTATGTTCGGATGGACAATGTATATATATTCATGTCAATATTTTCGCGCAGTTAACGTAGTTATTTCTTTTATTATTATTGTCGTTAAGTTTAATAATTTGGTTCAACTAATAATTAAACATCCCCTTTTGTATTCAATCTTGCAATAAGGTTTTAAATCTTACAAAAAGACCATTAACTACAGTTTTTGTAAACTATGCCTGAATATTGGAATAAACACATTTCAAACCACAAGAAATATATATTATGTATGTTTTGGAATAGTTGATGTAAACTACGCACAAATATATATATTTATATTTATACGTAAATTTATACAAATTTCCCCTTTTTCAATACTTGACTTATTTCTTAGTGGTTTCAAATAATGTCTTTTTATTTAAAAAGAATATAAAGGCACAAATTATAATAACTAAGTTAAACCCCAACAAAATTGAGTACAAACAGATTTGTATCCTTTTAATCAAAATTACGTAGTTTACCGTTTAACACTAAAACTAGAGATCTGGAATAAAACTACATCTTAACAGTGTTTTATGGGATTGATTTCCAAATCTACAGTGTTTTCAATAATCCCAATACATTCTCAAGCACAATTGTAGGCAATATGTAAAAAAAAATAAGTAAGCCTAAAAACAATATTATTAAAAACCACAAATCTCTACTTTAAGGTTTTTCACAACATTTATAAGTAGATCTGGTGGGTATCATTTCAGATTTAACAATGTTATGAACAGATCTAATAAATGTTAGGCATATATCTAAGATTTAGTACAGACAAAATAGATATGCTATTGTAACTTTGTATGTAAATTTCCCACTCACCTAAAAGCATCCAAATCTGAATAATCTTTTAGGCTTACTATCCGCAAATTTTTACAGATCTACAATTATTCTGAAAAGGGGATACTTCCATATATGTAGATTTGCAAGAAAACAAGAAGAGAGGGAGAATCTGATGAAGAATAGCTTAGCCACCAATTCTTATCCTCTTCCAATTAATCTGACAATCCCTTTCAAATCCATATGATAAGAACTTATTTGAAGAAAAAGGGAAATATCATAGCTTCAATGTTACATGTAGATTTTTGTGGAAAAGAATGAGGCCTTACTCCTTTATTTATAGGAATGGAATTGGCCATGAACCGTTAGATTTATTTGAACTAACATCCGTCCATTCATTTATTAATATAAAATAAAGTAAACTCATTAACCCTAACCGTCACTAGGCGTTCTGGCACCCAGTAGGTCGTCCACTAGGGTCGACCACCTGGGTTGCTAATCGCCCAGTGAACGCGGTTAAATTTGGTATAAAATATATATTTATTATAGTTTATTTATTTTATGTCCATTATCGTATTTCATCCGTAACTTTTTCATACGGACTCCGCTCGCGAAATTGCAAACAGAAAGTTGACTAGAATTCCGAGACGAACACAACGGTTAAAGTTTCGTGGTCAAATTCCATCATTTGCAGAAATTTATATTTTTGAAACCTAATTAATTAACTATTTTATTTATTGTCATAATTCCGGAGTGTTACATCTACATCAAAATAGCACTAAGACAAGTACCATAACTATCTGTATACACAGTCATCTCTTCGTTCCCACTAGGAATAACCAATACTCGTGCACTTGAAAAACTCTCTTCCATAACCATAAAAGCATACTTGCACTATGCATCCTAATCAACTAGACTAAGGAAACTCCGAATGTCCGTAGCATTCTTAGGTCAATTCCAATCTTGGATTGATTCTATCTTCACAGGACCCACTGCTATCCCTTGTTCGGATACTACATGATCCATGAATCTCATATTTTCCTTCTAGAAGTGACACCTAGGGAATTTTAACTTCAGCATGTGTCATCTTAACCCATTAAGCACAACTCTCAAGTGTATCTTGTGTTCCTCTCTGTCCTAGAGCAGATAAAGATATCATCTATAAAAAAAATCTACGAACTTGTTTAGCTAATCTCTGAATATCCCTATTTATAAGATCTACAAAGTATGTCGGCATGTTAATCAATCCAAACGCCATCACAAACTACTCAAAGAAACCCGACGATGTCTTGAAAGCGATCTCCGATACACTATCACTTGCCACTCTTAATTGGTCAGATACCATAGCCAAATCCACCTGGGAAAACACCTTATCCTCCTACAGTTGATCGAACATGTCATCAAACTTCGGTAATGGATACTTGTTCTTCTTGGTCACTTTATTTGTCTCACAGTTGTCCAGAAATAGTCTCAATGAGCTATTTGCTTTCTTCGCAAGCACAGCCGGTGCACCCCATTCGCGCACGCTCCTCCCATTGAATCCTTTCCTCAGTAAGTCTCTAACTTGTACCTCTTGCTCCCTCTGATACCTAAGCATCATCCACCACAAAGGCATAATAATAGTCTGGCTCCATCCAATTAATTGATCGTAAAACCAATCTCTCGATGCGGTAGCAACCCAGTTATTTCCTCTAGTACATCTGGATACTCGCTAAAAAGCAGCACAGATGAGAACCCTTTGTGTGGAGTCCCAAGCGAATATAAAAGTTGACCATTACACTGTCCCTTGGTAAACAGTCAATCAAAATTACTTTCCTCTCCACCTTTTCCACTTTAATCCTCTCATAATCCAAAATAGTCCTATACTTCCTAAGCCATTCCATTCATAAAGTAATCCCGAACCTTGCAAAGTTCAAGAAAAACAGTGACAAATAGAGGAGCATCCACGACTTGATAAAACAAGACCATGATAAGTCATACAAAGATTAGTAGACCCTTCTACTAGGTTAGTCACAATCACAGACTTATCAATAATCTCAGGGTGCAAGTCTAAAATTAGACCAAATCCCCACTGATAAAAGAATGTGTAGCTTCGGTATTAAATAAAACTCTAACAGAAATGTCTATGATAGAAAGCATACCTTGCACTATGAAAATCTTTCCATTTTCCTTGGTAGTAGGCGCATTTGACGATTTTGGAATGCGTCCAGAGCATAGGATATCACTACTTGTTTGTCCTTCCCAAGCTCTGGACAATCCTTTTTAGATGTCACATCTTATTGCAGTTATAACACTTCTTCTCAACTTTATTTTCCCTGCACTTGTTAGCAAAGTCACCCTTCTTGTTACAATTAAAGCAGTCAACCTCACACGTGTCCTTCTTATTAGGCCCACTCTTTCATACTATTGTTGCTTCTATTTCCAGTTCAACCTTTTTTTTACCTTCACCGCTCTGTTGCGGCTTCAATTCCTGAGCAACATCTGCAACAACCTGCGGAAATTTTGACATCTGAAATATGAATTTAATTGAAGATTTAATTATTAATAATTAATTTTTATTTTGATACTGGGGTTAGAAATTTTAAATTTAATATATGTTGTTTTGAGTTAAACTAAATTAAATATTTAATTTTGAATGGGTGATTGGAATCAAATATATATTGTAGAATATTTGAATTGAATCTGGTTGGATATTTGGACATTTGAATCGAATTTGAAATTTGATTGGAAATATAAATGGTTAAATTTGAAAATAAACGTAGTGGGCGTTAAATAAACTAGAGATTTTTTGTTAAAATATATTGGAATTTGGCTTGGATATGTTGGTATTTGTATATAAAGGAACCGAAACGTAACATTTCAAATTTGAACACGAACGAAGTTGTTGTTGAACAAACAAAATAAAATCGGTGAACTGATAAATAATAAACTGACATATTTGGAATACAAGTAAACTAATTTTATTTGATTCAGGACGTGAAGGCGAAATGTTATGTATAATTTTTGTCGTGTTTTGAGATGTATTGACGAAACGAATTTTGAGCGTTCGATGACCGTTTATGGTAGAAGTTATTTTAAACGAATAAAACCCAATCCAGATGTATCTACACCCAATCCAGATGTATCTACACCGACCTACTTTTTGATTATCACGACTGCTATATAACCTATTAACGCGACATCATCTTTATCCCCTTACTTTTCTTCTACAAAAATCAGCATGGTTTCTCATTTCTTCAGCAGCCAAATCCTTTCTTTCTTTTTAATTCAAATGGCATCTTCCCTAAATCTGAAATTTCACTCCTTTCCCCTTTTAATTCCTTCTACCAACTAAAATCATTCTTCCCAATATCAATGATAATCACCTCCTCCTCAAATCGAAATTTGCCACCACTGATCGAGTCCTTGTTGGCCATCATCACCGCCTTCACCAGCTCATCACCACCGTCGAGGCACTCACCATCCAAAAGCCAAATTGCCACATTGATGGTCTACCTACACCACCCTCGATTTCTGAGTCTTCAAAAAACGCATCGTTACTACATCGTTATGGTAATAATACTCTTACAATTAATCTTGTTCAAGTTTTTCAAAATTGTTTGGAAATTTGGGCATTTTATTTTTGGTTGTTGATCTCATGAATTTGCTGTGCTATGTTGTGAATTGCTACCCATTGACTACCGTATTTGCACTATAAAGGTTGAATCTGTTCATAGTATTGAGAGTCTGGAATTGTTAAGTCCAACTAGTAAATTGATTAAAAGTGTAGATTATGAATTTGAATTAATCCAAATAATAAATTGGATTGTCGAGTTGAATTTTGATTTAAATTAGTGAACATTGATAATTAGACTGATTTATTATACTGGATTGATTCAGAAAAGATTTCAATTATATTTCTTCACTGATTATTGGTCAACCATAGCTTATTTGCTACCTTTAGAATCAGTTATTAACAACTGGGGACACCACAACATTACTAATAAGAAAATATCTTTGTGATGTGTATGGATAATGGCATATATTTAAAAATCCATTTCCTTCAACTTTACTGTTTGTCCTTGCTGCACTATGGTTATGTCCAAATGTTTGAAATCATTATATAAAGTTGCAGATGCAAAGATAAACTTAACACAATAATTATTATTAGATTTAAGCTAAGAATGCAGTGGAATTTGTGGTGTATATGTACAGTTTGGTTGAACTGGTCAGATGACTACTTTAAATATCATGTGAAATTATTAAGCCTATAAGTTAGGTTTTCAATTCCTGTTTTTAATTCCTGTCTTCATTCCGCACGTCCCTCTTCATCTTAGAAATAAATATTAATATCAATTCATAAATCCTGATATTATGCTCAGAACAATCAGCAGTAAACAATATGAAAGTAGAATGGAAATTGAAGTTGGGCAAATTGAAAGCTATTTCTTTTCGGAAGTATTCAGAATTTAACTGAATGGTTATTTTAATTCTTTTAGTTGTTTTACTATAAAAACTACAGAATTCATTACATGCTTGGCCACCTGGGTATTACAATAGTTTAGGTACTGTTTAATATACCGATTTGATGTCCAAACTACTTGATATTTGAATGGTTGTGTTAATTTCTTTGAACTTGTTGATCATATTCTGATGTACCTTGGGTATCTGGAAGCTAATTGTGTTTAATGCTAATCATTTCTCGCAATAACCTACCTGTTTAATGCAAATCATTTATTTCAATAATATATATCACTATGTCATAAAAATCTGGATATACTAACCCATACCCTTCTGTCATGTGCATTTCGAAATGCATTAGTAATTAGATAATAATAGTAACTACATGGGCACACTAGATACCTTGGTCTTCTATTCAGGCCTGTTTGAGAAAAACTGGAGTGTACATCTAGTATGTCCACCATGCCTTAGTTTATGAAATAGGAAACACTCACATTTACCTTGTTGAGTTACCTGTAATTTTAGCATATGGGTTTTGCTTTCCATGCTTATGATTCGCTGTCCAATGACCTGGCGCTGACTTGCTGGCATGCACCACTGTGCACTGTCATGTTGGTCTACTGTTTTCACTAGTTTTGTTGCTAGTGTTGCCTAAACTGTTGCCCTTGCTGCAATGTACTTGATGTACCCTTCTAATGTTGTAATGACCCGCATTTGCAGAGGTATTATAATTAATTTATTTAATTATATAAATAGAGATATAGTGAATTAAATGGTGGCTTAATTAAATAATGGTGAATATTTAATTAAAATAATAAATTAAATAATATATTTACTTCTGAAATAATCAGAATTGGCTGAAATGGCGATATGGTGTGAACTGGATCATCTGTGATATTTAATTCAGCTTGGAATTGAATTTGAATAACGAATATATTATATAAACGACAGTCTGAACATAGAGTTATAATATAATTAAAATCGAGCTCGAAATGGCACTGCAGTTCGAAAATTGGCGATTCGAACTTCAACTGAATGTACAGGATTCGTTTTAAGCCGGATTTCTGTGAAACAAGAAACGTGTGGAGCTGGTGGAGTATATCTTTCTAGTGGAAGAGAAAAATCTGGATTTCGTCTTGTAGATTTTGATTTATGTCCAAATCAAATTTTAGAAAAATCGCTGTGGAATTCCTTTAAAATTTATAAAGGAATTATTTATATTTTAAAAAAGGAAATTCAATATAAATCAAATATCGGCTTAACCCAGAAGTGAATATCGAGTTAGAAATTCATATAGAAATATTCTAGAGCTGTATGGTATTCCACTGTGAATATACATACGATAGTATAAATTTATTTATATTTAATTTAATTATATTTAACTATATATATATATTTAAATGGGTCATTCAGAGCTGTAAAAATAAGCCACTTTTGCAAACAAAGTCGGAATTCGACGAAACCAGTTTCGTTGGGACCGTAATGTCGAACTGTAGCTGCATGCCAATTTTCAAGATTTTAGGATATCGTGTGTGATCACACGAATTTTTAGAAGGCAATAATGAATTAACAAAAAGGAATATACTGAGAATATGCCACTTTCACCTTATAAATACCCCCTTAACCCTTAAAAACCTAATTCCCTCTCCTCTCAAGTCACCACAGAAATTTTCTAGCCGTCATTTTCTTCTGGAAAATAAAAATGAGAGAGAAAAATCAAAACAAAATTATGTAAAAGCTTATAAATCTCAAAACCCATATGTTCATGATCCTTGTAAGGTGCTCTACACTCTGGTATGCTTTTTCAGTTGTTCGAATCTCGTTCCTTCCTGTAACGACCCAGAAAATCTGAACCAATTTAAAAATTTTAAATTGGCTAAAATAGTGGATTTTAAATATTTAAAATAAATATTTTAAATAATAGTAATGAAAAGTGAGTTTGAATCGACGTTTGAAAACGAATATAATTAATTCTAATTATAAACAAGGCCTGAAAATGCGCTGCAGTTTCAAAATTTGAATTCAAACTTTATCGGACTGTACCGGGTGCAAAACAAAACGGATTTGAGTGAAACCAAAAATATATAAATCTGTTAGTGAATACCTTTCTAACGAATCTAAAAAATCGAAGTTTCATAGCGGAAAGCAGAAGTTATGGCCAAATGAATTTTCACAAAGGTCGCTATGGAATTTATATAGCCCGTGAAATTGGCCATTTTGCAAACGACCTCGGAATTTGACGAAACCACTTTGGTTGGATCCGGGATGTGAAGTTATTGCTAGGTTTCAAATTCCATAATTTTTGAAGCTAGTATGTGAGCGTGGCAAAGGAAAAAATGTTTTGGTCAATTAAAGTTAAATTGGATCGACCAGAAATGGGCCTTTTTACAAACGGTCTCAGAATTCGACGAAACCAGTTTTGTTGGGACCGTATCGTCAAAACATAGCTAGATTTATTTTTCTGAAATTTTTCGAATCAGTTTGTGGCCCTGGTAAATTTAAATGTACGTTCAAACTAAATATTGAATGTTATATATTTTAATTTGAAGGAAAACTGACTGAAACAGTCGAATGGGCCTACGAAACATATCCCATTATGTTCGGAATGGGGGTAAAACGCTAGGGACGACAGTCGTTGGGTTTGGATTGGTGTTCGTGGGTGGAAGAGGGTATTTTAGAGATTTTAAAATATATAAATAAATAAAAAAAATTCATTGGTCAGAAAACATATTCTCTCTCCCCGAAATATCGCGACGAACGACGGGAACACGTTCATCACTTCCCGTTCATTTTCTGATCAATCCACGCAAAATTAGCCCTTCCTCCAGTTGAGGATTTTGTAGAGCTCCTCGAGATCTTCAAATCCATATAAAGTTTGGAATTTTTCGTGGCCTGTGGAGTGAGAATCGAGCTCAGGAAGTTTGGGTGTTTTCGCCGCCGCCCCGCCTCCTACAGACGATCGAACGCCTCCCCCCTCCAGGTGCCAGCTAGCCTCTCCTCCCCCCTCGACCTCGCGCAACCCGATCGTGAAACCGTTACTCCGTTTGATCGCAAATTCAAAACCTAGTTTTGAACGATTTCTGAAAGGTACGGCTTGTTTTATTTTCAACTGTTTTAACACCTTTAAACCGTTGCAAACTTTGAAAAATCATATCTTTTTCGTGTGTTGATGAAATTCAGTGAAACAAGAGACAGTGGACTCGTGTGGACGTCTTCTACCTTCTAGAAGAGACCGCATATTTTTCAGAGCCTTCTGCTATTTTTGGTGGGGTGGAACCCAATGTGAGATTTCTAATTTATAAACGATATGGAAAACGATGATGTATAAATTATATAGTCGATGTATGAGTTATATAAGCGTTGTACACCTCTTGTATAAGCGTTGTATAAGTTGTACGTTCGATGTATAAGTTATATATGCGTTGTAAAAATTATATATGTGTTGAAATAGAAGTGAAGTGCTATATATATATATATATATATATATATATATATATATACGCCCCTCGTCCACAAACCATGGACGATATTTATTGGTTGTGATTGGTGTGAAAATTGATTGATAGCGAATGGTTGATTGGAATTGTTTGTGGTTGATATTGATTGATTGTGGTTGAGAAATACCCGTTTGTGGTTGAGAAATATTTGGTTGAAACCACATAGGATTAGTTTGTGGAAATGAAATATATATACATGCCGCCTGCGTGCGAACTAGATGCATGATTCCACATTGTCAAAAACCGCGAGGTTTTAAGGTAGAGCGAGGAGCCGTACTAGGGACGGTCCCGGTTTTAACTACCCTGCCGTTATGCTGCCGAAATTTTGAATAATATTCATGTGTTTGAATTATTTTCATTTGTTGAAACTATATTTATTCGTTGAATAGAAAGCCTTCACGTGTTGAGTCGATATTCATTCGTTGGATAGAAATTCTTGTATTGAATGGTGTTCTTGTTTTAAATATAAAAATCACATTTTTATCTATATATATAAACTATAGAAAACCTTCATGTGTTGAATCGATATTCATTCGTTGAATAGAAATTCATGTGTTGAATGGTGTTCGTGTTTTAAATATAAAAATCACATTTTCATCTATATATATAAACTATAGAAGACCTTCATGTGTTGAATCGATATTCATTCGTTGAATAGAAATTCATGTGTTGAATGGTGTTCGTGTTTTAAATATAAAAATCACTTTTTTATCTATATATATATAAACTATAGAAAACCTTCATGTGTTGAATCGATATTCATTCGTTGAATTGAAATTCATGTGTTGAATGGTAATCATATTTTGAAATAAATTGTTTTATAATAAAAATCACATTTTTATCATCTATATGAACTATATTAAATAATCTTGTTTTGAAAGAAATTGTTTTATAATAAAAATCCTATTTTTATTACCTATATGAACTATATAAAATAATAGTGTTTTGAAATGAAATGTTTTACAATAAAAATCACATTTTTATTATATATATGAATTGTTAAATATAGTGAAGTGCTGAAATAGAAGACAGTTAGATAAAAATATCATTTTTATCAAATGTATGAAAAGAATATAGCTTTGAAATCGAAGAATCGATATATATATATAAATAGAATTAAAATATATCGAATAACGAAGCTGCAGTTCATATTTTGTAACCGTGATTTCAAACGATTATACCAGGAGATCCGACCATCGGATTTTCCTGAAATCGCAACCGTTGGGTTCGATTTGTAAATATCTTTCCAACGGCACCAACTTTGTAAAAATCCAACTGTTGGATTTTCTGGAATGTTTAATTCAAATATGAAGAAAAACAGCGCCAGAATCGATTATATTTATATATATATATATATATAAATATAATTATATTTAATCGAATAACGACGCCGCAGTTCGTATTTTGAAATCGAAACTTCAAACGATTATACCAGGAGATCCGACAGTCGGATTTTCCCGAAACTGGAACCATTGGATTCGTTTTGAAAAGATCTTTCTAACGATGTAAATATTATGAAGATCCAACGGTTAGATTTTCAGATATGTGTAAATCAAATCTGGAAAAAAACAGCGCCACGGCCGCGTTATGGCCCGAAGCGTCGTTTTGAATAAATTGGCTATTTTAAAATAAATAAAAATAGCGATAAATCATTATAAAATATTATAAACGATATGTATGTGAAATTTAGATACTAACTGAAGGTTGGCTAAGTCGAATGTTTTCTGGGTGTTGATCTGATGTTGGTTTCGGCCTTCGGGGTTAATATTTGGGAAATCGTTCTCTTACTGATTGACGGTTAGTGACTAATGAATTGAAATGATGCGTATGTATGTTAGTGTTGCACTTGTTTATTATATACGCGAGTTGCTTAGAAAGACCGGGTTTATCCCATTCTGAATAACTGAATCGACGATAAGAAATCGAAGATGAAGACGATGGTCGAAGACCGAAGATCTTCACCTCATTTGGATGGTAACCGAGGTCCAGATTGGGAGGCATCCCCAAATATGGATAATGAGTGGTGATCGTCCAGACGTACGTGGTGATCAATGGGTTTGCGAGGTATATAGTGCCTCCGGTTTCGTTCCGACCCAGAACGGACTTGTAAATGAATTGTATGTCTGACATTGGAATTTATTCTATGTGATTGATAGCCATCAGTTACACGGTGTGAATTGCCTGTGTGGCATGCTAAGATGCAGTTATCAGGGCTTCTGTTGAAAAGTAAAGTCTTGTGATTGATGATCAAAGCACCGCCTGTGTGGCGTAGCTTTGTGTATAACGTGAATTCGCGAGCCTCACACCCCGGTATGAACCAGAAACGGGATAAGGACCTCAGGGATGGCATGCGTTTCCTTCTAGCTAGGAGTTGTGTCAGTGTTTTTACATGGCCTGACATTTTACTTATGTGGTTGTTACTGTTGCGAGGCGCCTCAGTTTGATCGGACGATCCGGGTCCGATGGAGTCATTCGTTGGCTCACTTACGCCCCAAAGGGCGGGGAAACGTAGTGCTCAGGAATTTTAATCCACATCGGTGGACCGACCCTGTCGCTCCAAGGGTCGATGCGTTCTGATCCTGAGACACGGGCTAGAGCGTCTCGAATTCGGTAAGGACTATCTTTTGCCTTGGTTCATGACGGAAATCCAATTTCCAAATACGTGACCGTGCGGTTTTGATTGTATACCTATATTTGGCGACAGTGGCATGGGACGCTCATGTCGTCTATGATTGATAGTTATGATTTGAAATTGTTTTTGAAACATATAAACACTAGTAGTAATATCAAATGCTTTTGTTTTATTCGTATCAAGCATATATTGGCCAATATAAGGTAAAAACTCTATCCTCCGGTTTGCGTTGCATTGTGTGATGGGAACTGAGTCTTATAACGGCTTCATTTTTATAAAAAACATTGCGATGTTTAAAAGAAAGATTTGTTTTTAAAGCACTGGAAATCCAATGGAGTAAACCCGTTCCACGAAAGTGGCGTGGTCCTGTGATTAGCCATATTATAAATGTGTTGAGTAGATTTCTCATACCAGTCCCATGACTGACTCGTAGTTTGTTTCACTTTCAAACTCGGGTGCCCCATTTTCTACACGGGCAGCCTTGTATTCAGGTTTAGCTGGCTCTTTCTGGATAGCTGGAGCTGAAGATGGATTCTATTATTTATCTCTTTTTATGCTGTTCAGCTCCTATTGTACATATTTTGTTTTTTTTCTGCTGTAGACATTTATGTATAGCTGAACTGTATTTGTACTAAGTATGATCCTGTATACTGTGTAACTCTGATGATTACGTTTATCCAGTTTATTCTATTGTACATTATCTAGTGTATTTATTTAATTCTGTTCTGCTATTATCTGTTTCTGTGTTATATTCCAAAGATTACCCTTGTCACCGTCAGTACGGGATTTGGGGTCGTCACAACGTGGTATCGGAGCTTTGGTTAAGCTTAGTTCTGGAATATAACATATTAACGAACTCGTCAGAAATAGAACCAGTAGTGTTCTAGGAAGGGAAACTCACTACAGATAGGATCAGTAATATCCTAGTATGAGAAGCAGAATGAAATACACACCAATAGACACATTTACATTTGAAGTATATGTTTCTATGTTTTAAAATATCTTTTCTGTGACCTGACACTTGATCTGCTATTTTCAGAAGTACTAGGAAAATGAGTGTCAGAAACAGAAGGAATGCAGAACCGGATATTGAGGCCCTATTAATCAAATATCGAAATATGGGTGTTCAGAGGGGTTTTGAATAAATTTGTTCTGGTTTTCATTGACGATATTCTAATCTTCTCTAAATCAAAGGTCGAACATGAAAAACATTTGGAACAGGTTCTGGAAATCCTCAGAAGGAATGTATTAAAAGCCAAACTATCCAAATGTATATTCTGGCAAGAAGAAGTAAAATTTCTGGGCCACGTTGTATCGAAAGAAGGAATTGCTGTGGATCCAAGTAAAATCACAGCTATTCAAAACTGGAAACAGCCCAGTACCCCTACAGAAGTCTGCAGTTTTCTCGGATTGGCTAGTTATTACCGGAAGTTTGTTAAAAACTTTTTGAAGATATCTGGTCACTTAACGAAGCTTACAAAGAAGCACTCTAAATTCAAATGGACTCCAGAAAGTGAAGAGGCTTTTGAAGAGCTAAAGTTAAGATTAACGACTGGTCCAGTGTTAACCATCATCGATGGAAATCAGGATTTGAAAGTCTGGACTGATGCTTCTAGAGAAGGCCTTGGTGCAGTTTTAATGCAAAGGGGCCAAGTGATTGCTTATGCTAGCCGTCAACTGAAGCCGCACGAGAAAAACTATGTAACTCATGATCTTGAGTTGTTAGCTATCATATTCTCTTTGAAAATCTGGAGACACTATCTTTTGGGTGACAAATTCGAACTGTATACAGACCATCAGTCGTTAAAGTATCTGTTCACTCAAAAAGACCTGAATCTGAGGCAGCAACGTTGGCTAGAGTTCCTTGCAGCATATGATTTTGAAATTCTATACACTCCAGGGAAAGCCAATATCGTGGCCGATGCGTTAAGCCGAAAGAATGAAATGATCGCCAGTTTTATCATTGCGACTTCTTTGATTGACAAGATATCGGCTCTCCAAAAAGACGACCAATTTATTAAAGGAATGAGTCAGCGAATTCGTGAAGGCAATGCTTCGGATTTCCATCTCGACAGCGAAGGGATTCTGAGGTTAGAAGGACGAATTTGTGTTCCAGAAATTCCTGAACTCAGAAGAGATGTGCTTGATGAATGCCACAAATCTAAGCTCAGTATCCATCCGGGTGTGAGTAAAATGTATAACGATATCAAGCGAACATTCTGGTGGAAGTCATTAAAGAGAGACATCTCGATATATGTTAGTCGATGCCCTACTTGCCAGCTAGTCAAAAGCGACCAACAGAAACTGGCTGGATTGTTACAACCGCTAGACGTTCCTGGTTGGAAGTGGGAACATATTTCCATGGACTTCATTGATGGTTTTCCCAGAACCAGAAAAGGGAATGACAGTATATGGGTGATCGTAGATCGCTTCACGAAGACCGCCCATTTCATACCTGTCAGATCAAACAGAACTGCTCAGAGTCTGGCGCAGATATATTTCAAGGAAATAGTTAGACTACATGGAGTGCCGCTCAGTATAGTCAGTGATAGAGATACAATATTTACTAGTAAATTCTGGGAGGCATTTCAAGTAGAGCTGGGAACAAAGCTGAATCTAAGCACCGCCTATCATCCTCAGACGGATGGTCAAACTGAGAGGGTGAATCGTATTTTAGAAGATCTATTACGGGCTTGTGTTCTAGATTTTGGTGGATCATGGGAAGACCATCTGTATTTGGATGAATTCTCATATAATAACAGCTACCAGGCGAGCCTGACAATGTCGCCATTCGAAGCATTATATGGTAGACCGTGCCGATCTCCTGCTTGTTGGGTCGAACCCGGTAATAGACTTGTATTAGGGCCAGATATGATCTGAGAAGCTGCCGACAAAGTCGACTTTATTAAGAAGCGATTACTCGCCGCTCAAAGCCGACAAAAGAGCTATGCCGATAGGAGAAGAAGAGATATATCATTTTCTATTGGCGACTATGTATATTTGAAAGTATCGCCGATGAGAGGAGTTATTCGGTTTGGTAAAACTGGAAAGTTGGCGCCCAAATTCATTGGTCCGTTTCCTATTCTGGAACGGATCGGAACTCTCGCTTATAGGGTTAAATTGCCTGATTGGTTGCCAGGAGTGCATGATGCATTTCATATATCTCAACTTTGAAAGCACGTCCATGATCCAGACTTGATCGTGGAAGAAGCAGCTCAACAGGATATTGAAATTACTCCAGAATTAGCAGCGAGAAGAGAGCCGCTAAAGATCATCGGCAAAGAAACCAAAGAGCTAAGGAACAAGAAGGTTCACTTAGTCAAAGTGCAATGGAGTGGAGATCCGCGAGATTGTACTTGGGAAAATGAGGAGAGCATTCAGAAAGCCTATCCTAGATGCCGAGTGGATATCTCAGATTGACTCCGGTGCAAGGTACATTTACCGTACTTTGCATTGCCAATTAGTTCTCTACTCTGTTGTTACTTTCATTCCATGGATGTGCACTTTTAATTCTATAGTCTGAATGATTTTGAAAGAATATAGAAATTGATTAGTATGTTTTTGAAAAGGTAAAAACAATTTGATTGTTGTTTGTGTTGTGTGATAGTAGATTGGATTAATTAAAATTATTAAAACGATAGTTAATTTAATCAATAATAGAATGAATGGTAGAATTTATTCGATTGAATCACACATTGAACTGATTAGAAAATATATAGAAATATATACATGTGCATATATATGTCTGAACAGGTAAATGGATTAGCTATTGAGTAAAGATTTTATTTGCGTGCCCGACAAATAGGTAAACCTTAATGAGTTGGATGCGAAATATTATTATATCAACTCCTGTGAATGCCATTGGATGCAGAGTGCTGGTTGTTCTGTGTGAAATAATAAACGTCGCCATAGGATAGTAACAATTAATTTTGAACTACATTACATGGCATACTTCTGAAGATAGGCATACTTCATCATATACCACATAAGCATTTGGAGCTTGTGTGACGAGGTGGAAGATTTACCATACAAGCGAGAGGCTTGTATGGCGATGACTATATTTTACAGGTTGAACTGATGACTGTTATGATCATATTAAATTACCAGATTAATAAAAACCCCACACGGGTCTGGAGTTGATAATAACCACGTCTCTCTAGTTACTAGATACGACACATGGACTATTTATTTCCCACACGGGACGAGGTGACGAGGATTTATCCTCTGGAGCATTTGAAATACACACTCCCTCAGGCTTTGACAGGGTGACGAGAATTTATTCTCTGGAGTTATTATCAATACACGCTCCCCTGTAAACACCAGAATATACCACTATAATTATGTGTATGCTTATTAGGATTTATTGGGTACCTAATACGGCCCAATAAATTTCCAAACCTCTCCCCGTACAAACGAGGTTATGGCGAAATTTTTCAAAAATTCCGGGTGTTAGCCAAATTTTGAAGAATTTGAAAATTCTCAGAAACTGAAAAGTTGGAGAATGGAAGCCAGATCGAACGTTGAGTTGATTAATCAAACCACTTTCGACTTTGTTCCTTTTCGGGGACGAAAAGTTTTAAGTGGGGGAGATTGTAACGACCCAGAAAATCTGAACCAATTTAAAAATTTTAAATTGGCTAAAATAGTGGATTTTAAATATTTAAAATAAATATTTTAAATAATCGTAATGAAAAGTGAGTATGAATCGACGTTTGAAAACGAATATAATTAATTCTAATTATAAACAAGGCCTGAAAAGGCGCTGTAGTTTCAAAATTTGAATTCAAACTTTGTCGGACTGTACCGGGTGCAAAACAAAACGGATTTGAGTGAAATCAAAAATATTTAAATCTTTTAGTGAATACCTTTCTAACAAATCTGAAAAATTGAAGTTTCATAGCGGAAAGCAAAAGTTATGGCCAAATGAATTTTCAGAAAGGTCGTTATGGGATTTATATAGCCCGTGAAATTGGCCATTTTGCAAACGACCTCGGAATTCGACGAAACAACTTTTGTTGGATTCGGGATGTGAAGTTATTGCTAGGTTTCAAATTTCATAATTTTTGAAGCTAGTATGTGAGCGTGGCAAAGGAAAACGTGTTTTGGTCAATTATAGTTAAATTGGATCGACCAGAAATGGGCCTTTTTGCAAACGGTCTCAGAATTCGACGAAACTAGTTTTGTTGGGACCGTATCGTCAAAACATAGCTAGATTTATTTTTCTGAAATTTTTCGAATCAGTTTGTGGCCCTGGTAAATTGAAATGTACGTTCAAACTAAATATTGAATGTTATATATTTTAATTTGAAGGAAAACTGACTGAAACAGTCGAATGGGCCTACGAAACATATCCCATTGTTTTCGGAATGGGGGTAAAACGCTAGGGACGACAGTCGTTGGGTTTGGATTGGTGTTCGTGGGTGGAAGAGGGTATTTTAGAGATTTTAAAATATATAAATAAAAAAAAATCATTGGTCAGAAAACATATTCTCTCTCCTCGAAATATCGCGACGAACGACGGAAACACGTTCATCACTTCCCGTTCATTTTCCGATCAATCCACGCAAAATTAGCCCCTCCTCCAGTTGAAGATTTTGTAGAGCTCCTCGAGATCTTCAAATCCATATAAAGTTTGGAATTTTACGTGGCCTATGGAGTGAGAATCGAGCTCAGGAAGTTTGGGTGTTTTCGCCGCCGCCCCGCCTGCTACAGGCGATCGAATGCCTCCCCCCTCCAGGCGCCAGCGCGCCTCTCCTCCCCCTTCGACCTCGCACAACCCGATCGTGAAACTGTTACCCCGTTTGATCGCAAATTCAAAACCTAGTTTTGAACAATTTCTGAAAGGTACGGCTTGTTTTATTTTCAGCTGTTTTAACACCTTTAAACCGTTGCAAACTTTGAAAAATCATATCTTTTTCGTGTGTTGACGAAATTCAGTGAAACAAGAGACAGTGGACTCGTGTGGACGTCTTCTACCTTCTAGAAGAGACGGCATATTTTTCCGAGCCTTCTGCTATTTTTGGTGGGGTGGAACCCAATGTGAGATTTCTAATTTATAAACGATATGGAAAACGATGATGTATAAATTATATAGTCGATGTATGAGTTATATAAGCGTTGTACACCTCTTGTATAAGCATTGTATAAGTTGCACATTCGATGTATAAGTTATATATGCGTTGTAAAAATTATATATGTGTTGAAATTGAAGTGAAATGCTATATATATATATATATATATATATATATATATATATATATATATATATATATATATATATATATGCCTCTCATCCACAAACCATGGATGATATTTATTAATTGTGATTGGTGTGAAAATTGATTGAGAGCGAATGGTTGATTGGAATTGTTTGTGGTTGATATTGATTGATTGTGGTTGAGAAATACCTGTTTGTGGTTGAGAAATATTTGGTTGAAACCACATAGGATTAGTTTGTGGAAATGAAATATATATACATGCCGCCTGCGTGCGAACTAGATGCATGATTCCCCATTGTCAAAAACCGCGAGGTTTTAAGGTAGAGCGAGGAGCCGTACTAGGGACGGTCCCGGTTTTAACTACCGTGCTGTTATGCTGCCGAAATTTTGAATAATATTCATGTGTTTGAATTATTTTCATTTGTTGAAACTATATTTATTCGTTGAATAGAAAGACTTCATGTGTTGAGTCAATATTCATTCGTTGGATAGAAATTCATGTGTTGAATGGTGTTCGTGTTTTAAATATAAAAATCACATTTTTATCTATATATATAAACTATAGAAAACCTTCATGTGTTGAATCGATATTCATTCGTTGAATAGAAATTCATGTGTTGAATGGTGTTCGTGTTTTAAATATATAAATCACATTTTCATATATATATATATATAAACTATAGAAAACCTTCATGTGTTGAATCGATATTCATTCGTTGAATAGAAATTCATGTGTTGAATGGTGTTCATGTTTTAAATATAAAAATCACATTTTTATCTATATATATAAACTATAGAAAACCTTCATGTGTTGAATCGATATTCATTCGTTGAATTGAAATTCATGTGTTGAATGGTATTCATATTTTGAAATAAATTGTTTTATAATAAAAATCACATTTTTATCATCTATATGAACTATATAAAATAATCTTGTTTTGAAAGAAATTGTTTTATAATAAAAATCCTATTTTTATTACCTATATGAACTATATAAAATAATAGTGTTTTGAAATGAATTGTTTTACAATAAAAATCACATTTTTATTATATACATGAATTGTTAAATATAGTGAAGTGCTGAAATAGAGGACAGTTAGATAAAAATATCATTTTTATCAAATGTATGAAAAGAATATAGCTTTGAAATCGAAGAATCAATATATATATATATATAAATAGAATTAAAATATATCGAATAATGAAGCTGTAGTTCGTATTTTGAAACCGTGATTTCAAACGATTATACCGGGAGATCCGACCACCGGATTTTCCTGAAATTGCAACCGTTGGGTTCGCTTTGGAAATATCTTTCCAACGACACCAACTTTGTAAAAATCCAACGGTTGGGTTTTCTGGAATGTTTAATTCAAATCTGAAGAAAAACAGCGCCAGAATCGATTATATTTATATATATATATATAATTATATTTAATCGAATAACGACGCTGCGGTTCGTATTTCGAAATCGAAACTTCAAACGATTATACCGGGAGATCCGACCGTCGGATTTTCCCGAAACTGGAACCGTTGGATTCGTTTTGAAAAGATATTTCTAATGATGTAAATTTTATGAAGATCCAACGGTAATCAAATCTAAAGAAAAACAGCGCCACGGCCGCGTTATGGCCCGAAGCGTCGTTTTGAATAAATTGGCTATTTTAAAATAAATAAAAATAGCGATAAATCGTTATAAAATATTATAAACGATATGGATGTGAAATTTAGATACTAACTGAAGGTTGGCTAAGTCGAATGGATTTCTGGGTGGTTATCTGATGTTGGTTTCGGCCTTCGGGGTTAATATTTGGGATATCGTTCTCTTACTGATTGACGGTTAGTGACTAATGAATTGAAATGATGCGTATGTATGTTAGTGTTGCACTTGTTTATTATATACGCGAGTTGCTCAGAAAGATCGGGTTTATCCCATTCTGAATAGCTGAATCGACGATAAGAAATCGAAGATGAAGACGATGGTCGAAGACCAGAGATCTTCACCTCGTTTGGATGGTAACCGAGGTCCTGATTGGGAGGCATCCCGAAATATGGATAATGAGTGGTGATCGTCCAGACGTACGTGGTGATCAATGGGTTTGCGAGGTATATAGTGCCTCCGGTTTCGTTCCTACCTAGAACGGACTTGTAAATGGATTGTGTGTCTGACATTGGAATTTATTCTATGTGATTGATAACCATCAGTTACACGGTGTGAATTTCCTGTGTGGCATACTAAGATGCAGTGATCAGGGCTTCTGTTGAAAACAAAGTCTTGTGATTGATGATCAAAGCACCGCCTGTGTGGCGTAGCTTTGTGTATAACGTGAATTTGCGAGCCTCACACCCCGGTATGAACCAGAAACGGGATAAGGACCTCAGGGAGGGCATGCGTTTCCTTCTAGCTAGGAGTTGTGTCAGTGTTTTTACACGGCCCGACATTTTACTTATGTGGTTGTTACTGTTGCGAGGCACCTCGGTTTGATCGGACGATCCGGGTCCGATGGAGTCATTCGTTGGCTCACTTACGCCCCATAGGGCGGGGAAACGTAGTGCTCAGGAATTTTAATCCACATCGGTGGACCGGCCTTGTCGCTCCAAGGGTCAATGCGTTTTGATCCTGAGACACGGGCTAGAGCGTCTCGAATTTGGTAAGGACTATCTTTTGCCTTGGTTCATGACGGAAATCCAATTACCAAATACGTGACCGTGCGGTTTTGATTGTATACCTATATTTGGCGACAGTGGCATGGGATGCTCATGTCGTCTATGATTGATAGTTATGATTTGAGATTGTTTTTGAAACATATAAACACTAGTAGTAATATCAAATGCTTTTGTTTTATTCGTATCAAGCATATATTGGCCAATATAAGGTAAAAACTCTATCCTCCGGTTTGCGTTGCATTGTGTGATGGGAACTGAGTCTTATAACGGCTTCATTTTTATAAAAAGCATTGCGATGTTTAAAAGAAAGATTTGTTTTTAAAGCACTGGCAATCCAATGGAGTAAACCCGTTCCACGAAAGTGGCGTGATCCTGTGATTAGCCATATTATAAATGTGTTGAGTAGATTTCTCATACCAGTCCCATGACTGACTCGTAGTTTGTTTCACTTTCAAACTCGGGTGCCCCTTTTTCTACACGGGCAGCCTTGTATTCAGGTTTAGCTGGCTCTTTCTGGATAGCTGGAGCTGAAGATGGATTCTATTATTTATCTCTTTTTATGCTGTTCAGCTCCTATTGTACATATTTTGTTTGTTTTCCGCTGTAGACATTTATGTATAGCTGAACTGTATTTGTACTAAGTATGATCCTGTATACTGTGTAACTCTTATGATTACGTTTATCCAGTGTATTCTATTGTACATTATCTGGTGTATTTATTTAATTCTGCTCTGCTATTATCTGTTTCTGTGTTATATTCCAAAGATTACCCTTGTCACCGTCAGTACGGGATTTGGGGTCGTCACACTTCCGCTGGTTTTCAAACAGCGTCGACTAGGGTTAGCTATATAGTGGATTTGGGGCATCGTTTGAATAAACAAAGTTTGTTATTGGGTTTAGGAGTAGAATTCGACCTTGCTTGCAACCTTTGAAGAGGAATGATGCTAAAAAGTTTCGGTGGGATTCCCTGATGAAATTCGTGCGTACTGTTGACAGACGCAAGGTGGAAGGAACCATCGAGTTCCTCAAATTGATGTTGAGAAGATGGAGAGATTGAAGAGGATGAGGATGGTGAGATTTGTTTTGGGAATGGTGCGTTGTTGGACCTGAGAAGGTCGGTGAATGGCCTGGAATGGAGCAGCATGTAATTTGGGAGAGAAAGGAATTTCAGTGTAGGCTTTTGATGGTGAAGATGGGCCGGTTCCTTTAGAATTGTAAGGCCCGCTTGTTAAATAGTTTAGTTAATTTAATTTTAATGTATATAAACTTCTAAAATGCATAACTCTCTCATATGATATCGAAATTCAGTAAACCAAGATCCGTTGGGATTGTATGGACGGTGGCTACACCATGGAATTGAATGGGAGTGGAGTGGAGCTCGTATAAATTTATGGCGAAATACATTGTTTGATTCAAATCAAATAACAGTTTATCGTTCTTTAACAATGAACTGCCAAAGTGAGTAAATCTCACTAACTCTGACCAGTTTATAATTTCATGTTGTATTTTTAGAACTATTAAATATTGGCTGATTGATTGTGTGTTGACTGTTTGATTGAACTGCTAGTCAGTTAGTTGAATTTCTATATTGATTCTGTTTAACAGAATATACCATATGGAACTGAAAGTAATGTTGATTTTATTTTGTAACATCCGTGGATGCAGGGAAACAAGTTGGAGGAACCCGACTGGATTCCTCAACAGTTATTTTATTGTTTTTCATATATTTTTATATATGATGTGAATTATAATCTGGGGTTGATTATATGTGTTTGGACGATATTGGTCATCGTGATATGATGTGTTAAGTACCATAAAATATTGGAATGGGAAAAGGAGACTTTCAAAGTGATATTGGAAACATAATAGGTATAAATTGGAATATTTATAAATAAGAAATATTTATAAATTGGAATAATTATAAAGTGAATTATTTATTTAGGATAAATAAGATGTTATAAAATGGACTATTTACTTAGAAAATAAATAGGAGATAATAAGTGAGATATTTATTTGTTAAATGAATAGGATATTAAACGAATTATTTATTTAGGAAATGAATAAGTTATGATAAAGGGATATTGACTTAGAAATTGAATAAGTTATAAAAGAGATGTTAAGCAAAATAAATGGAATAAAGGATTTTCTATTTAGAAAATAAATAGAAGAGTTAATCGAATCGAGTTAATCGAACAGAGTAAATCAAATAGAGTTAAGCAAAATTAGAAACTGACTAGAGATTAGTAAATTGAATAGTTTTCTGAGTATCGATCAGATGTTGGTTTCGACCTTCGGGGTTTATACTTAGAGAATTGTTCTCCTACTGGTTTACAGTCAGGGACTGATAGTTGTGAAATGACAATGATATGTAAAAAAACAATGGAAATGTTTTCCAGTATTAATAACGTATATTTTCTATATATAGAAAATAAGGAAATATATATATATATATATATAGAAATATATATATATATATATGATTGATGATTGATTGATAGTATTTCCATTTGGAAATAATATCGTTGTTTGCACACATGTTTTCATTTGATAGTTAACTCACCGACTATCAAAGTTTTGACCATTTTAACGTTGTTAATATGGAGAGACCGGTTGGATTATTATCCAAAGAACCACTCTGTATTGGCATAAGCGTTGCGAATCATATATGCCAAAGATAATTGAAGACGAAGTAAAGCGTAAGGGCTATTGTATAAGTCTTAGATAACAGTGCCTAAGATGGTTGTACTGAATAGTGCCTTCGATTCATCCTATTCCTGGATGACTTGTATGGACGGATGTCTGACAGAGTATTTCCAGACGATCACGTATATTGATTTCTCCAACCATACCAAGAGTGGAAGCGGAGAAGGAAACTTCTTTTAGCTAACACGTAATGTACTGTTGTAGATGTCAACTAGTGATTTTTGATGGATTTGACGATGTGGCATTCGAAGTGAATTTGGTGTGATGATAAAGCGTAGCTTCTAGCCTCACATCCGGTAAATGACAGAAATCGGGCAGGCAGCATGGCTAAGTCGGTCGCTCCGAAGTAGGGTGTATAATCACCTAATCTAAAGTTTCATTTACTTCTAAAAATACATTGTTGATGCTGTCCCATTCGGGAAACGGTTGCTGATCCCAACCGTTGGTGATATACATTCGATACACTCAAGCGAAATGAGTGGTCGGTCATGTGTGGCTGGGTTGCAAGATGTTCTTGTTGAACCCAGCGTATTTCTTTGTAGAGGCACACTAGCGAAAGGTGGTTCCATACCTTGTCATAGTTGGAAATCCATTACCCAATACGTACTTGCGGTTTTGAATGTATACTATATATGTAGAACGTGAGATGAAAGCGTTTCTGCTTGATGATTATTATATTGTGGTTGATAGACATTATTATAATATCAAAAGGTTTTTGATATAAAGATATTTTGGATTCTCATAAGGGAAAAGCCCGTTCCGTTATACGGCGTGGTCTTATGAGATATCGTTTAATGGCTCAAACTGTTTAAACTATTTTACTCATACCAGTACCATGACTGACCCGGAGTTTATTTTGTTTTGTTTTCCCTAAATTCTTGGGTGTCCAATTTTGTACGGGCAGTAAAGTAGTCGGGATTTACAGATATACTGGAAGAGCTTGGAGCAGGAGGCTTCAGGATTATATATCTATAGTTATTTCCGTTGTGTTGTAAGTGCTGTGTAACACCCCACCTCCTCTAGTGTCACTCAAAAGGGAATGCACTAGTTTTGGAGGAGCGTTATCGAGGTAAACAATCACAGAATTATTACAAGGCAGAACATAAATAAAATAGCGGAAGATTCAAAAGCTAATTTTCATTACTTCAAAAAGAGTCAAAACCTTTTATATTCAAAGTACCAAATAGCCAAAGTCATTATTTTCCATTACAACAAATTCTGTCTTGCATAAACAAAGAAGCATAAACTTAAAACATCAAAAGTAGCTTAATTCCCCAAAGCAGAAAATGAGCCATAGCATAGCCCAAGATCAAACCGTACATGAGCTGAATCAAAAGCAAGAGAAATCCAAGCTAAGTGCAAGGGTTTCCTCCATCAGAACCTGGAGGGGGAGGGAGGGGAAACGGAAGAAAAAGAGGCGAAAGAAAACGGGTCAGTCATAAAGACTGGTAAGTCCAAGTGACTTTCAGCATAATAATAGATAAAGGTAACATGACATGTATAAACTGAAAGTAAACATAAGGATGCTGTCAAGATGGGCAAGATAGACTAAGATAACATGATAAATCAAGTATAAATCAAGTATAGCATCACGTATTCAAGGTTCGCTGCATCAACTGTACTAGAATCCCAAACACATGTATTATATTAATCATGAAATGATTCCTTGGCCCAATATCATTAAATGACCCATTTCTAGGTCCAACGAAATGATTCACTAGTCGATCGGCTCCCTACAAGTTCTAGCTCGTCATGTGTCTGTGTCATACGGCCCTATCACAAATGTTGTCACCTGTGCTAGGTCCACCATAGGGTGTATCAAGCCCTATGGTGCCAACCACCGACACGAATCAAGAATGCACAGTTAAACCTACCAACGCCCAATGCCTGCTTTTTCAACTCCGGACCACGTGCACGACCATAGCCCACCTGAACCTACACTGGCGCACCAACACAGCCGTCGTTCTGGTCGCTTACAATCAGCCCAGTAATCGTGCCCCACCCTGCCTAGTTCCAGGGTACCATGATACATCTAGTGGGTTACTGCTGAAATGGACCGCGTAACTAGGGTTTCCGTCCAGCAGGTTAAGTGTTGTCATTTAAATTCAAGACTTAACCCTTATCAGTCTAGCATGTCAAATTGGCTAAGTGTCATCATTTAAGTTCGTGACTTAGCCCTACAATTCATGTGTCAAGTTGGATAGGTGTTGTTGTTCAAGTTCATGACCTAACCCTACCAATCATGTCTCAAGTTGGTTAAGTGTTGCCTTCCATGTTCATGACTTAACCCTATCATGTGGCATTAATTCATTAATGCACCCCAACCTCTCACATTAGACATGTTGTTGTAGTCACTGGATATGCCGGGCGGTTTCGGGCAGATTTACACCACAACTCAGTCTAACCTCGGGTTTCAAGCGCGATAGGACCAACTACTCACATTGGATCCTATTGTTTACAATCACTGGATTTGCCGGGCGGTTCCGGGCAGATTTACACAGCAAACTCAACCCAACCTCGAGTTGGCCATTTTCAAGTTCATTCCAGTGTCATGTCCATTTTCAAGAATCATGTCAAGTTCGTGTCAAGTTTTCAAGGCAAGATTCATGCCAAGCTTCCTATGATTACCAATTTTTCCCAACGTTACCCCGTCTAAATATTAGGCTAACAATCTTAGCCTAATTTCTCGTCCGCATGATTTTTGACATATAATATTAGGCTAAAAACTTAGCCTAATTTAACGTACGCAAAATTGGCATAAAGCAATTCATTAACATAAACAGACATAGGTGTAAACTTGGCATTATCGGCATAGTCAATATGAACACCGTAGGTGTGTACTTGCAAAATAATCAACATGAATGTCATAGGTGAAATCTTGCAATGTAGACTAAATCAACATACATATATGTGAATTTGCAACATAGAATAGATCAACTTACATATATGTGAACTTGCAAATCAATCACGAGCATATGAATAAGTGTGAACTTGAAATATGACATAGATTTAACATATACACATAAACATGTAAATCTAACATTTGGTCAAATATGTGATATGATTTCACAACCTAAAACTTGCATAACATGATAAACTACACAGCTTGTCATCACGGGTTATACTTCAAGTTCATATACAGATGAATAGACTTGTTCATTAATTCCCAATTCAATATGATAATAAAATAAAACCATAGGCATAGATCAATATCATTCAATTCCACATATAACATAATAAACATTATTCTATTATCAATCTATTTTCAAGGCATAACATAACTAAATTGACTAAAACATCGCTGGCATATAGACCTGATAACATTATTGATCATGAAAAGGTTTGAATAATAATCTAGTTTCAAGAACATGGATAGATCTAAAATAGAAAAATCCCCAAAATCAAGATCCAAGAACAAATAAAGAAAAGGTTTGAATAAAAAATCAAGCTTAGGTCCGATTTCATAGTTATAATCCTAGGCAATAACTTCACGGTCATGAATCTTAGGTGATTAGTCATGATTGTCCTTGTCATAGTTATAGGCAATAGTCTTATATTCACAGTCATAGGCATAGGCATAGTCTTATGTTCACCGTCATAGTCATAGGCATAGTCTTATGTTCACCGTCATAGTCATAGGCATAGTCTTATGTTCACAGTCATAGGCATAGTCATGGTCTTATGTTCACATTCATAGGCATAGTCATAGTCTTATGCCATTAACAATAGTTTCATTGTCGTAGACAATATTCCCAATAGTCAAGATCCAAGAAGAAAACAAGAATAGATATGAATCATACATAAATCAATTCCAATTTAACATGTCCATATTAGATTTATAGTTTTTATCTAGAAGTAACTCGATCTTACAGATCGTGGTCTATGAAATTTAGATGTAGAAGTCAAGTCTAGAAATTAGTCGTTGAATTGTTGAATCGCTGAATCTTGCTTTGATTGTAGAAGCAAATCCCCAATAAGAAATTCCTAGCCGTAGTCTTCAAGAAATAATCTTCACGATTTATTTTAATTTAATCTAATTTAGAGGAAGAAGAAGAAGCCATGATCATCAAGAGTTTGAGCAGCATAAGGTTAGAGAAGAATGGTGTAAAGAGAATGAGGCTAGGAGGCTGTTTATATAGGATTAGGCAGATGAATATGGATAGAAAACGAGATCAGATACATCAGAATGCATCAGGTTCAAAAACCTGGTTCGGGAGGCAGGTCGACCCCCAGGTCGACACTATGGTCGACCTAGTCCCTGGGAGGTCGACACTATGGTCGACCCCCAGGTCGACCTGGTCCATGGGTGGGAATTTTCCTGCCCAGCCTGTTCTGGGGTTTTGAATTCGAATTTGAATTCGAATTTCGAGCTGTTTTTTATTCGGAAAATTTGTGAAACTTCTAGAGGTTATAACTTGGTCATACAGACTCCGATTTTCAAAAACTCGGACTCGATTTCATGCATAATTCCGAGACGAACGCAATGGCGCAACCCGTTTCCCCTGATTCTTATTTTAAAATTTAATTCTTCCTTGATTTATGGTTTTAACATGTTATTAAGATTCGGGTTGTTACATTCTCCCCTCCTCAAAGGATTTCGTGCCCGAAATCTTCAAGTTAAGAAGAATTCATCCTATCATCCAATCAACCATCTACTCAACCATCATCCACAAGCAACCATTGTCCTTAAAAGGTTTCTAATGCTATATGAACATATGCAGAAAGTGTGTGTATATGTTCCTTATCTAATGCAGATGATCAGGCCTGATTGATCTTCTTAATGCAAAATATGTTTAGTGCAATGAGTCCAACATGTATGAAAATAATCCTAATCACATAAACACTATATGTGTGCACAAACATCCATCCATATGCAACATTCACATGATAACACATTCAATTCCATAAACAAGTATAAACACTCATGCATATGCAATATGAAAATGTGTCTGAGCCGATCTAGTGCCTAATGTGTGTTATGCAACCACGAGCAACCACTTGCAACCACTTGCGACCACTTGCGACCACTTGCGACCCCTTGCAACCATTTGCAAACATCAACCATAACATGTTTCAATCACATGTTTACATCCAAAAGGGTTCTACCTAAGGTTCTCAGGATAGGATTGAGAAGATAAGCAAGATAAAACAAAACATCTAGGAGAAGAAGTTAAAGATGTACCCCCCGGAAGGTCCTGCCTGCGGGCCTTGCCCTTGCTTCTTAGGGCAGTTCTTGCTGATATGTCCAGTATCACCACACTAAAAGCATGCTCCCATCTTCACCTTCTTCTTTCTACAATCCTGGACTATATGCCCCTCAATACCACAGAAGTGGCATTTTCTTTTCTCATGTGTCTTGTTATCATTCTTGTTGTTATTGTTCTTGCCTCCTTTCTCCGAGTCTACCTTCTTGTTTGGAGGTTCATTCGCCTTGACCTCCTTCTTGCCATTCTTGTCTTCTTCACTTAAGAGCTCCATGTCTACTAGCTTTTCATAAGTAGCCCCCATAGGTACGTGGGTCATAGCCAAGCTGTGAAGTGGCTCATTCAATCCTTTGACAAAACGGATAGCCTTCTTATGAGGGGTATTTACTAAGTCCAGTCCAAACCGAGCCAGCAGATTGAATTGATTGACGTACTCCTTGACCGTCATACTTCCTTGCTTAAGAGATAAGAATTTTTCTAGCTGTAGACTTCGTTCAGCTTGCGAGAGGAATTTTGTCTCAAACCTTATCCTGAAATCCATCCATGTTTCAATAGGTCTTTCAGCGTTAGTGACTTCCCACCAATAGGAAGCTTCATCTTTGAGCAACCATACTGCCAACTGTACTTTCTGCCTCACCTCGAAGATAACGAACAGATCCTCAGTTTCTTTGAGCCAATTCCTCGCTTCTACGAATGATTCAGTTCCCTTGAAATCCTTTCCTCCCATGGCTCTAAAATCTTTACAGATCTTCAAGAAAGCAATTGCACGAGGAGGGGGTGGAGGAGGAGGAATCGCTGCAGCTGGAGGAGGAATATCTGCTAGGCCTGCATCGTTGGCCCTAGCCTCTAAGTACCTCCTGAACCAGCAAGGTATTGGCACGCCCTCTGGAAAGTTAAGATTCCCAGACATGCTGAAATGAAAAAGAGGAGATTCAAACGAGGAAACAAAGGATAGTGCTGATGGCTTTTGGGGAATAGCCTTTAAATAAAACAAGATTTTTCTTGAAAAATGCTTCATTGTAAACGGTTTTGAAAATAGTTTTAGAAGGTTTTCTAAAAAAAATTGCCCAGTCTGGTAACCTTCTGCTTTGATACCAAATGTAACACCCCACCTCCACTAAGGTCACTCACAAAGGGAATGCACTAGTTTTGGAGGAGCGTTATAGAGGTAAACAATCACAGAATTAATACAGGGCAGAACATAAATAAATCAGCGGAAGATTCAAAAGCTAATTTTCATTACTTCAAAAAGAGTCAAAACCTTTTATATTCAAAGTACCAAATAGCCAAAGTCATTATTTTCCATTACAACAAATTCTGTCTTGCATAAACAAAGAAGCATAAACTTAAAACATCAAAAGTAGCTTAATTCCCCAAAGCAGAAAATGCAGCCATAGTATAGCCCAAGATCAAACCGTACATGAGCTGAATCAAAAGCAAGCGAAATCCAAGCTAAGTGCTAGGGTTTCCTCCCTGAGAACCCGGAGGGGGAGGGGAACGGAAGAAAAAGAGGCGAAAGAAAATGGGTCAGTCATAAAGACTGGTAAGTCCAAGTGACTTTCAGCATAAAAACAGATAAAGGTAACATGACATGTATAAACTGAAAGTAAACATAAGGATGCTGTCAAGATGGGCAAGATAGACTAAGATAACATGATAAATCAAGTATAGCATCACGTATTCAAAGTTCGCTGCATCAACTGTACTAGAATCCCAAACCCATGTCTTGTATTAATCATGAAATGATTCCTTGACCCAATATCATGAAATGATCCATTTCTAGGTCCAACGAAATGATCCACTAGTCGATCGGCTCCCTACAAGTTCTAGCTCGTCATGTGTCTGTGTCATACGGCCCTATCATGAATGTAGTCACCTGTGCTAGGTCCACCATAGGGTGTATCAAGCCTTATGGTGCCAACCACCGACACGAATCAAGAATGCACAGATAAACCTACTGATGCCCAACGCCTGCTTTTTCAACTCCGGACCACGTGCATAACCATAGCCCGCCTGAACCTACACTGGCGCACCAACACAGCCGTCGTTCTGGTCGCTTACAATCAGCCCAGTAATCGTGCCCCACCCTGCCTAGTTCCAGGGTACCATGATACAGTTAGTGGGTTACTGCTGAAATGAACCGCGTAACTAGGGTTTCCATCTAGCAGGTTAAGTGTTGTCATTTAAATTCGAGACTTAACCCTTATCAGTCTAGCATGTCAAATTGGCTAAGTGTCGTCATTTAAGTTCGTGACTTAGCCCTACAATTCACGTGTCAAGTTGGTTAGGTGTTGTCGTTCAAGTTCATGACCTAACCCTACCAATCATGTCTCAAGTTGGTTAAGTGTTGTCTTTCATGTTCATGACCTAACCCTATCATGTGGCACTAATTCATTAATGCACCCCAACCTCTCACATTAGACCTGTTGTTGTGGTCACTGGATATGTCGGGCGGTTCCGGGCAGATTTACACCACAACTCAGTCTAACCTCGGGTTTCAAGCGCGATATGACCAACTACTCACATTGGATCCTATTGTTTACAGTCACTGGATTTGCCGGGCGGTTTCGGGCAGGTTTACACTGCAAACTCAACCCAACCTCGAGTTGACCATTTTCAAGTTCATTCCAGTGTCATGTCCATGTTCAAGATTCATGTCAAGTTTTCCAGGCAAGATTCATGCTAAGCTTCCTATGATTACCAATTTTTCCCAATGTTACCCCATCTAAATATTAGGCTAACAATCTTAGCCTAATTTCTCGTCCGCATGATTTTTGACATATAATATTAGGCTAAAAACTTAGCCTAATTCAACGTACGCAAAATTGGCATAAAGCAGTTCATTAACATAAACATGACATAGGTGTAAACTTGGCATTATCGGCATAGTCAATATGAACACCGTAGGTGTGTACTTACAAAATAATCAACATGAATATCTAGGTGAAATCTTGCAACGTAGACTAAATTAACATACATATATGTGAATTTGCAACATAGACTAGATCAACTTACATATATGTGAACTTGCAAATCAATCACGAGCATATGAATAAGTGTGAACTTGAAATATGACATAGATTTAACATATACACATAAACATGTAGATCTAACATTTGGTCACATATGTGATATGATTTCACAACCTAAAACTTGCATAACATGATAAACTACACAACTTGTCATCACGGGTTATACTTCAAGTTCATATACATATGAATAGACTTGTTCATTAATTCCTAATTCAATATGATAATAAGATAGAACCACAGGCATAGATCAATATCATTCAATTCCACATATAACATAATAAACATTCTTCTATTATCAATCTATTTTCAAGGCATAACATAACTAAATTGACTAAAACATTGCAGGCATATAGATCTGATAACATTATTGATCATGAAAAGGTTTGAATAATAATCTAGTTTCAAGAACATGGATAGATCTAAAACAGAAAAATCCCCAAAATCAAGATCCAAGAACAAATAAAGAAAAGGTCTGAATAGAAAATCAAGCTTAGGTCCGATTTCATAGTTATAATCCTAGGCAATAACTTCACGGCATGAATCTTAGGTGATTAGTCACGATTGTCCTTATCATAGTTATAGGCAATAGTCTTATATTCACAGTCTTAGGCATAGGCATAGTCTTATGTTCACCGTCATAGTCATAGGCATAGTCTTATGTTCACCGTCATAGTCATAGGCACAGGCATAGTCTTATGTTCACAGTCATAGGCATAGTCATGGTCTTATGTTCACAGTCATAGGCGTAGTCATAGTCTTATGCCATTAACAATAGTTTCAACGTCGTAGACAATATTCCCAATAGTCAAGATCCAAGAAGAAAACAAGAATAGATATGAATCATACATAAATCAATTCCAATTTAACGTGCCCATATTAGATTTATAGTTTTTATCTAGAAGTAACTGGAACTTACAGATCGTGGTCCAAGAAATTTAGATGTAGAAGTCAAGTCTTGAAATTAGTCATTGAATTGTTGAATCGCTGAATCTTGCTTTGATTGTAGATGCAAATCTCCAATAAGAAATTCCTAGCCCTAGTCTTCAAGAAATAATCTTCACGATTTATTTTAATTTAATCTAATTTAGAGGAAGAAGAAGAAGCCATGATCATCAAGAGTTTGAGCAGCATAAGGTTAGAGAAGAATGGTGTAAAGAGAATGAGGCTAGGAGGCTATTTATATAGGATTAGGCAGACGAATCTGGACAGAAAACGAGATCAGATACATCAGAATGCATCAGGTTCAAAAACCTGGTTCGGGAGGCAGGTCGACCCCCAGGTCGACACTATAGTCGACCTAGTCCCTGGGAGGTCGACACTATGTTCGATCCCCAGGTCGACCTGGTCCATGGGCGGGAATTTTCCCGCCCAGCCTGTTCTGGGGTTTTGAATTCGAATTTGAATTCGAATTTCGAGCTGTTTTTTATTCTGAAAATTCATGAAACTTGTAGAGGTCATAACTTGGTCATACAGACTCCGATTTTCAAAAACTCGGACTCGATTTCATGCAAAATTCCGAGACGAACGCAATGGCGCAACCCGTTTCCCCTGATTCTTATTTTAAAATTTAATTCTGCCTTGATTTATGGTTTTAATACGTTATTAAGATTCGGGTTGTTACATGCTGTACTTTGATAATGATATGTATATTCAAGTACAGATTTGTATTTTAAAGTTATGTTATGAAATATATTTATTCGTTCCGCTGTGAGATTCGTGTTACTCTGATATTGTGTTCTTCTTCTTCTATTCTAAGTTTCTATCTTATCTTTCCTCACCCTCTAATTTCTTTCATTAACTATTCGGTTATTTTCGATCCTTGGATGTTCGATATGTGTCGTATATCGGATAACCAAGATTACCAAAAATCCGGGTCGTTACAGTTGGTATTAGAGCTTAAGTTAAGTAATTACTTTGGCTATGTGGCGTGACTCAGTTGAGATAGGGTTAGTAATACCCTAGATTGAGTTGAGTGAATATATACGAGTGAACGTATTGACATAAAAATTTGTTATATATTTTGGAGATTCATTGGTTGAGTTGTTTATGGGTTCTGGTCGATCAGTTTGATCCACTGTATCGGTAGGAGTTTATAAACACTCGAATACGATGGGTCGACACGATATGTTTTGAAAAGAGGGTAAATTAAAATAAGTTTACCCAAGGTATATCTTGATATAAGAAGATATATATATATAAATTTTAATATAGTGGACATATTGGTTGTTATTATAATCGAGTAAGATTATAATTAAATGGTTATGTATATAACCAAGTAGAATTCGTACAAGTGTTACGAAATGAATTAAATCTGAAATTTAAAACCAGAAATTGAATTAAAATTCTGGAAAATTGGATAAGTGTTTGTAAATGGATTTGGATTAAAAATAAGGAAAATTTAAGATCCTGGGAGATTTTAAATTGTTTTACAAGCAGTGTGAATTATATTTTGAAATAGATTTCAACGTGGAAATGTTTAGAAATGGTTTTATAGTATTGAACTCACTTCGATCGCTGGAAAATAGATTCTGATGATGAAAACTGCATCATCAGTATTCATTTTCGAGTTGTAAGTGACGAATTACTACCAGAGATACTGTTTTGAATTTGTTTTGGGAAAGACAAGTTGTGTTGAATTTCAAAAAGGAAAATTTTATTTTTGAAAAGAGTAAACTATTTAAAAACTCCTAGGGAAAGACTGTTTGAATTAAAAACAAATTTAACAGAAATTTGTGAAAGCAAATTTGAATTAAAGTAAAACCAGTAAGGTGGTAACTGAGATTGAATTAGAATGATATCAAGACAAATTGGATTGTGAGATTCAAATTTGAAGTGTAATGTGATAATCAAGTTAAGAGTTGGGAATCGAGAAGAAACTCGAGTTAAAATGATATTTGGCTTGGTAAAAAGGTGAATGGTTGTGTTGGAGATGAAAGTGATTTCAGAATTTGATTGGGATAACATTGGTATATGCTGAGTTGATAACATATGGAAGTGATAGAGTTGATATGCCCGACAAAAAGGTACAAGTTTATATTTCATACGGTATGAGATTTTGATAAGCCAAATTGGCAAGCCGCCTAGCTGTTTGATTTTCTTTTGGGTTGGAGATGGCCCAGAGAGGCGAGTTGGAGTTTGACGTATTGACCAGTACAAAGGAGGTGCTGGCGAAATTTTTCGAAGAGTTAAGGCGTTAGAAAATTTTCAGGATTTTTGAAAATTTTCGTTGATAAGAATTAAATAAAATTTTAATTGAAATTAAATTTGTTTAGTTGAGACTGGAGTTAAAGAGGTGAACAAATGAGTTCTAACCAGTTAGTAGGGTCGTTCTCTACCTTAGCAATTTCGAGGACGAAATTATTTTAAGTGGGGAAGATTGTAATGACCCACATTTGCAAAGGTATTATAATTAATTTATTTAATTATATAATTAGTGATATAGTGAATTAAATGGTGGTTTAATTAAATAATGGTGAGTATTTAATTAAAATAATAAGTTAAATAATATATTTAGTTCTGAAATAATTAGAATTGGCTGAAATGGCGATATGGTGTGAACTGGATCATTTGTGATATTTAATTCAGCTTGGAATTGAATTTGAATAACAAATATATTATATAAACGACAGTTTGAACGTAGAGTTATAATATAATTAAAATCAAGCTCGAAATGGCGCTGTAGTTCGAAAATTGGCGATTCGAACTTCAACTGAATGTACAGGATTCATTTTAAGCCAGATTTCTGTGAAACAAGAAATGTGTGGAGCTGGTGGAGTATATCTTTCTAGTGGAAGAGAAAAATATGGACTTCTCGTGTAGATTTTGATTTATGTCCAAATCAAATTTTAGAAAAGTCGCTGTGGAATTCCTTCATAATTTATAAAGGAATTATTTATATTTTAAAAAAGGAAATTCAATATAAATCGAATATTGGGTTAAACCAGAAGTGAATATTGAGTTAGAAATTCATATAGGAATATTCTAGAGCTGTATGGTATTCCGCTGTGAATATATATACGATAATATAAATTTATTTATATTTAATTTAATTATATTTAAATATGTTTATATATTTAAATGGGTCATTCAGAGCTGTAAAAATAAGCCACTTTTGCAAACGAAGTCGGAATTCGATGAAACCAGTTTCGTTGGGACCGTAATGTCGAACTGTAGCTGCATGCCAATTTTTAAGATTTTAGGATATCATGTGTGATCACACGAATTTTTAGAAGGCAATAACGAATTAACAAAAAGGAATATACCGAGAATATGCCACTTTCACCATATAAATACCCCCTTAACCCTTAAAAACCTAATTCCCTCTCCTTTCAAGTCAACATAGAAATTTTCTAGCCGCCATTTTCTTCTGGAAAATCAAAACGAGAGAAAAAAATCAAAATAAAATCATGTAAAAGCTTATAAATCTCAAAACCCATATGTTCATGATCCTTGTAAGGTGCTCTACACTCTAGTATGCTTTTTCAGTGGTTCGAATCTCGTTCCTTCCGCTGGTTTTCAAATAGCATCGACTAGGGTTAGCTATATAATGGATTTGGGGCATCGTTTGAATAAACAAAGTTTGTAATGGGGTTTAGGAGTAGGATTCGACCTTGATTGCAACCTTTGAAGAGGAATGGTGCTAAAAAGTTTCGGTGGGATTCCCTGATGAAATTCGTGCGTACTGTTGATAGACGCAAGGTGGAAGGAACCATCGAGTTCCTCAAATTGATGTTGAGAAGTTGGAGAGATTAAAGAGGATGAGGATGGTGAGATTTGTTTTGGGAATGCTGCGTTGATGGACATGAGAAGGTCGGTGAATGGCCTAGAATGGAGCAGCGTGTTATTTGGGAGAGAAGGGAATTTCGATGTAGGCTTTTGATGGTGAAGATGGGACGGTTCCTTTAGAATTGTAAGGCCCGCTTGTTAAATAGTTTACGTTAATTTAAATTTAATGTATATAAACTTTTAAAATGAATAACTCTCTCATATGATATCGAAATTCAGTAAACCAAGATCCGTTGGGATCGTGTGGACGGTGGCTACACCACCTGGGGCTGTAGTATGTTCCAAGGGTTGGGCTGTTCGCCCATTAAAGCGATACGTGAGCTGGGTTCAGAACGTCGTGAGGCAGTTCGGTCCATATCCGGTGCGGGCGTTAGGGCATTGAGAGGATCTTTCCCTAGTACGAGAGGACCGGGAAGGACGCACCTCTGGTGTACCAGTTATCGTGCCCACGGTAAACGCTGGGTAGCCAAGTGCGGAGCGGATAAACTGACTGGGAGTGGAGTGGAGCTCGTATGAATTTATGGCAAAATAAATTGTTTGATTCAAATCAAATAACAGTTTATCATTCTTTAACGATGAACTGCCAAAGTGAGTAAATCTCACTAACTCTGAACAGTTTATAATTTCATGTTGTATTTTTAGAACTATTAAATATTGGCTGATTGACTGTGTGTTGACTATTTGATTGAACTACTAGTCAATTAGTTGAATTTCTATATTGATTCTATTTAACAGAATATATCATATGGAACTGAAAGTAATGTTGATTTTATTGTGTAACATCTGTGGATGCAGGGAAACAGGTTGGAGGAATCCGACTGGATTGCTCAACAGTTATTTTATTGTTTTTCATATATTTTGATATATGATGTGAATTATAATCCGGGGCTGATTATATGTGTTTAGACGATATTGGTCATCGTGATATGATGTGTTAAGTACCATAAAATATCGGAATGGGAAAATGAGACTTTCAAAGTGATATTGGAAACAGAACAGGTATAAATTGGAATATTTATAAATAAGAAATATTTATAAATTGGAATAATTATAAAGTGAATTATTTTTTAGGATAAATAAATAAGATGTTATAAAATGGACTATTTACTTAGAAAATAAATAGGAGATAATAAGTGAGATAATTATTTGTTAAATGAATAGGATATTAAACGGATTATTTATTTAGGAAATGAATAAGTTATGATAAAGGGATATTGACTTAGAAATTGAATAAGTTATAAAAGAGATGTTAAGCAAAATAAATGGAATAAAGGATTTTCTATTTAGAAAATAAATAGAAGAGTTAATCGAATCGAGTTAATCGAACAAAGTAAATCAAATAGAGTTAAGCAAAATTAGAAACTGACTAGAGATTTGTAAATTGAATGGTTTTCTGAGTATCGATCTGATGTTGGTTTCGGCCTTCGGGGTTTATACTTAGAGAATTGTTCTCCTACTAGTTTACAGTCAGGGACTGATAGTTGTGAAATGATATTGATATGTAATAAAACAATGGAAATGTTTTCCAGTATTAATAACGTATATTTTCTAAACATAGAAAATAAGGATATATATATATATATATGATTAATGATTGATTGATAGTATTTCCATTTGGAAATAATATCGTTGTTTGCACACGTGTTTTCATTTGATAGTTAACTCACCGACTATCAAAGTTTTGACCATTTTAATGTTTTTAATATGGAGAGACCGGTTGGATTATTATCCAAAGAACCACTCTGTATTGGCATAAGCGTTGCGAATCATATATGCCAGAGATAATTGAAGACGGAGTAAAGTGCAAGGGCTATTGTATAAGTCTTAGATAATAGTGCCTAAGATGGTTGTACTGAATAGTGCCTTCGGTTCATCCTGTTCCTGGATGACTTGTATGGACGGATATCTGACAGAGTTTTTCCAGACGATCACGTATATTGATTTCTCCAACCATACCAAGAGTGGAAGCGGAGAAGGAAACTTCTTTTAGCTAACACGTAATGTACTGTTGTAGACGTCAATTAGTGATTTTTGATGGATTTGACGATGTGGCATTCGAAGTGAATCTGGTGTGATGATAAAGCGTAGCTTCTAGCCTCACATCCGGTAAATGACAGAAATCGGGCAGGCAGCATGGCTAAGTCGGTCGCTCCGAAGTAGGGTGTATAATCACCTGATCTAGAGTTTCATTTACTTCTAAAAATCTATTGTTGATGCTGTCCCATTCGGGAAACGGTTGCTGATCCCAACCGTTGGTGATATACATTCGATACACTCAAGCGAAATGAGTGGTCGGTCATGTATGGATGGGTTGCAAGATGTTCTTGTTGAACCTAGTGTATTCCTTTGTAGAGGTACACTAGCGAAAGGTGGTTCCATACCTTGTCATAGTTGGAAATCCATTACCCAATACGTACTTGCGGTTTTGATTGTATACTATATATCTAGAACGTGAGATGAAAGCGTTTCTGCTAGATGATTATTATATTGTGGTTGATAGACATTATTATAATATCAAAAGGTTTTTGATATAAAGATATTTTGGATTCTCATAAGGGAAAAACCCGTTCCGTTATACAGCGTAGTCTTATGAGATATCGTTTAATGGATCAAACTGTTTTAAACTGTTTTACTCATACCAGTCCCATTACTGACCCGGAGTTTATTTATTTTTTTGTTTTCCCTAAACTCTTGGGTGTCCAATTTTGTAAGGGCAGTCAAGTAGTCGGGATTTACAGATATACTGGAAGAGCTTGGAGCAGGAAGCTTCAGGATTATATAGCTATAGTTATTTCCGTTGTGTTGTAAGTGCTGTACTTTGATAATGATATGTATATTCAAGTACAGATTTGTATTTCAAAGTTATGTTATGAAATATATTTATTCGTTCCACTGTGAGATTCATGTTACTCTGATATTGTGTTCTTCTTCTTCTTCTTCTATTCTAAGTTTCTATCTTATCTTTCCTCACCCTCTAATTTCTTCCATTAACTATTCGGTTGTTTTCGATCCTTGGATGTTCGATATGCGTCGTATATCGGATAACCAAGATCACCAAAAATCTGGGTCGTTACAAATGTCTAGTTTTTTTTTGGTTCACTGAACACCCGAAGTTCATTTCTGTCATTCTTTTGCAAGTTAACTGCAAATCTTATCTGGTTGCTGTCAAAAGGACCGACTATGTTAAAATTTGATACCTTACTTCATTTTAATAAAAACTGGGAACATGGGTTACCATTTCACATACATTTTTATCCTGGAACCACTTAGGAATGTATGGCACTCTTGGAATTTCCTTACCACCTGACACAAACTGGCTTACTGCTACTCTATATTTTCTAATTGACACTGTTTAGTTGTTACTGTCGTATGCATAAGGTTTATATGTTATTGTTACCCTGCCATCTTTGTTTCACTGGTTCACAAATATTGCTAAACTACTTGCTGAAATCAAGTATACGCGTGGCTGCCTATTTATAAAACTAAAATTTTTATTGATTACCTCCTTTGCCTTGCTATGCATACAAAAGCAGGACTGGTTCACTTTTGGGTAAGATTAAAATTGTCAGTTTTGTTTGATATTTGACAACGGAATTTTAATGAATTAATAGGATTAACTATTATATTTTTGTGCTTTATTGAAATTGATTTACTTGAACAAATGATTATCCTGACTCGAGTGTTTTGTGTTTTTACATGAAATGCTCGGGTCAGACCCGAGGAATACAGATTTAAAGATGCAGCTTGGTATTCGAAGACTGTCAAAGCTGGCGATTCGAAAGGCAACGCACTCTAAATATTTTAAACTAGTAAATATTTTATTGTTTTCAAACTGTATTTAATTCCGCTGTATAGCTAAATTGCTGTATTCCAAAAATTCTGATTAATATATATAAGTTTATTTTGCTGTTTAAGACCGTGTTATTTATTTATTCTTTGTTTGTCTGTGCTGATTCTGTTTTAAACTCTATAAGCTAAATAACGATCCGTCGATTTGAACGTTTTAAGTTGGTTAAATTACCAATTTGAAGGGGTCAAAGAGACGGGACATTACACAACCCTTTTTAGGAACATGTCCTCATGCCTAAGAGTCTTCTCAACCAATTTATCAAATGGAAGCTCAATGTGGTCCACAAGCTTCTCTCCTAGAAACTCGTCCAATCTACTAATGAATTCTTGCTCTTTCTTAGCGGAGTATCTATGAATGAAGGTCCATATTTGGAAAGAGCCTCAAATTCCATATGTATTCTGAGACTGACTTATCCCTTTGTTCTAACTTGACAAATCTCTTAAATAAGATGTACTTCTGGACCATAAGAGTAAACTTATCTCTGAACCTAGTTTTAAAATCATTCCAAGTTATCTCATCCTTTAGGATAGTAAGAGTTATGGAGTTCCACTAACTCAAGACCCTACCTTGAAGCTGTCGAGAAGTAAGCTCCCTTTTCATAGCACCATCAATCCCTAAGTCTCCAAAAAGTGCAAGCACAAGTATCAAACTACTCTTGGATATCAATAGACACTCAGACCCACTGAATGGCTTGCCTCATAAAGTAGAATAATCCTTTTTGTACTTGGCAAAGTCCATTTGCAATGCCGGCATAGGAGCACCACCATTACCTGAAGCTACACTTGGAGTAGAACGAGCTCTTCCTATGACCTACGCCATCATAGCATTGAACATATCCTGTAACCGATGGTAGCCACTCTTGATCCACGCCTTCGCCTTCCACTCCTGATTTAGAACTATTCCTATATGCGATTCTGGTGGATCGACTCATCTTAATTTGTAACAAGACTAGTCAATCTAGCTAAAAAAAAGCAACAACGGCGCCCAAGTGCAACCATTATATATATTATTATATAATATAAGTCCATATTATACACAAATATGTCTTTCTTACGTGTATACTTACTAAATTTTTGATTAAAACTTACAGTCAAAGCAATGATACCAAATGTGATGATCATCTTATGTAGTTAATTCCCTGCCATTACCTCTCCATATCCCTATTATATCTTGTAGCAGATTTCTACCATTGTGCTATTTCCAAATAGCCTCTGAAATAGCTAGCCTTTCCACTTTAGTCAATAGTCCCTGCTATATTACGATATTCCTAATATAACCCATTATTTCGGCTATATTGCGCTATTTTCATTGTATCTTCTATAAAAGAAACAAATTTGAAAATGGTATTTATACATTATAAAATTTATTAAAATTAGTTTTTGAATATAATTTTTTAACATATATTTTTTAGAATATAAAATGCTATAATATTCTACTAAATTTAATCACGCTAAATAAAAGTTTACATTTATTTACATATATTTGCTTATGCTTCTATTTAGAATTAAGAATGTACAAATTATGTTTAAGTTGAATGTTAAAATTTTCCATTTATTTATCATTTATATATTTGTTAAATCATTAAATACGAGTTTTATATGCTATTTTATACTCATCCGCTTTATCCTGCTATTTCCGCTCTTTGTCCCTACTAAAACTTTTTGCACCTCTGCTGCATTGGATCCGCTGAGCGCTTTAACTACACGGTTACCGCTAGATACCGCTTGCATGTAAATGAGGAAATAACACAGCATAAGCAAACCAACCTAGTATGTCAGCCGTCAAGTGTGATAATCATAATAAGATCTATCATATATCTCATGGCGCATGGATATAATATAATAAGTAATATGGACAGTAATATAACGAATCATAACAAAGTGAACAAATACAGCAGAAATATCATTATATCACAGAATCATGTACATGAAATTAGAATACTCGAATACATGTCATCTTCACAATGTTCCTCAGAGTACTCTAATAATAACGAATAGTAAATATATACAGGTATTGTATACACTGTAGCTCCTCTAAGATTTTCTTTAGCTCGACATACCCGAATAATCTGAGCTGCTTTCTAGTGTACTCACCGACAATGTAAACCAATCAATGACAATGTCGAATAACATCCAAGATAATAAAAGGAGACATAAACCTTGGGTCAGACAATAGTCTAGTGTGAGTGATAAGATCTACCAAAAGATGTACTACAAAATATGGAAATAGATTGCTTAAGTCTTATACCTGACCCGTCCCTACAGTAAAAGAGTTAGCATATACTAACAGATAATATATTTTACTCAAAGAATATATGCTACTTAAAGCAACCAACAACATAAATGGTCATAATCATAAGATAAGAGAATCTGCATAACCTCTTATTCCCCATCTCCTTCCAAGCCCTACAGGTGATAGTCTACCCAAGAAGTGTAGGTGAGAACAAATAAAGCAAACATAGCAACCATTATTTAAATCCTAATTATCACCTTCTAAGCTCGTAAATACATTAATAACCTATATGGTAATCGTCGTTCAACCAGGGACTAACGAAAACAACCGAACTACGTGTTTTGCCAACACGTTCCTTTTTAGTCTAAGTTACACCACCAAAGGTACACAATCTCCCTGATCCTAATGGGCATTCCCACGATACCACTGCTTTGAGCCTACTGGAATACATAAAGATATCAACAGTTCCTTGGCAATCCACTATCGGAGTTACTCCACTATGTCTAAAACTTGAGTCCACTTCAAATAATCCATTATCGCGTAGCTTCGTTACACCGCAGGCTGCTTCCATTCTTACAGTGTCGTTAAGCAACGAGTTGTGTCCATAGCATCATTACACCATAAGATGAATCCATCATTATGCAGTGTCGTGATGCCATGAACCACCCTTGCATCATGTAACTACATTACACCGCAAGCCATACATAAACTCCCTTCAAATCCACTCTACATATGAGCCTTCATTTGAAGAGTCCATTACTTGATCATGTTATATCTCTTAAACTAGTAAAGAAATCGATGAGCCACAACCCCAACATAAATATGAAGCCCCCTGCTCCTTCCTCCATAGACCTCATGTCCATTCACATCAGCTTGATGGACTAATGCCGATATACCCCCGTGGACTGGTGCTGGTCCCCGTACTTATCAAATCTTGGCTAAGTACTTTATGTCTTCCTTATGCTTCCCTCTAGCACCCCTTTGATACGACGATCCATCAACTTCTTATCACGATCCTCTTCATAAACTTATTAGACACATGTCACATGCCTTATCCAATCAATCGCAAACTCTGTTAGAAGTCTGCACATGCCTGTTCGAGCCTCCATAAAAAATCGCAAGTCCAACCCTTGCTCCTTTATGGATCGGTTCCAGTCCATAAGATACAGACCAGTACTGGTTCGCGTACTCAGCGTATTTCGAACTCAAGTTCTCTGGGGACCTTCGTCGCCTTGTAAATCCTATCATCTATGTTTTGTGAAATTCCAATGAATTTTGATCTTGGTATGCTCAAATCTTCATTCCAAGTCCTAATTAAAATTATTTTAACACACAAAAATTAAGTATAACATCAGAAACAAGCATATCAACGACTTAAGCAACAACCATATGAATCAACAGTCATAAACAAATAGCCAAACAAATAGAAATCATGAACCAATCATTTACGTACATAGATCTAATGTGGATCCCCATGTTAATTAATCTAGATTTATTATTTTGATCCATTATATGTCTATTTAGGTTATCCTAAGGGTTTCAAAACTAAAATGATCATAAATGATCATATTTTATGGTGAGTTAGCACGTATGCGTGATGGAAACACCTAATCTAAACATATAATGCAATATAATGTAGCGAGAGATCAAAATGACTCACCAAATCAACATGCATATGTAGGTCTATGAGAGATCTATTCGAAACAACAACGAAATGAACGAAAATGCCCTATAAATAATGAAAATGCATATATCAATAAAAGGGCAACATAATCATAATTCTTTGGCAGCTACGAAAATGAGGAGAAAGATTAACCTAATCTCCTCCAGCACCATATTTACAGTCGCTGGTCATCAGCCTAATAGGCTAGCCTAACAACTCATCAGGTTTGCCTAATGGTTCTGAAAACTTAAAATTTCCATATCTACCTACCTTCTTATCCAAATTGCTAGTGTGACTACTCTACAGAATGACCAACCATCATTATCGTCTAATAGCATAGGTTAGACCATCTAATTACGCATCAATCAAAAGTTAAAGCCATAACAATATTCTTTAGGGCTAAAACGATCACAAAACAATCTGGGAGAATGATACGACCTCTTATGAATTGAATAGAATCATTTTGCGACCCTCCGATACGTAAAATATGGGTCATTACAGGTGGCATATGTTAGTATGAAGAAGTATTTATATTAATCTCTCAACATAATGAAGTGATGGGGATACTTGACAGTCCATGCTAGTACAAATAAATCTCTATGATTGGAAGTTTTTCTCAAACATAGCTATATTGAACATCAGATATTAAATAGTCGAAACTAGTTCAAAAAATCATGTGCACATATTTTTGTGGTTGTATTTTTGACACGACTTACTAGTCAAATTCTAATTCATATGCCCAAAAATTACAGGGAAAACCGTGCCAAGTGCATGTAATTCAAATCATTTGCATCCAACCTGTGGGGTCGTGTCAATTGCATGAAATCTAAACATTCTTCCCCTATATTACTAGAAAGATCAAGCCAAATGAACAAAATTCAATATGTTAATGTGTTTACCTTTAACTAGAAGGGAAGGCCGTGTCAAGCAATCAATAACCACTTCCCAATGTAGGGGCTAGGAAACTTTTCCTCCTTCGAGAAAGAAGGAAGTTACAGTCTCAAAGGCCAAATATATAGGGGAATAAGCCGCTTTGGTAACTAATTACGATGAAGGACATGAAGAATGGAATACACTAAGAAGGTCAGATAAAATACTCAAAATCCATTCAAAGCTTGCAGCGAAATTTAAAGTTATAAAAAATTCATAAGTAGTTTAGTACCATCACTTACACCTAATCATTTTCCACTACATAGAATGATATGTAAATTCAGGTCAAAAATTTTATGGCCACCTTGTACGAACATGACCCGAGGAGTGCCCTATAGTAGATTGAAAAAAAAGTCTAGTCATTTAGCTTGTGTAACGACCCATATTTTACATATTGAAGGATTATAAAATAATTTTACTTAATTCATAAATTATTGTGTCAATCAAAATTTTAATATGTGGTTCATACAGATATGATACATGTTCATGATTTTTTCAAAATCATTTTGTAACCATTTTACCCTTATGATATCTTGTTTTAGCCATAACTTTTGATGGGAACTAAATCATGTGCTCTAACTGGTCTCATTGCTTGGGGATTGTGGTTGATCATTCGGCAAAGTGGTTATATTAAGAAAATAGTCTGTTGGTTTGAGAGAAATTGCAGCTTTAAGTTTTCATTTCTATAAGACAAATTCAGAGAGAGCTAATGGGTTGAGATTAGTTAGCCCATTAGATTAATCACCAGCATTTATAAATAGAGGCCGTAGGGAGAGAATAGAAGTTTTCTCCCTTATTGTTACATTAGGATGGACACTGATCAACTCCTGCTCACTATAATTCTCCTAAATCCTAGATCTCTATTTTCTTCATTAAATCAACTCTATTTTGCATCTAAAGGCCAGATCTACATCAACTATTAGATATCATATTGAGCATTTTCTCTATTGTCAAAATTAGATCTATATCTTATTGTGTAGAAATACATGTTTTAGTGCGTGATAATAATCTCTCACATGACTATATTTCATCACATGTTGTAATTAGTACATCTGAACACTATATATTAGTTCACCCATAAATCAGATTTTACATATTGATTTCAAATGTAGAAACCCTAGGTTAAACTAATTATAACATATTGTAACAAACCAAAATTATGATAATAAATTAGTTATTTAATTAGATTTTCAAAAAAGGGATTTCTACAAACAATGGAATTTCACCATGAAGCTTTAACCGATGCGTTCGTTCTAGAATTATGGTCAACTTTTACATTTAGAGTTTCGCGAACGGAGTCCATATGAAAAAGTTACGGATGAAATACGAAAAACGAATGGAAATAAATAAATAGAATAATTAATATATGTCTTTCCCTCTTTGACCAACCCAGTGACGGCTAGGTTTTGAGGGGCAATTTCATTATATTATATAATATAAACGGATGGATGTTTATTTAAATAAATCTAACGGTTCATGACCAATTCCACTCCTATAAATAAAGGGGTAAAACCTCATTCTTTTCCACATAAATCTGTAGGCAGCAACGAAGCTCTGCCACCCCTCTTTCTCTTCCAATCAATTTTCTTAATCAAAATTATATTCATATACAATGAATCAAATACAATCATATAGAATTGAAAGGGATTATCATATCTAGATGGAAAAGAACATGAACTGGCGACTAAGATATTCAACATCAAATCCTCCCCTCTTTTCCTATTTTCTTGCATATCTACAAATCTGAAAGTATCCCCTTTCCATATTAATTATAGATTTATAAGAATTTGGGACCTAAAAGGTTATTTAGATTTCAGATTTGGATGATTTCAAGTGAGTGGGAAATTTATATACAAAGTTATAATAGCATATTTATCTCGTTTGAATTAGATCTCAAAATATATGCCTATTATCATCAGATCTATTCATAAAATTGTTGAATTAGAATTGGCACCTACCAGATCTGCTAATAAATATTGTCAAAACTTGGAAATTGTGAATTGTGGTTAGGAATAATATAAACTATAGGTTTACTTAAATTGTTTATACATATTGCCTACAATTACGTTAGAAATTATATTGTGGTTGTTGTAAAACACTGAAAATTTGGAAATCGGTCCCAATAACATTGTTTAGATGTAGTTTACTTCCAAATCTCTAGTTTCAGTGTTAAAAAGATAAATTTTGTGATTTTGATTAAAAAGATGCAATGTTGATTTATGTGATTTTAATTAAAAAAAGACACGTGCTTATTTGTCTTCAAGTCGTTGAGGTTTTCGTTTAATTGTTGCAAATATGTTGTTTTCCTCTTTTTGAACGAAAAGACATTATTTTGAATTCACAATGAATATGACAAAAAAGATTGAAAAAGGGGAAAGTTGTGCAAATGTATGTATAAATATAAATTTACATATTTGTGCGTAGTTTGCATCAACTATTCCAAAATATACATAACATATATATATATATATATTTTTTGTGATTTTGAAATATGTATATTCCATTTATCAGGCATAATTTACAATAATTATAACTAATGGTCTTCTTGTAAAATTTGGAACCTTTAGGCAAGATTGAATGCAAAAAGGAAGGTTCAGTTATTAATGAAACCAAAATTTTAAATCTAACAATAAATAATAATAATAATAATAAAGAAAGATAATTATGTTGACCACGCAAATATAAATATACATATATATATATATATATATATATCATCTGTTCGAATCTGCGTAAAACGACGAAATATACATTATATTGAATGTTTGAATGGTAATCATTTATGTAATTGTACATGTAAATGTAATTCATATTAAATTAATACATTTGTGGTGACTATTATAACAATTAATGTGAATGGTTACTATAGGACCACAAACAAATAAATAACCTGTTAGCCTGCTTTGTTACCAGGCTACACAAAGCCTAAGTATTCATAACTGGATGGAAGAGACTTCAGGCTTTCACAAGCTCATTTAGGCTGGGTTGCAAATCCCACTCGTGATCAGGGTCCCCCACTTATGATATAGAAGTCCAGTCGTGATCAGTGGTGGCTTGTGACCCCACTCGTGAACATGGCTTATGGAAGCCACTCGTGACCCCGGGCTCATGATGAATGGCTCGTGAAGGCCATTCGTGACCTACCCCCTCATGAGGAATACAGACCATGAACCGCCTGGGAACAATGGCGCTGCACATACAATTGTGACCTATTCTCGAGGCTAAATCGCTCCTATTTTCCCAGATCGAGTGCCACGTGTCCCACCACGACCTGATCACCATATGGACTCTCCTGTAGCTATAAATACACCTCTAGAGGACATTTTCAGGGGACTTTGGGCATCTCCTCATCCATGGAAGGCATGGCCAAAACTTCTCTATGAATAATCATCATCTTCCTTAATAAAAATCAATGAATTCAAAGAGAATTGTTTATTGAATTCAAGTGATTGAGTAACTATGCTCTTTGTAATTGTAATCTATGAATGAAATGAGAAAATATGAAGTGGACGTAGGCTCATTAACACCGAACCACTATAAAAAATCCCGTTGTCTTGCTTTTCTTGTATTTTTCAGTTATTTCTTTATATTCTATGCTCGAAATACAATGATTTGGGTGTTAGAACCATTTTTTGGTTTAATATTTTGGTGCTTTCACTGAGAAATGAATTCTAAAGCCTATCAGATTACTATTCTGCTATTTAGATTTGAAATTCGAAGAAAACGATCCGCATTTTTACCATTTTTGAAGATTTCAGTTATTTCAGTAAAATAAGAACTTCACGGCTCCTAAAAGAAGTAAGGAATCGCAAACTTCCTAAGTGAATGAGTAGCAAAAAGATGGTTTGCAGCAGAAAGTGGAAGGGTTCGTGAACAGGGCTCGCGAACAGGGCTTGTAATGAAGGGCTATGGAACTGGTTCGTGAACAGGGCTCGTGATGAAGGGCTCGTGGAACTGGCTCGTTATGAGGGCTCGTGGAATGTTTCCTGCTCGTGAAGACATATCCAATCGGCTTGCGTAAGTATACTTGTTCCCAATGATGTTATCACAACCCGGTCTCAGATGTATACGCGACCCAACCTGGAGCAAATGAGCGAACCGCGATCCAGAAAAGCATGGGCAAATAAGGGTCACAACCCGACCCGAAAAAGTGATAGCTTTTGGAAAAAACATACAATTTTCAGATCAATTCAAAAAAGGCTCCATCGTCCAAAATTGAAAAAGTCATGTGGTGCCCACATTTTTGACCTAACCGGCTAGGTCAATCACCGTCGGGACTGTGGGGCCCTTGGACCCCTACCGGCACTGTGCCCGGACCCATTGGACGACTCTCCTTCAGCTCGGAGCATGGATCTCCTTCGGCTCAGAGTACATTTTGGCCTACATTTATTACAAACGTTTATCAACCGAGATTTAGTTGATAGTCCGAGGATATCGACAGCAAATTGGCAACGACTGAAATTTTTCCTAGAGCCATAATACTTATTTACTGATGTTATTCAATGTAAGGGCTATTGAAAAGATTCGGCAGTAGGCTATGATGGTATACGAGATAATGATTGTCTCATAACAGCCTCCTCTTCCAGAGCTCCGATGGTGTATAGATTTCACCAGTGCAACTGATGATGTTCCAGAATGAGTAGTGATCACCTAGTTTACATGATTTAGAACTGTCCAACAGGCATAGTCCCAAATGACATTGACATAGAACAATCTGAACACTATTTTGAAGATGACTCAGAAGATCCCAATGACCATGATTCTCAATGATGGGATACCCGATAGCAAGTAAGGATCCTGGCACTACAAAGATACCCTTCACTTGGCGTGGTGAAAAACATATCTCCTTCGGTTCACTCCTTGAAAAGCTTAGCTAACATTTGTAATGCCCATTTACCGTCAACTGCATCGAGGAAGATTGATTTCTGTCGAATAAGTTTTAGATCAATGTACTTTGGTGCTCAGAGTTAGGTACCAATTGAACCACCGCAGGCCATGAATAGACATATGGGTCCTTGCCCGGATGATAGCAAAATTGACTGCTCACCAACCACCATATGACCTTGGTCAAGAGACGAGAGCTTGAGATCAACGCAAATATGAATCAACCATTAGCACTCCACTTCATACAATAGTTGTGACAGAATATATGAACATTGCTTAAATCATTGCCAGCCGTGCTATTGTATTTCAGATTATTTGATCAAGGTATCGACGAACCAGCTCCAACAGAATTCAGAGCCTGCATTGCAACCTATTGCCTATTTCTAAATATCTCAACCAAAGATGGAGTGGGAATGATCTATGGTAACAAAGTTATTGGAGAAGCTAACTATTTGGCTAGGTGGAATATGCTGCAGAACACAGATGGCGTGAAATCCAAAGACGCTTTCCCTCCAGATGAAATGGAGTGTGAAGGAGGTGTCGTTATTGCGAATAAAGGGAGCATCACAAAAGGAATTGCTCGATGATCTACTCGAAGACATGGACCCCAGAGTGGATGGTAATTTGGATGCAGAAGGGCGACATCTAATGATGCAACCGCACATGTTCCGATTATTGACGCCGACCTGACTAAGGTCTTGAAAACGGATCTTATTTAGACCTCTTCCGAACGAGGGAACTGACATGCTTTCTACAGGCGAATCTGGATGTGTTCGTTTGGACCTATGCTAATATTCACGGGATTTTACCACAAATTATGAGTCATTTGTCGAGTATAAACTTGATATGTGCTCTTTTCAAGCAAATAAGACGTATGCTCAGTCCAGGGAGAGCATTTGCCTTGAAAGAAGAAGTCGGAAGGCTGAGAGGCAGTGGTTTTATATGAGATGCCACACATCCACTTGGTTATCAAATCTCGTCCTTGTCAAGAATGTTAATGGAAAATGGCGCACATGCATCGATTTTTCAGATTTGAACAAAGTCCGCCCAAAAGGAAGCTTCCCATCACTTAGAATTGGCCAGCTTGTGATTCAGTGACCAGACATGAACATCTCCCTCTTATGGACGTGTGCACAAGTTACAACCAAATTCTTATGCATGTGCCTGATCATGAATAAACATGTTTTATCATGGCCTTGAACTGTACTATTATATGGAGTTGCCTGTAACCACCCAAATTCCAACGACCGATTTTTTTTCAAAAAACCAATCCATCGAAACCCGAGTTGGTTTGCCCTGGTATCCTGCAGAAAAGACAGAGACATAAAACATGTCAGAGTTTGGAAAATATCTCACAGCGGAAGGAATAAAATATAATGTAATTAAAACATAGCTTTACCTGAATAACAATATTGCTAAACTAGTATCCAAAGCTATACAGTCTCTGTCATGAACCTAACCTGCGAATGTTATGAGGAGGGGTGTTAGAACACAAATTCTGGTGACTGGACTTAAATTACACTTCTGGATAATCCTACATATACCGTTCAATCACATTTCTTATTTATTATGTTATCTGTGTTATTACCGCTCAAGGCTTACACACACACGTCGCACCCATCTACTCCCTAATAGATTAACCTAATATTATGTATATGTAGCTACCCCCAAACTGAGGTACACCCCATGGTACCCCACTCGCACGGTCTCCTCCGTAACACCACATTTATGTGCGCAGTCCCTCATCCTATGCAATAGTAACGTACATATCTCTTTACATATATAACAATGCTACATCTGCATTGAAACACTATTGTGACACCCCACGTTCGTTAATGTCACTCACAAAGGGAATGCGTTGAGTTTTGTGGAGCGTTATAAGTAAACAGAACATAATATTTCAAGATAGATACATAAAGTAGTACTTGAAAAATTTATAACTTTATTGCAGCGGAAATAGGAATAAGTTTGGTTACACCTTCAAACACCAAAACCAAGTACATAATATCAGTCTTGTACAAAAGCCATCAGAGTACATAATTTTTAAAACCATACTCCAAAATGCCATATGTAAGAGAAACAAAGCTAAGCATTACTTTCAGCAATTCCAAGAACTTTAAGCAGAAAGAAATCCGAACCAAGCTTCTACGTTCCCACCCGAACAACGTAGCACTACACCAGTGACTTTCAACATAAAAACAGATAATAGTATCATGACATGTAAATAAAACTGGATGAGAGATAACAGTAACAGGAGTAGCAGGTATACATAGGTTAAACAGTGGAAACATAATGATATAGACCAAGCTATGCTTCTTACTTACTTTTCACTTCTCTGCACTAATACTAGTATAACAAGATTAGGTGTTATCCTAATGTCTAAACTAAAATAGAATGATCTCTACAGAAATAGAATGCTAGTAATGGGCCTTTACCACCCCAACAGAGACAGACGGTACAGAAGCAGAAACAGAAATGGAATCAGGGAGAGAAACAGAATGATCACTACGGAAACAGAATGTTAGAATCAGGTGTACACTAGTGACAGGCCTCGGTACCACATAGAAACAGACAGGTGTTACCACCCCAACAGAAACAGACGGTACCCCAACAGAAACAGACAGAACTAGATGTACCCTAAATTCTACCCCAAGCGATCGACTCCCTAATACATAAATACCCTGTGTCAGCCCCATAGAAGGGTGTATCACTCCCTAAAGTAGCAATGTATAGAAAGACACAGACCTATTTACAGATGTCACGGCGTCTTAACTTCCCTAAAGCAGACCGGATCCATGCACGCACATGACCCGGTTGGAACGCTCCATCAACACCCCTTGCCATTATCAGAATGGACCTCTTATAACCATTTCAGTAAGCGTGCCTTGACCCCTACCTAGTGCTGGGTCGCCGTTTGATACCAGAAAGGGTTACCGACTGATATGGGTCCTACACAACATATGACATAAGCAAATAACCCTCCTAACCTTGTGTCCCCAGAGTAACAGATTTCAGATTAACACGTTTGCAGACTAACAGAGCAGATTTACATATTCACATGTTTACAGATTAATATAGTAGATATACGAATTAACATGTTTACGGATTAACAGGTTCGCAGATTAATGGACCAGATGTATGGATTATCAGATTTACAGATTAACAGATCAGATTGTATAGATTCAACATATACAATAGGTTAAGTTTGTCAGGTCTATATACATATAACCCACCCCATCGGTTTATTAGGATTAACTTTACCCCTCCCACTTATTCAAGCAAGTTTACTTAACCCCTACTCAATTTAACAGGTTCATGTAACCCCTATAGATTCAATTAGGTTAAGTATTCCAAGTTGACAAATTATTATCATTTTTGGTTAATGCACCAGACCTCTCACATTAGATTTACCACTCGTGGATGCTGGATATGCCGGGCGGTTCCGGGTAGACTTGTACCACAAGTGTAATCTAACCTCTTGTCTGAGTACTATTTCATATGTACACACTAGGCCCCTCACATTAGATTCATCACTAGTGGTTGCTGGATATGCCGGGCGGTTCCGGGCAAACTTATACCACATGTGCAATCTAACCTCGTGCTTAGGCGCGGTTTAGTTTTAGGCATATTCATTCTTAAACAATTATTCATATTTATCTTTGGCTTTTCAACTGCAATATCCAGTTTCAACAGATTTCAGTAGATTAGTCAATTTAAAGATTAAACATCTCTGTAAGTTACAGCGGGTTACTTAAAGTTCCATTATCATGTTATGCTCAATCTTAGATTGAGCCTATAGATTTACATACACAAATTACGGTCCTAATTCACAATATAAAATTCGCCCAAGTTTTAGTCAATTTTATACAACACAGATTGTGCCCCAAAAATCCTGGTCATGATTCAAAAGACAAGTTATGCCAAATTATAATCTTTGATTATAGTGCATGCCAATTACCCAAAATCCCAATTTAGGCGTGCTCATATTTAACAGTTGTTCATATTTAATTATAGGATCCCAAGTCATATATCATTATGCACAATAATCCCCTTCTTTCAAGTCAAAAATCATCATATATAGTATGCCCCAAATTTAGGTCTTAAATTACAATATGTGTTATGCCTCCAAATCCCAAGTCATATGTTCAATACACTTTATGCCCCAAATTTATCTTTCCTAACGATTCCCAATTTCGTGCGTTCGCATACTCCAGCGTTAGGCCTAGGCTCGAAGGTAGCCTAGCTATATAATAAAAAGGGAAGAAGAGGGAGAGAAGAGAGTAACAAATCAAGCATGTAATGGCAGAAATAGGCATATAAGAACAGATCTAATGAAAAGAAATAGAGATATAAGAATAGATTTGATTAACAGAAATAGGCATATGATGAAAAGAAATAGGCATAGTCTCAGATTAAGGTTTATTAACATGTCAGGATTACAATTAAATTTCAAATCTAAAAGTAACTTGAACTCACCGTGGTTGGCTTTAACAGAAATAGAAATAGGCTTTGTTGATTGTAGATTTGGTCTTCAAATATGAATACTCCTACTCTAATTTGTCTTGGTGGAGAAGAAAGACTAATTTAATTTAGATTAGAGCAGCATGGTGTCGCCATGGATTAGTGTGGAGAAAACAATGGGTTTAGGGGTCTTTATATAGCATAGGAGTCAAGGAACAAAGCCACAAACCGAACCAAAAATAAAACAACGTATCTGCCCAGATCTGGGCTGAGGGGGTTGACACCCCCTAAGGGGGGTCGACACCCATGTCGACACCCCTTGGGGGAGTCGACACCCTTGAGTGGTAAATTTCCCGCTTACCCAGTTTTGGCCGAATTTGATTTTTGAATCTGTTTTGTTAATTAATTATTATTTTAATTTAATTTTGCTTAATCCTTAAATCTTCCGAGCTTCATAACTTCTTCATACGGTGTCCGATTTATGCAAACTCGGACTCTATCCCAAGCAGAATTCCAAGACGAACACAATGGCGCAATCCATTTCTCTTAATTCTCCTTTTAAAAATTAAGTATCCTTTAATTTTTTATTTTAATATTCTTAGACAATACGGGGTGTTACATTCTCCCCTCATTAAAGGATTTCATCCCTGAAATCTCCAAGTTAAGAAGAATGTATATCCTACCATCCATCATCCATCTACTCATCTACCAATCACAGGCATCCATTGTCCTTAGAAAATTTCTAATGCTATATGAACATATGCAAAGGTGTGTGTATATGCTACTATGCTAATGCAAAAAATCAGGCGATCCACTGATTCAGTTGACCTCCTTAATGCAAATTTATGTCAGTGCCATGAGTCCAACATGTATTCAAACAAACCTAATGCATCATATAAGTACTATATGCGTGCGCAATAATTCATCCAAATGCAATACTCATGTGATGATACATCCATTTTCATCCATAAAAGAAACAAAAATATGCACACGCATCCATATGCAATATGAGAGTGTTTTTGAGCCGATCAAGTGCCTAATGTGTGTATATGCATCCACGAGCAACCATTAGCAATCACTTGCATCCACTTGCAACCATCAAACAAAACATATCACAAACACATGTTTACACCCATTAGTTTCTGCCTAAAGGTTGAAGATTCGATCAATAGGATATACTCAAATGCCTAACATAGATATCCTCAAACCCCATCATCAGACGGATAAGCCGTACCCCCTATGGGGATTGAGACAATAATGGAATCAGAAACAGAACTAGTATTAAGATGCAGAGACTCAACCACAAAATCAGAAATAAAAGAATGGGAAGTGTCATAATCAAAAGAGTTATAATTGGATAATCAGATAGGAAAAATCAAACATTCTATAGAAACTTTCCTTCCTCTGTTCGGTCTATTGGCTTCAATAGCATTCACCTACCCTCCAGAATATCCTGCCCTTTGGCCTTGTTCTTGTTTCCTCGAACAGTCCCTAGTAAAGTGTCCCATTTCACCATAGTTGAAGCAAGCGCCCTTCCTTTTTCTGCAATCTTTGTTCAGATGACTCAAACTCCCACAAGTAAAGCACTTTTTCTCCTTCTTATTCTCAGTCTTTTCATCCTTTTTTATGTTTCCTTCTTCGGCCACAGTTTCTTGTTCTGAGGTTCTTCGAGCTTCTCCTCTTTCTTCTCACCTTTGGCTTCCTCATGTAACAACGCCATATCAACCAACCTTTCAAAAGTTGCGCCCACTGGGACATGGGACATAGCCAATCCATGTAATTGCTCATTCCATCCTCTAGCAAACCGTAAAGCTTTCTTGTGTGGAGTATTTACCAACTCCAACCCGAATCTCATCAACTAGTTGAACTTGTTAACATACTCTTTAACAGACATGCTTCCCTGTTTGAGTGCCAAAAACTTCTCCATTTGGAAACTCTGCTTGGCTTGCGAAAGAAACTTCAGCTCGAACCTTCATCTGAAATCCACCCATGTCTCTACCGGATGTTTAGCATTAGTAACCTCCCACCAAAAAGAAGCTTCGTTCTTTAGTTGCCAAATGGCTAATTGAATCTTTCTTTTATTGTCGACTTCAAAGATATCAAACAAATCCTCTGTTTCCTTGAGCCAGTTCCGAGCTTCCACAAACGTCTCACTTCCATTAATGGTTTTTATGCCCATAGCATGGAAATCCTTACATATCTTTGAAAAAGCATCTACACGCGGAGGAGGAGGAACAACAGCTGCAGCTGGCGGAGGAGCGCCTGCTTGGCCTACAGCAGGTGTTGCAGCCTTCAGATACCTTCGGAACCATCCCGGTATCTGTACACCCTCTGGAAGATTAAGATCCCAGACATGCTGAAACGAAATAAAAAGAGATTGAAAACAGAGAATTGTAATATAGATATATGGCCTTGGGGACTATGTTTTTCAAAATAAACTTTCCTTTTGAAAATACTTTCTTTTTAAAACCATTTTGAAAATAGTTTTCAAAAACTTTTATCTAATCTGGTAACCTTCAGCTCTGATACCAAGTGTGACACCCCATGTCCGTTAATGTCACTCACAAAGGGAATGCATTAAGTTTCGTGGAGCGTTATAAGTAAACAGAACAGAATATTACAAGACAGATACATAAAGTAGTACTTGAAAAATTTATAACTTTATTGCAGCGGAAACAGGAATAAGTTTGGTTACATCTTCAAACACCAAAACCAAGTACATAATATTAGTCTTGTACAAAAGCCATCAGAGTACATAATTTTTAAAACCATAATCCCACTCCAAAATGACATATGTAAGAGAAGTAAAGCTAAGCATTACTTAGCTCTTCCAAGCACTTTAAGAAGAAAGAAATCCGAATCAAGCTTCTACGTTCCTACCTTGAGAACCTTGAGTGGGGGGGGGGGGGAGGGGAAAGGAAGAAAATAGGAGAAACAAAAAGGGTCAGACATAAAGTCTGGCAAGTCCAGTGACTTTCAGCATAAAAACAGATAATAGTATCATGACATGTAAATAAAACTGGATGAGAGATAACAGTAACAAGAGTAGCATGTATACATAGGTTAAACAGAGGAAACATAATGATATAGACCAAACTATGCTTCCTACTTACTTTTCACTTCTCTGCACTACTACTAGTATAACGGGATTAGGTGTTATCCTAATGTCTAAACAGAAACAGAAACAGAATGATCTCTACGGAAACAGAATGCTAGTACTGTGCCTTTACCACCCCAACAGAGACAGACGGTACAGAAATAGAAGCTAAAATGGAATCAGAGACAGAAACAGAATAATGCATACGGAAAAAAAATGTTAGAATTAGGTGTACACTAGTGACGAGCCTTTACCACCCCAACAGACGGTACCACACAGAAACAGACAGGTGTTGCCACCCCAACAGAAACAGATGGTACCCCAACAGAAACAGAAAGAACTAGATGTACCCTAAATTCTACCTTAAGCGATCGGCTCCCTAATACATAAATACCCTGTGTCGGCCCCACAGAAGGGTGTATCACTCCCTAAAGTGGCAACATACAAAAAGACACAGACCTATGTACAGATGTCACGGTGTCTTAACTTCCCCAGAGCAGACCCGATCCATGCATGCATATGACCCGGTTGGAACGCGCCGTCAACACCCCTCGCTATTATGAGAATGGACCTCTTATAACCAATTCAGTAAGCATACCCTGAACCTTACCTAGTGCTGGGTCGCTATTTGATACTAGAAAGGGTTACTGATTGATATGGGTCCTACACAACAGATGGCACAAGCAAATGCCCCACCTAACCTTGTGTCCTCATACTAACAGATTTCAGATGTAAAGATTTCAGATTAACATATTTGCAGACTAATAGAGCAGATTTACATGTTCATAGGTTTACAGATTAATATAGTAGATTTACGAATTAACATGTTCACGGATTAACATGTTTGCGGATTAATGGACCAGATGTATGGATTATCATATTTACAGATTAACAGATCAGATTGTATATATTCAACATATACAATAGGTTAAGTTTGTCAGGTCTATATACATATAACCCACCCCATCGGTTTATTAGGATTAACTTAACCTGTCCCACTTATTCAAGCAAGTTTACTTAACCCCTACTCAATTTAACAGGTTCATGTAACCCTTACAGATTCAATTAGGTTAAGTATTCCAAGTTGGCAAATTATTATCATTGCTGGTTAATGCACCAGACCTCTCACATTAGATTTACCACTTGTGGATGCTAGATATGCCAGGCGGTTCCAGGTAGACTTCTACCACAAGTGTAATCTAACTTCGTATCTGAGTACTATTTCATATGTACGCACTAGGCCCCTCACATTAGATTCACCCTTGTGGTTGCTGGATATGCCGGGCGGTTCCGTGCAGACTTATACCATAAGTGCAATCTAACCTCGTTACTAGGCGCTGTTCAATTTTAGGCATATTCATTCTTAAACAATTATTCATGCTTATCGTAGGATTTTCAATTGCAATATTTAGTTTCAAAAGATTTCAGCAGATTAGTCAATTTAACATATTAAACATCCCCGCAAGTTACAGCAGGTTACTTAAAGTTCCATTATCATGTTCTACTCAATCTTAGATTGAGCCTACAGATTTAAATACCCAAATTACGGTCCTAATTCACAATATATCATTCGCCCAAGTTTTAGTCAATTTTATATAACAGAGATTGTGCCCCAAAAACCCCAGTCATGATTCAAAAGACAAGTTATGCCAAATTATAATCTTTGATTACAGTGTATGCCAATTACCCAAAATCCTAATTTAGGCGTGATCATATTTAACAGTTATTCCTATTTCATTATAAGATCCCAAGTCATATATCATTATGCATAATAATCCCCTTCTTCTAAGTCATAAATCAACATATATAGTTTGCCCCAAATTTAGGTCTTAAATTACAACATGTGTTGTGCCCCCAATTCCCAAGTTATATGTTCAATACACTTTGTGCCCCAAATTTATCTTTCCCGACGATTCCCAATTTCACGCGTTCGCATATTTCAGCATTAGGCCTAGGCTCGAAGGTATCCAGGCTATATAATAAAAGGGGAGAAGAGGGAGAGAAGTGAGTAACAAATCAAGCATGTAATGGCAGAAATAGGCATATAAGAACAAATCTGATGAACAGAAATAGACATATAAGAATAGATTTGATTAACAGAAAGGCATATGATGAACAGATTTGATGAACATAAATAGGCATAATCTCAGATTCAGGTTTATTAACATGTCAGGATTACAATTAAATTTCAGATCTAAAAGTAACTTGAACTCACCGTGGTTGGCTTTAAAAGAAATAGAAATAGGCTTTTTTGATTGTAGATCTGATCTTCTAATCTGAATACTCCTATTCTGATTTGTCTTGGTGGAGAAGAAAGACTAATTTAATTTAGATTAGAGCAGCATGGTGTTGCATGGACTAGTGTGGAGAAAACAATGGGTTTAGGGTTTTTTTTATAGCATAGGAGTCAAGGAACAAAGCCACAAATCGAACCAGAAACAAAACAACGTATCTGCCTAGATCTGGGCTGAGGGGGTCGTCACCCCTATAGGGGGGTCGACACCACCCTAAGGGGGGTCGACACTCATGTCGACATCCCCTGGGGGGGTCGACACCCTTGAGCGGGAAATTTCCCGCTCACCCAGTTTTGGCCGAATTTGATTTTTGAATCTATTTTGTTAATTAATTATTATTTTAATTTAATTCTGCTTAATTCTTAAATCTTCTGAGCTTCATAACTTCTTCATACGGTGTCCGATTTACGCAAACTCGGACTTTATCCCAAGCAGAATTCCGAGATTAACAAATGGCGCAATCCATTTCTCTTAATTCTCCTTTTAAAAATTAATTACCTTTAATTTATTATTTTAATATTCTTAGAAAATATGGGGTGTTACAACTATCGTTGTACTACGTAAGCGTACCGACTACGATCCTCGAACTTTTTCATTGAGTTAGATTCCTTCATCGAGTAATTCCCCAGAGTCTACGATACACCACCCAGAGCAGACAAGCATGTATCTAGACTTTCCCACGTACGTATCGTAAAACGTATTCGATGCCTAACCCGTACACCTATCGTGTGCGTGCCCGAGTTCTGTGCAGGGCTACACAAGAAACACGAAACTTGGTCGGGAGCTTTCCTCATATCTGTGCAGGCCCGCCTTTAAGAGCCTCTCACACAAATATCCCTAGGGTCTATTTTCTATAGTGGTTATGGCCCACCTCAACCCCTCCCTCAATAAGTAAAGACTACAAGAGCTAAGCAACAAGGCCCTAAGCAAACAATCTAAACATCCATGTAGCGTCTCCCCTCAACCACCGTCCCACGACAGTGAATGGTTAATGGTATCTTGGGTCTAGCTCTAGTCTTTCCGCATCCTCTTGGCAGCCGATGACAGGCATTCGATGACCTACTATCCTTGTTGGTCCTGACCCTCCGCCTCCGTTGAGGCAGCCGCCGAATCACCCTTTCCGTCACCGTGAAACGGCCACGGGATTTTCGACTCGAAAAAATCAACATAAATCCCATGTTGATTATTCAAGTATCGAAAACACCGGGTCATTTATAGAAAGAAATAAGAAGATGAGAAAGATAAGATAGAACTAATAGAATAGAAGAAGAAGAACATCAGAATCTAAACAGTATCAGAGTAAACACGAATCTCACAGCGGAACGAATAAAATATATTATATAACAAAATCTTGAAATACAAATCTGAATTTGTATATACATACCATATCAGAGTATAACTCATATACATTACAGCAGAAATAATCCCTAAATAACTAAAGGTGAAGCCTCCTGCTTTAATCTCCTCCAAGTGAATCTGCAAAGCCTGAACACTTGGCTGCTCGTACAAATTTGGGCACTCAAGAGTTTAGGGAAAAACAACAAAATAAAACTCTGGGTCAGTCATGGGACTGGTGTGAGTAAATTCCAACCATGTAGGTGCTACAGAGTTTTCATTTCATTTCATGTCTATTGTATTGTCCATCGATTTGTAGCATCCGTTAGGTTTGCAGATGCTGGAATAGGGTATGGCAAATGTATTACTAGTGCTATAGGGTAGGTCCTTTTATATCTACTTGGGCACGAAGTATTTGGATAGTTTGTGCTTTAGGCTACTGTAATGGCTTTGACATGACATAAAGATTGTATTGATTTGAGCATTCATAGTAGTTTTTCTTTGCGATGAAGTCTTCATCCTAAACTTAGGGTAGCTACTTTTGATTTGAACATACATAGCAGTAGGAAAAGAAAGGTGGTAAGGGAAAAAAACAGAAAGTACACAAAACATGCAAATGAAGGAAAGAAAATTTTATATTATATAATGTGTTTTATTTTATTCTGAAGAAACAAATATAACTCTAACAGCAAAACTTGCGGACTCGAGAAGAGGAGGGTTAATTGTCTAGCCGATTCATGTCAAGAGTTGCAACAAATCATCGATGGAATAATACGCAATATATGTTATACCGTATTTCATTTATTTACGGACTGCTATGGACAAAAATAAAAATACGGTCGTGTCCAGCAAGATGCCACAGTCCCAAAAATATAATAGTATCGGTAGGTTAACTCGTATTGTGAAACCACTACAACAAAAACACCATATTACAACTTTAAATTTACAACGGTGGTAAACGCACCGTTGTAATAAATGGGTTTTTACAACGGTGGTAAAAGCACCGTTGTAATAAATGGTTTTTTACAACGGTGGTATAAACACCGTTGTAACTACAACGAAAACACCATATTACAACTTTAATTTTACAACGGTGGTAAAAGCACCGTTGTAATAAATGTTTTTTTACAACTTTTTTCCAGAAAGGTTGTAATAAGCTTATTTTTGACAACTGTGTTATTTTGACAGTTGTAATAAAAGCCTATCACAACTTTTATTTTTTGACTGTTGTAATATATGACTATATTTTAATATTAATTATTTTCATTAAATAATTTTTAATAATTTATAATTAATATTAACAACTAATTAGTAATTATTAATTAATAACCTATATATTAATATTAAATATTAAATTAAAAATACTTCAATAAATAAATAAATAAGCTTTTAATAATTAATATTCAATTATGACTACGAAGAAATAAGTAATAATTAATAGTAACTCCTATTCATAAGTAATATTTAACATTTTAATAAAAATTAATTCTCAGAAAATCCATATTAATTTTGATTTTAATTTTTACTTATGAATTTTCAAGAAATCCATAATTATAACTAAATAATAATACTTGATTATTAATCAAAAATATAAATTCTAAGATTTGTTTAAATAAATTCTAAGATTTGTTTAAATAAATTTTGAAATATACATAAAATTTTGAAACTTTCATAAAGTCGAAAAGAAACTAAAACTTTAGATAAATTTAAACTAAACTGGATCTTTAAATTTAAGAAAACTCATAAACGTTAAAAAATTCAAATATAAAAATTATGTTACAAATTATTACTTCTATATTCATTTCGAGGTTTTCTTTACTACTACTTTTTAAGTAGTACGTACTTGTTTTCTTCCAATGTAAGAAACATAGCCCAACGTTTTGTCTAACTTAAAATTTTGGCTTCAATTCAAAATTCCCTCCACATTGAAAATTTTCCCGCTACATGTTTTTGCTTCAGCTCTACCTTCAACCAGGATTATTTTTTATTTCCCTGTCCATTCGTTCTTTCCACTTCCGCAGGTCGCCATTATTAATAAAACATTATTATATTCTTTCCTTTTCTATATTATGTCTAGATCCGATCGTCTAAGCTTGCAACGAAAAAAAATCCCAATCGTCACTTCCTTCTTCTTCCCCAAAATTCGATCCTTCTTCTTTTCACTCATCACTTCCTTCTCTTCCAACCTGTCGTTTCTCTACCTTACCCCTCTCTTCGGATCTAATATTCGCCACGCCTGGTTCTTGCAGCAAACTCTCCTCTCAACCCCTAACCTATCTCAGATCTATTTTGCAAATCGTCTTCTTTTCTCAATCCTATGATCCTGATGAAGTCCTTATGCCTAGATCTAGTGTTGAAGCACGGAACACATCAATATTTTCTATTTTGTTTTTGTGTGCCTGTCTAGTCCTTCCTTTTGTGGTTCGATTCTCCCGAAGGCTTGGGTTTTGTTCAGCTTGTTATAGTTCTGCTGTCTATTGTTTGGTGGAGTTTCTTAGATTGTAATGGTCGCGATTTTCTGTGTGTTGACTGCATTCAACAAACTTCATGATAGCCTTGCTAATGATTTTTGCTTAAAAGCTTGTATCTTCTTTGTCTTTGCTTTGGAATGGATTTCTTATCATCCTATAGAGGCATTGCTGACTGAGCCTCTGTTTGTCATGGTTTTGTGCCTTTTGTGCTGTGGTGATGCTGCCTTGATGGGGCTTTTATGATTTTCTTTTCAGACATGAGGATCCATTTCTTTGTATGCTGTATGCTATATGCAATATTTTTTTGGTGATAGCCTTCCACGTTGACTGAAATTACCTCATCGAGACTTGTTTATTAGTGTTTCATCTTAGTGTCTTTTGGCTGCAGGCAGAGGTGATTGAATGGAAGTTCCGGCGGGGGAAGGGGCATTGGTGAAGATGTAGTTCCGTAGTGAAGTGCACGCAGGTGAATGGTTCATATGTTTAGATTGTAGTTGCTTATATGAGCTTTGCAGAAGCAGTTTTTTGTTGATGGTACTTGAATTTTGCAGAGGAGGCGAGGAAGCAAGCCAGTTTGGGTTATTGGTGTGGTGAAATAGGCGATCAGAGGTGGATGTTTGGTCTTCGCTGTGTCGTGCCATGTTTTGGGTTTGGTTGGAGTTTTATCCTTTGATTGTATGTATATTTATACAAAAGTGTGTATGTAGCCGAGTGTATCGAGTGATCAGTTTGTAGTGAGGAATGTATGTATTGTTATGACTTATTATGTAAAAGTGAGTTGTACGATAATGGATCAGAAAGTTGTACTAATTCAGATATTGAAATAAAATATTTAATTGATTATTTCAGTTCAGTGTAGTATCATTTTATTCAATATAAATATTTATTTTTATATGAACAAAAATCATATTGTTATAATTAATTGTAGTAGGAATTACTACAACAGTGAAAAAAAGTTGTAATATGTATTACTACAACAGTGCAAAAATGTTGTAATATTTATTACTACAACGGTGGAAAAAGGTTGTAAAATATACATATTACAACGGTGGTGCAACAGTGCAAAAAAGTTGTAAAAGATATTAGTCTATTACAACTTCTTAATACACGACGGTTTTTCCACCGTTGTAAAATGTATATTACAACGGTGTTCCACCGTTGTAATAGGGTCATTTTGTTGTAGTGAACCCCAAAATATTGATATAGGGTGCAAAATATTCCAAATAAAAAGTTGCGTATTTAATTAATTAAAAATTACAGTAAAATTCTAATAAATAAATTATCACTATGTCTCAAACGAATCTTGTCCAAATTAGAATCCAATATGTAAATATATTTAAATAGCTGTTATGGCCATAAACGAATATGGCGCTGCTTTTCTGAATATTTAATTTGGATATAACTTACCATATATCAATCTCGATTTTTCACTTCTATTAGAGAAATATAGTTAGACAGATTCCAATGTTTCTTGTTTCGAAGAAATCTGACTAATAACGGGTCTTGTACACTCAGTTGAAGTTCAAAACGTTAAATTACGAACTACCGCAATATTATGGGCTCGATTATATTTAATATATATTTTTATACGTTCCACTTCGTTTTAATTAATATATAAATCCACTTATATTACGAATTCAATATTTAAACTGATTTAAATATTCAGATACAAACCGATAAAAAGGCGGGACGTTACAATCCTTCCCTCTTAAAAGAATTTCGTCCCCGAAATTTCTAAGGTAGGGAAAATGCTACAATCTATATTATAAGCAGGTTAAAAATATTTTATTTAATTTCTTAAATTCAATTTCAACAGAACCGATTAATTCTAATTAAAATATTAATTTCTTCTTATTAACGAATGTTTTCGAAAATTCTGAAAATTTTCTAACGGCTTAAATTTTCTGAGAATTTTGACAGTATCTCCTGTGCATGGCTCATTTGGCACTGCTACAACTTACCTCTCTGGGAATTTTCTAACCTAAAAGAAAACAAAACGGCCAAGTAACTTGCCCAAAATACCTTATAAATATCTCATACCCAATATACTATAAACATGTATCATTTTGTTGGGCATCCAACTCTTCCTCTTCCATTTGATACCACTTCAGTATATACTTTTTTGTTTCAATCGATTTCCATTTAGATTATCCTCGAACCGCATCATCCACTTATAACTCCATTCAAACACCAATTCCAAACTCAATTCCAACCCTTAATTCATCAATTTGATTCCATTCCAGATTATTTCTAAAACAAACCAATTTTATTTGACTTAGTTAAGTTTCTATTTATTTACTTTATAAGTAAATTTTAAATTCAGGAATTCAAATTCCTGGGTTTTATTTCAAATCAGTTTGAAATCTAAATAGCAATTCAAAACATTTGAATTTCTGAACAACTTATTTTCTCAAAACAATTCAAAATCTTTGGTAGTAATCCGTCACTTATAAACTCGAAAATGAACACCGATGATGTCGCGATCATCATCGGAATTATTTTCCAGCCATCAAATTGAGTTCAATACTACATCACTATCAAAAATGATTTTCAAACACTTATATTTTTGAAATTACTTCAAAATATCTTTCACAGCACTTGGAAAACAATTTCAAATCTCCCAGGATTTTCCTATATATTTAATCCAAACATTCTTTCCGACTCTTTTCCAAGTTCTAGAATTTTATTTCAATTCCCGTTTTAAACTCATATTTTATCAATTTGATTTATATTCAAATTCACATTAACTTATACGATTTATAATTGGTTATTTGTGTAACCAACTCGATCACAATCCTATTCGATTATAACACCCAACACATCTTAATATACCATAATAATCCATATATATTTTTATTTGTTTATTCATATCAAAATACGTTTTGGGTAAAATTATTTCATTTACCCTATTTTTAAAACCATACTGTGTCGGTTCATCGTACTCGAGTGTTTAGAAACCACTATCGACATCGTGGTGCCCCACCGTCGACCAGAATTTATAAGCCACTTAACCAATAAATCTCCACAATATAAAACCATTTTTTATATACTTTACAAATACGTTCAATCATATATATACTCAAACTCAATCTAGAGTATTACTAACTCCATCTCTATTGAGTTACGCCACAAAGCCAAGGTAATAACTTAACCTTCAGCTTTGATACCACTGTAACGGCCGCGCGATTTTCGACCCAAAAAAATCAACATAAATCCCATGTTGACTATTCAAATATCGAAAACACCGGGTCATTTATAGAAAGAAATAAGAGGATGAGAAAGATAAGATAGAACTAACAAAATAGAGGATGAAGAAGAAGAACATCAGAATCTGAACCGTATTAGAGTAAACACGAATCTCGCAGCAGAACGAATAAAATATATTGTATAACAAAATCTTGAAATACAAATCTGAATTTGTATATACGTACCATATCAGAGTATAACTCATATACATTACAAAGGAAATAATCCCTAAATAACAAAAGGTGAAGCCTCTTGCTTTGATCTCCTCTAAGTGAATCTGCAAAGCCTGAACACTTGACTGCCCGTACAAATTTGGGCACTCAAGAGTTTAGGGAAAAACAATAAAATAAAACTCTGGGTCAGTCATGGGACTGGTGTGAGTAAATTCCAACCATGTTGTTTAACTTTGGAAATCCTTTTGAAACAATATGATAATAGTAAGACCAGCCCACACATAAATATGGACGGTTTTTACCTTACTATAACCCAAAATACTTTGATATCAAATCCACTGATATTATGATAATGTCCAAACAAATAAATATCCAAGTAGCAGAACCTTGCTTCTCACGCTCCACATATATATAGTATAAAATCAAACAAAACCACAGGATGCTTATTGGAGATTGGATTCCAACTATGACAAGGTATGTGACCACCTACCGATCAGTGTACTCTATAGGAGATACACTGGGGTTCAATAAGAACATCTTGCAACCCGGCCCACACATGACTGACCACTCATTTAGCTTGAGTGTATCGAATATATTGTCACCCATGGTTGTTGGCCACCAAACGTAATCCGAATATACAGAAACGAAAGAACAACAAATATGAATTTTCTCTAGATTGGTAACAATACACCCTGCTTGGGTATGACCCAACCAGCCATACTGCCTGCCCGATTTCTGTCATTTCCCGGTTATGCGGCTAGAGGCTACGTCTATCTTCAGAACATTTGATCACCATTTAATTTGAATGCCACATCGTCAACCCGTCAATTCACTAATCGATTTCCAAAAATATCATGGGTATAAAAAGCTAAGGGGAACGAATTCCTCCGCCACCAGATGTAATACCTTTAAAAGATCAAACATATGTGATTTGTTAGGTATACTCTGTCAGACACTCCTCCATACAAGTTGTCTTGGGACTAGACAAACAAAAATACCATTCTGGAACAGAACGACCCTTGCATTTCACTCCATCTTCAAATTGTCTTCAGCATAATCTAGTTTGCAGCACTTATGCCTATAGGAGTGGTTTTCGGATAATATATCTAGCCGGTCTCTCCGTATTGACAACGATGTTCAAAACACTTCGATAGTCGGTTATTTAACTATCGAAGTAAAACAAACATCCATTCAAATTTACACCAAGCATCAAACAAATCACTGGCCCTTTTATTTAACATTACTTTCCCAATTTTTCATATCTTCCCAGATATTTTCCAAAACCCATTTAGCCCTTCACATTCTTTGGAAAACGTTTCCAGTTATTATAAATCTTTATTTTCCCATATTCCAGATATATATATATATATATATATCGTTAATGTTCGAAAAACATTCTCATCCTTTCACATTTCTTATTTTCGGTATATTAGAAAATATACGTTAGTTATATTGGAAAACATTTCCAATTTCCATTTTTACTACTTAATCTGCAAACATTTGCTTTTTAAAACCTTATTCACTTTGAAATGTGAACATTTATTTCTTATAGAAATCTTATTTCATTTATCAAATAATTCTTTACCATTATAACTTAATGTCGACCTCCTATTTGATTACAACTTGTTTAGCCTTCCTTTAGTTTGGAAATAACCATATAAATTATTTGTTCAATATTCAATTACCACTTCTTATATGATCCAGAACAATGTCGAATGACATGTTATATAAACTCAAATGTTTTTATCACATTCCCATATTTTAAGGAGTTCCCTTCAGTACGGGTAATATTTATATATATATATATATATATATATATATATATGATCTCAATTATTTACTTCTACTTCCAACTTCGTATAATTTATTTACATTTCTTCGGGGAAAACATAATTATTTTCTTATTACTTGGGATAAGTGAATTTCCAACCTTTATAGGGAATAGTGCTATATATAATAATCACGCTTAAGCTTGGTTAACAACGTCAATTTATCGTTATAGTAAAAACTTGCAATACGCTGTTATCTTCCACTTTATAACTAATCTCGACATTTCTTTCCGTTAAAACTAATACCATCCCTTGATAATAGTGAAGTCATTCAAGTTGGGGTATTCTATTTACCTCTCAGACCTTGATTGACGACGCTTTTATATTAGGATAGATAAAAGTATGTAACTCTAACTCCTTATTACTTTAATATCCCCTAAACGGTATTTCTTATTTTATTTTGGAATATGGTTTTATAAAACCATATCCTTACTTTGAAAGCTCGGTTGATTATGATTATTTACATTAAACGTTAACTCTTGGCTTCATCTTCCTTGTATAATTCCATTTGTAATTAACGTACTACTTTCCATTTGAATCATTTTAACTAATTCAAGTACCTCTCATACAAAATCAATATTATCTTAAATGAATTCCATTTAAGAATAATTTCTTTAATTAAAGAATTAAATAATTAATTAACTTCATCATTGCTAAAGTAAACAATTTACTTTATTACAGATTGGATACTGAAATAAATTATAACTAATTGTACTTAGTTCAAAATCATTTAAACTTCATTAATTGAAAAGTAATTTATAAGAAATCTTATTAATTTTTATCCATTTCTCGCTAAGTCGTTAGCATTAGATTAATTGAAAATCAATTTATCAAATAATCAATTTTCAAATCAACTTCAAACAATCAGTGAATTCGTTAACTGATTTTAAATACTTCTTACCATTAGGTTAAAATAATTAATCTAATTATTCCTAAATTGTTTGTTTACAAATAATTATCCAAAATATTAACTCATAGGATAATTATAGCTTTATAACTTTATCTAAAAGTCAAACAATCGTTTATATTTACTTTATGGAACGAACTATAAAATACAAGTTTATAATAGAACTTTTATTATAATTTAAACTTCGCTTTAATTATAATTTTTTTTATAATTAACTTTGTTGATTTGCCTGACGGCCAATCAACTTCTTAACAAATAGATGGGTTTATGGTCAATTGTTGCCACTTTCTTAATCGATATTGTTTATTGATTAAATCAAAACAAATGTTGAATTTCCATTCAACATCAATATCCACACAGGGTTTAAAGGTTATTTGGATTCAAACAGTGCGTATATAAAATAAATAGTACATATGAATATTGAGGAATCCGGTTGGATTCCTCCAACCGGTTTTCCGCATCCACAGATGTTAGTCAACGCAATTTATACTAATTTCATACAAGGGAATATTTTAATCGATGGAATCAGTATCCAACCAATGATGTATACGTATGCAATGATATATATATATATATATATATATATATATATATATATATATATATATATTTCAACCAATTTAGTTGTAATCTACCTAAACAACCATCACAAAGCATTCAACCACTATTTAAAATATAATTAAAATATTTTAAATAAAACAGATTTAGTGAATTTACTCACCTTGCGCATTAATCGTTAAATAACGAATTGCGTCAGTTGATTCAGTTTCTATTTTGCCTACGTAGCATGCTCCCGATATCTTCAAACTGGTTCCAGTACGTACCCTGCAATGCTATGATCCCGACAGACTCTTAAGCCTTCTTTCCGAAACCAGTATACGGTCCCGCCTCTACTGATCATTTCCAAGCTCTCATTCCTTCTCCACGTGCCATGAAACCATTGTCCGAATCCATCGATCATTTCTACCCTTCGAACTCACCATCTCCAATATTAACACTCAAACCTGTATGGTCAGTCAACAACATCTCTCTGTGCCGTGTTATTGAAGAACCATATTACAAGGGTTTTTCTTCTTCCTATTATTTTTGGGCTTCATATTATAAATATCCCGTCTCCCCCATTTCAATCCCCAGCCCGCCTCAATATGAACATCATCTTAATCTCCCTTCGACTAAACACACTCCCGCATATTAATGCAACTCCTATTGTTTCTCCCATTTATGAAACGCGTCAGCACATTCTTCTCTGTGAACACAACTACCCCATCACCAACTTATCTTTCTTTCTCCATCAGTGAACAACGAAATCCCTTCCAGTCCAGCAACCAGTTTCGATATATACAATATATTATTATTTTATATTTGCAGACTTCGAATTCTAGAATCCATGGCTACTTTGGCCTTGCATCACAGATCCGCACACCTATAAGTCCAAAACCCACGTCCTCGTGACCCTTTTCATGCGAGCTTCCCATTATTTAACACTCAACATCATCCTTTCTTTACTGCTTTCCTAAAAACGTGAACTCCTTTTTAAAATTTGGCCCTCCTTCACTTAACCCTACGCATTACCAGCATACTACATATGTAACACCCCACCTCCGCCAATGCTACTCTTGCAAGCACACTGGCTTTGGAGGGGCGTTAAACAAGGTAAACATGCATGCAGATATCACAAGACAGAACATATAAGTAAAACAGAGTAGTAAAGCAGCGGATAAAACTTAGCATTTCAAAACCATAGTCATGTTACAACAAAGTACTTGGTCATTATTTTCCAACAACAAAGTCTAGATAAAAGCATAAACTGAAAAACTGAAATACATAAAGTACAATCCCCAAAATGAAGTGATAAACCATAGCTAGCTCAATGTCCAAAACCGTACATGAGCAAATCCAGTAAGAAAGCTGTAAAGATCCAAGCTAAGCTCCAATGTTCCCACCCTGAGAACCTGAGGTGGGGGGGGGGGGGAACGGAAGAAAAGAGGCGAAAGAAAACAGGTCAGTCAAAAAGACTGGTAAGCCCTACTACTATCTGTCTATGAACTAGTAAAGTTAACTGGCATGAGAAGCTGAGATGAACATAAGGATAACAACATACTGGCATGATGATTAACTAACAAGATAGATAAAGGTGTCATCGCATAATTAAGGTTAAGTTTTGCACCACGGGTGTACTAGCATTCTAACATGTCAAGTAAAAACAAGAATTGATACCTTGGCCCAAGCTTGGCCCATCATCATGAGGTGACCTAAATTAAGGTCCAACTACACGGTCTAGTCGATCGGCTCCCTATAAGCCTAACTCGTCAAGTGTCGGTGTCATGCGGCCTAATCATGTAATGTAGTTGACTGTGCAGGGTCCACCCTAGGGTGTATCTGGCCCTACGGTGTAACCCTCAGACACCATACCATGATGCACAGTCCAAACCTACCGGTGCCCGTGTTCAACTCCGGACTTGATGTGCACGACCATGGTCCGCCTGAACAACCGGGGCATCACTCAGCCGTCTCTTTAGGTCTCTTACAATCAGCCCAGTAATCGTGCCCCACCCTAGCCTAGTCCTAGGGTCTTATGATACATCTAGAAGGTTACTGCTGAAAAGGACCACGCAACTAGGGTTTCTTAACGGGTTAAATGTGGTTAACCCGATCCAAACGTGGATTAAATTGGTTAAGAGTACCCAAGGCTCCTGACTTAACCTCGATTAATCCATCAAGCCCAAATTAGTTAAGTATTAAGTGGACTATGACTTAACCCTAATCAGGAGGCATTCATTAACTTAATGTGCTTTAACCTCTCACATTAGACCTTGTTGTGGTTACTAGTTAAGCCGGGCGGGTCCGGGTAGCCTTACACCACAACCTGGTCTAACCTCGGGTTCGTGCACAACATGACCAACTTCTCACATTGGGTCCTATTGTTTGTAGCCACTAGTTAAGCCGGGCGGGTCCGGGTAGATTTATGCTACAAACTCAACCCAACCTCGAGTTGGCCACACTCATATTTTCTAAGTGTCATGTCCATTATGTTTCCAAAACATAATTACAAGTTAACATATCACGTTATGTTATAAAAACCATGTTCATGTCATTATGTTACCCAACCCCAACGTAATCCCATCGTTTACATAATCGCAACAACGCATAAAGGATAAAATAGGGAACTTGGCATAATCATGACAAAAAGGTGTTGAAGCCACAAGTTTAACATGGTGGCATATGAGATGTACATATGTTCATATACTTGCATATTGCATTATTAGGCTTCAAAAGCATGCATAAAACCAAACTTAGCATATGAGTGATACATGGTGATAAATAACATGTAGAAGTTGCTAGAAGTTCGCATTTGGCCTCACATGCAAGTTATCATAAGGGATATGATAACTTTCATGTTGCCAAAATGCAACCTTCAACATAAAGCTTGGAGCTTTATGCTCACAATATCAAGTTTAACTTGCATAACATGATAACATGATCAACCCAAACTTGCATAACATGATAACATGATCAACCCAAACTTGCATAACATGATGACATGATCAACCCAAACTTGCATAACATGGCAACATGTGTCATACATAACTTGCATAATGATCAACCAAACTTGCATATAATGATCAACCAAACTTGCATATAATGATCAACCAAACTTGCATCATTCATTTAACTTTAGAGTTCAATAAAAAGAAAGTAGAAAAGGGTTTACAATGCTATGAAGACACAAATAAATATTTATTATAAAGATTGAGACGAAGCCCTTATGCAAGCACCAAAAACCCAAATATGCAATCTCCAAATGAAAACCCTTGAGCCAAATCAATAAAAATCCTTGCTTTGAAATAGAAATGTTGCAACTTGACTTGAATGCAAACTAAGAACATTCATACAAGCTTGAAAATACTTGTATGCATTCAAAACGTCTCATAGAAATAAACTTAGAAATTTTAGCATGAGAGTGGAGGCCATGAGAGGAACAATTTTGACATAGTTTAGTTGTAGGAATGAATAATGATGATTTAGGCTAGGCTTAGGGGTCTTTTTATAGAGGATTAGGATAGTATTAGCCATAGGATTAACCCTAGATTCAATCCAAGCCATCAAAGCATGTCTTGGGGAAGAAGTCAAGTGTAGGAACCATCTAGGGCCTTTAGATTAAAGCTGAACCATGAGAACCATTCAAATGCAAAATCTGCATTTGAGCGAATCGGCCCACGGGTTGACAGCCAAACACCCTGGATTAACCCCTAGTCGACCCAGCGGGCTTGGGTCGACCTCAAAAATCGGCCGGTTCGGTTATTCCCCTCTCCCAATTCGCTGTTTTGAACATTTTTGCATTTTTATTTATTTAATTTTCAATTATATATATATATATATATCAATATATATATATTTCTCTGCGCAACCCATTTCACTTAATTAAGTATACTTTAATTTATGAATTTTTCGTGAAACTTCGCGAGGCCATATCTTGGTCATACGGACTCCGATTTTCGAAAACTCGGACTCTATTTCGCGTATTTTTCCGAGACGAACGCAATGGCACAGCCCGTTTCCCTTGATTCAGATTTTCAGTTTAATTCTGCCTCCATTTATGTTATAACATGTTATTCAAAAATACGGGTTGTTACATTCTCCCCTCCTTAAAGGATTTCGTCCCCGAAATCTCCAAGTTAGGAAGAACGTATCCTACCATCCATCACCCATCTACTCAAAACATCATCCACGTGTAGTCATTGTCCTTAAAGGATTCTAAATGCTGTATGATCATATGCAAAGGTGTGTGCATATGTACTTATCTAATGCGAAAATCAGGAGGTTACTGATTCAGTAAACCCCCTTAATGCAAAATATGTTAGTGAAATGAGTCCATATGTATGCAAATTCCTAACATAATTTATAATCTCTACATGAGTGCACATAACATTCATCCATATGCAACATCCACGTGATAGCATAACAAGTTTTCATCCATGAATAAGCATAAACACTCATGCATATGCGGTATGAAAGTGTGTGAGCCGATCTTAGTGCCAAACGTGTATTATGCATCCACGAGTATCCACTTGCAAACACTTGCAAACATCAAACATAACATGTTTCAAATACATGTTTCAACCAAGTGTTTCTACCTAAGGTTCTCATGACAAGATTTACGAAACAAGATAAACTAGATAAGCATGGATAGCAAAGGGAAGATATACCAATCTAGGAAAAGAGATTGAAAATGTATCCTCCAAGAGAAATGGATAAAGCACGCGCCTCTTCTCCTTGGTTTCCCAAGTTGCGTCTCCCTCTGTTTCACTCCATTGCCCCTTAACAAGCTTAAATTCTTTGCTTCTTAGCTTCTTTGTCTTCATTTCCATGATACGAATCAGAGCTCGTCTCAGGGTTGCTTCATCCTCTACCTCCATGTCTTCACGAATACTTGGTTCAACCACTTTGGCGGGTCTGTGCAAACACTTCCGGAGATGCGAGACATGAAAGACATTATGCACTCCGGCCAGCTTCTCGGCAATTCCACCTTATAAGTCATCTTCCCGACTCTTTCTATACTAGGGAAGGGTCCTACGATCCTTGGTGTCAGCGAACCATATTTCGCAAAGGAGAAATCTTCACAAAGACCATATCTCCAATTTTAAATTCCAAGTCTGTCCTTCGCTTGTCTGCATAGGATTTCTGTCTGTCTTGGGCCGTTCTTATCCGTCTTCGAATCAATTCAACCCTCTCGGATTTTTCCCTTATCATGTCGGGCTCAATTATAAGCTTATCCGTCGTCTTCCCACCAACATGTTGGTGGCTTGCACTGCCTCCCATACGAAGCTTCAAATGGTGCCATCCCTATGCTGGCTTGATAGCTATTATTATAAGCAAACTCTACAAGAGGAAGGTGGTCTTCCCAAGTACCACCGAAGTCGAGAACACAAAGCCTCAAGAGATCTTCTAGCACTCTATTCACCCTTTCGGTTTGGCCATCCATCTGGGGGTGATAGGCTGTACTTAGATTCAATCGTGTACCCATCGCTTCTTGCAAACTGTTCCAGAACTGGCTAGTGAAAATTGGGTCACGATCGCTAACTATGCTAGAAGAAACTCCATGCAACCATACTATCTCTCGAAGATAAACAGATGCTAGCCATGATACGGTCCTCTTGCTTTTCACCGGAAAAATGGGTTCTCTTCGTAAATCTATCAATTATTACCCATATCCCATAAAGCCCAAATAGTTTGGTGACGAACTTCTTCACCCCAACCATATATCACAAATAGGCTAGTCATACTCCTTAGGGGGTTTGCAACAGATCTAAGATTGAGGATAGGGCCGAGAGGATATACTTAAAAGATAACATGTTAGTAAGCTCTACGGAACAATAGGGATCAAGGATATACTCTTAAAAAGAGATTAAATGCGCGTATCTAGTCTTCGATCTTCTAAGCCGCATTTTCTTGTGCTTAATCCCATCGTGCCCTGACCGTCTTTTAACTTCGCAATTCCGTAGTTCTTAATTCTTGTTCCCAAAATATGAGTTAGAACTCATTTCACCGTTGCCTCTCGTTCCACTTCCACTTATTCTTTGCCTAAAATACTTGGCTTAAACATAACTGCGTGCTCATGGTTTCGTGCAAGCTTTCCAAGATTCGTTAGTGAATCTTGGGTCTCGTTTACATATTATACGGTACCCCACGCAGAAAACTATCTCTTGAAAACAGTGCCAATCCACGTTGCCAAACTAGAGCTGAGGTAAGGGCTCTCTTGAGCCTTTGAAAAGCAAGCTCACACTCCAAGTCCCATGCAAAGACTAAGTTCTTCTTCGTCAACTTAGTAAGAGGGGTCGAAATCTTAGCGAAGTCCCTGATGAACTTCCTATAGTAGCCCGCCAAACCGAGAAAGCTCCTTACTTCAGTTGCATTCCTCAGAGTCTTCCAGTCTTGAACCACAACCACTTTCGCGGGATCCACCGCTATGCCTTGCTTAGAAACTATATGTCCAAGAAACCGAACTTCCCTTCTCCAGAAATGACATTTGGAGAACTTGGCTTTCAACTGATGCGCTCTAAGCGTATCCATCACTTCCTTGAGATGCCTAGCATGCTCTTCCTCATCCTTTGAGAAGATCAGAATATCATCCACGAAGACAACAACAAACTTGTTGAGGAACTCCCTGAACACCCTACTCATCAAGTCTACGAAGTAGGCGGATGCATTAGTCAATCCGAATGGCATGACAAGCCATTCAAAGAATCCATCCGGAGTCCTAAACGCAGTTTTATCAATGCTATCCTCAGCTACTCTAAGCTGATGGAATCCGGTGGCTAGATTGAGCTGAGAGAAAACAGAAGCACCTACAAGCTGGTCAAAGAGATCATCAATCCTCGGTAACAGGTGCCTATTCTTCTTTGTCAGCTTGTTCAACTCTCGATAATCAACACATAGACGAAGCGAACCATCCGCCTTAGTAGCGAATACCACCGGAGCACCCCATTCGGAAATGCTTCGTCTAATAAAACCCTTCTCAAGCAGCTCCTTGATTTGCTTACTGAGCTCCCTTCTCTCACGAGGGGCCATGTGCCTAACGGGCAATGATACTGGCTTGGCATTATCGACTAGATAAATGCGGAAATCTATCTCTCGTTTAGGGGGTAACCCCCTAACTTCTTCAAAGACATCAGGATAGTCTCGGACCACCCTTACAGATTTCAGATCATCGATGGACGAGTCGAGAGATTCAAGATAACATAACATGACGGGACCTCTAGGGTTACAAGAAATTTCTAGGGTATTACCGAGGCGAGTCATGAGCCTCACTACCCTATGCTCACAGTCAAGAATGGCTCCATAACTGGACAACCAATCCACCTCCAAAATCAACCCGTATCCCATAAACCCGAGAACCTAAACATTACACATGAATTCTATGCTCAAGATAGAGATTTTCAAATCCATACAAACCACAGGTAGATGGGCGGAACCCCCAATTGGATCTGAAACACAAACGGGATCCTCAACTAAGCTAGTACTTAGGTGCAAACTTTCAACAATACCAGAAGAGATAAAACTATGCGATGCGCCAGAATCAAATAAGGTGCGAACAGGAAAATCAGAAATGTAAACATGAATTTCTATAAAAACTCTACCTCGATCAAAAGCTGGAAGAGCGAGGAGAGCCTGCAATTGCCCTCCAGAGGGTCTTACTTGCCGAGTTTGTCCTTGCCATTGTCCTTGCTTCTTGGGGCAATCCTTGCTAAGATGTCCAGGCTCTCCACAGTGAAAGCATTCGCCCAACTTCCTCTTCTTCTTCCTACAGTCTTTGGCTATGTGCCCAGTAATCCCACAGAAGTTGCACTTCCTCCTTTCTCTTGACTTGTTGTCCTTGCTATTGTTGTTCTTGCCTCCTTTTCCGGAAACTACCTTCTCGCCTTGAGACTCATTTGCCTTGACCTCCTTCTTGCCACTCTTATCTTCCTCTTGAAGTAGGGCCATATTCACCAAACTCTCGAAAGTTTCCCCCAGGGGTATATGAGACATGGCCAAACCGCGCAATGGCTCATTCAATCCTAGAGCAAAGTGCAGGGCCTTCTTCTGAGCTGTGTTTACCAATTCTAGGCCGAACTGAGCAAGTTGATTAAACATATCCACGTATTCCCTAACTGTCATGTCCCCTTGCTTTAGAGATAGGAACCTCTCCATCTGAAGATTCTCTTCTGTCGGTGATAGGAACTTTAGTCCAAACCTTCTCCTAAAGTCATCCCAAGTCTCAATTGGTCTAGTAGTGGTGGTGACTACCCACCAATAAGTAGCTTCCCCTTTCAATAGCCATACCGCCAACAGAACTTTCCTACGATCTTCCACATCAAAGATAGCAAAGAGGTCTTCAGTTTCCTTTAACCAGTTTCTTGCCTCCACGGGAGTCTCCGTTCCGACAAAATTCTTGCAACCCATCGCCTTAAAGTCTTTGCAAAGCTTTGCGAAATCCTTTTGCGGATGCTGAGGGGAAGGAGGAACCTCAGCTACGGGAGGAGGAGAGATGTTAGCGACGGGGGAAGGATGAGGAATGTTCGCGGGGCCGGCTTCATTCGCCCTTGCCTCCATAAATCTCCAGAACCAGATGGGTACTTGTACGCCTTCCGGGATGTTAAAGCGATCGGCCATACTAAAACGAAGAAAAAGATAGATTCAGAATGAAGAAACGAAGGATAGTGCTATGGCTTTTGGGGAATAGCCTTTTTAAAATAACTAGACTTTTCTTGGAAAATACTTAATTGGTTTTGAAAATAGTTTTTCAAAAGGTAAGTTTCAAAAACACTTTTGCCCAAATCTTGTAAACCTTATGCTCTGATACCAAATGTAACACCCCACCTCCGCCAATGCCACTCTTGCAAGCACACTGGCTTTGGAGGGGCGTTAAACAAGGTAAACATGCATGCAGATATCACAAGACAGAACATATAAGTAAAACAGAGTAGTAAAGCAGCGGATAAAACTTAGCATTTCAGAACCATAGTCATGTTACAACAAAGTACTTGGTCATTTTTTTCCAACAACAAAGTCTAGATAAAAGCATAAACTGAAAAACTGAAATACATAAAGTACTATCCCCAAAATGAAGTGATAAACCATAGCCAGTTCAATGTCCAAAACCGTACATGAGCAAATCCAGTAAGCAAGCTGTAAAGATCCAAGCTAAGCTTCAATGTTCCCACCCTGAGAACCTGAGGGTGGGGGGGAAACGGAAGAAAAGAGGCGAAAGAAAACAGGTCAGTCAAAAAGACTGGTAAGCCCTACTACTATCTGTCTATGAACTAGTAAAGTTAACTGGCATGAGAAGCTGAGATGAACATAAGGATAACAACATACTGGCATGATGATTAACTAACAAGATAGATAAAGGTGTCATCGCATAATTAAGGTTAAGTTTTGCACCACGGGTGTACTAGCATTCTAACATGTCAAGTAAAAACAAGAATTGATCCCTTGGCCCAAGCTTGGCCCATCATCATGAGGTGACCTAAATTAAGGTCCAACTACACAGTCTAGTCGATCGGCTCCCTATAAGCCTAACTCGTCAAGTGTCGGTGTCATGCGGCCTAATCATGTAATGTAGTTGACTGTGCAGGGTCCACCCTAGGGTGTATCTGGCCCAACGGTGTAACCCTCAGACACCATACCATGATGCACAGTCCAAACCTACCGGTGCCCGTGTTCAACTCCGGACTTGATGTGCACGACCATGGTCCGCCTGAACAACCGGGGCATCACTCAGCCGTCTCTTTAGGTCTCTTACAATCAACCCAGTAATCGTGCCCCACCGTAGCCTAGTCCTAGGGTCTTATGATACATCTAGAAGGTTACTGCTGAAAAGGACCACGCAACTAGGGTTTCTTAACGGGTTAAATGTGGTTAACCCGATCCAAACGTGGATTAAATTGGTTAAGAGTACCCAAGGCTCCTGACTTAACCTCGATTAATCCATCAAGCCCAAATTAGTTAAGTATTAAGTGGACTATGACTTAACCCTAATCAGGAGGCATTCATTAACTTAATGTGCTTTAACCTCTCACATTAGACCTTGTTGTGGTTACTAGTTAAGCCGGGCGGGTCCGGGTAGCCTTACACCACAACCTGGTCTAACCTCGGGTTCGTGCACAACATGACCAACTTCTCACATTGGGTCCTATTGTTTGTAGCCACTAGTTAAGCCGGGCGGGTCCGGGTAGATTTATGCTACAAACTCAACCCAACCTCGAGTTGGCCACACTCATATTTTCTAAGTGTCATGTCCATTATGTTTCCAAAACATAATTACAAGTTAACATATCACGTTATGTTATAAAAACCATGTTCATGTCATTATGTTACCCAACCCCAACGTAATCCCATCGTTTACATAATCGCAACAACGCATAAAGGATAAAATAGGGAACTTGGCATAATCATGACAAAAAGGTGTTGAAGCCACAAGTTTAACATGGTGGCATATGAGATGTACATATGTTCGTATACTTGCATATTGCATTATTAGGCTTCAAAAGCATGCATAAAACCAAACTTAGCATATGAGTGATACATGGTGATAAATAACATGTAGAAGTTGCTAGAAGTTCGCATTTGGCCTCACATGCAAGTTATCATAAGGGATATGATAACTTTCATGTTGCCAAAATGCAACCTTCAACATAAAGCTTGGAGCTTTATGCTCACAATATCAAGTTTAACTTGCATAACATGATAACATGATCAACCCAAACTTGCATAACATGATCAACCCAAACTTGCATAACATGATGACATGATCAACCCAAACTCGCATAACATGGCAACATGTGTCATACATAACTTGCATAATGATCAACCAAACTTGCATATAATGATCAACCAAACTTGCATATAATGATCAACCAAACTTGCATCATTCATTTAACTTTAGAGTTCAATAAAAAGAAAGTAGAAAAGGGTTTGCAATGCTATGAAGACACAAATAAATATTTATTATAAAGATTGAGACGAAGCCCTTATGCAAGCACCAAAAACCCAAATATGCAATCTCCAAATGAAAACCCTTGAGCCAAATCAATAAAAATCCTTGCTTTGAAATAGAAATGTTGCAACTTGACTTGAATGCAAACTAAGAACATTCATACAAGCTTGAAAATACTTGTATGCATTCAAAACCTCTCATAGAAATAAACTTAGAAATTTTAGCATGAGAGTGGAGGCCATGAGAGGAACAATTTTGACATAGTTTAGTTGTAGGAATGAATAATGATGATTTAGGCTAGGCTTAGGGGTCTTTTTATAGAGGATTAGGTTAGTATTAGCCATAGGATTAACCCTAGATTCAATCCAAGCCATCAAAGCATGTCTTGGGGAAGAAGTCAAGTGTAGGAACCATCTAGGGCCTTTAGATTAAAGCTGAACCATGAGAACCATTCAAATGCAAAATCTGCATTTGAGCGAATCGGCCCACGGGTTGACAGCCAAACACCCTGGATTAACCCCTAGTCGACCCAGCGGGCTTGGGTCGACCTCAAAAATCGGCCGGTTCGGTTATTCCCCTCTCCCAATTCGCTGTTTTGAACATTTTTGCATATTTATTTATATAATTTTCAATTATATATATATATATATACCAATATATATATATTTCTCTACGCAACCCATTTCACTTAATTAAGTATACTTTAATTTGTGAATTTTTCGTAAAACTTCGCGAGGCCATATCTTGGTCATACGGACTCCGATTTTCGAAAACTCAGACTCTATTTCGCGTATTTTTCCGAGACGAACGCAATGGCACAGCCCGTTTCCCTTGATTCAGATTTTACAGTTTAATTCTGCCTCCATTTATGTTATAACATGTTATTCAAAAATACGGGTTGTTACAACATACGTCAATTACAAAGCATCCTTTCAGTATTCAAAACAAATACCAAACTCTACAAAATTCTGCACTTTACTTCAGATACCCAGCGCATGCAAAAATCCACCAGTTCTACATCTTCACATCTTCAACAAATACACCCTTGCATACAAACACGTCCTTTACATTCTCATGATGCCTGCGCCCCACTTTCATTCTTCATACAAGAACCGTGTATCTCTACAGCACTCATGGATCCGAAATATCCAACTTCCCTCGTAGCGTTGCATGGCCTTAATAAACACGTTCCCGTACTCCATACTCATCATTACAAAACTTTATACCCTTGCGCCATTTTTTCTGCTAACTCAATATTCCAATACGTGCTCCTTCCCCCACCTTAATACTTCATTTAAAACTAAATAGAAACCACTGAAAGTTCCCTTTTCCAAACCTCTCCGACCTCGGCACTACACCCTGGAGTTCGAAGTCCTCCCCCTCAATCAATTGTTCTGGCCTTTGTCACTAATTTTACGAACCCATCCATGCTCTCGAACTCCCGAAAAGGAACGCCCCCATGCAGTATTCCTTTCTCCTAACCAGAACGCTGCTCGCATTTTTATTTCAGTCTCTCTACTCTTTTTTTCTTTTGTTTTTGTTTGCTTATTTCTATTTTATTCTTCACTGTATTTTTTTGTGTTCAGCCGATGAAGAGCAGCGGGTTTATATATATAGTCTCCTCACCTTGGCTCACACGGTTACAAAGCTTGGCAAACACGGAGTAGGATTAGCGTTAAACATAGGTAGATTATAGGTGCTACAGAGTTTTCATTTCATTTCATGTACACTGTATTATCCATCGAGTTGTAGCATCCGTTAGGCTTGCAGATGCTGGAATAGGATATGGCAAATGTATTACTAATGCTATAGGGTAGGTCCTTTTATATATACTTGGGCACGAAGTATTTGGATAGTTTGTGCTTTAGGCTACTGTAAAGTCTTTGACATGACATGAAGATTGTATTGATTTGAGCATTCATAGTAGTTTTTCTTTGCGATGAAGTCTTCAGCCTAAACTTAGGGTAGCTGCTTTTGATTTGAACATACATAGCAGTAGGAAAAGAAAGGCGGTAAGGAAAAAAAACAGATAGTACACAAAACTTGCAAATGAAGGAAAGAAAATTTTATATTATTTAATATGTTTTATTTTATTTTGAAGAAACAAATATAACTCTAACAGCAAAACTTGCGGACTCGAGAAGAGGAGGGTTAATCGTCTAGCCGATTCATGTCAAGAGTTGCAACAAATAATCGATGGAATAATACGCAATATATGTTATACCGTATTTCGTTTATTTACGGATTGCTATGGACAAAAATAAAAATACGGCCATGTCCAGCAAGGTGCCATGGTTCCAAAAATATAATAATATCGGTAGGTTAACTAATATTGTGAAACCCCAAAATATTGATATAGGGTGCAAAATACTCCAAATAAAAAGTTGCGTATTTAATTAATTAAAAATTATAGTAAAATTCTAAAAATTAAATTATCACTACGTCTCAAAAAAATCCTGTCCAAATTCGAATCCGATATTTAAATATATTTAAATAGATGTTATGGCCATAAATGAATATGGAGCTGCTTTTCTGAATATTTAATTTGGATATAACTTACCATATATAATCCGAAATCTCGATTTTTCACTTTTATTTGAGAAATATAGTTAAACAGATTCCAATGTTTCTTGTTTCGAAGTAATCCGACTAATAATGGGTCCTGTACACTCAGTTGAAGTTCAGAACGTTAAATTTCGAACTGCCATGATAATACGGGCTCGATTATATTATATATATATATATTTAAGCGTTCCACTTTGTTTTAATTAATATATAAATCCACTTATATTACGAATTCAATATTTAAACTGATTTAAATATTCAAATAAAAACCGATAAAAGTGCGGGACGTTACACACCGCGTACAACATTCTGACTGCCAAGTTATCCTTGCAGTCAAGGCCCACACACCTAGTAGTTACGCGAAGACCTTACCTCTGCGGGAACAGCCTTAAACATCTGCCACAATACAGAGGACTACTAGGAGCACCTTCAACGTCTTCGGAAGCCGCGTGCTTCCCCTTCCAGTCCGTTGGAGCCGCCAGAAAAGTCAAATGAACGTGCACTCCCCTCATGCCTTATGACACCGTGATGGTCTACCTCGTTGGGCTAGTCATCCTATAACGTACGGACTACTCCAAGCGCCTCAATTTAATATATCATTAGACCCTACGTCTAATCATTACTTACGCTCTTACGCTACCTCTTCAGTTTTCTAATTTAACTTGGTTATTCTCAATCACATTAACTTCCTTTTTAAGTTTACCAAGTTACCCTTGCTTATTAATTCCATTTATAACTTAACCCATTTAAGTTTACTAATAAGCCTACAACATGTTATCCTCATAATCTATTCATTATTCCATCTTATGGTTACCATAACATGTTCTACTTAATTTATAATTAAGTACATCTTAACTCGCATATACGTTGGTAAGAGAATAACTCCCCAAGTATCAACCCCGAAGACCAATATCAACATCAGATTAACACTCAGAGAATTACTCAACTCAACCAATCTCCTTTTATGTCCTAATCCCTTTCCATTCATATAATTTATATTATCTTTATTTGTAGACTTATTCTTGCCTTTACGGATTACTTAATTTACAATTAAGTACATCTTACCTTATTACATAATTTATTTCATTTTCCCTCTAACATTCCTTATAACTTACCTTATTCCATTAGTTATAATTCCCACTTGTCCCTAGGACAAGCCTACCTATTATCTTTCCTTTTCTTATTCAAGTTCATTCATAATAGGTTATTATCATTCCCCATTTTGGCATTAATTAAGATTAACGTAACCCTTCCTACTTCTTTAACTAGTTTACTTAACCCCTACTCAATTCAGCTGGTTCATAACACCACTACAAATTTAATTAGGTTAAGTATTCCAGTTTAGCAAATTATCCATGCTACCCATGTTACCAACTTAACCCCTTTATTATATCCATGTTAACCTTACATCTGTCGTCATGGTTAAGTGTTCATTATTATTTATTATGTCCGTAAACGCGCAAGACCTCTCACATTAGATTGTCGTTTGCGGTTGCTGGATATGCTGGGCAGTTCCGGGCAGACTTCTACTGCATCTGAATCTAACCTTGTGTCTTGACACCATTACGGATCCGATTTCCACCTAAGACCTCTCACATTAGATTACCGTTTGTAGTTGCTGGATATGCCGGGTGGTTCCGGGCAGACTTCTACCGCAGACCAAATCTAACCTCGTATCTTAGGCATTCATTATTTTTTTTCTTAATTCATGCCCAATTTCAAGTCTTGGATTATAATATATTCTAATTACCCATAATTTCTAATTCAGATTATGCTTACAATTCTAATCCAAGTTATGCCTATATTTCCATGTATATAAATTATACCAAACTATGCCCAAACCAATTTCATAATTATCATCAATCTTATGCCAATTACTTTTATTTACATGTTCCTCCAAACCTTTTCAATTTTTCATATTTATTTCAATTATGCCCAAATTCCAATCATCAATTTTTTTCCCAAAATTACAGTCTTATATTCAATTAAACGATATCCGCATATTCCCTTTTTCATTATCGTATCCAAACTTTTCCAATTATCTCAATTTCGTTCGTGCGCATATTTCAGCGAGATTGGACTAGGCTTGAAGGTAGCCTAGTCTTAAAAACAGATAGGGAAATAGACGGAGAAGAATAGAATAAACATAAAATTAAGACTGTAGTAATTAACATGTTTATCAATTATTCTTTATATAAATGGGGAATGTAGAACGATGCATATACCATTATTCAAAATTATAATTTAAACCCGCTCACCTTGATTTGCTTTCCAACCCTGAATAATCTTGAATCTAATCCTTATCTACTCTTCCACCTCATACGCAGCATAAATCTTGGCGCTTTTATAGTAAATATGGATTCTTTTCTCTAACTTTAAAGAAGAAGAAGCCTAGATTTAATCTTCATTTTATTTTTATGTTGAATATGTTTTGGAGGAGAAGAGAAAAGGGCAGAGCTTTCTCTAGTTGAAGAAGAAGAGGAAGAAGAATAGGTTTGGAGGCAAAGTTTTGGCGTCGCCTAAGAAATTGTGAGGATGAAGTAACCCTAGCCACCTTATTTATAGGCATGCTAAACTAATCTAGTTGTTTAGATTTAATCTAAAACTCCATCAAAGCTAACCACGTCATCCGACCAATAGGAAATGGCTGCCTTGCGAAAAAAACAAACATTAACCAATAAAAACGCGCCATGTGTGCAATGTGATGCGCAGTAGCAGGGGGTGTCGACACCCCCTGCACGTCATATATATATATATATATATATATATATATATATATTTGAAATTTTATTTATCAATAATCAAATTTCAAATATCCTCTTTTGTTCGCGCGCAACCCTTATTCTGAATTATGTTCATATGTATTCAACTCTTGCGCGTATGCTAATCTTTTATATGCAAACAATATCAAATTTCAAACCAATTAATATATATTTTTCCTCTTTCGAAGCATTCTCTCAATTAAAACCCCTTTTAACCCTTTTCATACAAAGCCACTTTTTAGCCATTCCCTTAAAAAAAACATATGGCACTGGTGAGAATCGAATTCTCAACCTCTTATATACAAGTCACATGTTCTAGCCAACTGAGCTACTAAGTCTTTTGTTAACAAGACTTATGACAATGCTTGATATTATCCTTTATCTCATTTCTCTTTTTCATGTTTTGTTACATTATTTAAATTAAAGACATCTCTTTCATTTTAAATCGGTTTTCTACAAACCATAGGTCTAAATTGACCAGAAAATTACCATGAATGCAATGACATTAATTTCGTGACAAATTCTAGTAAGATTTTCAGAATTTCCTTTTATTTCTTTTTAAATGTTCACATGCAATTTTAATTGCATTACATTGCATTTCTTCTCATTTCATATATTGCATGTAATTTCTTTTATTAATCTTTTTCCTTTATTTCACTGAATGAACTTATTACATGTAATTTTATTGTCATTATTTATTTTTTCTCTTAAATATATCTATCTATATAATATATATACATATTTCCACATTTTTAATTTCATTAAAAATGCAGGGTGTTACATTCTCCCTCCCTTAAGAAATTTCGTCACCGAAATTTGATAAGGATTAAATAGCTAATCCTTCGTATAATATACATCCATTATGTGTGCATCCAATTGTTACAAACATTATGCACATGTGCAAAGTGAAATACATCATAGTAATGTATGTATGCCTGATTGGTACCACCTATATGTATGCAAACTTTTAAAATCTCATTTAAAACATGATGCTCACATCGTAAATATACTTGCAGTTCTATATGAATGCAATATTTTTGAAAAATCAAAATATTTTTCACCCAAATTTTCCCACACTCTTACAGAGTAAGAGCATAGTTCATCCAATTATTGCATCCAAAACCCTACCAATCATCATTAAATTTTAAAATTTAGAAAAATCTTATTTTCTAAATTCGATTTATGTTATAAAAAGGTATAAAACGGAAAAATTCACATCTTTCATTTTTCTTTTAAGTGCCTTTTCTAATTGTACTTGAATTTTATGCGACTACTCTATAAAAATTTCCTATTTTCCTATCCAAGCACAACCCACATAAGAAAATTTTATTTTCTTTTTCAACTTATCTTGGAAAATTTTCCATTTTTATCCATCTTTTCTTAAGATTTTCATTTTCTTCTCCCGCCACGTTTGTTGCTTCACTGAATTTGTTGTTTTCTATTTAGTTAGCCTATTTTCTTTCTTAACTTATTTGACTTAATCCAGTGATTTAAGTTTATTTTCAAATAAGTTTTTCTATCATCCTATACAGCTACTGCTAAGGGCCAAAAATCCTAAGACTGTTTCACTTGATAAAAGTCCAACCACAAACTCTCAACTCTCACTTGCCCTTCTCTATCACTACTAGTCCTTGCTGTGTATTACTAGCCTACACTTTTCTTTCAAGCAACGATCCTAAGCTTTACAATGCTTATGCATTCTACGGGAATTTTTTTATTATTATTCCAAGATAATCCTTATCTACTCCTTTATCTTAAAAACATGGTTTGGCCCCTTTTTTTAAAATTAAAAATGCTAAAACTTTTATTTTCTTGTCCAAAACTTACTTTCGCCAAACCGTAAAAACATGTCACAACATAAAAATACAAAACACCTTCTTTTTTTTCAAACCACAAAAACTGGAGTAGACAAAGACATCTATTTCTTAATTGGTTTTACATTGTTTCTACCTACAATTTTAATTTAGATATTTACCACAAGTGTAAACATCTGCTCTATTCTTATTCTCTACAACTTATTCTGTCTACCAACAATATTTCTTTGTCAACTGAATAGAGATTTCAAAATTTCCTTTTTCAAAGTGCAACATTTTGTATTCTTTACTTTTTAATCCTTTCATATATTAAAATATGAAAACTAGTGAGCTATACATGCTCTATGTTGACCCACCTTTTAGCAAGGCTGCCAACCCATGGACCTATCACATGATCGCTCAGGGCTCGAGCATGGGCTTGGACAAGCCCGGACATTCATGGCTTGAAGCTCCTTGGCTCAAGGGCTCTTAGATCGAAATATTTCAGCACGAAATACCTAGGCTAGTCTTGAGATCAGCTTACACAATAACAATGACTCGGTCATGATATCTATTTAATAGCCTACTTACTTGGTCCAACAACTTATTCTAAAGCCTATAAACTCGGATCTAGCTACGTTAATGCCGCCACATATTAGAGGGAACTCCTCCACGTAATCAAGACTCAGCTCCATTATCTGTTGTTCACATGGATCAACTGACACATGACACCTCCAATTATTGAAGCCTACTGCCTATAAATACACCAAGCAATACAACAAAGAGGTCATCTTCTTTAGCTCAGATTAGAGCCTAACTCTTTGGCCCACGCATGACTCAATCATGGTTGCCAACCACTTTCATCACGAAATACTTGCTATATTCCTCAAAAACAATTATGTAATAGAGATCATGGCGATCTCATTCATTGTATCTATGACTTTATGATATTATTATGAGATTATAAAGTGGACGTAAGCTCGTTAATGCCGAACCACTATAAAAACGTTGGTGTCTTGCTTTTTCTCGTTTTTTCTGATATCTCTTCATATATCATGCTCAAATCTGACTTTTGGCCGTTGATGACCACTTTTTGGCGTCAATAGGTTGGTGCTCTCACTGAGAAATGAATTCTCAACATCTTAAGGGTTTTGCTCAACTTTTGGATCACCAAGTCCAAGACGAAATCCTAGTTTCAGTCATCTTCAGCAGCCCTGGTTTCCAATACTTCTGCACATGCTTTGGAAAGCAGAAGCAGCAACATCCGCATCGCTAACAAACACCAATTTTTTCCCAGTTCTGGGTTCGACTCCGGTCGGGTCGATCCTTCCCGGGTCGACATCGACCCGACCAGACGATCAGTCAATGGAAATTGCACTTTGGAAGGATCCCCGTGTGCAACTTGCCCCAAGCAGGTATTGGGTCGGGGTGAGATTGGTTCGAACAACCATAATCATAATAATGTTCAAGCCTAGATCGACCAACTACAGATCGACGGACTCTTATGAAACCCTCCAAGTCGACCAATTCATTCAGATATGCCAATCCAAATTACTATCCATTTCTAAAGCCCTGCACATCGACCCGAGATAGGGTCATTTTCAAAAAAAATATGCTTTTATGCCCATCTTCAAAAATCGAAAGGTGCCCACATTTTCGACCAAACCGGCTAGGTCGATCGCCACCAGGACTGTGAAGCCCCGGACCCCCACCAGCGCTGCGCCCGAACCCGCTGACAGCTCGCACTCGGCTCGGCATTATTTTTGGCTAACAATAATTGTCAAGACTTATCATCCAAGATTAAGCGGATGGTCCAAGAATATCTATAGCGAGATGGCAGTGACTGAGATTCTTCCAAGAGCCATCACCCCTATTTACCGAGTTTATTCATTCCTGAATGACTTCTTTAGCCTTGCCCGAAGATCGGCGAGTTAAAAGTTTGAAACACTTAAGCCATGAGGCTGATTGATTATTTATACATCGGCTCTCATTCCTCGACGCAGGATCAAAGACATAGCGGTGGATAGACGAGGCATGCTTACATTCCTAGCCTCCATATCCCACTTTCTGACATGGAAAAAGCAAAGCTTCTATAAGCATGGATTCATTGTTCTCCTGCCGATCACCATCTTAGCACCAACAAGATGAGATGCCACTATTAGCGGTACTGATCTGACTACCTGACCCTTATTTCTTGCCCTTGACATGGGGGCAAAAAGGCGATTCAAAGAAAACACACCCTCATCATTCACCCACAAGGGCCGCTTGATTGCCTTCATTATCCCAATACCCCAATCAAGGTCTGATCGTTCTTGGCATTGCCACCCCATGAGGACATGAAAAGACTTCCTTCATCAATTAAAGCTTCAACGATCATCACCTGTGAGAGATGGGACAAGTTAGAATGGACTGGCAAAGGATATGCGATACCATTCTCATTCTGAATAATACTCATTCCTCTAACATGATTATTTTTTTACCTATATCTCTTATCTTTGCATGCTTTATGAGTTATTGGTGTGACTAACTCATATGAATTTATGTGTGAATAATGTAGGCACCTAGACTCTAGTACCGATTAGACTTCCAACACCTGCATCCAGAACCGCAGAGCGTTACTATAACGAGCCCGCTCGTTTACAGAACCATGTTATCCATCCGAGGAAAGTTACATAGCTCAAGATGGATCTGAAATGACCACCCACTACTCGGCTTATGTGTGGCATGACTCAGGACAATTATGCATCGAATTTTGCATTTCGAAGTCCAAATCCGACCCAGAATGGATGCGGTTCGACAATCCATATGTCCAGATCCTATGCTTGACGCCATCGGGTTACGTGGATCCAAATAGAGGAGGCAGCATCGCCCATCAACATACTTACTTTCCATTCATGCATTTTGCCTTTACATGCTCCTTAAGTTATTGACATGCCTAACTCATGCAAATTTTTATATAAATGTTGCAGGTACATGAGGTTTCGTACCAATCACTCCTTCCATAATTTGATTGGAGGAACACAAAGCTTTGGCGAACATGATTCGACTATTCAACCGCTTAGTCTTGGCCTTACGCCAACAATCTGATGTAAATGAAGTTCGACCATTCATTCACTAACTTTTTGCCTTTGACGTAGGGGGAAAGAAAATAAACGTACATGAGTTCGTCATGAGCTATCTGTACATGAACCTACTAATGAGGACTCCTCAGCCTCTATCCTTTGATTCTCTTTGAAAGACGTAGGTATGTATTCGGGTGTGACATAACAACCCAGCAGATCGATGACTCTATCCCTTAGTCCGATGGGAAGAGTGCAACAATGACTGGGACATGATCCCATGAACAACATAATAACTTTTTCCTTCAATGTGGGGGCAAAAGAGAAATGTTAAGACGAGGATGAGTATGACTCGACCGCTCTCCAACGACGTCTTTAACTCTTTCCCATGCTTCCGACAGGAGGAGTATAAAATCAATAGGGATGTGAACCGACCATCCCTGATGGCGACCTTTGCTATTGACGTCGGAGCAAAGTGATGATGCCAGGGCAAATGTGACTCGACTATTTGCCCGACTAACTCTAATCCTCAGAGCTTGGATAGGAGTATAAACGTAGGACGAGTGTGATGGACGCGCCAAGATTTAAGACCACCGGATCTGTAACACCCCACCTCCGCCAAGGTAACTCTTGCAAGTACATTCGCTTTGGAGGGGCGTTAAAAGAGGTAAACATGCATGCAGATATCACAAGACATAACATATAAGTAAAACAGAGTAGTAAAGCAGCGGATAAAACTAGCATTTCAAAACCATAGTCATATTACAACAAAGTACTTGGTCATTATTTTCCAACACACAAAGTCTAGATAAAAGCATAAACTGAAAAACTGAAATACATAAAGTACTATCCCCAAAATGAAGTGATAAACCATAGCTAGCTCAATGTCCAAAACCGTACATGAGCAAATCCAGTAAGCAAGCTGTAAAGATCCAAGCTAAGCTCCAATGTTCCCACCCTGAGGACCTGAGGGGGGGAAAACGGAAGAAAAGAGGCGAAAGAAAACAGGTCAGTCAAAAAGACTGGTAAGCCCTACTACTATCAGTCCATGAACTAGTAAAGTTAACTGGCATGAGAAGCTGAGATGAATCATAAGGATAACAACATACTGGCATAATGATTAACTAATAAGATAGATAAAGATGTCATCGCATAATCAAGGTTAAGTTTTGCACCACGGGTGTACTAGCATTCTAACATGTCAAGTAAAAACGAGAATCGATCCCTTGGCCCACGCTTGGCCCAATATCATGAGGTGACCTAAATCAAGGTCCAACTACACGGTCTAGTTGATCGGCTCCCTACAAGCCTAACTCATCAAGTGTCGGTGTCATACGGCCCAAACATGAAATGTAGCTAACTGTGCTAGGTCCACCCCAGGGTGTATCAAGTCCTAGGGTGTAGACCTCGGACACCAATCAAGTATGCACAGCCTAGATCTACTGGTACCCGTGCCTGATTCTCCAACGCCGGACTATGTGCACGACCATAGTCCGCCTGGACCTACACCGGCGTACCAACACAGCCGTCGTTTTGGTCGCTTACATGTCAGCCCAGTAATCGTGCCCCACCCTAGCCTAGTCCTAGGGTCTTATGATACTATCTAGAGGGTTACTGCTGCAAAGGACCACGCAACTAGGGTTTTCTTAACGGGTTAAATGTGGTTAACCCGATCCAAACGTGGATTAAATTGGTTAAGTGTACCCAAGGTTCATGACTTAACCCCGATTAACCCATCAAGCCCGAATTGGTTAAGTATTAAGTGGACCATGACTTAACCCTAATCAGGAAGCATTCATTAACTTAATGTGCCTTAACCTCTCACATTAGACCTTGTTGTGGTTACTAGTTAAGCTGGGCGGGTCCGGGTAGCTTTACACCACAACTTGGTCTAACCTCGGGTTCGAGCACAACATGACCAACTTCTCACATTGGGTCCTATTGTTTGTAGCCACTAGTTAAGCCGGGCGGGTCCGAGAAGATTTATGCTACAAACTCAACCCAACCTCGAGTTGGCCACACTTATCTTTTCTAAGTGTCATGTCCATTATGTTTCCAAAACATAATTACATATCACGTCATGTTATAAAAACCATGTTCTTGTCATAATGTTACCCAACCCCAACGTAATCCCATCGTTTACATAATCGCAACAACGCATAAAGGATAAAATAGGGAACTTGGCATAATCATGACAAAAAGGTGTTGAAGCCACAAGTTTAACATGGTGGCATATGAAATGTACATATGTTCATATACTTGCATATTGCATTATTAGACTTCAAAAGTATGCATAAAACCAAACTTAGCATATAAGTGATACATGGTGATAAATGACATGTAGAAGTTGCTAGAAGTTCGCATTTAGCCTCACATGCACGTTATCATAAGGTATATGATAACTTGCATGTTGCCAAAATGCAACCTTTAACATAAAGCTTGAATCTTTAAGCTCACAAACTCAAGTTTAACTTGCATAACATGATAACATGATCAACCCAAACTTGCATAACATAGCAACATGTGTTAACTTGCATAACATGATAACATGATCAACCCAAACTTGCATAACATAGCAACATGTGTCAACTTGCATAACATAATAACATGATCAACCCAAACTTGCATAACATAGTGATCAACCAAACTTGCATATCATAATGATCAACCAAACTTGCATCATTCATTTAACTTTAGAGTTCTAAGAATGAAAGTAGAAAAGGGCTTACAATGCTATGAAGACACAAATGAATATTTATTAAAAGATTGAGACGAAGCCCTTATGCAATCAGCAAAAAAGACCCAAATATGAAAGCTCCAAATTAAACCCTTGAGCCAAATCGATAAAAATCCTTGCTTTGTAATAGAAATGTTGCAACTTGACTTGAATGCAAGCTAAGAACACTCATACAAGTTTGAAAACACTTGTATGAACTCAAAATCTCTCATACAAATAGACTTAGAAATTTTTAGCATGAGAGTGGAGGCCATGAGAGGAACAAATTTGACATAGTTTAGTTGTAGGATTGAATAATGGTGATTTAGGCTAGGTTTAGGGGACTTTTTATAGAAGATTAGGATAGTATTAGCCATAGGATTAACCCTAGATTCAATCCAAGCCATCAAATCCCGTCACAAGCCTCCAAAACAGGTCAAAACAGCCAAAATGGGTGCACCAGGTTGCCTGGGCCGACCAGGCAGGTCGACACCCAGGTCGACCTTGAGGGGGAGGTCGACTCCCCAGTCGACCCCCTGGATCTGGCGGGAATTTTCCCGCCACTTCAGATTTTCTGAAATTTGAATCTGTTTTGAATTTGAATTTTTCGTGAAACTTCACGAGGCCATATGTTGGTCATACGGACTCCGATTTTCGAAAACTCGGACTCTATTTCGTGTATTTTTCCGAGACGAACGCAATGGCACAGCCCGTTTCCCTTGATTCAGATTTTCCAGTTTAATTCTGCCTTGATTTATGTTATAACATGTTATTCAAAAATACGGGTTGTTACATTCTCCCCTCCTTCAAGGATTTCGTCCCCGAAATCTCTAAGTTAGGAAGAACGTATCCTACCATCCATCATCCATCTACTCAAAACATCATCCACGTGCAGTCATTGTCCTTAAAGGATTCTAAATGTTGTATGATCATATGCAAAGGTGTGTGTATATGTACTTATCTAATGCGAAAATCGGGCGGTTACTGATACAGTAAACCTCCTTAATGCAAAGTATGTTAGTGAAATCAGTCCATATGTATGCGAATTCCTAACATAATTTATGATCTCTACATGAGTGCACATAACATTCATCCATATGCAACATCCACGTGATAGCATAACAAGTTTCATCCATGAATAAGTATAAGCACTCATGCATATGCGACATGAAAGTGTGTGAGCCGATCTTTGTGCCTAATGTGCATCATGCATCCACGAGTATCCACGTGCAAACACTTGCAACCACTTGCAACCATCAAGCATAACATGTTTCAAATACATGTTTCATCCAAAGGGTTTCTACCTAAGGTCCTCATAACATGATTAACGAGATAACTAGATAAACATGAATAGCAAAAGAGAGATGTATTAATTAGGAAAAGAGATCGAGAATGTACTCTAAAAAAGGAATGGATAAAGCCCACGCATCTTCTCCTCGGTTTCCCAAGTGGCGTCTTCCTCGGCTTCACCCCACTGAACTTTCACCAACTTGACCTCTCGATTCCTTAACTTCTTGATCTCTGTTCCCAAAATACGAATCGGAGCTTTTCTCAGGGTTGCCTCTTTCTCTACCTCAATGTCTTCGAGAATGCTTGGTTCAACCACCTCAGCGGATTCATGTAGGCACTTTCGGAGGTGCGAGACATGAAAGACATTATGCACTCCGGCTAGCTTTTCGGGCAATTCCACCTTATAGGCCATCTTTCCAATTCTCTCTATGATAGGGAAGGGTCCTACGAACCTTGGTGCCAGCTTCCCCACTGCTCCAAAACGAACCACATTACGTAAAGGAGAAACCTTCACGAAAACCATGTCTCCCACTTCGAATTCCAAATCTGCCCTTCGCTTGTCAGCATAGGATTTCTGTCTATCTTGGGCCGCTTTCATCCTTCTTCTCACCAATTCAACTTTCTCGGATGTCTCTCGTATCATATCGGGCCCAAGTATAAGTCTATCTGTTGTCTCCCACCAACAAGATGGTGACCTACACGGCCTCCCATACAAAGCTTCAAATGGTGCCATCCCTATGCTGGCTTGATAGCTACTATTATACGCAAACTCTACAAGAGGAAGGTGGTCTTCCCAAGTACCACCGAAGTCGAGAACACAAAGCCTCAAGAGGTCTTCTAGCACTCTATTCACCCTTTCGGTTTGGCCATCCGTCTGGGGGTGATAGGCTGTACTCAGATTCAATCGCGTACCCATTGCTTCTTGCAAACTATTCCAGAACTGGCTAGTGAAAATTGGGTCACGATCGCTAACTATGCTAGAAGGAACTCCATGCAACCGCACTATCTCTCGAAGATAAATAGATGCTAGCCATGATGCGGTCCTCTTGCTCTTTACTGGGATGAAGTGAGCACTCTTCGTAAGTCTGTCAACTATGACCCATATGCTTGTGTTTCCTCTCCTTGACCTAGGCAATCCATCCACAAAATCCATAGAAATACTCTCCCACTTCCATTGCGGGACCTCCAATGGATGTAATAGCCCACCTGGCTTCTTTGACTCGGCTTTCACTTGTTGGCACACCATGCACCTTGAAACATACTCTGCTACATCCTTCTTCATTCCATCCCAAAAGAAAATGCGCTTCATATCCTTATACATTTTGTCTCCTCCCGGATGTATAGTCATCTTCGAGTGATGTGCTTCTTCAAGAACTTTATGCACCAAGTCTCTTACTTGCGGAACGCATAGCCTTCCATCACGCCTTAGCCAACCTTTATCATCAATAATATATCTAGCAAGGTGACTAGACGTCTCACACCGAATCAACTTATCCATGACCTCGACTATTTGCGGATCTTCCTTCTGTGAAGCCCCAACTTGATCAAGAAGTGTGGGTCTAAGCTCAAGGGATGCTAAAGAACCCTTCATCGACTCAACAGTCGTCGTGAAATCAAAGGTCGCAAAGAATTCTAAGTTCTTCATCTCAATGAACAAAGGGCTCAAAGTCAACCTCCTTCTGCTTAGTGCATCTGCCACAACATTACCCTTGCCAGGGGTATAAGCTATCTCGAAGTCATAAGATGCCAAGAATTCCATCCACCTTTACTGCCTTAGATTCAGATCTTTTTGCAAGAAGAGGTACTTGAGTGACTTGTGATCAGTATACAACTCAAACCTTTCGCCTAAAGATAGTGGCGCCAGGATTTGAGTGCAAAGACGATCGCCGCTAACTCCAAATCATGAGTGGGATAGTTCTTCTCATGAACTTTAAGTTGCCTACCCCCATAACATATCACTCTTCCCTCTTGCATCAGAACGGCACCTAACCCAGTGCCACATGCATCTGTGTACACGGTAAACATCTTACCACTATCGGGTAACGCCAAAACTGGAGCTGAGGTAAGGGCTCTCTTGAGCCTTTGAAAAGCAAGCTCACACTCCAAGTCCCATGCAAAGACTAAGTTCTTCTTCGTCAACTTAGTAAGAGGGGCCGAAATCTTAGCGAAGTCCCTGATGAACTTCCTATAGTAGCCCGCCAGACCGAGAAAGCTTCTTACTTCGGTTGCATTCCTAGGAGTCTTCCAGTCTTGAACCACAACCACCTTCGCGGGATCCACCGCTATGCCTTGCTTAGAAACTATATGTCCAAGAAACCGAACTTCCCTTCTCCAGAAATGACATTTGGAGAACTTGGCTTTCAACTGATGCGCTCTAAGCGTATCCATCACTTCCTTGAGATGCCTAGCATGCTCTTCCTCATCCTTTGAGAAGATCAGAATATCATCCACGAAGACAACAACAAACTTGTTAAGGAACTCCCTGAACACCCTACTCATCAAGTCTACGAAGTAGGCGGGTGCATTAGTCAAACCGAATGGCATGACAAGCCATTCAAAGAATCCATCTGGAGTCCTGAACGCAGTTTTATCAATGCTATCCTCAGCTACTCTAAGCTGATGGAATCCGGTGGCTAGATCTAGCTGAGATAAAACAGAAGCACCTACAAGCTGGTCAAAGAGATCATCAATTCTCGGTAACGGGTGCCTATTCTTCTTTGTCAGCTTGTTCAACTCTCGATAATCAACACATAGGCGAAGCGAGCCATCCGCCTTAGTAGCGAATACCACCGGAGCACCCCATTCAGAAATGCTTCGCCTAATAAAATTCTTCTCAAGAAACTCCTTGATTTGCTTACTGAGCTCCCTTCTCTCACGAGGGGCCATGTGCCTAACGGGCAATGATACTGGCTTGGAATTATCGACTTGATAAATGCGGAAATCTATCTCTCGTTTAGGGGGTAACCCCTTAACTTCCTCAAAGACATCAGGATAGTCCCGGACCACCCTTACACATTGCAGATCATCGATGGACGAGTCGAGAGATTCAAGATAACATAACATGACGGGACCTCTAGGGTTACAAGAAATTTCTAGGGTATTACCGAGGCGAGTCATGAGCCTCACTGCCCTATGCTCACAGTCAAGAATGGCTCCATAACTGGACAACCAATCCATGCCCAAGATCAACCCATATCCCGTGAATCCGAGAACATAAGCATTACACGTGAATTCTACGGTCAAGATAGAAATCTTCAAATCCACACAAATCATAGATAAATGGGCGGAACCCCCAATTGGATTTGAAACACAAACGGGATCCTCAACTAGGCTAGTACTTAGGTGCAAACTTTCAACAATGTCAGAAGAAATAAAACTATGCGATGCTCCAGAATCAAATAAGGTGCGAACAGGATAATTAGAAATATAAACAAGACTTTCTACAGAAATACTACCTCGGTCCTTAACTGGAGCAGCAGTGAGAGCATGCACTTGCCCTCCAGAAGGTCCTGCACGCTGATTCTGCCCTTGCTTCTTGGGGAAATCCTTGCTAAAATGTCCGGTCTCTCCACAATGAAAGCATTCGCCAGACTTCCTTTTCCTCTTCTTACAGTCTTTAGCTATGTGCCCAACATTCCCACAGTAGTGGCATTTTCTTGGATCCTTTGCCTTGGCCTTGTTGCCCTTGTTGTTCTTGTTGTTTTTGTTGTTCTGATTGCTCTGATTTCCTCCCCACTTGGAGTCTGTCTTCTTGGCTTGAGTCTCACTAGCCTTGACTTCCTTCTTGCCATTCTTATCGTCTCCTTGAAGCAATGCCATGTCTACTAGTCCCTCAAAAGTGGCCCCCATGGGTATATGAGATAGGGCTAAACCTTGTAATGGCTCATTCAACCCTCGTGCAAAGCGTAAAGCCTTCTTCTTGGGAGTATTAACCATGTCCAAACCGAATCAGGCAAGCTTGTTAAACTCATTCACATACTCCCTCACTGTCATGTCCCCTTGCTTCAAAGATATAAACTTCTCCAATTGCAAATTCGCCTCAGCTGATGATAGAAACTTAAGCCCAAATCTTGTCCTAAAGTCGGCCCAAGTCTCTATAGGCCTCGTAGCATTGGTGACCTCCCACCAATAAGCAGCTTCTTCTTTTAATAACCATGCTGCCAATAAAACCTTCCTACGGTCTTCCACATCAAAGATAGCGAAAAGATCTTCGGTTTCTTTCAACCAATTTCGTGCCTCCACAAAAGTCTCCGTCCCTATGAAGTTCTTGCTACCCATCGCCTTAAAGTCCTTGCAAACTTTAGTGAAATCCGCTTGGGGATTCTGAGGAGGAGGAGGAGGGGGAACCTCAGTTATATTGGGGGTATTTGCTGGGCCCACATCGTTGGCCCTAGCTTCCAAGTACCTCCGGAACCATCCAGGAATGGTCACTCCCTCGGGAAGGTAAAGATCGGCCATACTGAAAAAGAAAAAGATAGATTCAGAATGAGGAAACGAAGGATAGTGCTATGGCTTTTGGGGAATAGCCTTTTAAAATAACTAGACTTTTCTTGGAAAATACTTAATTGGTTTTGAAAATAGTTTTTTTTCAAAAAGTAAGTTTCAAAAACACTTTTGCTCAAATCTTGTAAACCTTATGCTCTGATACCAAATGTAACACCCCACCTCCGCCAAGGTAACTCTTGCAAGTACATTGGCTTTGGAGGGGCGTTAAACGAGGTAAACATGCATGCAGATATCACAAGACAGAACATATAAGTAAAACAGAGTAGTAAAGCAGCGGATAAAACTAGCATTTCAAAACCATAGTCATATTACAACAAAGTACTTGGTCATTATTTTCCAACACACAAAGTCTAGATAAAAGCATAAACTGAAAAACTGAAATACATAAAGTACTATCCCCAAAATGAAGTGATAAACCATAGCTAGCTCAATGTCCAAAACCGTACATGAGCAAATCCAGTAAGCAAGCTGTAAAGATCCAAGCTAAGCTCCAATGTTCCCACCCTGAGGACCTGAGGGGGGGAAAACGGAAGAAAAGAGGCGAAAGAAAACAGGTCAGTCAAAAAGACTGGTAAACCCTACTACTATCAGTCCATGAACTAGTAAAGTTAACTGGCATGAGAAGCTGAGATGAATCATAAGGATAACAACATACTGGCATGATGATTAACTAATAAGATAGATAAAGATGTCATCGCATAATCAAGGTTAAGTTTTGCACCACGGGTGTACTAGCATTCTAACATGTCAAGTAAAAACGAGAATCGATCCCTTGGCCCACGCTTGGCCCAATATCATGAGGTGACCTAAATCAAGGTCCAACTACACGGTCTAGTTGACCGGCTCCCTACAAGCCTAACTCGTCAAGTGTCGGTGTCATACGGCCCAAACATGAAATGTAGCTAACTTTGCTAGGTCCACCCCAGGGTGTATCAAGTCCTAGGGTGTAGACCTCGGACACCAATCAAGTATGAACAGCCTAGATCTACTGGTACCCGTGCCTGATTCTCCAACGCCGGACTATGTGCACGACCATAGTCCGCCTGGACCTACACCGGCATACCAACACAGCCGTCGTTTTGGTCGCTTACATGTCAGCCCAGTAATCGTGCCCCACCCTAGCCTAGTCCTAGGGTCTTATGATACTATCTAGAGGGTTACTACTGCAAAGGACCACGCAACTAGGGTTTCCTTAACGGGTTAAATGTGGTTAACCCGATCCAAATGTGGATTAAATTGGTTAAGTGTACCCAAGGTTCATGACTTAACCCCGATTAACCCATCAAGCCCGAATTGGTTAAGTATTAAGTGGACCATGACTTAACCCTAATCAGGAAGCATTCATTAACTTAATGTGCCTTAACCTCTCACATTAGACCTTGTTGTGGTTACTAGTTAAGCCGGGCGGGTCCGGGTAGCTTTACACCACAACTTGGTCTAACCTCGGGTTCGAGCACAACATGACCAACTTCTCACATTGGGTCCTATTGTTTGTAGCCACTAGTTAAGCCGGGCGGGTCCGAGTAGATTTATGCTACAAACTCAACCCAACCTCGAGTTGGCCACACTTATCTTTTCTAAGTGTCATGTCCATTATTTTTCCAAAACATAATTACATATCACGTCATGTTATAAAAACCATGTTCTTGTCATAATGTTACCCAACCCCAACGTAATCCCATCGTTTACATAATCGCAACAACGCATAAAGGATAAAATAGGGAACTAGGCATAATCATGACAAAAAGGTGTTAAAGCCACAAGTTTAACATGGTGGCATATGAAATGTACATATGTTCATATACTTGCATATTGCATTATTAGGCTTCAAAAGTATGCATAAAACCAAACTTAGCATATAAGTGATACATAGTGATAAATGACATGTAGAAGTTGCTAGAAGTTCGCATTTAGCCTCACATGCAAGTTATCATAAGGGATATGATAACTTGCATGTTGCCAAAATGCAACCTTTAACATAAAGCTTGAATCTTTAAGCTCACAAACTCAAGTTTAACTTGCATAACATGATAACATGATCAACCCAAACTTGCATAACATAGCAACATGTGTTAACTTGCATAACATGATAACATGATCAACCCAAACTTGCATAACATAGCAACATGTGTCAACTTGAATAACATGATAACATGATCAACCCAAACTTGCATAACATAGTGATCAACCAAACTTGCATATCATAATGATCAACCAAACTTGCATCATTCATTTAACTTTAGAGTTCTAAGAATGAAAGTAGAAAAGGGCTTACAATGCTATGAAGACACAAATGAATATTTATTAAAAGATTGAGACGAAGCCCTTATGCAATCAGCAAAAAAGACCCAAATATGAAAGCTCCAAATTAAACCCTTGAGCCAAATCGATAAAAATCCTTGCTTTGTAATAGAAATGTTGCAACTTGACTTGAATGCAAGCTAAGAACACTCATACAAGTTTGAAAACACTTGTATGAACTCAAAATCTCTCATACAAATAGACTTAGGAATTTTTAGCATGAGAGTGGAGGCCATGAGAGAAACAAATTTGACATAGTTTAGTTGTAGGATTGAATAATGGTGATTTAGGCTAGGTTTAGGGGTCTTTTTATAGAAGATTAGGATAGTATTAGCCATAGGATTAACCCTAGATTCAATCCAAGCCATCAAATCCCGTCACAAGCCTCCAAAACAGGTCAAAACAGCCAAAATGGGTGCACCAGGTTGCCTGGGCCGACCAGGCAGGTCGACACCCAGGTCGACCCTAGGGTCGACTCCCCAGTCGACCTGGGGGGGAGGTCGACTACCCAGTCGACCCCCAGGTCGACTACCCAGTCGACCCCCAGGTCGACCCCCTGGGTCTGGCGGGAATTTTCCCGCCACTTCTGATTTTCTGAAATTTGAATCTGTTTTGAATTTGAATTTTTCGTGAAACTTCGCGAGGCCATATCTTGGTCATACAGACTCCGATTTTCGAAAACTCGGACTCTATTTCGCGTATTATTCCGAGACGAACGCAATGGCACAGCCCGTTTCCCTTGATTCAGATTTTCCAGTTTAATTCTGCCTTGATTTATGTTATAACATGTTATTCAAAAATACGGATTGTTACAGGATCCACAACTCTAACCCAAACTGACTTTGGGAGAGTATAAAGGATGAGCCACAATGTCCATCACTCTAACTCTCATGACTTGAGAGAGAGCATAAATCTGTTGGGTTAGTGTGAATGGTGCACCACGACTTAAGACCACTAAACCCATAACTCTAACTCTCGCAACTTAGGAGAGAGTATAAAGGACAATGATGCCACATGCATGCAATCTCCATCGCCCTCCGACTGAGGATAGGTTTATAAAACACTTATGGACCGGACGTCCAAACGACTTAACCCGGTTCCCACCAACGCTGGGGGCATGAGCATAGGCTTCTGAATTAACTTCAAACACGCTTCGGACACGACCTGTATTTCAAAGTTAAATGGAGGTTACATACACTATAACTTCAAACTACGACACTTGATGCTTTGACATTTATTAGTTCTAAGCTAGATAGCTTAGCACTTAACACATTTTCGTTTCAAGCTAGACTTGCTTGTGACATAAAGATTGACTTAGTAACTTGCAAATTAAATTACTTGTTCTATTCAAATTGCAGGATTATGTACAGATACAAAGCAAAGACACGAGGGACACACTCGCGTACAACAACAAGGGGGTCGTGTTCAAAGGACTGACGTCGACTTCTAATGTTGAACTTCCTACATGACTCAATGCAATGATCGAAAGGAGACCTCGAGAGTGGGATGTTCAATAACACATCACACGACTTAAGGCAACAACTGAAAGAGGGCCATGAGAGTGATACCTAGAATCGACACACATACCCATATATGACTGACTATAGCCCAAGAGCAATGACAAGTTTTCACTTTGCAAGTACACTAAATGGGAAATGCAATGGCTCGAGCACTGGGATAACACAATCACTTAAGCTTTGAAAGCCATAACTTTTTTATGCATACATGTCTAAATTTAAAATGGACAACATGGGGACCATGAAACGAATGCAAAGTGACCATCCACCGACTGGTTTCAACCCACTTCCAGACTTGAAGGATTAGATAAGGCTGGACATGGATCAGCTATCCCATACAGCAATTGGGTGCGATGCAGCCAATTTGTCTTCGGCTTTTCCCTTGACATAGGGGGCAAATGGGGGCACTCGAGGCGACTACAGTCTGACCTTTGGCCACGACTCCGATCTTCAGAGCCTGGATGAGAGACTATAGACTAGTATGGGCTGAGTACCAATAGTTAGTTTTATACCCAACTCTGACTCACGATTCGACGAGAGAGCATAAATCAAGAAAAGGCATGGATCTGACCTCTACTACTCAGCTAAACCCCAGTGATTGGGGGCATGGAACTCAAGCTTCGAGAAACATAATTTGACTGTCCGATTACACTATGCGCATTTACTCTCCTCAGAGTTCCGTAGGATCCCAGACTAGTGCCAAAAAGGATGACTCCTCAAGATTAACACGCATGCATCTGAGCAACAGATCATCATCGAGCATTAAAGGACAGGTCTGGTTGGTGGCTATTGTATACGTGGAATCAAAATGCCTAGCACTCTCTAACCCGTGAGGAAGGCAGGAGAATGACCAGGACAATGGTCATCTCAGACGATAGGAATATGAGGTTCCGGAGAGAACCAATTTTAGAGATCAAGTCTACAATTTATTTGTTAAAGTCAAAGGAACCGTGCATGAGGAACAGACTCAACAAGAGTGTCATAACCATTTTGGACTATGCTGAAACATGAACAAAGGGGCTCGACCTAACTGGCTCGAATGACAAGAGCAACTAAGTTCACTGGCGCTCAATGTGGCGATCCTCACTTTCTGACTAAAGTGAAGGAACGATGCATAGGCAAATGAGATTCGACTGTTCGCATCTTCAACTTTAAATCTTGCTGACTCGAGAGAGAGTAAAATGACTTGGGTTGGTTAAGACCGCTAAGCCTGCAACTCTAACCCGAAACAACGATAGAGAGTATAAAGACTTAAGGACTGGACGTCCGATTGACATAACTAAACCCCCACCAACGTTGGGGGCATGAGCATTGACCTCGCTCATCTCCCAATGATGCTAGGTGCATGAGCATCAAGTTGCAGACTGACTTTGAATACGTTCCTGACTTGTCACATCATTCAAATGATATATACTATACCTTCAGGCTATGGCACGAATTGACTTTACTCATTCAAGCAAGACAACTTATGAGTTAGGCCTGACATTGAAGACCAAAATCGCAAGTACATTGAATGGAAAGCGACATTAAGCTTTCTAATGCCTTATGATTTCGACAATATCTTGTACCGACTCATACGTAATCATTTGGACCATAAAAATGATCCGGAGCGATCATGGATTTCTTTAAATATTGCCTGACGCGACCATGGATTTCTGGTCTTCTGTTAATATGGTTCGAAGCGATCGTGATTTTCTAGCTGTCTATCGGTAAGATACAGTGCGATCATGGATTCCTAGACTACTATTCTAATGACTCGAGAAGGAAAAATTCATATCCGATGTTAAGTTCACATGCCATTTCTGATTTTCTACAATATCTCATGACTTGGATAACCGAACCATGCACTGACTTGTGTGTGACTAATGGTCTGACTTGAGCTTACACATGACCATGCTCTCAACTTGCATAAGAAGATGACACCATTTGGCAAAGACTATTTATGAATGACCATGTGCAGAAGACAGTGACCCAGCTTGATTTATGATGATTTCATTCGATCGAGGCATAAAAGAAAAAAGAATTCAAGCTTCAGGACTACTCCCAAAGACATGAAAGTTCGACATTGCTTTTTCGAAGATGAATAACATTCCAAAGAGATGCAGTTCGACTTATTCAAAGTACATCCTCTCTGCCACGCGATGTACTTTGGGAGGCAAAGTGTTGACCCGCCTTTTGGCAAGGCTGCCAACCCGTGGACCTATCACATGATCGCTCAGGGCTCGAACATGGGCTTGGACAAGCCCGGACATTCATGGCTCAAAGCTCCTTGGATCAAGGGCTCCTGGATCGAAATATTTCAGCTCGAAATACCTAGGCTAGATGGTCTTGAGATCAGCTTATACAACAACAATGACTTGGTCATGAGATCTATTTAATAGCCTACTTACTTGGTTCAACAACCTATTCTAAAGCCTATAAACTCGGATCAAGCTACATTTATGCTGCCACATATTAGAGGGAACTTCTCCACGTAATCAAGACTCCACTCCATTATCTGCTATTCACATGGATCAACTGACACATGACACCTCCAATTATTGAAGCCTATTGCCTATAAATACACCAAGCAATACAAAAAAGAGGGGATCTTCTTCAGCTCATATTAGAGCCTAACTCTTTGGCCCACACATGACACAATCATGGTTGCCAACCACTTTCATCACGAAATACTTGCTATATTCCTCAAACACAATTATGTAATAGAGATCGTGACGATCTCATTCATTGTATCTCTGACTTTATGATATTATCATGAGATTATAAAGTGGACATAGGCTCGTTAACGCTGAACCACTATAAAAACGCCGTTGTCTTGCTTTTTCTGGTTTTTTCTGATATCTCTTCATATATCATGCTCAAATTTGACTTTTGGCCGTTGATGACCACTTTTTGGCGTCAACACTCTATAATGTACACTTTTTCATGAGAGAATTCTTTTAAAACAAGAAATTATTAATTTACAAAGTATGCCCCACTTTACTTTAAAACCTAGTATGGATTTTTACAAATATGTTTCTAACATATCTCTTTCAAACATCAAAAATACTTTTAAGATTAAAACTTGAAAACACCATAAACTCCTTTTGCCAAAACTTTAACAAAATTCAATTTCTTAAAAGTTAATCATTGGGTTAGACTCAAGTGGGTCTCCAACTCAATTAGGCTTTCCTAGACACTTTCCTAAAATCAATTCTCTCAACTATATATATATTCCTAATTCATTTTCCACTTTTTAACCTTTTTTTAATTTATAAGGTTCCGCTTCCAAACCCACTAATCTGAAATACTAACATTTTAGTTTCTATCATATGGGATACACCTTTCTCTAGTACCTATTACTTTTTACACTTTCCACCTAAACCACCTAAGGGTCTCAAAATTTCTATGTTCATTTCTTTAGTGTACAAAACAAATATCCCATTTCTTTCCACATTTTTCTCTTTCTATCTAGTGGGCTCCCTTATGGATCTAGGTTTATATATATAGTATATTTATATTTTTTAAAAATACAAATACGCTTGCTCATTATCTATATAGGAACCCTAAACCGAAGCTCTGATACCAAGTGTAACCACCCGTATTTCGGCGGACCTTTTTTTTCTTTAAAAAACCAATCCATCGAAACCCGAGTTGGTTTGCCCTGGTATCCTACAGAAAAGACAGAGACATAAAACATGTCAGAGTTCGGAAAATATCTCACAATGGAAGGAATAAAATATAATGTAATTAAAACATAGCTTTACCTTAATAACAATACTGCTAAACCAGTATCCAAAGCTATGCAGTCTCTGTCATGAACCTAACTTGCAAATGTAATGAGGAAGGGGGTCAGAACACAAGTTCTAGTTACTGGACTTAAATTACACTTCTGGATAATCCTACATATATCGTTCAATCACATTTCTTATTTATTAGGTTATCCGTGTTATTAGCGCTCAAGGCTCACACACACACGTCGCACCCATCTACTCCCTAGTAAATTAACCTAATATAATGTATATGTAGCTAACCCCAAACTGAGGTACACCCCATGGTACCCCACTCGCACGGTCTCCTCCGTAACACCACATTTATATGCGCAGTCCCTCATCCTATGCCATAGTAACATACATATCTCTTTACATATATAACAACGCTACATCCGCATAGAACCACTATCGATGTATTACGTAAGCGTACCGACTGCTATCCTCAAACTTTTTCATTGAGTAATGCCCCAGAGTCTACGATACACCACCTAGAGCAGACATGCATGTATCTTGACTTTCCCACGTACGTATCATCAAACGTATTCGATGCCTAACCCTCACACCTATCGTGTGAGTGCCCGAGTTCTGTGGCAGGGCTAAACAAAAACACGGAACTCGGTCGGGAGCTTTCCTCATATCTGTGCAGGCCCGCATTTAAGAGCCTCTCACACAAATATCCCTAGGGTCTGTTTACTATGGTGGCTATGGCCCCCCTAGCCCCTCCCTCAACTAGTAAAGACTACAAGAGCTAAGCGACAAGCCCCTAAGAAAACAATCTAAACATCCATGTGGCGTCTCCCCTCAACAACCGTCCCATGATAGTGAATGGTTAATGGTATCTTAGGTCTAGCTCTGGTCTTTCCGCATCCTCCTGGCTGCCGATGACAGGCACTCGACGACCTACTATCCTTGTTGGTCCTGACCCTCCACCTCCGTTGAGGCAGTCACCGAATCACCTTTTCTATCACCGCGTACAACATTCTGACTGCCAAGTTATCCTTGCAGTCAAGGCTTACCCACCTAGTAGTTACGCGCAGACCCAACCTCTGCGGGCACAACCTTAAACATTTGCCACCACACAAAGGACTACAAGAAGCACCTTTAACATCTTAGGAAGCCGCGTGCTTCCCCTTCCAGTCCATTGGAGCTTCCAGAAAAGTCAGATGAACGTGCGCTCCCCTCGTGTATTATGACACCGCGATGATCTACCTCGTTGGGCTATTCATCCTATAACGTACGGACTGCTCCAAGCGCCTCAGTTTAATATGTCATTAGACCCTACGTCTAGTCACTAACTATGCGCTTACGCTACCTCTTAAGTTTTCTCATCTAACTTGGTTATTCTCATTCACATTAACTTCCTTTTTAAGTTTACCAAGTTACCCTTGCTTATTAATTCCATTTATAACTTAAACCATTTAAGTTTATTAATAAGCCTATAATATGTTATCCTCATAATCTGTTCATTATTCCATCTTATGGTTACCATAACATGTTCTACTTAATTTATACTTAAGTACATCTTAATTCACATATACACTGGTAAGAGAATAACTCCCTAAGTATCAACCCCGAAGACCGAAATCAACATCAGATTGACACTCAGAGAATTACTCAACTCAACCAATCTCCTATTATGTCCTAATCCCTTTCCATTCATATAATTTATGTTATCTTTATTTGTAGATTTATTCTCGTCTTTACGGATTACTTAATTTACAATTAAGTACATCTTACCTTATTACAAAAGTTATTTCATTTTCCCCCACCATTCCTTATAACTTACTTATTCCATAAGGTATAATTCCCACTTTTCCCTAGGATAAGCCTACCTATTATATTTCCTTTTCTAACTTAACCCATCCCACTTCTTTAACTAGTTTACTTAACCCCTGCTCAATTCAGCTGGTTCGTAACACCACTTCAAATTTAATTAGGTTAAATATTCCAATTTAGCAGATTATCCATGCAACCCATGTTACCCACTTAACCCCTTTAATATATTCATGTCAACCTTACATGTGTAGTCTTGGTTAAGTGTTCATTATTATTTATTATGTTTATAAACACGCAAGACCTCTCACATTAGATTGTCGTTTGCGGTTGCTGGATATGCCGGGCGGTTCCGGGCAAAATTCTACTGCATTTGAATCTAACCTCGTGTCTTGACACCATTACGGTCTGAATTCCACCTAAGACCTCTCACATTAGATCACCGTTTGCAGTTGCTGGATATGCCGAGCGGTTCCGGGCAGACATCTACTGCAAACCAAATCTAACCTCGTGTCTTTGGCATTCATTATTTTTTTCTTAAGTCATGCCCAATTTCAAGTCATGGATTATAATATATTCCAATTATCCATAATTTCTTATTCAAATTATGCTTACAATTCTAATCCAAGTTATGCCTATATTTCCATGTATACAAATTATACCAAATTATTCCCAAACCAATTTCATAATTATCATCAATCTTATGCCAATTACTTTTATTTACATGTTCCCCAAACCTTTTCAACTTTTCATATTTATTTCAATTATGCCCAAATTCCAATCATCAATTTTTTTCCCAAAATTACAGTCTTATATTCAATTAAACGATATCCTCATATTCCCTTTTTCATTATCGTATCCAAACTTTTCCAATTATCTTAATTTCGTTCGTGCGCATATTTCAGCAAGATTGGACTAGGCTCGAAGGAAATGGCCGCCTTGCAAAAAAACAAACATTAACCAATAAAAATGCGCAGCAGTAGGGGGTGCCGACACCCCTGCTTGGGTATCGACACCCCCTACACGTCATATATATATATATATATATTTGAAATTTGATTTATCAATAATCAAATTTCAAATATCCTCTTTTGTTCGCGTGCAACCATTATTCTAAATTATGTTCATATGTATTCAACTCTTGCGCGTATGCTAATCTTTTATATGCGAACAATTTTAATTTTCAAACCAATTAATATATATTTTTCCTCTTTTGAAACATTCTCTTAATTAAACCCCCTTTTAACCCTTTTCATACTAAACCACATTTTAGCCATTCCCTTAAAAAAGCATATGGCGCTAGTGAGAATCGAACTCTTAACCTCTTGTATACAAGTCAACCTCTTGTATACAAGTCACATGTTCTAACCAACTGAGCTACTAAGTCTTTTTTTAACAAGACTTATGATAATGCTAGATATTATCCTTTTTATCATTCCTCTTTTTCATGTGTTGTTACATTATTTAAATAAAAGATATCTCTTTCATTTTAAATCGTTTTCTACAAACCATATGTCTAAATTGACCGGAAAATCACCACGAATGCAATGACGCTAATTTTGTGACCAAATTCTGGAAGCTTTTCAAATTTTCCTTTTTATTTCTTTTTAAATGTTCGCATGCAATTTTAATTGCATTACATTGCATTTCTTCTCGTTTCATATATTGCATGTAATTTCTTTTATTGATCTTTTTCCTTCATTTCACTGCAAGAACTTATTACATGCAATTTTATTGTCATTATTTAATTTTTCTCTTAAATATAGCTATGTATATAACATATATACATGTTTCCACATTTTTAATTTCATTAAAAATGCGGGGTGTTACATTGCCAGTCGCACTGAAGGATGCCGAGGCAACATACCAATGTTCGCTAAATTGTATGGTCCACAACCATAGCGAAAGGCCCATGGAAGTCCATGTAGATGATACTCTTGTGGAGTTCGAGCGATCGACCTACTACCTTTCAGATCTGATAGAGATGTTCAATATCTGAAATGAAGCTAAACCCTTTAAAGTGCTTGTTTGTCGTTGCGTCAGGAAAGCTTCTTGGCCTCATAGTTAGCTCACATGGAGAAATCAACCCTGATCAGATTGTAATGATCATAATCATCTATGAACAACAAAGAATTAAAGGTGTTTGAAGCTTGCAGGAGAGTTGGAACCACCTATAAGTAAGAAAGATAAGGTCCAAAAACTAGTTTATAATGTAAGCAAGAAGGTAGCCGTGGTAGAACGCAACTACCCAAAGATTGAAAAGCTCATCTAAAACTTGTTGATTGCTCTGAGAAAGCTCCCCCACTATTTCCAAGTTCGCCCGATTGTGATACACGCTTATTAACTACTACGACAGGATCTGCAACGACCTGAGGCATCTGGAAGAATGCTCGAACAAAACATCGAGTTGAACCAGTTTGATCTCAGCTTCCTCCTAAGGAAGGCCATACGAAGTTAAGTATTAGCCAACTACATCGCTGAATGTATCGCTCCCGAAGAGGATGTGTTAGATAAATAAGATGGTCCCTAAAAATGGAAAATGAAAACAAGCACCCGAAAATTGTATACAGACGGTGCAAGAAATAATCGACGGTCCAACGCCGGAGTTTTGTAGATAACCCCCGAAGGACAACTTGAAAGGAATTCCAAGTGAAGGAACCACAAGTCACGACTTACCTAGAACCAGTAGAAGAGCTATGGGATGGATTGGAACGTTATAGCATACCTCATGTCCTACGAACGGAAAATAAAAAGGCGAATAATTTGGCCAAATAAGAAAGTTCCGACAATCCAGAAAAGATGGAGATGATCCTCATCGAGACACTACAAAATCCAACCATTGATCAGATGGAAGTTTATCCAGCATTGAGGGCCGAACCAGGAAGAGAGTTGGGGACAACCCCATGATGAACTTCCTACGGCGCGAAATGCATCCAACAAGGAGAAGTGAAAGGCATTCCATTGTTCGTTATGCATCAAGAATTCACTAGCGATTCTCATTGTTGAATTTGCCGCCCTGAATGATTTGACAAAATCACTAATCAACTTACTGCTTGAAGGGAGATATATTCAAATGAAACATCTAATGAGCAATGTTTTGGAATTAGCAAGTGAAGACTCATACTTTCACTCCTTTCATCGATTATCTGCCAAGTAACCCATTCCCCAAACGATGGGGGCAACTGGAGATTTGAGCATGAATCGCTCGAGATTACATCATCTAAGTCAAAGCTGATGCATCAAGAGCTTGCCTGGCCAATTGACTTAGTCTTGCCTGAAAGTTAGCGAGTTGAAGGTTTAGAACGCTTAAGCATGAATGCTGATTGATTGTCGGTGCACCAACCTTGTCCTCGATATGGGATCGAGGACATTACAGCAAACTTATGAGATATTACTATCCCGCCAGCAGAAATATCCTATTTCCTAGCATAGAAAGTGCAAAAGTTTCTATAAGCATGAATCCATTGTTCTCGTGCCAACTGCCATCCTAACACCAATGCGATGGTGTGCTACCATTAGCAGTACAGTCGTGACTTCCTGACACTCTATCCTTACCCTTAGCATGGAGGCAAAAGGGCGATTCAAAGGAGATGCAACCTCATCACTCGCTTATGATACTTACCTAACCGCTTTTGCCATCTCAAGACCCCGATCAAGGTCTATTCATTCTCGGGACTACCGCTCCCACGATAGTTTGAAAAGATATCCTTCATCAGCTAAAATGCTTTGGCAGCCCTTCACTGGCAGAGATAGGGCAAAGAAAAATGGACCTGCAACGAACATGCAACGCCATTTTCGCTCAGAATGATACCAATTCCTTTAACGGGATTATTCTTTAACCATGACTCTTATATTTGCATGTCTTATGAATTATTGATGTAATTAACTCAGATGAATTAATATGTGGATGGTATACGTACCCCAAATTTGATATCGAATAGATTTCTAACACCTGCATATGGAATTATGGAACATAACCATAATGAACTCAATCGAACGGCTCGTCTACAGAGCCATGCCCTCCATCTAAAGAAAGATGTATAGCTCAAGGTGGATCCGAGATGAGCATCCACTCCTTGGCCCACACGTGGAAGACCACAAGACAATTGAACATATATCATTGAATTGCAAAGTCGTCGTCTGACTCCAGATGGACGCAGTGTGATCGTCTACATGGCTCGATCCTATCGTCGATGCCACCAGATTACATGAATCCCAATAGGGGGCAACAGTGCCCATTGATACCCTTACTTTCCAATCATGATGTTTGTTTTTACATGCCTCTTGAGTTATTGACATGACTAATTCATGCGATATGAATGGTGCAGGTACCCGAAGTTTGGTGCCAACACTCCTCCCATAGATTGTTCATAGGAACGCAAGGCCTTGGCAATTCCCAATTGTTTGACTGGCTGATGCTAATCCTCAGAACATGGATAGAAATATAAACCTAGGACGAGTTTGATGAGCGTGCCATGCTTAAAATACCACTCAATTCGTGACTCTCACTCTCGTGATTTGAGAAAGTGTTTAAAGGATGATACTGCAACGTCTGACCGAACTCCATCCCATGAGTCGATGGGACGAGATAGACATGATTATTGCAAACGGTCACCTCTACCCATAAATCGGAGATTATGAGGTAGCGCCTCAACAACTGTGATTCAGTTGCTCGCCCGAAAGATCCATTCTCCAGAGTGAAGCGTGGAGTATGGGCTAGAACCGAACTCAAAAACGACATTCGAAACAGTAGAATCCCACTCTTTGAACTAGAGTGCGAAAGGAACGCCGGGGCGAATGATATGATCATCCACTTGAACCACTTTAACTCTCATGATCCGAGAGAGAGTATAAAGGACGGGAAGATAGCGTCCACAAGGATTGACGGTGCATCATGATTAAAGACCGCTTTGACTACACTCTACCCTTGGTATTCGACGGGAGAGTATAAAGGTGCCAAGGATTGGCGCCCCAAGAACTTCTACACTGCTAAAGGATCGGGGAGCAGACTGGAAGCTGAGTTCAAACTCTATCCTGCTGATACCCCGCTGTAGTATTGGGGGAAAGATTGAAAGCTGAGCCCGAACCCTTCATGTCCAGACATGGAGGGCAATGCAATGTCGATCCTAATCAGTTCTCAACAAGCCCTGTCCAGGCATTACGTCAATGATTGATTGGAGGCATATATACTCATAGTACTTAGCAAACAACAAAATAGCATGCTATAGAATTTATATGTTGTGCTTGCACTGATAACTTTTGATGTTGTTTCATTCATAACTTATTTACGATTCAAATGTTTAAATGCACAACTGAATGTGAGATGTTCGCAGGTACACAACAATGCAAAAGAAATGAAATTTCATTTACTGAATGCAGATTTACAAAGGGTAACTGGTCAGGAACGCGAGGACCGAACTCGCAGCAACGACGGCTGGCCAGTGGAAAAGAAACAAAGGGGTGCATCCAAAAGCCTGGCGTGGGTACCTTATGCTAAACCTTATATGCGACTCAAGGCAGCAATAGCGAGGAGCTTTAGGAGTGGATTGTTTAATGACATGTCATGCAGCTCAATACTCACGGTTGGGAAGGATCCGGCGAAGCCCTGGGATTCTTGGAATTCTACCTGGCCTTAATACGATCCAATGTGATCGTAACATTTAGGATTTTTATGAATTGAAGATTTCTCGGGCTATCCAGAACACACCTTCCTTCATCTAAATTTGAAAAGGATGTGATCCGACCACCACCTGTCCTATGTCGATACCTCGGACTGGGGGCATGACTCTACTCACAAATGGCATAGTTTATTTGCTTGTACTTAACCTAACAAATTTCCAAACTGAAAAGTTTAGATAAGGGTGAAAATATCCCATGCAACCATTAGGTGTGACACAACCACCCTAGCTCCGACCTTTCCCTTGATGCAGGGGGAAAGCGGGAACACTCGGGATGATCAAAGTCTGACTTTTCGCCGTCTGATGCCGATCCTCAGAGCCTGGATAAGAGACAAGAGATTAGCATGGGCTGCGTACCAACAAATCGATTTTCACCCAACTTTGACTCATGATGCGAAGAGGGAGTATGAAAGATATGGATTCGAAGTCTACTACTCAAAACAAACACACGAGGATGGGGGCACAGAATACATCCCTCAAGTGACATAGTTCAACCCAATGCCTATATTCAAAATTGAATGACAGAAGCCTGATTGACGGCTATGGCATATGAGGATCCAAGAAGCCTGAGGCTGACCTTCACCTATTTCAAGTCTTCACGCTGGGTGCACCGGCACTGAATCGAAAGGCCGAGCAACAATCATCAATTCGCTGGAAATGATAAAATCGAAGTTTGACCAGTGATGAACTTGGCTTAGACAGATATCAACCACTAGCTTGGGTTGAACACGAATCAATCAGCAGGCATGTAGCATGCGGCTTCGATTCAGAACATCGTGGAGGGAAGCATGGATAATGGAATAGCTACCTGCAACATCCTAGATGAGAATGCAAGTACCAAGTCATGCATGACCAGCTTTAGCTCCAACTCGAATGGATACTCGAGCGACATTTCACACCCAGCTCCAAGCAAGAACGCAACAATTCGATGAACGTGAACTCGCTCGGGTTGAATGACTCGAACCCCAACCCGAGAAAATATTAACGCGGAAACAAGAAATCAGCAAAGACCCCCTTTACAATCTCAGATTTGATGCTCGGGGCACTAGTATTGGTCTTGGCAGTATGTGGATAACGACGATTACAACCCTTTCCCATAGGACATCAGGATCTCTTGTTATTCCCCCGGACTTTAAGTTTTCTCTGTAATGAGATTGGCTCAGAAGCTTTGATGAATTCAACCCTGAGGTGGACGTACTACTATGATAAGAAGGTGTTAATGTCAAGATGGACGATCTTGATGCTTTTCCGACTAAAGAATGGAGCACCCTCCAACTACTAAAATGATAAGGAAAAGGAAAGACCCTGGAAAAGAATAAGTATGTGTAGTTCCAAAGAGAATCTATATCATTTATCGAGCCCATGATCATGTTTGTCAAGCAAATGAACCGAGCATGAGAAAGAGGCTCAACAAGACTGTGATGACCATTTTGGACTATGCTGAAGCATAAACGGAGGGGACCAACGAATTTCATAATGACATTTATTCACTCACATTTAACAAGCTTACTTGACTCTGCAATTGATCTGATGAGAGTAACCAAATTTCTGACGCCCGGTGAGGCAATCCTCACTATTCGACTAAAGAGAAAAGGCGATATCAAAGCAAATGCGTTCAACCATTCGCATATAAGATTCCAACTTTTGCTAAATTGAGAAATAATACAGAATGATCTCGATCAACTAAGATTGCTGAACCTGCAACTCTTACCGGATGCAACGACAGGAAGTATAAAATCTTCAAGATTAGATGCCTGATTGACTCAACTTAACCCCCCTCGATGCTGGGGGCATAAGCCCTAACTTCGCTTGCCCCTTGATGGCACTGAGGGCACGAGCGTCGATTCGCGGAATGACCGTGAAGACGACCCTGGCTTGGAGCAAGATTCAAAACATGTACAATATGTCTCTGGTGTATGACTTGATTCGTCTTCCCCGACCAAGCGAGCCAGCTCGCAGGTCAAATGTGAATTTAAAGACTCAGACTACACTGAATGGAAAGAGTAACAAATTCCTCCATGGCCTCACAGTAGTGATGATCATACGAGCTCTGCTTCACTTGATTTCAACTACGTCTCTTACTAACTTGCATGTGATTATTGAATTAAGAAACAATCTAGGACGACCATGGATTTCTGATTTTTTGTTGATACGATCTGAAGCGATAATGGTTTTTCCTGGCTTCCTACTGTTTTGACTCGATGCTATCGTGAAGTCCTAGATTATATCCCGACGACGGGATAGTCTAAAGCCGAGTATAAATGACAGATTCATATGCTGATTTCTGATGTGCCTTATCCCAGCAGTCCAGATGTTAGCTCAAAGCCCAAAGATTCTTACATCGCCCCATGATTTGGATAGCTACTTTGTACATTGGCTCATATATAAAAGAAAATTTGATTCGACAATGCGATTGAACTGCATAGGAAGACGACATCGTTTGACATCGACCTGTGCATGTGGAATCACAATTGGGAACCAATGATCTAGCATGATTTTTTATGAAGGAATTAGACCTTTGATTCAACGAGGTCTAAACGGTTACTTCATCATCTCAATTACTCTGTCCATAAAGTCTGGCCCAATAAGCACCAATAGAAGCGTTGTGACGTACGACAAGCCGTCTACACAACGGAGAGTTGAAATATCAGAAATAATCAAGGGGACACGACAAGGACGAATAACGTTCCAGAAAGATTCAACATGACATATTCAAAGCACATCTCATCTACAATAAGATGTACTTTGGGGGTCAAAATGTTAGCCTGCTTTGTGACCAGGCTACACAAAGCCTAAGTATTCACAACTGGATGGAAGAGACTTCACACATTCACAAGCTCATTTAGGCTGGGTTGTAAATCCCACTTATGATCAGGGTCCCCCACTTGTGATATAGAAGTCCACTCGTGATCAGTGGTGGCTTGTGACCCCACTCGTGAACATGGCTCATGGAAGCCACTCGTGACCCCTGGCTCGTGATGAATGGATCGTGAAGGCCATTCGTGACCTACCCCCTCATGAGGATACAAACCACGAACCGCCTGGGAACAACGGCGTTGCACACACAATTGTGACCTATTCTCGAGGCTATGATCGCTCCTACTTTCCCGGATCGAGCGCCACGTGTCCCACCACGACCTGATCTCTATATGGACTCTTCTACAGCTATAAATACACCTCTGGAGGACATTTTCAGGGGACTTTGGGCATCTCCTCGTCCATAGCAGCCATGGCCAACACTTCTTCATGAATAATCATCATCTTCCTCAATAAAAATCAATGAATTCAGAGAGAATTATTTATTGAATTTGAGTGATTGAGTGACTATGATCTTTGTGATTGTAATCTATGAATGAAATGAGAAAATAAGAAGTGGACATAGGCTCATTAATGCCGAACCACTATAAAAATCCCGTTGTCTTGCTTTTTCTTGTATTTTCAGTTATTTCTTTATATTCTATGCTCGAAATACAATGATTCGGGTGTTAGAACCATTTTTTGGTCTAACATAACCATTGTAAGCAATGATGATTAGGGGAAAGTAAACTTAGTAGGGAAATCAAGTAAAATGGTTACAATTCCTAAGATATGTTAGGATTAATGTTGTAAACCCTAATTAAGGAATTTAGTTTAAAATGCATCTAGACACGAGGTTAGGCTCAACTTTGTTGTGGAAGTCTGCCCGGAACGAACCAGCAAATCCAACATCCATAGGTGGTCAGCTTAATGTGAGGGGTCTAGAGCGTAAATATAACTGTACTAAGATATGAGGTTAAGTTTAACTTGTGGTAGAAGTCTGCCCGTGTAACGACCCGGAAATTGAGCGACTATGGATATCCGATATACAACACATATCGAACATCAAGAGTCGAAAATAACCGAATTGTTAATGAAAGAATTTAGAGGGTGAGGATAGATAAGGTAGAACTAATAGAATAGAAGAAGAAGAACATCATCATCAGAGTAAACACGAATCTCACAGCGGAACGAATAAAATATAACATAACTTTTGAAATACAAACAGTTATATATACAATAGCACTTATCAGAGTACAACACTTACAACAACAGTGGAAATAATAATAGCTATAGAATCCTGAAGCCTCCTGCTCCAAGCTCTCCAAGTGTATCTGTAAAATCCCGACTACTTGACTGCCCATACAAAATTAGGCACCCAAGAGTTTAGGGAAAACAAACAAGTAAACTCCGGGTCAGTCATGGGACTGGTGTGAATAAAACTCCTAACACTTGGTTAATAACGGATATATCATAAGACCACGCCGTGAAAACGGAACGGGTTTTCCCTTATGAAAATCCAAACAACTTTGTAAAGCGATATCATTCTGATATTATAATAATGTCTAAGTACAAATAGATATCAATCTAGCAGAAACGCTTTCATCTCACGTTCTACTATATAGTATACAATCAAAACCGCAAGCACGTATTGGGTAATGGATTTCCAACTATGACAAGGTATGGAACCACCTTCCGATCAGTGTACTCTAGGAACGATACACTGGAGTTCAACAAGAACATCTTGCAACTCAGCCACACATGACCGGCCACTCATTTTGCTTGAGTGTATCGAATGTATATCACCAATGGTTGGGATCAACAACCGTTTCCCGTATATATATAAGACATCATTGATAGATTAAAGAAGCAAATGAATATTCTCTATATAGGTGATTATACACCCTACTTCGGTTCGACCGACTTAACCATGCTGCCTGCCCGATTTCTGTCATTTACCGGTTGATGAGGCTTGAGGTTACGCTTTATCACCACATCAGATTCACTTCGAATGCCACATTGTCAGATCCATCTAAATCACTTATTTGACGTCTACAACAGTACATTACGTATTAGCTAAAGAAGTGCCCTTCTCCGCTTCCACTCTTGGTACGGTTGAAGAAATCAATGTACGTGACCTTTCTGGAAATACTCTGTCAGACATTCATCCATACAAGTCATCCAAGAACAGGATGAAACGAAGGCACTATTCAGTATATCCATCTTAGGCACTGTTATCTAAGACTTATACAATAGCCCTTGCACTTTACTCTGTCTTCAATTATCTTTGACATATATGATTCGCAACGCTTATGCCAATACAGAGTGGTTCTTTGGATAATAATCCAGCTGGTCTCTCCATATTAACAACGTTAAAATGGTCAAAAACTTCGATAGTCTGTGATTTAACCATCAAAGAAAAACAGGTGTGCAAACAACGATATTATTTCCAGATGGAAATTCTATCAAATCAATCATCATTTAACATTTATCTCTTTAGTTCATTACTTACTTATCTCCTATTTCCATATATTCAACCTTTCTTATTTTCTAATTTTAGAAAATATACTTTATTAACAATGGAAAACATTTCCATTTCCTGTTCCCTATATTAGAAAACATTTCTGATTTCTTATTTGGAAAGCATTTCCAAAGTTCCTTCATTGGATTTAAACTGATGTTTGAATAAACATCGCTATGCCAACTCAAACCATTTATTAAATTCACTTAACCATCATTCACTATCACCTTACCATTCCTTAGTTAAGAAGGAAGTCAATCAAGTTGGGGTATAATTACCTCTCAGACCTTAACTGAACAACGTTATAACTTCGAAATAGTAACAGTTTATCCTTTAAACCCTTTACAACTTCTTTACGTAACTCTCGGATTTCAATTTACGAATCCACTTCTTTATTTAAAACATTGATTATAACGATAACGGTATAATCCCTACTTCCGCAATATCTAACTTCAATTATAACCTTTATTCTTTAATTCGAATAATTAAACCTAACCCTAATTTATTAGTGTATACTCTTGATTTAAAAACCGGAAAGAAAATATTACTTTCCCGAATTCGATATAATTGAATTCGACGTATAATTCTCTTCCGAGTAATCTCTATTTGATTAACTCTTCTTCGAATAACCTATATTCAATTATCTCTCTTCGAATAACTTATATTCGAAATCTCTCTCTTTCGAATAAACTATATTCGATCTCTTTCTTTCGAATACGATATATTCAAAAATCTCCTTTCGATTAAACTAATCGATAGCTCCTTTCGATTAAACCAAAATCGATAATTCCTTTCCTTTAACTCTATTCGAATAAACTATATTCGACTAACTCTATTTAACTCCATTCGAATAACTAATATTCGATAACTCTATTTAACTCCGTTCGAATAACTAATATTCGATAACTCTATTTAACTCCGTTCGCTTGACTCTAGATCGCAGCGATCACAATGGTTACGCCTGATTCCCTCAGGAAACATCCGACTGCCGTAGGCTATTTACAGCCCTGCGAATTTCGCTAGCAGTCGTGCTGAATAACACTTATCCTGAATAACTATGTTTGACTAACACTATCTCAAATGACTACACTTGATTAATTCTAGTTCGGTTTAACTCTAATCGATTAACTTTAACTGATTAACTCTAACTGGTTAACTCTAACTGATTAACTCTAACTGATTAACTCTAACTGATTAACTCTAACTGGTTAACTCTAACTGTTTAACCCTAACAGATCAACTCTACTGATTAACTCTACTGATTAACTCTAACTGATTAACTCTAACTGGTTAACTCTAACTGGTTAACCCTAACTGATCAACTCTACTGATTAACTCTACTGATTAACTCTACTGATTAACTCTAACTGGTTAACCCTAACTGATTAACTCTAACTGGTTAACTCTAACTGGTTAACTCTAACTGATTAACTCTATGATTAACTTTAACTGGTTAACCCTAACTGATTAACTCCACTGGTTAACTCTAACTGGTTAACTCTAACTGATTAACTCTACTGGTTAACTCTATCTGTTAACTCTATTCAACTAACTCGACTCGACTAACCCCTTTTGAATAACATATTCGATTAACTAACTTCGAATACCATATTCGATTAACTAGCTTCGAATACCATATTCGATTAACTAACTTCGAATACCATATTTGATTAACTAACTTCGAATACCATATTCGATTTCTCCTTTTTGATTAACGTTTATCCATTTAAAAGGATCCCCTTTTAACAACGTTAATTCATTTATAAAGATTCACTTTTTTAGTAACGGTTCTTCACTTTATAAATGTTCTTTTAATAACATTTCCCCATTTATAAGGATTCCCTTTTAATAACGTTTCCTTTTTATAACGGTTTCCTTTTTATAACATCTTATGCCGTTATAAACCAATTTCCTTTTTATTAACTCTATTTATTTTCTAAATATTCCCTTTTCAATTCTATTTGTAAATGGTTTACAAATATTTCTTTTTTTTTTCTATTTTATTCTATTTGCAAATGGTTTGTAAATATTTCCTTTTCAAATTTATTCTTAAAAATATTCTAACTCCTTAAATTTCCGGAAAAATTCGCCATAACCTCCTTTGTATCGGGAGTATCGGGAAAATCCCCAAACCGCCACACAGGCCTTTCCATTCAAAAAGAAAATGTTTTGACATTATTTCCTTTTTGAATATCTCCTATTTATAAATATTCCATTTTATAAATATTACTTATTTATAAATATTCAAATTTATAAATATCTCTTATTTATAAATTATTCCATTTATAAATGTTTTTATTTTCAACATCACTTTGAAAATCCCCTTATCAACAATTCGGTATGTTATGGTATTCAATCGTATCAAATCACGATGTTCAATAACGTCCAACCATATATAATCGACAACAGATTATATATCACATTATATAACAGAATATATAAATCAAAACAGTATTATAAATATTGAGGAACCCAGTTGGGTCCCTCCAACCTGTTTCCCTGCATCCACAGATGTTACACAGTATAATCAACATCTATTACAGTTCAGTACGAATTATTCTGATAAACAGAATCAATATATATATATATATATAATTTCAACTAACTGACTAGCAGTTCAATCAATCAACCAACACACAGCAATCAACAGATGATTAACAGTTTTAAAAATACATTATAAAAATATAACTGTTCAGAGTTGGTGAGTTTTACTCACATTAGCAGTTCATCGTTAAAGAACGATAAACTGTTGTTTGATTTGAACTGAACAGTTTATTTCTCCATAAATTCAAACGAGCCCCAATCCACTTCCAGTCAGCTTCATTGTGAAGCTCTCGTCCACATGGTCCCAACGCAACTTACGGTTCACGAATCCGACCTCGTACGAGCAAGGTACGATGATTCTAAGTTAATACATATTTTATATATAATTAAAAACTTAAATTCCTTGTAGTTGGACCTTGTGTCCTTACCGTGGCCCATCTTCCCAATTAAAAGCCCAGCCCGCACTTTATTACCTTTCTTCTCCAAACGTAATACTCCAGAAATGCTCCATCGTTCCAGTTTTCTGTTTCCTCCACCATCGTTTACACCATCGTTTCTCCATTTTCCAACTTCAACCAAATAAAAGACCATGCCGTCCCTTTTATACGCGTACACCCTGTATATATACCAACGCTGCTCCTACTATTTGCGTGTTCTCCTCTACAATACGTCCACTCACCCCTGTACATGCTCACACGTTCTCCATGCTATCAGCAACCGCCTGCTCTCACCTCCTGCCACACACGCGCATACACCTCACCCATCCCATGATTCTCATCGCATTCCTCACACCATAGACCAGCTCAACCAGCTTCATCCGTTCTTACCACCAGCTCCTCAACTTCGAGACTGCCAACCCCACTCACGCACCACGGTTTTCAGCTCCGAGACCACCCCAGTCTTCATCAACTCGCCCACGTTTTCCAAACATGGCTTCGAGGTCCTCGAAAAGAATACAGGGTGACGAGAATTCCAGTGGGAATCCAAATACAAGGGTCGGTTGATTTAAGTATTTAAATTCGATTTTTTCTTTGGATTTGTTTTAGTCGATGCCTTCGTTACCTTTTTTCCTGGCGGCTAAGATAAAATGAAGAGTGGACTTTGGTTTTAGGTTATAGGGATTTCTAAGGGGGTATTTATAGCAAAACTAAATATCTAGATATTTTACCCTTACCTTTTTATATACGTTTTTGCCATCTAAAGGGCCATACGATTTTTGTTTTTGGCAAACTAAGTCAATCCGAGCATAGAAAAATATTTCGGACCCAATGGGACAGGTTTCGTCGAATTCCTTAGAAAATATCGATGAAAAACACCGAGCAATAATTTCTAACAATTTCAGAAAAAATCCTAAAAATATGAGGCCTTGACGTTTCACTGGACCTCTTCCTAAGGTTTCGTATTAAACTTGTTTCGTTGAATTTCGAGTTCGTTTGATCAGTTAACCATTCAGTTTAGTTTGTTTTAAGTTAAAAACATAGCGTACCCCACTATGAAATATTCTGTTCACATAGGGACTGTTATGGACAGAAACAAAAATACCATTTAAAAGAGTGATGTGCTCTGGTCCCAAAAATGTAATAATATCGGTAGATGGACTCATATTGTGAAACCCCGAAATGTCGATATAGGGTGCCAAATACTCCAAATAAAAAGTTGCTTATTTAATTAATTAAAAATTACAGTAAAATTCTAAAAATTAAATTGTCGCGATTTCCCAAAAGGACCTTGTCTAAATTCAACCCCGATCTCTAGTTATATCGAATAAACCGATACGGTCGATAAACGATTCTATAGCGACTATTTCAAAATTTGATTTGGACATATCTCAAAATCTATACGACGAAATGCAGATTTTTCTCTTCCATTAGAAAACTATTATCTAATCGGTCCTGAAGGTTCTTGTTTCACAGAAATCCGACTTAAAACGGACCCTGTATATTCAGTTGAAGTTCGAATCGCCAAATAGCGAACTGCAGCGCCATTTCGAGCTCGTTTATAATTATATTATAATTCCACATTCAAACTGTCGTTTATATAATATATTCGTTATTATAATTCAACTCTAAACTGAATTATATATTTTAAATTGTCCACTTCACAAAATATTGTGAATTCCGTTATTCCCGATTATTCCGGAAATATATTATCCTATTATTTATATTAATTATATACAAATATTATTTAATTCCAGTTATTGATATCGTTAAATCGATATTTAATAATTAAATTAGTTAATTACTCTCCTGCCAAATTACGGGTCATTACAACCCAGGACTGGCAAATCCAACATCCATTAGTGGTCAACTTAATGTGGGAGGTATGGTGCACAAACATATGTATATATACAACATGCAATAAATAAATAAGATTAGTTATGTCTGTTGGGGTACAACAAATAGATATATTCAGGACTGATAAGATAAGGATATACATTGTGAATTAATGTCTTAGGAAAATTATGGTCGTTAGGCTTATAAATGGCGTTGATTATAATCAATGGTAATAAAAAGGAAATTATGAATTTTATGATTGCCATAGGAAAATATGACCGTTATTGTGACGACCGCCCATAAATCCTGCACTAATCAATAGGAAAGATGCACTAAAAGATGTGCCAAGCATCTATGGATGATCATCAGAGTTAAGTAAACACATGCGGAACCAGTTGTATAACTCACATCGCAAGGATAAAATATAATATAACATATACAATAGGCAGAAATAGTGGAGCATCATATAACAAACTTTTCAAACTTTCGTAACATCCTAAAATATTATCCATACATCATTGGAAATATCAAAGTCTGTACATGAGGCCTCACTACAAACATTCTCAAACAACGGAAACAAAGGTACTATATAATAGAAAAATAATATGCCAGCCTCCTGCTCGCCACTGCACATCAGCATCGTCCTCACTAATCACTTGTCACCTAGTCTGCCCATCCAAACCAGATAAACAACCCAAGGTAGTAAGAGGGAAACATAAAACCTTGAGTCAGACAATAGCCTTAGTGAGCGATAAAACAACTATCTAACATCATCAATAAATTATATAAGATTAGGTAGATTAACAAACCAATTTACCAAACACCAGAGAAGAACCCAAATCTGTCTTCCCCACATCTGACAGTGATAGCCTTTACAGTCCAGCAATCAAGAAACAACAGTTCAATCATAACAACCAGAAGTAACCAAATAATAGCAAAATAGCCATCTCTCAAATAACAATCATATCAACTAGTTATGTCTCACATAAATCATTCTAATCGAGTTCAAAATTTCTTAAGCACAAGCCCAGAAGCCTAAACCAAAATCAGACAAGCACCCAAGAAACATATCCTCTGACTTCAGGCAATCCATGCGAGATGATACAAGCAAACAACCAAACATCCTAGACCTGACTATCACTACCTTTCTTGCTTTGAAACCATCATTAATCGTATGACGGCCACTTGCCATATGTCAAGGGATATTAGTAAATCCAAGTTCTAGCAGAAAACTCTATATGCCTTCACGACTCGTATGTTTGTGTTCTCAAATCTCGAAAACTAGGCCATTCATGAACGCCCAAGGTACAAGGCCTTTCATGACTTCCCAAAGTACCCCTTCTTTGAGTCCGCTAGAACTTACGACAATGATAATTTCTCGACCTTCGCATCTTTAGCCATCAACCTCGTTGACCATTCACAACACAAGTCCCACTTGAGTAACCATTATCCACAACTCAACACCCTAGAGTTGTGTTCAAATTCATTGCTTTACACCGATCAATGAACATATCACATCACATTGAACATTCTCACCTGGATATACATCGAAGTCACAACATTACTGGACCACACAACAATAATATAAGGTCCAACATCAATCCATAGGGTTTCATCCATTCACTACGGAAATAAACCACAACATTTATGCCATCAGCCATAACATTTCAATGCGCTGCCATAACCCTTAGTGCATACCGATCCACCATGGATCGGACATGTCGACCTATCATGGATCGGTCATCCGATCCATCCAACCGATCACTAAAAAGAAGTATACCGATCCATCATCAAGATGAAGTAAATTGATCCATAACCTTTTACCTTGACCGACCCACGGCTTTTTAACTTCATCCGATCCATCTTAAGACCGATCCATCGAAGCAATATGCCCAATTCCTGCTCGCAATTATTGCCCAACTCATGGTCTTGACCGACCCATAGACTTGACCGACCCATGGATTTGACCGATCAATCTCATGAAATAACGACCGATCCATCCTGTCTTGCTCTCCAGGTCATGTAACGAGCGATCAATTCTATCCCTGACCGATCTATATGATTTCCTACCCAATTCAACTTCAATTTGATTCAAAATTTAGATCTAACCAGTTCACCAAAATCGATCATCAAAACAACAAATTTTCATCAATAACCATATGAAATTCACCAAAATCGTGATAAATGAATAAATGATCAAAATAATGGATCTAACTTGCATAAACATACGAAACTATTTAGAAACTGCCGGTTTAAAGTTGATAGATTAGATCCTATAGCGATTCATATGAAAATAGACTTACCATGATGTAGATCTAGGTGAAAATGACTAAAAATGATGAAATTATGATTATACAACCCATATACTTGATTGAATTTGTGTGAGAGATGCATATCACTTACCAAATCTTCAAAACAACACAAAAGCACTTGGATCTAAATCCGAACAGCGAAGAATTAGCTTCAAACTCTTCAATTTGATGAACTCACTCTTTGATTGATGTAGATCTAGCTTCAAGTGATGTAGAGGAAAAGGCCAGAGAGGCTAAGCCCAAAATAGAAAAGAAAATATGGTGGCATAATGTGACGGACGCCCATAACTCCCGCACTTAACAAGAGGAATAATGCTCTGAAAGGTGTTCCAGGCAGCTATGGACGATCATCAAGGTAAGATAAGCACAAGCGAAACGTGTCATATAACTCGCAGCGTAGAGATAAAGTATTATAGTACATATACAACGTGCATATAATAGTGAAGCATATTTGAGAAGAAACTTAAACTTTCATATCAACAAAAATGATCCATACATCACTAGAGTACATCACAAGAGTATGTACAAAATGCCTCACTACAATCACTTGGAGAACACTCATCAAGCATAACAGCGGAAACAACAACTAGTATGTATAGTAGAAAGTACGAAAGCCTTATGCTCGTCATCGGTCTGCAACATCGTCTCAGCAAGATCTATCACCTGTCATATGCTGCCTAATCTGCCAATCCATAACACAATAGATGAACAACCCAAGGTAATAAGAGGAAACATAAAACCTTGGGTCAGACAACAGTCTTAATGAGCGATAAAACAACTATCTTACATCATCAATAAAGTATATGAGAAATAGGTAGATCAACCATCTAATCTACCAATATCTACAGAGAAGAAACTCAAACCCGTCTTCCCCACATTTGACAGTGACAGCCTTTACAACGACCAAAGAGAAAACGTAGAAGACATAGCAAGCAGTTATTTAGCATAGACCATCCTAATCACGATCAACATCCCCTAAGTACAAGCCACGAAGGCCTAAACTCACATCAAATAAGTACCCAAGAGATATCTCCTTTGATGTTGAATAGTCTACACAAGACGATATAAGCAAAGCAACAAACTTCCATGACTGTGGCTATCACCGTCAATCCTACCTTGAAACCATCGTTAGTCGCATGACTGGCTTTGATGCGCCATTTGTCAAGGGCTAATGATATCCTTGGTTCTATCAAAACTCCATACACCTTTCACCGATACATATCTAGGCCCATCAAGTGTTTACCTAGGGTATTCGACCATTCGACAGGTCTTTTGAGCGTCCCTATTATACCTCTGCTTTAAGCTTGCTAGAACCTATAACAACAATAATCCCTCGACCTTCAATATCTCTAGTCGTCATCATCGATGACTATTCATAAGCTCAAATCATCTTGGGCAGCCATTATCCACGAGCTAAAATTGACTTGAGTCGTCCTCACATTCATTTCTTTTCGTCGATCAACGAACACTTTAAAACACTTCGACCATTCCTCCTTGAACTCACGTCGAAGCCACAACCAACATCGAACCAAAAACATACATCGTTTGGTCGATAGTTGATACACAACGCTTCACCCTTCCTTACTACAACGTTCCATCTTTTTCCATAAGTCACAATCCACAGTGTTTCACAAACGTTGCAACTATTCCCCTCATTCCATGATCCATTAGTTCGCTCCCATGATGACCCACTAATCATAGTGACCTATTGAAGTGCTGCAAGCCACTATCACTGGTTCAAAACAATGCTTTGACCGACCCAACTTGGACGAGCCGACCCAACTTGGACGACCCGAATCAACTTGGATGACATGACCCAACTTGAACGACCTGACCCAACTTGGATGACCCAACCCATTAAGCTACGATCCAAGCTTGCCACATCATTAATGACTCGACTTTGGCCGATCCGACTTCAATCTCGAATGACCCGACCACTTTGACCCATCATTTCTTTCATGAAAAGTCACGCATTCCATCACTAATCACAACCGATCCATGCTAGATTAGACCGATCATCAGCTCGTGCAACCGATCCATCAGAACATCTAATAATTCAAGCAATCATCAAACGAATGATAACACAACAAATATAATCATACATTCGTATAGAATTCACCGAATCATGATAAAACAATGAATGAACAAAATAGTAGATCTAAATTTGAATAAACGGAAGAATTAACATAAGAATTACTGATTTAAGTGGGTAAATTAATTCCTATGTTGATTTGAATGGAAACATACTTACCATGATGTAGATCTAGGTGAAAAAAATTGAGATGATGAAAAATAAGATCGAACAACCCATATACTCTATTGAATCCGTGTGAGAGATGCTTATCACTCACCAAATCCACAAATTAACTTGAAAATGATAATCTACTAATTCGGATAGCGAAGAACATCGAAGAACGGTCTTCGAATCAACCACTTTTATGCAATCTACCTCTCCTCAATCTTCTAATCTAATGTATTTGATTGAGCAAGGAGGATCACGAGCTCAACCAAATAAGAGAAATGAAGAAGATAAACTATTCACCATGCCCCATCCCTTATTTACAGCCAACAACCCATGCCTTAGTGGGCCTCACAAATCAGCCCACTAATGACTTTAACCTAGACAAAAATTGTGTAATGCAAAAATAGTGATTCCTCCCAAACTGTTGGACTAAATCTTTAATGTGACCACTTTATGGAATTTGCAGTGCCATTCCTTTCCAATGAAATCGATCTCAGCACCTTATTCGATCCCATTCAAAAGTGATTCCCTATACAAAGCTAACAAGGGTAAAATGGTCACAAATAAAATTGATAAAAATTATGGACCTGTCTCACATCCCATAACCAACATATCAAAATATTAGAATGATCCGACCCTTAGTGAATTAAATAAAAATATTTAGGATCCTATGATACATAAAATGCGGGTCATTACACCTAAGAAGGGTGCAACGAAGAAATGAGCAAAACCTAATAAGGCACAAATCAATACATATATTAGGTGTCATGGTTGTGGAAGCATGGGACTTTGTTAAAGACTATAGGAAGACTAAGAATGCTTGTTTCAATTGTGGACACGGTGGACATTACACTAGGCATTGCCCTGCCAAGTAGGGTCAGAAGGTAGGATCATCTGGAGCACAAGTTCGTGCGCTAGAGGCAACTAAGACTGGTGGTTAAGGCTGAGGTAGGAAATTTCACTGTAGAAGGTTTGAGTTCTCTTTTTGACTCATCAATTAGGACTTTGTTCGATTTTGGTTCTTCTCGTTCTTTCATATCCAATTCCGTTGTTGATAGTTTACACCTATATACTTGTATAGTTTTTGATCCAGTAGTGGTCTCAAACCTTATAGGAGGTAGACTCACCTGTCTATGGTATATAGGGGTTTGAGAATTTCTATTATTGGCGTCAAGTTTGTTCGTGACACTTAAGTTCTGGGTTTTATGGGTTACGGGCTTATTCTAGGGATGGATTGGCTAGCCATGTATGGTGCCATCCTTGATTGTGAGAGGAGAGTTTTTAGGCTATTGAAATGCCACAGTATAACTCTCGAGATTTCTTGTGACCTATGGGGGTCAGTTATGCTTAGCTTTCTAGATTCCCTAGACACTTTTGTTGACGATCTCAGTTGGTAGCGATAGTCAGAGACTTTCTGAATGTATTCGATGAGGTCAGAGGATTACCTCCCAATTGTGGGATAGATTTTCGAATATACTTAGGGAGAATGCGAAACCTATGGCTTTACTAGTGCACCACATTGCTCCTAGAGAGAGGACGGAGTTCAATAAGAAAGTGGGTGAGTTATTCGGAAAGAGATTTATTAGTGGAGCATTTATGAGTGGGGGAGGGGCACCAGTCGTCTTTACGACCAAGGAAGACGACTCTCTCCGTCTATGCGTGGACTATAGGGAACTGAATAAGCTCACCAAGAAAAATAGACACCCACTCCCTCAGATGGATGACTTGTTTGATCAGTTGGTGGGCGTTTCGATTTTCTCACAGTTGGATCTAGCCATAGGATTTCGTCAGGTTAGGGTAGTAGACTACAGCATAAACAAGACTGCTTTCAGGACTCCTGATGGATTCTTTGAGTAGCTGGAAATGCCTTTTGGGCTAATCGATGCACCAGTGTACTTCGTGTATTTGATAAGTCGGGTATTTAGGGAGTACAAGAATAAGTTTGCGGTGGTTTTTGTTGACGATATCCTGGTTTTCTCGAGGAGCGAGGAAGAGCATGTCGTACACTTAGGAGAGGTTCTCCACACTCTCCGAGCACATCATATGAAGGATAAGTTTTCTAAATGTCATTTCTAGTGGAAGGAAAAGGTTCCTAGGGAATATTGTCGCCAATAATGGAATAGCAGTGGACCCCACTAAGGTTGTCACAGTTCAAGATTGGAAAGCCTCTAAGAATGAGACAAAGGTTAGGAGTTTCTTGGGGTTGGTGGGTTATTATACAAAGTTGATTAAGGATTTTGCATGGATCTCAGCTCCGCTTACCCATCTGACAAAGAAGAACCTAGTTTTCGCTTGGGATATAGATGGCGAGGATGCATTCTTGAGATTAAAGAAGGCTCTTACACCAGCTCCAATTTTGAATCTTCCTGATGGTACCAAGATGTCTACCATCCACACAGATGTCTGCATCATGGGTTTGGGGTGCAATGTTGATGCAGGAAGGCTGGGTAGTCTGCTATGGGAGTAGGCAGTCAAGGGTTCATGAGAAGAACAACCCGACCCATGATTTGGAGTTAGCGGTAATAGTATTTTCACTAAAGTCTTAGAGGTACTATTTATTCGTTTAGAGGTTCAAGCTTTACACATATCATAATTCGCTTAAGTACTTGTTCTCGTAGAAAGATCTCAATTTGCGACAACAATGTTGGATGAAGTTTCTGGCATCCTATGACTTTGAGATGGCGTATACCCTAAGGAAGGGGAATGTGGCTGTAGATGCATCGAGTAGACAGAGATTGGCCTTGAGTCCATTATTCATAGAGTGGAAGAGATTGGAGTTTATCTCGTCATTTGATGTTATACCTATTAGGGAATGCAGAATGGATCATTAAGGCAAAACTAACACTAGAGGGGGTGTGAATAGTGTTTTCAAGGAATTTAGGAAAATCTAAAACTCATATGATCTACTACATGAATAACACACCACAAAAACGATCACAAACACCGAATCAAACACAAAAACAGAAATAAACAGAAATAAAATGCAGAAAAGGAAAGAACACACCAGATTTTATACTAGTTCGGATTACTCCTATGTCTAGTCCCATGCAACGCTGGATTGCGCAGAGTTTTATTACTATATCAATATCCAAGTACAACACCATTGATTTCACGGCTACAGGGTTACCACCATTTCTACCACCCTTGATTTCCCTGGCTATAAGGTTAGCACCGTTTCCTTCCTTGATTTCATGGCTACAAGTAACACATCGTTTCAAGACTATCCCAAAATAATCCCAAATGGTTACAATATCCCTGTAACTCTTCGATAACACTTCGATTCAGAGAGTAATGAGTAGAAAGTGAGAAGAGAAGTTTTTTATAATTAGAATTGAAATCGGCAGAGTATAAGTGTAGAAATCATAGAAATATGAAATATGAAATAATAATGGAGGAATGAAAAGGGACGAAGATGGAGAAAAAGAATAAGTAAAAAAATTCGAAATCGACCCCTATTTATAAGATCTGAAGGTTGCAATGGTTCTGGAAGGTTATAAATGGTGAAAAGACACTTCCTTTCAAAACTGAAAATATGACAGTTATATGTCGACATGCCAACATATGTATGTCGACATATGTAGTTCAAAATTTGAAATTTGAGTTTTCAAGTGTTTCAGTATACACATAATTTTGGAAATTCTTGAATTAAAACATAGGGATATAAATAAGTATTATAAAGTAGAAAAACATTTGAAATCATAAATATACCTTATATTAACATATCTTATAAAATTATAAAGTTTAAAACTATATGAATGTAAAAGTATAAAAGTATATAACTTATAAATATGTATAAACTTATAAGCTTTGAAACTCAAGTTTAAAATGAAAATTAAAATAGAAAAATTTAATTAGAGTTTGAATATAATTTGAAAATCACAATTTGAAAAACCGAATTTGAATTTGAATTTGAATTTGAACCTGTAGTGTTATTTAGAGTCTTACATAAACTAGACTCTATTACTATATTTATCTTGAACTCTTGATTTCCTAATCACTCATGAGTCTTGAATCTTCTCTGAATTCTGAATTTCTTGAATCTCTAAAACTTTAAAACTGTACAATCTTCAGTATTAATTCCTGTACACAAGTATTGCATGTATATGTATATATATATATATATATTCTAAATAGAGATGCTAGTATATATTTTACAATTAATTAATATTGAAATAAGGTTGTTGTCATCAAAACTCCATTCTCCAACAATACCAAATACGGACTTTGCATCCAGATTGTTGGCATCATTGGAGGTGCGACCTACTCTTTTGGAGCGCTTTGGATCCACTCAACACAAGGATTAACAGTTAGTAAACCTCATGGATCGAATCGGTAGAGGAGATACCTCTAGCTACCTTGCTAGGTATTCTATGGACAAGAGAGGGTGGCTACCTCGAGATGGAAGACTGTATGTTCCTAGAATTAATGATTTGTTGAGATCAGTTCTAGGGGAAGCTCATCACTCTTGGATAACTGTCCGTCCGAGTGGTAACAAGATGTACCGAGATATAAAGAGAGTTTTTCATTGGACTGGAATGAAGAAGAACGTGGTAGAATATGTACCCCAATGTTTGACTTGCCAGCAAATGAAGGCTGAACAAAGGAAACTTGGTGGATTTCTTCAACCTCTAGACATACCACAGTGGAAGTGGGAAAGCGTCTCTGTGGATTTTATAAAAGGAAACACCAGTATTTGACTTATAGTTGATAGATTGACTAAGAGTGCTTACTTTGTCCCAGTCAAGAGCCAGAGGATGGAAGCTTGGTTAGTACCGATATATCTTAAAGAGACCATCTGACTTCATGGGGTACCCTCTAGTATTGTTAATGACCATGACCCCATCTTTATGAGTGCATTTTGGAGGAATTTGCAGGTAGAACTAAGGATACTGTTACAACTTAGCACAGCCTATCACCCTTAGATGGATGAATAGACAGAGAGGGTCAATAGGGTTCTCGAGGATTTATTGAGACCATGTATCCTAGACTTCGACTTGGGAGGAGCATATCCCATTGGTAGAGCTTTCCTACAATAATAATTATCAGACGAGTATTGGTATTGCTCCCTTCGAAGCACTTTATGGACTACCCTGCAGATCACCTACATGTTAGTGCGAGTCTACAAACATACTTCTACTTGGGCCAGAGATGGTTAGAGAAACTTCAGAGAAGATAGACCTGATTCAGAGACGAACGGAAGCAGCTCAGGATAGGCAGAAGTTATATGTCGATCGAAGGAGTACTAACTTAGAGTTCGAGGTAAGAGATATGGTATTTATCATGGTGTTATCACCAACAATGGTATGGGCCAAATATCAAGAGATTAACCAATCAACCTCTCTAAGCCATTATCCTCTCCGAATGAAATCTTGCATTCTAGTTGATCACTTACACTAATGGAATGTAGCACCCCAAATTTTAATAAACAGTAATTATATGAAGAAGATTAATTAATTGAATATTAATTAATAAGATATTTTGAACTGGATAAAGTGGACTTCGCTGTTGCACTCATTACAAAATTCTGATTTAGATAGACTTTTGATTTGCATAAATTGGACTAAGTATGAACAGTTCATGATCAATCAAACTTTGAATTAAATTAGATAATTTAAATAATTAAAATTTAGAATGGTGCAACGATCATTAAGCGACCTAGCATGGGTCAACCCCTGTGTCAACCCCAGAGTCGACACTAGTGTCGACCCACATAGGAGGTGGGTCAACCCACCCGAAGCAAGGCACGAACCTATGACATGCTCTGCCTGCTTCTAGATAATTCTTTTGCTGACTCATGTTGATGTGTTTTCTATGGTTGGGATTGAAACCCTAATATCCTATGGCTTAGACTATCCTATCACACCTATAAATAGACTAGCAACTCTCATTATTTTCCTACACAAATATTTCTTCATCTTCTTCCTCTACTCTTTAATGTTCTGGAAAAAAATTAGGGGAAAAGTTTGGGTGCTGTCAAAATATAGATCTGAAAGGATATTCTATTTCTTTTTCGAATGCATTTTCTGGATCTATTACAAATCTCTGTGAGTTCTATGTAATTTTTAGATTACTAATATAAATAAAAAGGATTTTGACAGTAAAATATATTGGATCTGAAAGTATTAGTGTTTATAAGTTTAACCTTTTACATGTTATTGCTCATTTCAATTATAGTCAATTGCCTATTCCTTTTTCAGTTATTATTTGTTTATATGTACATCCTTCTTCCTTACCCCTTTTTGGGAATTTCTTTATTTACAGTTTTATTATGCCTATTTATTCATTTTTGTTCTTTTCTGATCATATATCTATTTCTCCTTTTTTTCCCTTTATTTTGCGCTGAGCATAAGCCAACGAGAGCCTATGCCTTTACTGTTTGAGTTGCGTAAAATTGGAATAATTTGGAATAATGATAAAAAGGGGGATTTGGGCATATTGAAATTTGTGAATCATGGACTATAAAAATTGGGGTAATTATAAAGGAAGAATACGCAAGCATGTGAATCAGAATAGATTGCACTTAATTATATATTAAGTAAACATGCCATAGAAAATATGTGAATTGGAGCAAGATATACTTAATTGTACATTAAGTAAAACATGTTATTATAACTTTTAACTTGTATTTGTAAACATCTGAGCAGGAATCTATCTGACTTGGGAAAGGGTTGTGTAAAGAGTTACATTTAATAAGAAATGTTATTTACAACCTATAAATATAACATAAGGTTATATTAAGCTTATTAGTGAACTTAAACCTTCTAAGTTAAACCTATTTGATTAATAAACTAAGATGTCCATTCTGGTAAAATATGTTGGGACTCCTAAAATCCTAGTTAGCTTGGCGGCTAAGCCTAGGGGTGGCTTGTGTCAATCTGCTGCTTGTTTATCCATTAAGAACCCATATCAATCAGTACCCTCTTGTTATTATACGAGTCTCACACTAGGTAGGGATTAGGGCATGCTTTACTGATGTTTGATTTTAAGAGGTTCATATTCTGAGGTGGGCATGGGCACGTTTCGATGGAACCATGAGCGGGCATTGTTCCGATCGGGGAAGATAAGACAATGTAGCGCCTGTGGATAAGGCTGTGTCTTTTTAAGTTGATGGGTTCAAGACCGGTATCCCTGAATACCATAGCCGACACAGGTTAGTCATGTCTGTTTAGGGAGCCGATCACTGGGTAGAAATTAGGTAGAAACTAATCCTAATATTCTGATAGTTGGTGCAGAAATTCTACGGATATGAATGAGAAGCTTATCTTATCTTACCTTATGTGTTTTGGTATTTTCTACTTTACTGTATTTTCATGTCAATTACAATTGGTCTACCAAAATACTTCTTTATCTTATACTTATGCTAAATATCACTGGAACTCATCGAAATTATTGTCTGACCTAGTTTGTTTTTCTCTCTCCCTTCCTTTCCCCTCCTAAGTTCTTATGTGATGACCCCATTTCCCGTACTGACGGTGGCAAGGGTAATCTTTGGAATATAACACTGAAACAGATAATAGCAAAACAGAATTAAATAAATACACCAGATAATGTACAATAGAATACACTGGATAAACGTAATCATCAGAGTTACACAGTATACAGGATCATACTTAGTACTAATACAGTTCAGCTATACATAAATGTCTACAGCGGAAACAAACAAAATATGTACAATAGGAGCTGAACAGCATAAAAAGAGATCAATAATAGAATCCATCTTCAGCACCAGCTATCCAGAAAGAACCAGCTAAACCTGAATACAAGGCTGCCCGTGTAGAAAAAGGGGCACCCGAGTTTGAAAGTGAAACAAACTACGAGTCAGTCATGGGACTGGTATGAGAAATCTACTCAACACATTTAAAATATGGCTAATCACAGGACCACACCACTTTCGTGGAACGGGTTTACTCCATTGGATTGCCAGTGCTTTAAAACAAATCATTCTTTTAATCATCGCAATGTTTTTTTATAAAGATGAAGCCATTATAAGACTCAGTTCCCATCACACAATGCAACGCAAACCGGGGGATAGAGTTTTACCTTATAATGGCCAAAATATGGTTGATACGAATAAAACAAAAGCAATTGATATTATTACTAGTGTTTATATGTTTCAAAAACAATTTCGAATCATAACTATCAATCATAGACGGCATGGGTACCATATATCATGTCGCCATATATATATATATATATATATATATATATATATATATATATATACAATCAAAACCGCACGATGTCGTATTTGGAAATTGGATTTCCGTCATGAACCAAGGCAAAAGATAGTCCTTACCGAATTCGCGACTCTCTAGCCCGAGCCACAGGATCAGAACGCATCAACCCTTTAGATCGTCAGGGCTGGTCCACTGATGTGGATTATTATGCCTGAACACTACGTTTCCCCGCCCTTTGGGGCGTAAACGAGCCAACGAATGACTCCATCGGACCCGGATCGTTCGATCAAACCGAGGCGCCTCGCAACAGTAACAACCACATAAGTCAAACTCGTCAGGGCGTGTAAAACCACTGACGCCACTTCAAGCTAGAAAGAAATGCAGGCCCTCCCTGATGTCCTCTGCCGTTTCTGGTTCATACCGGGGTGTGAGGCTCGCGATTTTACGTTATACACAAAGCTACGCCACACAGGCGGGGCTTTGATCATCACCACAAGACTTTGATTTTCAACAGAAGCCCTGATCACTGCATCTTAGCATGCCACACAGGCAATTCACACTGTGCAACTGATGGCTATCAATCACACAGAATAAATTCCAATGTCAGACACACTGTCCATTTGCAAGTCCGTTCTGGGTCTGAACGAAACCGGAGGCACTGAATACCTCGCAAACCCATCGATCACCACGTACGTCTGGACGATCACCACTCATTATCCATATTTCAGGATGCCTCCCAATCAGGACCTCGGTTACCATCCAAACGAGGTGAAGATCTCCGGTCTTCGACCACCGTCTTCATCTTCGATTTCTTATCGTCGGTTCAGTTATTCAGAATGGGATAAACCCGGTCTTTCTGAGCAACTCGCGTATATAATAAACAAGTGCAACACTAACATACACACGCATCATTTCAATTCATTAGTCACTAACCGTCAATCAGTAAGAGAACGATTTCCCAAATATTAACCCCGAAGGCCGAAACCAACATCAGATCAATACCCAAGAAACCATTCGACTTAGCTAACCTTTAGTTAATTTCTAAATCACATCCATATCGTTTATAATATTTTATAATGATTTATCGCTATTTTTATTTATTTTAAAACAACCAATTTATTCAAAACGACGCTTCGGGCCATAACGCGGCTGTTGCGCTGTTTTTCTTCAGATTTGATTTACACATATCTGAAAATCTAATCGTTGGATCTTCACAAAATTTACATCATTAGAAAGATCTTTTCAAAACGAATCCAACGGCAGTTTCGGGAAAATCCGACGGTCGGATCTCCCGGTATAATCGTTTGAAATTTCGATTTCAAAATACGAACTACAGCATCGTTTTTCGATATATTTCGATTCTATTTATATATATATATATATATATATATCGATTCTTCGATTTCAAAACTATATTCTTTTCTTACATTTGATAAAAATGTTATTTTTATCTAACTGTCTTCTATTTCAACACTTCACTATTTTTAACAATTCATTTATATAATAAAAATGTGATTTTTATTATAAAACAATTTCTTTCAAAACAAGATTATTTTATATGGTTCATATAGATGATAAAAATGTGATTTTTATTATAAAACAATTTATTTCAAAATATGTATACCATTCAACACATGAATTTCAGTTCAACGAATGAATTTTGATTCAACACATGAAGGTTTTCTATAGTTTATATATATAGATCAAAAGGGGATTTTTATATTTAAAACACGAATACCATTTAACACATGAATTTCAATTCAACGAATGAATATCGATTCAACACATGAAGGTTTTTTATAGTTTGCATAAATCGATAAAAAGGTGATTTTTATATTTAAAACACGAATACCATTCAACACATGAATTTCAATTCAACGAATGGATATCGATTCAACACATGAAGGTTTTCTATAGTTTGTATATATAGAGTAAAAATGTGATTTTTATTGTTAAAACAATTTATTCAAAACACGAACACCATTCAACACATGAATATGATTCGACGAATGAATTTCTATTCAACACATGAAGGTTTTCTATTCAACAGATGAATATAATTTCAACACAGGAAAATAATTCTAACACATGAATATTATTCAAAATTTCGGTAGCATAACGGCAGGGTAGTTAAAACCGGGACCGTCCCTAGTACGGCTCCTCGCTCTACCTTAAAACCTCGCGGTTTTTGACAATGGGGAATCATGCATCTAGTTCGCATGCAGGCGACATGTATATTTATTTCATTTCCACAAACTAATCCTATGTGGTTTCAACCAAATATTTCTCAACCACAAACGGGTATTTTTCAACCACAATCAATCAATTTCAACCACAAACAATTCCAATCAACCATTCGCTATCAATCAATTTTCACACCAATCACAACCAATAAATATCGTCCATGATTTGTGGACGAGGGGCGTATATATATATATATATATATATATATATATAGCATTTCACTTCTATTTCAACACATATATAATTTTTACAACGCATATAAAACTTATAAATCGAACGTACAACTTATACAACGCTTATACAAGAGGTGTACAACGCTTATATAACTCATACATCTATTATATAATTTATACATCGTCGTTTTCCATATCGTTTATAAATTAGAAATCTCACATTGGGTTCCACTCCACCAAAAATAGCAGAAGGCTCAGAAAAATACGCGGTCTCTTCTAGAATGTAGAAGACGTCCACACGAGTCCACTGTTTCTTGTTTCACTGAATTTCGATCACACACGAAAAAGATATGATTTTTCTAAGTTTGCAACGGTTTAAAGGTGTTAAAACTGTTGAAAATAAATATAGCCGTACCTCAGCTGTTTCGTTCAAAACTAGGTTTGGATTTTTCTTCGAATCCGTGTAGCTATTCGTCGATCAGCCTTCGCAGCGTCGAAGGGGGAGGAGAGGCGCGCTGGCGCCTGGAGGGGGGAGGCGTTCGATCGCCTGTAGCAGGCGAGGCGGCGGCGAAAATACCCAAACTTCCTGAGCTCGATTCTCACTCCACAGGCCACGAAAAATTCCAAACTTTATATGGATTTGAAGATCTCGAGGAGCTCTACAAAATCTTCAACTGGAGGAGGGGCTAATTTTGCGTGGATTGATCGGAAAATGAATGGGAAGTGATGAACGTGTTTCCCTCGTTCGTCGCAATATTTCGGGGAGAGAGAATATGTTTTCTGACCAATGATTTTTTTTATATATTTTAAAATCTCTAAAATACCCTCTTCCACCCACGAACACCAATCCAAACCCAACGACTGTCGTCCCTAGCGTTTTACCCCCATTCCGAACACAATGGGATATGTTTCATAGGCCCATTCGACTGTTTCAGTCAGTTTTCCTTCAAATTAAAATATATAACATTCAATATTTAGTTTGAACGTACATTTCAATTTACTAGGGCCACAAACTAATTCGAAAAATTCCAGAAAAATAAATCTAGCTATGTTTTGATGATACGGTCCCAACAAAACTAGTTTCGTCGAATTCTGAGACCGTTTGCAAAAAGGCCCATTTCTGGTCGATCCAATTTAACTTTAATTGACCAAAACACGTTTTCTTTTGCCACGCTGACATACTAGCTTCAAAAATTATGAAATTTGAAACCTAGCAATAACTTCCCATCCCGGATCCAACAAAAGTGGTTTCATCGAATTCCGAGGTTGAATGCAAAATGGCCAATTTCACGGGCTATATAAATTCCATAGCGACCTTTTTGAAAATTCATTTGGCCATAACTTTTGCTTTCCGCCATGAAACTTCGATTTTTCAGATTCGTTAGAAAGGTATTCACTAACAGATTTAAATATTTTTGGTTTCACTCAAATCCGTTTTGTTTTGCACCCGGTACAGTCCGACAAAGTTTGAATTCAATTTTTGAAACTACAACGCCATTTCAGGCCTTGTTTATAATTAGAATTAATTATATTCGATTTCAAACGTCGATTCAAACTCACTTTTCATTGCTATTATTTAAAATATTTATTTTAAATATTTAAAATCCATTATTTTAGCCAAAATAAAAATTTTTAACTGGTTCAGATTTTCCGGGTCGTTACATCTTAGGGCGGTGGATTGCAGCAGTGACCGTGACTCTTTGGTTTAGCTTGGACTTGGACCATTTCTTACTCCATGTATTCTTTTGATTTTCGTTCTATGATTATTGTTACGACTCTTGAGTGATATGATTTTTATGGTTTTGTATTTGTACTCTGATGGCTTACTTTACACGAGGCAGATGGTATATGATTATGAATTATGGTATTTGAAACTATAACGTTATGATTGGTTTAATAATAAAAATTTTCTACCGTGTTTACATTGTCTTGTGAATTTTAGCCTCTGCATTAGTACTTTGTACCTATTGCGCTTCACAAAACTTAATGCATCCTTATATGGGTGACATTAAGGGATGTGGTGTGTCACATGGAACCTCTATCCTTTCTATGTAAAGTATTCGCAGAAGAATGAACAATGCTCTGATAACATCGAATTTAAACTCTAACACGGAGATGTTGCCCAAACCAACGAACCCTCCATAAGATATGAATTTAAAGAAATCAAGATAGACCTCTTCGAAGTGAATCGTAAACTGGTCTTGAGTAGATCGATCTACAAAAAAACAAAATAATAAAAACTCTCAACCAATTCAGATTCATACTTGAAGGTTATAAAGGTAACCCTCAACATTACAGCAGCAAATGACTCTAAATCACCGAAGAACACCTAGAAAGAAGCTAAACGAAATAGCTCTTGCACCATAATAGTCAATTCCGCTCCTAGGAACGGTTCTCCTTATGGATATGCAAGTATCCATACAACACAGTATAGTTGACTTTCTGCACTTGAGTACCTGAACCTATCATGAAAGAATGGACATCCAACACTGGCTGTTACCACCACTAGGAGCATAATCTGTAGATCAAAGCCAATAGTCTTGAGCCCAACTTCCAACCCCATAACGGAGTAAATGATAACATTCCTCATTTGTTACATCGTCCCAAATGGAAGGGAGATCGGTCGCTAATAGAGAAAATCACATCCATAGTATTCTTATGCAGAACAAATCACACTATATACTACTAATACATGGGTTGAAAATCAAAATATATCACTATTTCGTACTCTCTCATGTACATTAAATATCGATTTCGATATTACTTAGGTTAAACTACATAACTTAATCTCTGATAATAAAAGGAACGATAACCCCACACCATCAGTGTAGAATTGTTGTTATAAAAGAAATAAGAGGAAGGGAAGGAAATAAAGGAGGAAGGAAGATAAAAGAAGAAAACAAAACACTGAATACAATCACAAAACCTGTCGAATATCTCAGGATGCATTAGATAATATATAATAATAGCCACATATATAATGGGAAAGACAATGGTAATTATATAAACCATATAATCAAAGTACATGCTTATATGGTTATATATAATATAATAGAGCTTATATAAGAGATAAACAAACTCATTGATAAACTATCTCAAAAAACAATAAATAACATTATTAAAGCTCCTAGTGTCACATAGCGAAATAAACAAAAATAATACAGGCATAATATGAAAAGGTGTCGCCTCTACAAACCCACCTCCTTAGCTCCAAGCAATGCTAATACTTATCACCTCGCCTACTCATCAACATCGTCGATGAACACCCAAGATAACAAGAGGAAACATAAAACCTTGGGTCAGACAACAGTCTAGTGTGAGCAATAAACAGACCTAAAAATACTATACAATAGTTGTAGTATAAGGAACATATGCATGGAAAGTCATACATGCCGTGTCCTTGCATCCATAGTATCAACACATATATTAAGATAATATATGCTACCTAGAATAACAAAAGACGAAACCGTAATAGGATAAAAGAATATCAATTGCCTACTCCGGCACCACTTCCCATCCCTTTTTAAGAATCCTAGAGGTTAATGTCTATAAATAGAATAAAGAAGAGGGCAACCATAACAATCATAGCATCCATCAACCAAGCCCTATCTATCACCTCTTAAACCTGTGCCTAGGTTGATACCTGTTATGACCTCATCCGTCAAGTATTGGAAAAATCCCGATTCTAGTTGAACTCTATGTCTTTGACGCACTCAACCTAGGTTACACCATCCAGGATACTAGACCACCGGCAATGGTAATATGGTTACACCCTCATATACACCCATGTTTTGAGTCCATTAGAACACTCCGAGCTATCAATGACTCATTGACACTACCAAATCATTTGAAATCCCCCTTCGTCTCTATTTTGAGTATGCCTACAAAGTAATCCATCATCATGCCACTTTGTTACATTGTGAAGTGTACCTCATGATCAGTCCATCATCCCACAATTTCATTATTCCATGAGCACCACATACTCTAAATCCAACATTTCGTTATACCACGAAGTGCATATCACATGGGTCCATGATCCCGCAGCCACTCTATACCACGAACTGCATAACAACGATCCATTATGCCGCCTTGCTACATCGCGAACTACTTGACATACCAGTCCATCCTACAACATCGCTGCTTCACAAACTGCCCATCACATCGATCCATCCCATCGATCTATGTTGTATCCCCACTACACCACGATCTGCATAATACTAATCCATCCTATTGACCTATCTTGCAACCTCGCTACACCATAACTGTAACACCCCGTATTTTTTGTGAACGTATAAGTAGCAAATCAGAGAATAATTAATTCTAAATGATGGAATTAAGGGAAATGGGTTACTCCATTGCGTTTGTCTCGAAATTCTGCTTGAGATAGAGTCCAAGTTTACGTAAAACGGATACCGCATGAAGAAGATATGGACGAACGAAGTTGGGCAGAAAAACCAGAAACGGGTCTGGCGCACTTGGGAAGTGCGCCAGAACAAAATTGCATTGGCACACTTGGGAAGTGCGCCAGTACAATTTTAGCACTGGAGCACCTGCCAAGTGCGGCCAAGCTAGAAAACCTGCTTGGTCAGGCCCTGGCTGGCCTGGTCAGGTTCTGGTCGATTTCTGAGGCTTGGCTAAGTCACCAGGGCTTACATGTCACTTTCTGTTTGGCTTCTCTTGAGATGGATGGTCTGGATTCACTCTAGCTTCATCGACGGCTCTAATCAAATTAAAATTCTATAAATAAAACTCAAGTCTAACCCTAAACTCACACAAATAATATAGAACTAAAGCCGTTATGCTGTTGGAAAGAAACTAGGAGTGACCGTCAGTTAGAAAGCTTAGAGACAAGCCAATACTAAAGTAAAACACGAATCAAAACAACGTTAGTCTACCCAAAGGAAAGCATATCAAATTCAGAACTCAGAAACCAGAAATCAAGACTTTACTTTTTGATAGTGAGTACAGTTATTTTTAGATATGAAATTAATTATGATCTTGACATGGTTATAAATCTGAATTTGAGGTTATGTATATTCTTATCCGTCAGATCTGTTTCTCTGTGACTATTATGTACCTCTTTCTCCTTTCTGTTCCATAGCCAGGCTACTACGAGCCTGCGCCGAATCTCATAAGAGATTAACGCACAAATGCTAAATTTTGGGACAAATAATGAATAATGCATAAATTGGACATGAAACTGTTGCCTATGAGACTATTGCCTATGACTATGATTCATGCCTATGAGACTATTGCCTATGACTATGTTTCACGCCTATGAGACTATTGCCTACGACTATGATTCATGACTATGAGACTATTTCCTATGACATTGAATAAGAAACAATTGTGATTAGTCGCCCATGACTATTATGGTTAGTTGCCTATAACTATTGTAGTTAGTTTCTTATGCCTATTCCCTTAATGATGTTAGATCTCATATTTAGTATGTAACTTTTCCAGTTTATTCCCATTCACTATTATGTACATCGAGCCTATTGGGGCCATTATTAATGTATTTGGTTCATTATTGCATGCCTATTATTTTATATCAATTCTTGTGCTTATCCCCTATTCCTTTTGTTAGGGCCATTTCATGAGTATTTAGAGAACTTGTGGAAACATGTTATACGGGGATTGGGCGTAGCTTAATTAAGTTAATTTGGCATAACAAATATGTCGGCATAATCTGAATTGGCTATAATAGTGAATGATTAACATGTATATTAGTCTTGGACATAAATGGTGAACTAGAATATTAAATCTAGTTTTGACATGAACTGTAAATGGGAATGTTAAGACTAAAATTTGGGGCATATATTGTATTATGAATTATGACATTGATTTGGGCATGTAAGTTTAGGCTAAATTTATGATTAGGTAAGATATGTAAATAGAGTTTTAGATATATATAATCTGCTAAATCTGCTGAATTGCCTAAACTGCTAAATCTGTTATCTGCTAAATCTGTTGAATCGCTTAAACTGATAGATCAGCTACCTGTTGAATTGTCTGATCTGTTGAAAACTAGATAATGGTAATCTGGGTATGTAAATCCGTAGGCTCGACCTAAGATTTAGTAAAACATGGAAATTTGATTAATCTGTTGTATCCTATGAACTTAATCTGTTAAATAAACAGAATTAGTCTGATATCTGAAAAATCTATATTGGAATGAATTGGCTATGACACGAGGTTAGGCTCTGTTTGCGGTAGAAGCCTGCCCGGAACCAACCGGCTTAACCAGAGACCGCAAACTATCAGTCTAATGTGAGAGGTCGTAGACATAACTAAAATATTCTTAGACACGAGGTTAGGTCTGGCTTATGGCAGAAGTCTGCCCGGAACCGCCCGGCATATCCAGCGGCCACAAGCTATCGACCTAATATGAGAGGTCTGTGCATTAATATTTAATTAATGCAAATCTGGGATAAATATGATGTCTAAAACGTTTTGGGTGAATAGGGCTAAACCAACCGGATTGATGAATTTAGCAAACTCGTTTCGTAAGTCGGTGGGCCCAATACAAAGTTAGACAATCTGTAAGTCTGTTAAGAACTGTACATCTGATTCGTTAGTCTGAAAACCCGTTAACTTGATTTTCTGATCTGTGAACTAGTTGACCTGAACTCTGTATGTCTGAAAACTTGTAAACAAGTTAATCTAAAATCTGTTAGTCTGGGGACACAAGGTTAGGAGGGAAAAATACTTGTGTTATCTGTTGTTTGGGACCCATATTAGTCAGTAACCCTTTCTGGTATCAAAACTATGACCCAACATTAGGTAGGGTCCGAGCACGCTTACTGAACTAATTATAAGCGGTTCATTCTGATAATGGAAAGGGGTGTTGATGGTGCGTTCCAACCGGGTCATGTGCGTGCATGGATCCCGGTCTGCCTCTGAGGATGTAAGACGCCGTGACATCTGTAAATAGGTCTGTGTCATTCAAAGGTTGCCACTTTAGGGAATGATACACCCTTTTGTAGGGCTGGCACAGGGTATTTATGTATTAGGGAGCCGATTGCTTGGGGTAGATTTAGGGTACACTTAGTTCTGTCTGTTTCCGTTGGGGTACCGTCTGTTTCTGTTGGGTGGTAACACCTGTCTGTTTCTGCATGGTACCGCCTGTTGGGGTGGTAAAGACCCATTTACTAGTGTACACCTAATTCTAACATTCTGTTTCCGTAAAGATTATTCTGTTTCTGTACCTTCTGTTCGGGTGGTAAAGGCCCATTATTCTGTTTCTTTTTAGACATTAGGGTAACATCTAATCCTGTTATACTACTATTAGTGTAGAGAAGTGAAAAGTAATAGCTTATATCATTGTTTAACCTAAGTATATCTGCTACTCCTGTTACTGTTATCTCGCATCCAGTTTTATTTGCATGCCATGATTATTATTATCTGTTCGTATGCTGGAAATCACTGGGCTCGCCAGACTTTGTGACTGACCTTGCTTGTTTTCGCCTCTTTTCTTTCTGTTTCCCCCCTTTAGGTTTCCAAGGAGGGAATACTTTAGCTTGATCCGGATTTTTTCTGCTTGAAGTGCTTAAAGTATGGCTTGACTCCTTATGGCATCTTCTGTGGGGATTATGATTTTAAAGTTTTGTACTCTGAGGGATTTTGAAAAAGGCTGATATATATATATATGTATATATGTATGTACTTGGGTTTTGGTAAAGTGATTTTGAAGGATGTAACCAAACTGATTTCTGTTTTCCGCTGTAATAAAGTTGTAAATTTTTCTAGTACTGTTTTATGTATCTGTTCTTGTAATATTCTATTCTATCTACTAAAACGCTCCATCAAAGTCAAGGCATTCCCTTTGTGAGTGATCCTTACGGAGGTGGGGTGTTACATTTGGTATCAGAGCTGAAGGTTACCAGATTGGGTAAAGTTTTTGAAAACTATTTTCAAAAAGGTTTTAAAAGGAAGTATTTTCAAAAATAAAGTTTATTTTGAAAAGCATAATCCCCAAAAAGCCATATATCTATCTTTTCAGTTCTCCATTTTAAATCTTTTTCTTTCATTCCAGCATGTTTGGGAATCTTAACTTTCCAGAGGGCGTGCCAATACCTGGCTGGTTTAGGAGGTACTTAGATTCTAGGGCCAACGATGCAGGCCCAACAGATATTCCTCCTCCAGCTGCAGCGATTCCTCCTCCTCCGCCCCCTCCTCGTGCAATTGCTTTTTCAAAGATCTATAAAGATTTTAGGGCCATGGGTGGAAAGGATTTCAAGGGAACTGAATCATTCGTAGAAGCAAGGAACTGGCTCAAAGAAACTGAGGATCTGTTCGTTATCTTCGAGGTGGACGATAGGAAGAAGGTACAATTGGCGGTATGGTTGCTCAAGGACGAAGCTCCCTATTGGTGGGAAGTCATTAACGCCGAGAGGCCGGTTGAAACATGGATGGATTTCAGAACAAGGTTTGAGACGAAATTCCTCTCGCAAGCTGAACGAAGTCTACAACTGGAAAAGTTCTTATCTCTTAAGCAAGGAAGTATGACGGTCAAGGAATACGTCAACCAGTTCAACCAACTAGCTAGATTCGGACTAGATTTAGTCAACACCCAGCATAAAAAGGCTCTCCGCTTTGTTAAAGGACTGAATGAGCCACTGCACAGCCTAGTCATGACCCATATACCCATAGGAGCGACTTACGAGAGATTGGTGGACATGGCACTACTACACGAGGAAGACAAGGGAAAGAAAGAGGCAAAGAAGGAAGAACCACATAACAAGAAAGCATGGCCTAAAAAGGAAACACAAAAGAAGGATGAAAAGTCTGAAGATAAGAAGGAGAAAAAGTGCTTTACTTGTGGAAGCTCGACTCATCTGAACAAGGATTGCAGAAAAAGAAAGGGCACTTGCTTCGACTGTGTGAGATGAGACACTTCACTAGGGACTGCCCGAAGAAACGATGGCAAGGGCAGAGGGCAGGACCAACTTCTGGAGGGTAGGCGAACACTCTCGAGGCTAGTGGATAGGATAGAAATAAGGAAACTTTCTATAGGAGGTTCAATTTCTTTATCTGATTTTTGAGTTAAAACTCTTTTCTGATTCTGGCATTTCGATTCTGTAATCGATACTCTGCACTTGAATACTAGTATTGTTTCTGATTCCGTTGTAGACTCAGACCCATAAGGGTTATGACTCATCTAAGTGTGGTAAGTTGGGTATCTGTGTTGAGCGTTAAGTTGACTATGACACATATATTCTGGGTTTCTATCATGCTTAGATTCCTAACAATCATTCGGTAATTTGATCTGTACCAGTAATCTGTAAATATCTGAATATTTTTGATAAGGTTAAGATTTCCAGTTTTGACATTGTCTAAAGAGGGTAATCCTCTGGGTGTCAATCTAATGTGGATTTCAGTCTTCAGGGTTGATACTTAGGGGAATTATTCTCTCAACCAATCTCTAATGGGAACCAAGTTTTTTTTATTTGTACTCGCTTCCATCATTCGACTGTATCCTATCGATCAAATCTCCTGAAACACCCCACCTCCGTTAGGGTCACTCTCAAAGGGAATGCCCTAATTTTGGTGGAGGTTTATAAGTATAAGTCACAGATATACAAGACAGATATAAGAACACATATTTTTGAACAGCGGAAAACAACAACAAACTTTTATTTCAACAAAATACGTGTTACACAAACCATGTCATAAATTTGTCTTACAATACTTCCAAAAACATAACTTCATAACTATCTTGATTACATTATTTAAAGAAGCATAAAGAAAACATAAATAAACTGCATAAGTCCCATAATTGCTGCCCAAAGCCATAGTCCAAAACGAAAAAGATCCAAGCAATACATTCTTTCTCTTCAAGCTGGATGTGAAAACTGGTCAAGCTGCGGTATTCCCTTCCTGTGGACCTAAAGGGGGGGGGGGCGGAGGGGGAAACGAAAGAAAAGAAGACGAAAGAAAAGTAGAGTCAGACATAAAGCCTGAGTAAGTCTAGGACTATTCAGTCTATGAATAAAGAACTGGGTATGATAAGTATAAACTGGAAATGGGAAAGCACCATAAACTAAGTTAAGTTGTCTAGAGTCGAATATACTATCGTACCCCATATTAATCTCTGTACCCATATAAACTAGTTCCCAACAGGCACCCCATAATCAGGGAGAAGTGATCCATTTCTGATGATCGGCTCCTACTCGCATAGTTACATGTGTCTTACGGCCCTCGTTGTTGTAGTTACCTATGCTGATCCCACCATGGGATGTATCAAGTCCCATGGTGGCGGCCCGACACAATCCTAGGATGCACAGGTATGCTACTGGTGCCCAGTGCCTTGTTTTTCTGCGCCGGAGTGTGTGCACGCCCGCACCCCATTAGAACCTACACTGTTGCACCACCGCCGTCGATTTGACCTCTTACAGTCAGCCCAGTAATCGTGCCCCACCCTGCCTAGTTCAGGGTATCCTGATACACCTTGTAGGGTTACTGCTAAAAAGGGTCCCCCGCTACTAGGTTTTCTATTTCTAGCCAACATGCTAAGTTGGTTAAGTGTTTTGTATACCTAACCCCCAATCAGTCTGTATAGTTTAGCATGTTCCATTTTGATTAAGTATTAATTCAATTTACTTAATCCTATCAATCCTGACTCAGCCTTAATTGTCTTATTAAAGCCTCGACCTCTCACATTAGACAGATATTGTTGTGGCTGCCTGTTGCTGGTTGGGTCCGGGCAGTCTTACGCCACAACTCAGTCTAACCTCGGGTCTTTATTGGGCTCCGTGTTTAACCACCCACATTGGATAGGTATTGTTGTGACTACTGGACAGCCGGGCGGTTCCGGGCAGGTTTACATCACAACTCAATCCAACCTCGGGTTAAACACATCGTATTTTCTAAATTTACATATTTTGTCTCTTTTCTTTTTATATGTAAATATTTGCGGCCCATTTATTCAAGTTCATCTTTATTGGGTGAAATTAATTTACACCACTTTATTGTTTTTCAAAGTCGTTGGCATGCGTCAAACATGCCAACACATATGTTTTATATTTTAACCCAATCGCCATTACCCCCGTTTTATACGTTTGCTACAATATAACATATGTTGGGTTTAACATTTAAACCCAACTTAGCCACATGAAAAGGGAGAGGCTTATAACATGGTGTTTATATGTTCTAAGCAACATAAAAAGGGGAGTGTGAACGCATGAACTTGCAACATAGCGAACAAATTAACATAAATTAGGCATATGTAAACTTGCATGATAACAGCATATAATCATGGCATAAACATACTTAAACATGAATCATTCTATTCATATGATCACAGCATAAACATACCTAAACATGAATCATGGTTTTTATTCTATTCATAGAATTATGGCATAAACATACCTAAACTTGAATCATGGTTCTTAATCTATCTATGTAAACTTGCAAGTGGAATGTAATTCTAATGTAACTTATGTGTCACATATATTATCATATGATTTTGATAACAAAATAGGCCTAAAAACATGTTTTTCAATTAGGCATAACAACAAACATAGTTTAGTCATGTTCATAAAATTAATACAAGTTCACAAAGATGCTTGCTTTTGTCACTAATACAAAAGCATGGTTTTTACACTTGAACCATGATGCCAATTCCAACATAACTTCATATGAATCATAATACTCAAATGGATCCAATTACACTAAAGATGACCATAAAATTATACATCATGTTGGCATAATAGTAAATCATATACTTGCATGAATCTCAAATAAACTACTACAACATATAGTTGTTACTTTCAACATGAATCATATACTTGCAATTATCAAATAGGTGTTGTAAATAAACTACCACAAACATGTAGTTTTCAACATGAATCATATGCTTGCGAATATCAAATCGTATACCACAACATTTCCAAATCGTTTAGAATCAAAGCAACATACAAATATAGATTATTATCGCGACAATTCCATTTCTCACTTTACACAAATCAAAACACAATTATTTATTCACATCGGAATAGCACTCTACTTACAACGTATGACGAATCTTCAATTCAGGAATCTGAATTCTGAATTTGGAGATGCTATCCTTTGTTGTAGGCGTTGTTTTGATTTAATTGACGTTGCTTTAAGCTTTCGAATTATCTCCTAATTGTCTCTCAATTTCTGACGGCTATTCCTAGTCTTTCCTCAGCAGCATGACGGTCTCATCTCCATTTTAGTTTGTGTGAATTAGGGTGAGTCTTAGGTCCTTTTTATAGAGTTTGTGAGTTGATTTGGACCGTCAATGGAGCTTGGTGTAATAATAGCCGTTCGTTTGAAGGAGAGACCAACCAGGAGCTGACACCTAGCCCTAGTGACAAGGCAAGGCTCAGAAAATCGACCAAACACAGACCAGGCCAGCCAGGGGGGGCTGGGTTCGACCTGGCTCAGGGGCCAGGTCGACACGCCAGTCGACACGGGTGACCCAGGTCGACTACCCAGTCGACCTGGGTGCCTTGGGCGGGAAAATTCCCGCCCTGGCCAATCCAGCCCGATTTTGAATTTTGAATTGGTTTTTCTGAGCTGTTTTGGTCTGTTTGAATTTTAAACTGAATTCTGAAACTTCCAGAGGCCATATCTTCTTCATACGGAGTCCGTTTTACGCAAACTCGGACTCTATCTCAAGAAGAATTCCGAGACGAACGCAATGGCGTATCCCGTTTCCCTTAATTCTTTAATTTGAAATTAGTTATACTTTAATTTGTGAATTTCACTGTTATAGAATACACGGGGTGTTACATCTCCGAACTTTAGGTAGAAACTAATGGGTGTAAACATGTGTTTGAGACATGTTATGTTTTATGGTTGCAAGTGGATGCAAGTGGTTGCTCGTGGATGCATATACACACACTAGGCACTAGATCAGCTCGAAAACACTCTCATACTGCATATGGATGTGTGGGCGTTTTCAATTTTTGTGGATGCAAAATGATTGACTCATCACATGGATGTTGCATATGAATGAATGGTTGTCACTCATATAAGAATGATATGTATCAAATAGAAAAATTGCTTACATGTTGGACTCATGACACTGACATAGTTCGCATTAAGGAGGTCAACTGAATCAGTGGACCGCCTGATCTTTGCATTAGATAAGGAACATATACACACACTTTTGCATATGTTCATACAACATTAAAAGTTTTCTAAGGACAATGGATGCTTGTGAATGATGGTTGAGTAGATGGATGACTGGATGGTAGGACACATTCTTCTTAACTTGAAGATTTCGGGGACGAAATCCTTTAAGGAGGGGAGAATGTAACACCTCGTATTTTCTGTGAATGTATAAGTAGCAAATCAGAGAATAATTAATTATAAATGATGGAATTAAGGGAAATGGGTTACGCCATTGCGTTCGTCTCAAAATTCTGCTTGAGATAGAGTCCAAGTTTGCGTAAAACGGATATCGTATGAAGAAGATATGGACGAACGAAGTTGGGCAGAAAAAACAGAAACGGGTCAGAATGCACTGGCGCACTTAGGAAGTGTGCCAGAACAAAATTGCACTGGCGCACTTGGGAAGTGCGCCAGTACAATTTTAGCACTGGCGCACCTTCCAAGTGCGCCCAGGCCAGAAAACCTGCTTGGTCAGGCCCTGGCTGGCCTGGTCAGGTTTTGGTCGATTTCTGAGGCTTGGCTGAGTCACTAGGGCTTACATGTCACTTTCTGATTAGCTTCTCTTGAGATGGATGGTCTGGATTCACTCTAGCTTCATCGACGGCTCTAATCAAATTAAAATTCTATAAATAAAACTCAAGTCTAACCCTAAATTCACACAAATAATATAGAACTAAAGCCGTCATGCTGCTGGAAAGAAACTAGGAGTGGCCATCAGTTAGAAAGCTTAGAGACAAGCCAATACTAAAGTAAAACACGAATCAAAACAACGTTAGTCTACCCAAAGGAAAGCATATCAAATTCAGAAATCAGAAACCAGAAATCAAGACTTTCCTTTTTGATAGTGAGTACAGTTATTTTTAAATATGAACTTTGATTATGATCTTGACATGGTTATAAATCTGAATCTAAGGTTATGTATATTCTTATCTGTCAGATCTGTTTCTCTGTGACTATTATGTACCTCTTTCTTCTTTCTGTTCTATAGCCAGACAACTGCGAGCCTGCGCTGAATCTCATAAGAGATTAACGCACGAACGCTAAATTTTGGGACAAATAATGAATAATGCATAAATTGGACATGAAACTGTTGCCTATGAGACTATTGCCTATGACTATGATTCATGCTTATGAGACTATTGCCTATGACTATGATTCACGCCTATGAAACTATTGCCTACGACTATGATTCATGACTATGAGACAATTGCCTCTGACATTGAATAAGAAACAATTGTGATTAGTCGCCCATGACTATTGTGGTTAGTTGCCTATAACTATTGTAGTTAGTTTCTTATGCTTATTCCCTTAATGATGTTAGATCTCATATTTAGTATGTAACTTTGCTAGTTTATTCCCATTCACTGTTATGTACATAGAGCCTATTGGGGCCATTATTATTGTATTTGGTTCATTATTGCATGCCTATTCTTTTATATCAATTCTTGTGCATATCCCCTATTCCTTTTGTTAGGGCCATTTCATGAGTATTTAGAGAACTTGTGGAAACATGTTATACGGGGATTGGGCGTAGCTTAAATAAGTTAATTTGGCATAACAAATATGTTGGCATAATCTGAATTGGCTATAATAGTGAATGATTAACATGTATATTAGTCTTGGACATAAATGGTGAACTAGAATATTAAATCTAGTTTTGACATGAACTGTAAATGGGAATATTAAGAATAAAATTTGAGGCATATATTGTATTATGAATTATGACCTTGATTTGGGCATGTAAGTTTAGGCTAAATTTATGATTAGGCAAGATATGTAAATAGAGTTTTAGATATATATATAATCTGCTAAATCTGTTGAATTGCCTAAACTGCTAAATCTGTTATCTGCTAAATCTGTTGAATCGCTTAAACTGCTAGATCTGCTACCTGTTGAATTGTCTGATTTGTTGAAAACTAGATAATGGTAATCTGGGTATGGAAATCCGTAGGCTCGACCTAAGATTTAGTAAAACATGGAAATTTGGTTAATCTGCTGTATCCTATGAAGAAGTTTAATCTGTTAAATAAACAAAATTAGTCTGATATCTGAAAAATCTGTATTGGAATGAATTGGCTATGACACGAGGTTAGGCTCTATTTGCGGTAGAAGCTTGCCTGGAACCAACAGGCTTAACCAGCGACCGCAAGCTGTCAGTCTAATGTGAGAGGTCGTAGGCATAATTAAAATATGCTTAGACAAGAGGTTAGGTCTGGCGTGTGGCAGAAGTCTGCCCGGAACCGCCCGGCATATCCAGCGGCCACAAGCTACCGACCTAATATGAGAGGTCTGTGTATTAATATTTAATTAATGCAAATCTGGGATAAATATGATGTCCAAAACGTTTTGGGTGAATAGGGTTAAACCAACCGGATTAATGAATTAGCAAACCCGTTTCGTAAGTCGGTGGGCCCAATACAAAGTTAGACAATCTGTAAGTCTGTTAAGAACTGTACATCTGATCCGTTAGTCTGAAAACCCGTTAACTTGATTTTCTGATCTGTGAACTAGTTGACCTGAACTCTGTATGTCTGAAAACTTGTAAACAAGTTAATCTGAAATCTGTTAGTCTGGGGACACAAGGTTTGGAGGGAAAAATACTTGTGTCATCTGTTGTTTGGGACCCATATTAGTCAGTAACCCTTTCTGGTATCAAAACTATGACCCAACATTAGGTAGGGTCCGGGCACGCTTACTGAACTAATTATAAGCAGTTCATTCTCATAATGGCGAGGGGTGTTGATGGTGCGTTCCAACCGGTTCATGTGCATGCATGGATCCCGGTCTGCCTCTGAGGATGTAAGACGCCGTGACATCTGTAAATAGGTCTGTGTCATTCAAAGGTTGCCACTTTAGGGAATGAGACACCCTTTTGTGGGGCTGGCACAGGGTATTTATGTATTAGGGAGCCGATTGCTTGGGGTAGATTTAGGGTACACTTAGTTCTGTCTGTTTCCGTTGGGGTACCATCTGTTTCTATTGGGTGGTAACACCTGTCTGTTTCTGCGTGGTACCGTCTATTGGGGTGGTAAAGGCCCATTTAGTAGTGTACACCTAATTCTAACATTCTGTTTCTGTAAGGATTATTTTGTTTATGTTTCTGTACCTTATATTCGGGTGGTAAAGGCCCATTATTCTGTTTCTGTTTAGACATTAGGGTTACACCTAATCCAGTTATACTAGTATTAGTGCAGAGAAGTGAAAAGTAATAGCTTATATCATTGTTTAACCTAAGTATATCTGCTACTCCTGTTACTGTTATCTCGCATCCAGTTTTATTTGCATGCCATGATTATTATTATCTTTTCATATGCTGGAAATCACTTGACTCGCCAGACTTTGTGTCTGACCTTGCTTGTTTTCGCCCCTTTTCTTTCCGTTTCCCCCTCCAGGTTTCCAAGGAGGGAATACTTCAGCTTGATCCGGATTTGTTCTGCTTGAAGTGCTTAAAGTATGGCTTGACTCCTTACGGCATCTTCTGTGGGGATTATGATTTTAAAGTTTTGTACTCTGAGGGCTTTTGAAAAAGGCTGATATATATATATGTACTTGGGTTTTGGTAAAGTGATTTTGAAGGATGTAACCAAACTGATTTCTGTTTTCCGCTGTAATAAAGTTGTAAATTTTTCTAGTACTGTTTTATGTATATGTTCTTGTAATATTCTGTTCTGTCTACAAAAACGCTCCATCAAAGTCAAGGCATTCCCTTTGTGAGTGACCTTGACGGAAGTAGGGTGTTACAATAACCTAAATAATACTAATACAGCCCATCGATTTATCCCATAGCTTTGCTATGCCATGGTCTGCATAATACCGATCATTTCCATTTATCTTTCTCGTACTCACCCAAGCCTCCAAATCAAAGAGTCACAATCCCTAGGACATTATGAATATTTCAACACCTCAATTCATGGTTTACGCTATCCATCTATACTCATTAGCGAAGCACCCATCCTGCTTCATACCAACATATCTAATAGAAGAGACATTATGTCAAATCCACTATCAAATAAGCCATCCTGTCCAGCTTCTCGAAATCTTGTCATTGTCCACATCAAACTTGATCAAAACGACCAAGCCCAATGGTAGTCGATACGACCACTCCATCACTACTAGAAATAGTGGCTATAACATTGATTTTTAGCCAACGTCTATGTTTTTTATGATCGATGTCTTTGCGAGTGTAGAGAAAGGTCATGACGTTAGACATCGATTTTAAACCATGTACTAGACCATCTTTTACAACAGATTTCTTTACACAAATTAATATGATAGACTATCTTTTACATCATTTTCTTTAACCAACTAATGTAATAGATGGTCTATTTCATCACTTTTTTGGATGGTTGATCCAATAGGCTCCTTATAACATTAGTTTGTTTAAACATAACTAATATTAATACTGAATAATAATACAATTGCATAGAATTTAAATATTCAAATAGTATTTTTTATGCAATAAAGTATTTTATTTCAATATTCGAAATAGTACAACTTTCAGAACTCGCTATTGTACATTACATTGTTATTCATACTTTCTATTTCATATACATTACATCTCTCACTACAATGCACTCAGTATCACTCAGTTTATACACAAATTGATCATATACACACTGATTGACACACTAAGTCTTCATTTACATCCAGTTCAGTCTAGTCACCTATATACTTGTCACAGAAGCACATATAGTAAAATGGAACAAAAATATATTTAACTGTAAGCGAATATAATTTTAATTTTTATTTATCATAGATTTCTGTTGTGTTTCTCATCATTTTTCTAGACTTGGTTAGATATATTTATTTATTTATTTGAGTCTATACTACTTGTGATATTCGTAATGATTCACTATAAATATCATAAGGTAAACTAAATAATAGTTCTCGTGTATCAGCCTCAACACGGTTATAGTGGTCTACTGATCAAGACCATCCACGACTCACGGATGTGGCTTGTTGAACTTGAACAACCACAACACAACATATAGTTAGTCTGCTGAATAAAATATAAAACAAATGTATGCACATGTGTACAATGAGTATGTTAGGTAAGCATGGAATCAGTTTGTACAAAAATGGATGGAAATGAAGCACATGAGTGAGAATGGACAGTGTTCAATATAAACAGACAAATAACTCGGGTCCAAAACAATGGACATGGCCAAGTATATGCAGCAATAATAAAAAAGCACAAGTGCAACAAGTTTCAAAGCATGAACCCAAGCAAAGCATACTAAAAACGCACGTCAGAGCTAAGAGTATAGCATGGTCAAGACATAAAGCTTATGGTATCAAATATACAACTAATGCAAACATGTCAAGTGCATGTCAAAGCACAAGGCACAAAGGACAAGAATGTCAAAATACAAGTGCAAAAGCAACTTACGCCCATCAAGTACACAAGCCATGGAAAATGGAGAACGAGTGAAAATATTATAGGTCATGACCAAAAGCCAAGGTTGTGCAGGACAAAGATGTGTAACATGAAGTATATGTACAAGACATGAGCAATGTTCAAGCCTGTATGATTAGCACAGTCAAAGTGAAAAGTATCAATGCCAAACTAGGTAAAGTCAAGTATAGGTGCATGCCAAGCACTAGTAAATGCATATGCGCCAGCAAGACATAACAAGTCAGTGTCAAAGAGCAATGAAAATGGACAAGTAAAAATGCATATACAAATATGCAACAAAGAGCACAAGTATCAACAACTAAGAGCATCAAGTAAAACAAGTCAAGATAGTGTACATGTACAAAACAACAGAGGCCACAAAGCTGAAACATGATAAAACCTCAAGCAAATGACTTATCAACTACAATGACCAGCAAGTGATAGTGAACTACAATAATCATGGCATATGCACCAACCAGTAACACTACAAACAAGGCAGTGCAAAGCTACAGGTCATATGAAATTGCAAACAAGTACAAGAGAAGGTCAAATGAACAACACAAGTGGAAATGGACAACAATCATAGTGACAGAAAAGTATAGAAGTGAAATTAGGCCAGTGCATAAAATACATGGGACAATGAACAACAAGACAACATGCATATGGTCAAGAAAACAATTCACTTTAAGTGTGAGTGCAACACTACAAAACTGGTGAAACAAAGACATAAAGATCGTAGTCAGTTCAGTTTCAGAAATGCAAACACAAAAAAGTTTCAAGTCTCAACAAACCAACAATGCATACTTGGTTTGATTTTCTAATTTTATCCCAGTCTAAGCTGATTGTGATATTCACAGTGATACGCTAAAAATACCACAAGGTAGACTGATCTCTAATGCTCATAGATCAACACCGACACAACTATACTGGTTTGCTGATCAAGACCAGCCTCGACTCACATTTGTAGTATGCTGACCTTGAACAACTACAACACTGATATAGTGGTCTGCTGAATTTTATTATATATTCACAAAATATTTTTCTCAAGTGCAGCAAGGAAACTATATACAAAATGGAAGGACCTAAAGCACAAGTTCAAAAGTCAAATTCTAGTGCAGTAAGGAAAATGCATACATATAAAATGTACATGCAAGAGGGTAGTGATGCAAATAATATATGCACCAAGGAATATATGTAGCAAGGACTATATGCAACAAGGAATATATGCAGTAACTTCAAAAGTCAAATTCTAGTGCAGCAAGGAATATATGCAGCAAGCACACACATGTCCAAAAAATAGTTCAAAATTGCCAGATTTTACAAGTGCTAGAACATGGCAACTCAAGTTGCAAGTCATAGCAGCAACATAGAGCATGCTGATGCAACTCGGCAAGAGGGTGGTGAACAGATACAAACATGGACTAGCTAAGTAGATCAGGCCCAAACAAATGGTAAAGTCCAACAATGCATCAGACATGTACATGGAAATAAAGAAAAAGGTGTAAAGAATCATCAAATAAATGCATTAGTAGACAGGTGATCATAAGATAATGGCATAACACAAAAGAAAATTCATGCATAAATAAAGAGGTGTTGTTATAGGTCAAATAAATGGTCATGGCTATTGCATGTATATATACACAGCAAAGCAAAGAAATGAAATGTTATAGATTAAAGGTACATGATCATGGCTATTCAAATGACCATCAATGTTAGATGATCAAGCCAATAGCCACATGGCGAACAACAAGAAAAATGAGATACAAGCATAATATCAAAAATGAAGAAGATCAAACATATAATCTGTGTTTGTTTTAGCTGATGAAGTAAAGCATGAATGTGGAGGCACATGCAATGTACTACATACATGAATCCAAAGACAACAAGCATCAATTAAAAAGTCAAATGGATTAAGTGAAAAGTTTCTGTTCATAAAAGTAATCATCAGAACAAATTATATATCTGTTCTTATCAGGCAATATGGGGAAACGCTCGTTAACCATGAAAAATAGCATGAAGCGAACAAGAGTATAAACTGAGTCATAGCATACGAAATTCACGCAATAATCAGAAACAAGTCATAGCATACGAAATAATAGAGCATTATTTTTAGGGTTTTAACACCCTATAAAATTACCAATCATCACTGGCAAAAGATTGTTCGAAACCCTTAAGCTACAATTCAAGTGCGAATATTAATAAAAGGTCAGAGAACACACAAATTAAATTCAATGTGTTTCGATCATCATCCCTCGAAAGAATCTCGAAAATTCGATCGCGGAAGTAAAAGAGCATTGTCAACCAATCGAAGCCACAGAGACACAACACATCACTAACCAATACAACATCAACAACAAAAATCAAACCCAACTAGCCATTAGATTTTTGTTCCTATCGAAGTTAAAACACACAAGTTAATCGTGAGGTTAAACTCACCTTAGCAACAATGATAAATTTACGGAAGAAAACACCTTTTGATTTGGAGGAGCAACGGTGAAAGTATAATGGTGAAGGATGAGCGATGGCGATGGGAGAGGTCAAAGATGAAGCAATTTTATCGTGGCGGCCATTAGAGGTGATTTGATTTCGATGGCCATTAAAATGAAAACGGTAAAGTGATTTTGGAAATCAACATCAGGAGGAAGGGTTTTTGTCACTCCCCGCATTTATTAAAAAATAAATGAGTAAGTATGCATGTGCGTATATATATATATATATATATATATATATATATATATATATATGCATAAACATTAATGCTAAAATAAAAGAAAGAAATATATGAATGCATGCAATCAAGTAATGCATTAATAGGAAGTAATGCATGCATTAAAAAGTTTAAAAGAAAAAAAGAAGATTAATGCATGAAAAGTAATTAGAATGCATAAATAAATGCAATGCATTAAAAAGATAAATAAATCAATAAGAGAAATGAGTCAATGCATGAAAAAAGGAGGAACTAAACAACGCATACTGCAATAATAGATTAAATGCATGCAATTAAATTGGGAATAAGATGATGAATTAATTAACTGCATTAACTTAATTAATAGCATTAAAAGGAAAAGGAATAAGAAGGCATGGTATCAATGAATTAAAAAGATAGAGTATTGTATGTATATAGATACGTGTATAAGTAAAATTCAAACATTAAGATTATAAAATAGCCAAGCAATATTTGGAAGAAAATTAATGTTAACATTTGAATCAGAAGATTGTATATATATATATACACACACATACACACACACAAATGTATAAGTGGAACTCAAACTTAGCCATGGTGTATAAGAGAAACAAAATAAATCAAGAAAAAGAATATAAAGTAAATAATTAACAATAATAACTAATGTTAAAATCATGAACAACAACATTGCGCTTGGATTCAAATGGGTCGACCCAAGTTCTGCCCGTGTCGACCTATAGGTCTAACCAAGGTAGACTGGGTCGGCCTACGGGTCGACCCAGGGCAAGTCCAAATCTATTTTGTGGTGTGTTATTTTGGCGTGTGCAGTTCAAATTTTATAAATTAAATCCGATGGACCAGACTTTTCTAGAGCACCTATATATAGACTAGCAGGGACTAGCTTTATTCTCATATTTTACATGGTACTTCCTAGGCTCTGCCATTCTCTTTCCTCTACAAACCTTTTCAGAAAATAAAATATTAGTTCTTAGGGATTATGATTCAAGGTTTGAAGATAAGAGATATGAATCTACAACATAGGTGTCTAGAATTTTGATCAACGCGAGGTAAGTTCTCGAATCTGATCCATTTAGATTTCTTCCCTTTTCCCTCTTTTTCTTGTATCAAATTTGTGAATCCATGGTTGTTTTAATAATATATTCTGTTAGGGATGCTGTGAAACAAAAAATCTGGATCAGATTCATGGATTGGAAAGCTGTTAGGTGAGTGGGTCTAAATTTTACCTTTTAAATAATGGTAAATCTACCGTTTGCATTCCCCGTTATATTTAATATGATGAACAATTGATAATTATGGAAATAGCTAATAAACCTATTTTAAATATGATGAAATTGTTAATGTTGTATAAAACCTATTTCCATTAGATATTCTATATGATTTATGAATTACTGTAAATATTGAAATTGTGGAACTTGAATTAATTATGAGTGTATTCTTGAGAATTGATTTTTCTAATTGGCAAAGAAAATTTATAGTAACTATGAACAATATATGGAATAGGAATTCAATAACTAACTCAGAAATAAAAAGGGAAAATTTGGTAGAAGACTGAGTTAGTTGGATTTTTGGAAAATGATATATTTCTATAACTTCAAATAACTTAGGACGTAGTTGCAAGAAATGGAAAAGAAAAAGGGATTAGTGCGAAATAGGTATTCTTTTACCGTGTTGCATACTAATTGAATAAAGTGCATATATATATATATATCCACACTTAAATAAAATGGCTTGCAACTACGGACCTGTGTTGGTGTACGATATGGAAATAAATCAGTATATCTTCCTATAAATCAAACTAACGGGACGCATGAAAGGTTTTCCTAAAATAAAGGAAATTTACATGAAAATAATTAAAGAATATATATGCCATAATTACATGGAAAATTCACAGTTACTGAGAAACTATAAATAACTGCAATAAGACATGATATTAAGTTCAACATGTGGTTGAAGTCTTCCCGGAACCGCTTGGCAAATCCAACATCCACAAGTGGTCAGCTTAATGTGAGAGGTCTGGCGCATAAACATACATATATGAATATATGTGTATAACGGAAAATAAATAAATGGCATTAATTGTAATGAATGGATATTACAACAATACAAGTATGGTTAATGTTAAAGAACAAAGGATAATGTGATGAACGGGGAATATAACCTATTATAATTAACTATGTTAATGAGAAAGGAATATAATAGGTAGGCTTGTCCTAGGGACAAGTGGAAATTATAACTAAGGGTATAATAAATGGAAAGAAACTTATTGGTAAACCGTAGTTAAAAGAACAAAGTAAATAAGTAATGACAACAAAAGGTTGTGTTAAGCAAAGTCATGGTTAGTGAAATAGAATGAAGTAGGCTTATTATTGGTAGACTTATAAAAGAGAATTATAAAGTCTATTAAAAGAAATTAATAATAAGAGAAAGCTCGCTCAGGCGACATAAAACTGAATGAAATAAGTAGGTAACATGTTAACAGAAAACATGTGGGTTGGGTTAAGATATACTCAATTATACTTTAAGTAGAACATGTTTTTGTAACATGTAAACCTAAAGTTGGACAATGAATGACAAGATAATAATGTAAGAAGATTGTAGATTACAAACTTTGAATTACAATCTAAAGAATAACATGTTGTGGGCTTATTAATGATCTTAAATGGGTTAAGTTATATAGCTGAAATTAATTAGCGAGGGGGTCCATTCCTTAGAGATATAAGGGGCCCGCAAAGAACTTGGTAACTTGAATAAGAAGTTGATATAATTGGAAATAACCAAGTTAATTGGAAAACTGATAAAGTAAATCAAGCGCGCAATTAAACGTTTAGACATAGGTCTAATAACACGTTAACATGATGCACTTAGACTAGTCCGCACGTCTGTAGGTGAAGAACCCAACAGGGTAGATCGTCATGGTGTCTAGAGACATGAGAGGAGCACGTCCATCTAATTACTCTTCTGATATTCTGCTTGCTGACTCTGTAGGACTGAAAGGAAGCACACGGCTTCCAAGGGATGTGGTAGGGTACTTTATTGTGGTCCTCTGTGCGGTGGCAGCGCTCAGGCTATACTCGTAGAGGTTAGGTCTGCACGGCTGCAACGGTAGTTTGGCAATCAGAAGAATGTAGGGTGACGTAGGTGATTCGACGGTTTTTCCTACAGATAGGATGGGATACAACCAAGACGGGATAGTAATCGTCAAGTACTTGCCATCGACAGTCAGTGTGATGCGAAAAGACTAGAGTTAAACCAAGAGACCATCGATCTTTCACTATCGAGACATTCGTTGCGGGACACGCCAATTAGGATGTAGATTGTTTGCTAGGGGCACGTAACTTAGCTCTTGATGTAGTTTTTCACTAATTGAGTGAGGGTTGGGTGGCACCATAGCTACGGTAGAAATGCAGACTATAGTATAGATATCTTTACTTTAGGCCTCTTTAGCAGATCTATACAAATATGGATAAGGCTCTGGATTGAGTTCCGTGCATTCAAATGCAACCCTATTTTGGAAATCGAGGTACAATAGACAGTATATACATGTGAGGGTCTAGATACATGCATGCCACACCGGGTGGTGTATCATAGACGCTAGGGAACTACTCCGTGATAAGACTAAGTTTGGCCTAGATGTTTGGATATGATAGACCATACGCTTACGTAGCATAGCGATGGTAGTTCTGTGCGGAACGTGGCATAGTTTTATGGATATTTATACGTCTCTCTGGTGTAGGATGAGAGTTGCATACGCTTTCGTTAATAGTGGCGGAGACCGTGCGAGAAGGGTACCACGAGAAGTACCTTGATATTAGGGGTAGCTACATATATGCTATATTAGGTCAATCTACTTGGAAGTAGATGGTTACAACGACGTGTAAAGCCCTGAGTGCTATTAACCCAAAACACCTAATAAATTAGAAAATGTAACTAAATAGTATATGTAGGGTTACTTCAGAATGTGTAATTTAAGTCAAATCACCAGAATCTGTGTTCTGACCTTCTCCTTATAACACACTCCCAGGTTAAGTTTGTGGCAGAGATATGATAGCTTTGGGTACTGGTTAGGTAGTAATATTACATTGGTAAGGCTATATTTGATTATATTATATTTTATTACATTCTGTTGTGAGATGTATTTTGAGCTCTGATATATTTTATATCTTTGTCTTTTCTACAGGATAATGGACAAACCAACTTGTAACAACCCGAAAAATCGGAACCAATTTAAAATTTTTATTTTGGCTAATTTAATGAAATTTGAACATTTAAAATGATTTATTTCAAATAATGACGGCTAAAAATTTATTTAAATCGAAGTTAGAATGAATAATTTTATTTTAATTATATAACGAGCCTGAAATGGCGTGGCAGTTTGAAAATTCGATATCAAATTTCAAATGAATGTACAAGATTCAAAATAAATTGGATTTCAATAAAACTAGAAATATTTGAATCTGTTTGAAAATATCTTTCCAACGGATGTGAAAAATCCAGATTTCATAACGGGTATAAAAAGTTATGTTCAGTTGAAAATTCAAAATAGTCGCTGTGGAATTTATATAATATATAGCCCATAAAATAGCGATTTTGCAAACGACCTCCGTTTTCGATGAGACCACTTTTGTTGGATCTGGAATGTCAATTTATTGCTAGATTCCAATTTTCATAATTTCTGGAATTGATATGTGAGCAAGGTGAATTTAAATGTGTTTGGTCAATTTAGTTTGAATTTAATCGACTGGAAAATGACAGTTTTTCAAACTGTCTCCAAATTCTACGAAATTAGTTTTGTTAGGACCGTATCGTCAAAACATAGCTAGATTTATCTTTCTGTAATTTTTGGAGTTAGTATGTGGCTCCAGTAAATTAAAATATACGTTTAAATTCAATATATTTTGATTTATATTTTAATTTTGATGAAAACTTATCGAAACTGGTGTACTGGCTTACGGAACATATTCCATTGTGTCCGGAATGGGATTATTTGGCTAGGGACGACAGTCGTTGGAGTTCGGTTGGAGTTCGTATGTAAAAATGTCAAAACTAAATAAATTAGAAATTAAATAATAATAATATATTATTATATATACTTCAGTTTCTGCAAAACCCTAGGGCACTGAACAGAACGCCCCGCCACTTATGTTTATATAGCTGAAATCGTCGATACTTTCTTCTAAATTTTCTCCCAACCCATGAATCATTTCAAGAAATGTATAAAGTGAAATTTGAAGAGGGTCCTGAGATCGTCAATTCTATGCAACTACGATCTGATTCTGAGTTGAAACGAGCTCGCATTCCCATCTCAAAGCCGTCACGTCTCAGCTCGATTCTCTTGACAACCAAAGCTTCGAAGTCAACGCCATGACAGGCGATTGAAGGCGACACAGAGGGATTGGACGTGGTGGCCGACGATCTCCCTCCGTTGAGGTCAGGCGCAAGAAATGGTGAGCCCTAGTGGCGAAGCTTTTTGGGTTTGTTATCCTGAAGGGCACGGGGAGGGTTAACAAAGAATAAAGGGTTAGGTTATTAATTAAATTAATTATGTTTATTTAATTAATAATGTAATTAAAATGTATACCACCATATCTTTGTCAAACGGATACAGAATTAAATGATTTTCGAAGCGTTGGAACCGTGATGATGATATCTACACAATAAAATAGACTAGAATAGAAACTGAAGCTATGGGAATTTTTGATAAAATTAAACGCGGTGTTTAATTTTATTAAAATAATTGTTTTAATAATGATTCCAAAACCAGTCAATGTGAGAACTTCTCTCACTATAATTTTTTTTGTATAGTTATTTATTTTATAACTGCATATATGAACTGCTCCTTGTCGTCCACAGACCATGGACGATTTATTTAATTGTGTTGTTAATGTGATGTACAAATAAATATATATATGAAATGAAAATAATATATATATGAAATGAAAATAATATATATGAAATGAAAATAATATATATATGAAATGGAAATAAAACATATATGAAATGGAAATAATATATATTTGAAATGAAAATAATATATATATATATATATATATGAAATGAAAATAATATATATATGAAATGAAAATAATATATATATGAAATGAAAATAATATATATATGAAATGGAAATAATATATATTCAAAATGAAAATAATATATATATGAAATGGAAATAAAATATATATGAAATGGAAATAATATATATTTGAAATGAAAATTATATATATATATATATATATATGTGAAATGGAAATAATATATATTTGAAAGGAAAATTATATATATATATGGAATGTGAATAATATATATATATGAAACGGAAATTATATATATTTGAAATGAAAATAATATATATATGAAATGGAAATAAAATATATATGAAATGGAAATAATATATATTTGAAATGAAAATAATATATATATATGAAATGGAAATAAAATATATGAAATGCAAATAATATATATTTGAAATGAAAATTATATATATAATGTGAATAATATATATGAAATGAAAATAAAATATATTTGAAATGAAAATTATATATATATGGAATGTGAATAATATATATATGAAATGGAAATAATTATATTTGAAATTAAAATTATATATATATGGAATGTGAATAATATGTATATATGGAATGTGAATAATATATATATATATATGAAACGTAAATTATATATATATATATATATGAAATGCAATTAATATATATTTGAAACGAAAATTATATATATATGGAATGTGAATAATATGTATATATGCGATGTGAAAAATATTTGTTTGCTAAAAATATTATTTTTAGCTTATGTATGCGATATATAAATTGGTCGTATATTGAAATGATTATTAAATTGTTAAAAATATATTTTTTAACATATACATGCACTGTATAAAACTGTCATGTAATGGAATCTTCAATTTTGATTTAAAATTGAAATGGAAGTTGAAATCGTTTTTAAAACAAATTTAAAATGATTTATAAAATACATTTAAATAGAAATCGATGAAATATATATAATAGATATATTATATATATTTAATGGCCTGAATAGAACGCGTCGCGCCACGGCTGTTTGCAAATTTCGACTATTGACTTCAAATTGATACTACGGGAGATCCAACCGTCGGATTCTCTAAAACTGGAACCGTTGGGTTCGTATTGAAAAGAGCTTTCCAACGAATACAAGAGATTTGAAATCTAACGGTTGGATTGGGAATTATGTCCAAATCAAATTTGGAAAAAGTCGCTGCATGTGCAGTTTGATGACTGTTTACGGAAACCGACTGAACGGGCCTTAATAAAATTATGAAAATATCAATAATTTGGGTAAAATCATAATAAATGATTTGGAAAAAATTGGAATGGAAAATTCCACATTTGTGAAGATAAAGATATATTTTTATCAAATTGAACTAATTATTAACTAGATTAACATTCCATTAATTTTTAAATAAATAAATTGGATATGGAAAGGGTTGTATTATAACCAGAAATTTCCAATATATAAATTGGAATGGATTTGAGTAGAAATAATCTTCTGAATATTTCGATATTGGATTCCGTGATTATACGGATATTGTTATGGGAATTTGGAAGATATTAATATCGTTATTCCAATACGATATTTGTTGGTTTCAGAATTTGATACTGAATATAAGCCAATATAATTTCTATTCAGAGCCTTGTATTTAATATCAAATTGGATTTTGGGTTTGTCGTGAATGGAGTCTTCATTTACACTGTTCTTAAACCCAATTGTGAAAAGATTAAATCTTTTAATTAAGATTTAATGAAGTTTACCAATTAATTAATATTTAATTGAAATGGGATTTTGGGTTTGTCGTGAACTGTGTTTAAATGACATTAGTTTTTTAACCCGAGTAAAAGCAGGATTATTTTCCAAAAAGTGGAACAATCAATAAGAAATCATTTTTGGGATTAAAACCAATTGGAGTTTGAATAAATCTTTAATTAGATTGTGAATGAATAAATAGTAATTAAATTTACCAAAACACGTGATGTGATTAAACCAAATTTACTTGGTTGTTGATATTCATGATTGTGATTGAATGATTGTTTGGATTGTGCTCGACTAGTTTATGATCAAGATATGATTTTACATTTAGCATTGGGTTGGGTAGAAATACTGGTATGCTAACATCTTGTGAAACACTTCACGATTTGACTATGAGATGTGTAGCGATGTTGCTGTGTTCATTTCAAATTTAATGAATGATCTTGAAATGATATTTTCCTTAAGTGAAAAGAATAGTATTCCTGATTTTGGACAGGGAATGTTTTATAAAACAAAAAGAATTTCAAGGGCTAAAACCAGATGATTTCGAAATGATTTGAAATGTATTATGGTATTACATTGTAGTTCATCACATATTTGATTAGTTGCTATTAATGATGTATCCGTTTGGTGGCGGAGAATTTATTCTCTTGCTTAACACCCTTCATTGAGACTTACGAGCTCAAAGGTATGAGATCATTCATGGGAGGTAGTGTAGCCTGCTCCATGCATGGGAGGTGCACATATATATATATAATTATATTTATATATATATATCGAATTGGTGGGGCGCTTACTGCCTTGTCTGAGGGAAGATTCCCGATATTTGGTTGCATACTTGTTTGTATGCATTGTTATGTTTGGGAATTCATATTTCCAAATAATTTGGTTTGAGATCACGAAGTGAAATCTACTTTGATATAAAGGCTAGATATGTATTTCAAATGATTTGAAATAGAAATTGGGAAATAAAGTCTAAAGGAATAATTTCTGTAAATTGAATTGGATTTGGAAAATCTAATTGTAATGATTAATCTAAATGGGTAGATTAGGATATTGCATGTTGATTGATGCATAGAAGATCCATATCTATCATACTGATTATTGTCTATACACTGGCGTTCGTGAGGGTAAACCCATTCCGTGTTATACGGCATGGTCCTGTGATTTGCCTTATCATTTACATAAGTTAATTTTAAATGTAAAGTTTCTCACACCAGTCCCATGACTGACCTGTAGTTTTCTTTTCCCTTGCAAACTCGGGTGCCCCAATTTTCCACACAGACAGTCGAGTGGCTTGTTTTGCATATATGAAAGCAGGATTCTGGATTGAAGCGAAAAGTTGTTCCAGAGTATTGATAGTCTTTCCCTGTGTTAGTTTATTTGTTTCCGCTGCATTGTATTACATTTATTGTAAATTAATCTTTCACTGTATTATATTTCGATATACTCTGATATATTCTGTACTCTAATGTAACATTATTACGATGTTTATAAAAGTCCTCTGTTATTTGTTATGATGTGTTGTATGCCCAGAGTTAGCGTATCCGGGTTTTGAAAGGTCTTGGTCGATTTAGCGATCAATTTGGTCTGAGCGAAATCTGTATCGTTATAGCTGGTATCAGAGCTTTGGTTTACAGAGCTCGAGAACAAAACACATTAGAACCGAATGAAAGAATTCATCAGAGATTGGATTAGTAATATCCAATGAGAATGACTCGTTAGAGATGGGATCAGTAGTATCCTAAAATGAGTTGAAAGAGCTTTATTTTTAAAAATAAAAATGAAAACAAATCTTGTTTTGAAAATTTAAATTTTATTATACGTACTTGAATATTTTATTTGTATTGAATTTGGTCAATTGATATATAAATATTTTGCATATACGCCTTGCAAACGAGTATTCAAAGCATCAAATATACTAGATAGATATAGAATCACACTATAGTCGCCTGGAGATGATTCTGATGATTGACTAGTCGTCATCAGCATTTATGTTCGAGTTTCGAAAGTGGGATATGTATACATTTCCAATTGGCTGGTGTGAGAACCAAACTAGATAGGGTTTTTTTGTTGTGAATTGGCATCAAAAATAGGATTTTTGACTATGTATTAAAGTTATGTGTTTGAAATGTTAACCAACTAATTGATCGTTGGTTGTGTTGTTTTATTAGTTTGACTACTAGAATTATTTAAACCAATTTGTAAATGAAAGTTAAATTAGCCTAATCAAGTTAAATATTGGACTGAATTGAAAATTGTTTGAAATTGCATACATATACATGCATATACATTGAACAGGTCATAGCAAGGAGGCTAGAGAAGAGGAATAAAATTGTATGCCCGACAAATAGGTACATGTTTACTAATAGGTCACAGTAACAACCACATAAGTCAAACTCGTCAGGGCGTGTAAAACCACTGATGCCACTTCTAGTTAGAAAGTAACGCATGTCCCCCCGAGGTCCTCTCCCGTTTTTGGTTCACCACCGGGGTGTGAGGTTCACGAATCAACGCTACATAAAGCTATGCCACACAGGCTGTGCTTTGATCATCAACCACAAGACTCTGCTTTTCAACAGAAGCCTTGATCATTTGCATCTTTGTAACAACCCGTATTTTCAATAACCTGTTATAACGTAAATAGAGGCAGAATTTAATTCTAAAATCTGAATCAAGGGAAACGGGCTATGCCATTGCGTTCGTCTCGGAAAAATACGCGAAATAGAGTCCGAGTTTTCGAAAATCGGAGTCCGTATGACCCGATTAAGGCCCAACGAAGTTTTCAGAAAATTTCAAAGTAAAAACAGATTTCAAATTCAAGTTTGAATTTGGAAAATTAGGGCAGATTGGGCCAGGCGGGAAAATTCCCGCCAGAGCACCCAAGTCGACAGCCTTGTCGACTTGGGAGTCGACTTGGTTGGACCCAAGTCGACAGCCCTGTCGACTTGGCTGTCGACTTGGCTCAGCCGGGCAGTTTTGCCTGGTGCACCATTTTGGGGTTTTGGTTAGGTTTTGGGCCAGATTCGGTTTTTAGGGCTGAGATTGGAATTAGGGTTTAATCCTAAGGTTGAAACTAATCCTAATCTCTATAAATAAGCCCCTAACCTAACCCTAAATCATCATTAATCAACCCTACAACTAAACTATGGCAAAATCATTCCTCTCATGACCTCCACTCTCTTCATAAAATCCTAAGTTATTTCTAAGAGAGATTTTCCATGCATACAAGTGTTTTTAAGCTTGTATGAGTGTCATTAGCTTGCATTCAAGTCAAGTTTCTATATTTGCATCATAAAGCAAGGGTTTTGATCATTTTTTCTCAAGGGTTTTTCTATTGGAGCTTGCATTTTGGGTTTATTTGATTGCATAAGGGCTTAGTCTCAATCTAAATATATATTTGAGTCTTCATAAGCATTGTAAGCCCTTTTCTACTTTCATATTTAAACTCTAAAGTTAAATGAATGATGCAAGTTTGGTTGATCATTATGATATGCAAGTTTGCCATGATATGCAAGTTTATTATGTCATGTTATGCAAGTTTGATATGCAAGTTTGTCATATGATATGCAAGTTATGTTATGCAAGTTTGGGTTGATCATTTTGTTCATGTTATCATGTTATGCAAGCTTATCTTGGGTTTATGAGCTTAAAGCTTCAAGCTTTATGCTAAAGGTTGCATTTTGGCAACATGTAAGTTATCATATCCCTTATGATAACTTGCATGTGAGGCTAAATGCGAACTTATGGCCATTTCTACATGTCATTTATCACCACGTATCACCAATATGCTAAGTTTGGTTTTATGCATGCTTTTGAGGCCTAAAAATGTAATATGCAAGTTTATGAACATATGTACATTTCATATGCCACCATGTTAAACTTGTGGCTTCAACACCTTTATGTCATGATTATGCCAAGTTCCCTCTTTCTATCCTTTATGCGCTATTGCGATATGTAAGCGATGGGATTGCGTTTGGGGTTGGGTAAACTTAAAAGACATAAAAACATAAGATTGGGAATTTACCTATTAAGTTAGGTCTACCCATTGGGAATTTACCTATTAAGTTAGGTCTACCCAAATTCTTGAAAACTTGTAACATGTTTTGGAAATATGATGGACATGACACTTAGAAAATATAAGTGTGACCAACTCGAGGTTGGGTTGAGTTTGTAGCGTAAACCTACCCGGACCCGCCCGGCTTAACTAGTTGCTACAAACAATAGGACCCAATGTGAGAAGTTGGTCATGTTGTACCTTGAACCCGAGGTTAGACCAAGTTGTGGTATAAAGCTACCCGGAACCGACCGGCTTAACTAGTAACCGCAACGAAGTCTAATGTGAGAGGTTAAGGCACGTTAATTAATTAATGGTTCATGATTAGGGTTAAGTCATGGTCCACGTAATACTTAACCAATTTGGGCTTGGTAGATTAATCAGGGTTAAGTCGTGAACTCATCGTTACACTTAACCAAGTTAATCCATGATTAGCAAGAGGGTTAAACCATACTTAACCCACTAGAAAATCCTAGCAATGGGGATCCACTCCGACAGTAATCCCAAGTTTGTATCATTATGACCCTAGGGACTAGGCTAGGGTGGGGGCACGATTACTGGACTTGAGGTAAGTGACCAAAAGCGACGGCAGAGTGGTACGCCGGTGTAGTTCCGGGCGGACTATGGTCGTGCACATAGTCCGAAGCCGGGGAAAGCATGCACGGGTACCAGTAGATCGAGACTGTGCACTTATGTTTATGGTGTCTAGGGGTTGACACCCTAGGGCTTGATACACCCGACGGGAGACCCTGCATAGTCTGACTACAATTATGTTTGGGCCGTATTGACACCAACACGTGACGAGTTAGGCTTATAGGGAGCCGATCGACTAGACCGTTTGGTTGGACCTCGTAGGAGGGTCACTTCATGTTATTGGGCCAAAGCTTGGGCCAAGGGATCAATACTTGTTTATTCAAGTCATGTTAGTTTGCTAGTACACCTGTGGTGCAAAACCTTAATCCTGATTATGCGATGACACCTTTATCTACCTTGTTAGTTAATCATCATGCTAGTATGTTGTTATCCTTATGTTCATCCCTGCTTCTCATGCCAGTTAACTTTATCGGTTTACATTGATTGTAGTAGGGCTTACTCAGTCTTTTTGACTGACCTGTTTTCTTTCGCCTCTTTTCTTCCGTTTCCCCGCCCCCCCCCCCCCCCAGGTTCTCAGGGTGGGAACGTTGGAGCTTAGCTTGGATTTCGGATTGCTTGCTTGTGGGATTTTAGCTCATGTACGGTCTTGACATGAAGCTAGCTATGGTTATCACTTATTTTGGGGATAGTACTTATGTATTTCAGTTTTTCAGTGATGTTGTTTTTATCTAGACTGGTGTATTTGGAAAGTTGACATTATGTTGTATCATACTTGTTTTGAAATAGTTTGAAATCTTCCGCTGTTTTACTTATCTTATTTACTCTGTTTACATATATACATATGTTCTTGTTCTGCCTTGATATATCATTATGCATGTTTACCTGATTCAAACGCCCCTCCAAAGTCAGAGTGCTTGCAAGAGCCACCCTGGCGGAGGTGGGGTGTTACATTTGGTATCAGAGCGTATGGTTTACGAGAAGGAAAAAAAAAGGTTTTTAGAAAACTTTTGGAAAACTATTTTCAAAACCAAGTATAAAGTATTTTCCAAAGAAAAGTCTAGTTTATTTTAAAGGCTATTCCCCAAAAAGCCATTAGCAAAATTCCTTCGTTTTTCTCCATTCTGAATCTGTCCTTTTCTTCGTTTTCAGTATGGCCGATAACTTTGCTATTCCGGAGGGAGTGCACGTACCTGTTTGGTATAAGAGACTTTTGGAGGCTAGGGCGACCGAAGCCGGCCCCGCAGATGTTCCTCCTCCTCCTCCTCCGGTAGTTAATGTTCCTCCTCCTCCTGTCGCTGATGTTCCTCCTCCTCCTATCGCTGAGGTTCCTCTTCCTCCTCCCCCTCAGCATCCTCAAGCTGACTTCGCAAAGACTTGCAAAGATTTCAAAGCAATGGGTGGCAAGAACTTTCAAGGCACTGAGACTTTTGTAGAGGCCAGAAATTGGTTGAAAGAGACCGAGGATTTATTTGCTATCTTTGGGTTAGACGATCAGAGGAAGATCTTGTTGGTGGTTTGGCTTATGAAGGATGAAGCCGCTTATTGGTGGGAAGTCACCAATGGTACTAGGCCTGTTGAGACTTGGGCCGATTTCAGGGCAAGGTTCGTGCTTAAGTTTCTATCTTCTGCTGAGGAGAATCTGCAAATGGAAAGGTTCATAACTTTGAAACAAGGAGATATGTCTGTCAAAGAATATGTGAACAAATTCAATCAGTTAGCTCGTTTTGGTTTGGATATGGTGAATACTCCTCAGAAGAAGGCTCTTCGTTTTGCTAGAGGATTGAATGAGTCGTTGCAGGGATTGGCTATGTCACATATTCCCCATGGGGCCACGTTTGAGAGCTAGGTTGATATGGCGTTACTTCAGGGAGATGTCAAGAAAGAGGTCAAGATGAATGATACTCAAGCCAAGAAGACTGATTCCCAATGGAAAGGAAATCAGGGTAATCCAAGTGGTCAGGGCAGTCAAGGCAATCAGAACAAGAACAAGAACAAGAACAAGAGTCAAGGCAACAAGGGGAACAACAACAAGGGCAATAACAACAAGGGGAAGTGCCATTATTGCGGTTCAGTTGGGCATCTTATTAAGGATTGTAAGAAGAGGAAAAGGAAGAATGGTGAATGCTTTTTCTGCGGTGAGACTGGACATTTCAGTAAGGATTGCCCGAGGAAGCAAGGGCAAGGCCAGGGTCAGACTCAGCGTGTTGGACCTTCAGGAGGGCAAGTTCATGCTCTCAATGTCGCTCCAGTTCCCGATCGAGGTAGTATTTCTGTTGAGAGCCTTGTATATATTTCTGATTTTCCAGTTCGTACCTTGTTTGATTCTGGTGCATCGCATAGCTTTATCTCATCTGATCTTGTTGATAGTTTGCACCTTAGTACTAGCTTGGTAGATGATCCCGTCTGTGTCTCAAATCCTATTGGGGGTTCCGCCCATCTGTCTATGATATGTGGGGATTTGAGGATCTCTATACTGAGTGTAGAGTTCTTGTGTAGTGCTTATGTTCTTGGTTTTAGGGGATACGGATTGATATTGGGCATGGATTGGTTGTCCAGATATGGAGCCATCCTTGATTGTGAGCATAGGGTTGTGAGGCTCGTGACTCGCCTCGGAAACACCCTAGAAATTTCTTGTAATCCGAGAGGTCCCGTCATGTTGTGCTATCTTGAATCACTCGACTCGTCAATGGAAACTCTTCAGTCTGTAAGAGTGGTCCGAGAGTATCCGGATGTTTTCGAGGAAGTAAGGGGGTTGCCCCCTAAGCGAGAGATTGATTTCCGCATTTATCTGGTGGATAATGCAAAGCCGGTTTCTTTGCCCGTTCGGCACATGGCTCCGCGTGAAAGGCGGGAGCTAAGTAAGCAAGTGAAGGAGTTGCTTGAGAAGAACTTCATTAGAGGAAGTATATCTGAATGGGGAGCGCCTGTGGTATTTGCTACCAAGGCAGATGGTTCTCTCCGACTTTGTGTTGACTATCGAGAGTTGAATAAGCTGACTAAGAAGAACAGACACCCATTACCGAGGATTGATGATCTCTTTGACCAGCTTATCGGTGCTTCTGTTTTCTCTCAGCTTGATCTTGCTACTGGATTCCATCAGCTCAGGGTAGCTGAAGATAGTATAGACAAGACTGCGTTCAGAACTCCAGATGGATTCTTCGAATGGCTTGTCATGCCGTTCGGCTTGACTAATGCACCCGCATATTTCGTGGACTTGATGAGTAGGGTGTTCAGGGAGTTCTTGAACAAGTTTGTCGTGGTCTTTGTAGATGATATTCTGATCTTCTCTAAGGATGAGGAAGAGCACGCAAGACATCTCGTGGAGGTGATGGATACGCTTAGAGCGCATCAGTTGAAGGCCAAGTTCTCCAAGTGTCACTTTTGGAGAAGGGAAGTTAGATTCCTTGGGCATATAGTATCTAAGCAAGGCTTAGCGGTGGATCCCGCTAAGGTAGTTGCAGTTCAGGATTGGAAGACTCCAAGGAATGCAACCGAAGTGAGAAGTTTTCTAGGTCTTGCAGGCTTTTACCGGAAGTTCATCAAGGACTTCGCGAAGATTTCCGCTCCTCTCACTAAATTGACGAAGAAGAATTTAGTTTTTGCTTGGAGCATAGAATGCGAGCTTGCTTTTCAGAAGCTCAAGAGAGCTCTCACATCAGCACCTGTTCTAGCTTTGCCCGATGGAGGGAAGTTATTTACAGTATACACCGATGCATGTGGCACGGGGTTAGGAGCTGTTCTGATGCAAGAAGGAAGAGTGATATGCTTTGGCGGTAGACAACTCAAAGTGCATGAGAAGAATTATCCCACTCATGACTTAGAGTTGGCAGCAATAGTATATGCACTCAAGGCTTGGCGCCATTATCTTCTGGGAGAAAGATTTGAGCTTTATACCGATCACAAGTCATTGAAGTATCTCTTTTCTCAGAAGGATCTGAATCTGAGGCAACAAAGATGGATGGAATTCTTGGCGTCCTACGACTTTGAGATAGCTTATACCCCTAGCAAGGGGAATGTGGTAGCAGATGCATTGAGTAGAAAAAGGTTAACCCTGAGTCCTCTATTCGTTGAGATGAAGAATTTAGAGTATGTGGCAACCTTTGATTTCTCTTTGGCGGTTGAGTCGATGACCGGTTCTTTAGCATCTCTGGAACTCAGACCTACCCTTCTTGATCAAGTTGGGGCTTCGCAGAGAGAAGACCCTCAGATAGTTGAGATTATGGATAAGCTGATTCGAGGAGAGGCGTCTAGTCATCTCGCTCGATATTCTATTGATGACAAGGGTTGGCTGAGGAGAGACGGAAGGTTATGTGTTCCAATGGTAGAAGATTTAGTAAGAAAAGTTCTTGAGGACATCGTTCTAAGTTGACTATACATCCGGGCGGAGATAAGATGTATAAAGATATGAAGCGCATTTTCTTTTGGCCTGGAATGAAGAAGGATGTGGCAGAGTTTGTCTCTAGATGTATCATTTGCCAGCAAGTTAAGGCCGATTCGAAGAAGCCCGGTGGGCTATTGCATCCTCTAGACGTTCCACTATGGAAGTGGGAGAGTATTTCCATGGATTTTATCGATGGGCTACCAAGGTCAAGGAAAGGGAATACGAGCATTTGGGTTATTGTGGATAGACTTACGAAGAGTGCTCATTTCATTCCGGTGAAGAGCAAGAGGACCGCATCTTGTCTAGCGTCTGTATATCTTCGTGAGATTGTGAGACTACATGGAGTCCCTTCTAGTATAGTCAGTGACCGTGACCCAATCATTACAAGTCAATTCTGGAATAGCTTGCAAGAAGCTATGGGCACGAGGTTGAATCTAAGTACGGCTTATCACCCACAGACAGACGGTCAAACCGAAAGGGTGAATAGGGTACTCGAGGATCTGTTGAGGCTTTGTATTCTGGATTTTGGTGGCACTTGGGAAGACCATCTTCCTCTTGTTGAGTTTGCATATAATAACAGTTATCAGGCAAGCATAGGGATGGCACCATTTGAAGCTTTATATGGGAGGCCGTGCAAGTCGCCTACATGTTGGTGGGAGACTACAGATGAGCTTATACTTGGGCCTGATATGATCAGAGATACATCCGAGAAGGTCGAGTTTATTCGAAGACGGATGAAAGCGGCCCAAGACCGACAGAAATCCTATGCTGATAAGCGAAGAACTGATTTGGAGTTTGATGTTGGGGATATGGTTTTCGTGAAGGTTTCTCCTTTGTGGAATGTGGTCCGATTTAGAGCCGTTGGGAAGTTAGCACCGAGGTTTGTTGGACCATTCCCTATTATAGAGAGGATCGGGCAAATGGCTTATAGAGTGGAGTTGCCCGAGAAGCTTGCCGGAGTACACGATGTTTTTCATGTCTCGCATCTCCGGAAGTGTTTACATGAATCAGCAGAGGTTGTTGAGCCAAGTGTTCTGAAAGATGTGGAAGTGGAGAAAGAGGCTACCTTGAGGAGAGCTCCGATTCGTATCTTGGGGACGGAGACCAAGAAGCTAAGGAATCGAGAGGTCAAGTTGGTGAAGGTTCAATGGGGTGAAGCCGAAGAAGACGCAACTTGGGAAACCGAGGAGAAGATGCGTGGGCTTTATCCATTCCTTTTTGAGGGTACACTCTCAATCTCTTTTCTTTGTTAGCATATCTTTCTCTTTGCTATCCATGTTTATCTAGTTTATCGTGTTAATCTTGTCATGAGAACCTTAGGTAGAAACCCGTTGGATGAAACATGTGTTTGAAACATGTTATGCTTGATGTTTGCAAGTGGTTGCAAGTGGTTACTCGTGGATGCATTATACACATTAGGCACTAGATCGGCTCACACACTCCTCATATTGCATATGCATGAGTGTTTACGCTTATTCATGGATGAAATTTTTTGTGTTATCACATGGATGTTGCATATGGATGTATGTTATGTGCACACATATAGATGTTATACATTATGTTAGGAATTGCATACATATGGATTCATTTCACTAACATAATTTGCATTGATGATATTTGCATTAGATAAGTACATATACACACACCTTTGCATATGTTCATACAACATTTAGAATCTTGTAAGGACAATGATTGCTCGTGGATGATGTTTTGAGTAGATGGATGTTGGATGGTAGGATACGTTCTTCCTAACTTGAAGATTTCGGGGACGAAATCCTTTAAGGAGGGGAGAATGTAACAACCCGTATTTTCAATAACCTGTTATAACGTAAATCGAGGCAGAATTTAATTCTAAAATCTGAATCAAGGGAAACGGGCTATGCCATTGCGTTCGTCTCGGAAAAATACGCGAAATAGAGTCCGAGTTTTCGAAAATCGGAGTCCGTATGACCCGATTAAGGCCCAACGAAGTTTTCAGAAAATTTCAAAGTAAAAACAGATTTCAAATTCAAATTTGAATTTGGAAAATTAGGGCAGATTGGGCCAGGCGGGAAAATTCCCGCCAGAGCACCCAAGTCGACAGCCCTGTCGACTTGGGAGTCGACTTGGTTGGACCCAAGTCGACAGCCCTGTCGACTTGGCTGTCGAGTTGGCTCAGCCGGGCAGTTTTGCCTGGTGCACCATTTTGGGGTTTTGGTTAGGTATTGGGCCAGATTCGGTTTTAAGGGCTGAGATTGGAATTAGGGTTTAATCCTAAGGTTGAAACTAATCCTAATCTCTATAAATAAGCCCCTAACCTAACCCTAAATCATCATTAATCAACCCTACAACTAAACTATGGTAAAATCATTCCTCTCATGGCCTCCACTCTCTTCATAAAATCCTAAGTTATTTCTAAGAGAGATTTTCCATGCATACAAGTGTTTTTAAGCTTGTATGAGTGTCATTAGCTTGCATTCAAGTCAAGTTTCTATATTTGCATCATAAAGCAAGGGTTTTGATCATTTTTGCTCAAGGGTTTTTCTATTGGAGCTTGCATTTTGGGTTTATTTGATTGCATAAGGGCTTAGTCTCAATCTAAATATATATTTGAGTCTTCATAAGCATTGTAAGCCCTTTTCTACTTTCATATTTAAACTCTAAAGTTAAATGAATGATGCAAGTTTGGTTGATCATTATGATATGCAAGTTTGCCATGATATGCAAGTTTATTATGTCATGTTATGCAAGTTTGATATGCAAGTTTGTCATATGATATGCAAGTTATGTTATGCAAGTTTGGCTTGATCATTTTGTTCATGTTATCATGTTATGCAAGCTTATCTTGGGTTTATGAGCTTAAAGCTTCAAGCTTTATGCTAAAGGTTGCATTTTGGCAACATGTAAGTTATCATATCCCTTATGATAACTTGCATGTGAGGCTAAATGCGAACTTATGGCCATTTCTACATGTCATTTATCACCATGTATCACCAATATGCTAAGTTTGATTTTATGCATGCTTTTGCGGCCTAAAAATGTAATATGCAAGTTTATGAACATATGTACATTTCATATGCCACCATGTTAAACTTGTGGCTTCAACACCTTTATGTCATGATTATGCCAAGTTCCCTCTTTCTATCCTTTATGCGCTATTGCGATATGTAAGCGATGGGATTGCGTTTGGGGTTGGGTAAACTTAAAAGACATAAAAACATAAGATTGGGAATTTACCTATTAAGTTAGGTCTACCCATTGGGAATTTACCTATTAAGTTAGGTCTACCCAAATTCTTGAAAACTTGTAACATGTTTTGGAAACATGATGGACATGACACTTAGAAAATATAAGTGTGACCAACTCGAGGTTGGGTTGAGTTTGTAGCGTAAACCTACCCGGACCCGCCCGGCTTAACTAGTTGCTACAAACAATAGGACCCAATGTGAGAAGTTGGTCATGTTGTACCTTGAACCCGAGGTTAGACCAAGTTGTGGTATAAAGCTACCCGGAACCGACCGGCTTAACTAGTAACCGCAACGAAGTCTAATGTGAGAGGTTAAGGCACGTAAATTAATTAATGGCTCATGATTAGGGTTAAGTCATGGTCCACGTAATACTTAACCAATTTGGGCTTGGTAGATTAATCAGGGTTAAGTCGTGAACTCATCGTTACACTTAACCAAGTTAATCCATGATTAGCAAGAGGGTTAAACCGTACTTAACCCACTAGAAAATCCTAGCAATGGGGGTCCACTCCAGCAGTAATCCCAAGTTTGTATCATTATGACCCTAGGGACTAGGCTAGGGTGGGGGCACGATTACTGGACTTGAGGTAAGTGACCAAAAGCGACGGCAGAGTGGTACGCCGGTGTAGTTCCGGGCGGACTATGGTCGTGCACATAGTCCGAAGCCGGGGAAAGCATGCACGGGTACCAGTAGATCGAGACTGTTCACTTATATTTATGGTGTCCAGGGGTTGACACCCTAGGTCTTGATACACCCGACGGGAGACCCTGCACAGTCTGACTACAATTATGTTTGGGCCGTATTGACACCAACACGTGACGAGTTAGGCTTATAGGGAGCCGATCGACTAGACCGTTTGGTTGGACCTCGTAGGAGGGTCACTTCATGTTATTGGGCCAAAGCTTGGGCCAAGGGATCAATACTTGTTTATTCAAGTCATGTTAGTTTGCTAGTACACCTGTGGTGCAAAACCTTAATCCTGATTATGCGATGACACCTTTATCTACCTTGTTAGTTAATCATCATGCTAGTATGTTGTTATCCTTATGTTGATCCCTGCTTCTCATGCCAGTTAACTTTATCAGTTTACATTGATTGTAGTAGGACTTACTCAGTCTTTTTGACTGACCTGTTTTCTTTCGCCTCTTTTCTTCCGTTTCCCCCCCCCCCCCCCCAGGTTCTCAGGGTGGGAACGTTTGAGCTTAGCTTGGATTTCGGATTGCTTGCTTGTGGGATTTTAGCTCATGTACGGTCTTGACATGAAGCTAGCTATGGTTATCACTTATTTTGGGGATAGTACTTATGTATTTCAGTTTTTCAGTGATGTTGTTTTTATCTAGACTGGTGTATTTGGAAAGTTGACATTATGTTGTATCATACTTGTTTTGAAATAGTTTGAAATCTTCTGCTGTTTTACTTATCTTATTTACTCTGTTTACATATATACATATGTTCTTGTTCTGCCTTGATATATCATTATGCATGTTTACCTGATTCAAACGCCCCTCCAAAGTCAGAGTGCTTGCAAGAGCCACCCTGGCGGAGGTGGGGTGTTACAATCTTAGCATGCCACACAGGCAATTCACGCTATGCAACCGATATCAATCACACAGAATGAAATCCGATGTCAGGCACACATCCGTTTACAAGTCCGTTCTGGGTCTGAACGAAACCGGAGGCACCTAGTACCCCGCATATCCATCGATCTCCAAGTACGTCTGGACGACCACCAACTGATTCCCTCCTCTTGGGTGTACGGCCCAATCAAGATCATCAGTAATTATCCAAACGACGTGAATACCTCCGGTCTTCAACCATCGTCTTCATCTTCGACTCATCGTCGAATCAGTTATTCAGATGGTATCGACCCGGTCTTTCTGAATAATTCGCGTATATAATAAACAAGTGTTACACAAACACAACATACGCCTCATCCCAATTCATTAGTCACTAACCGTAAATTAGTAAGGGAACAATTCCCCAAATATTAAACCGGAAGGCCGAAACCAACATCAGATCAATACCCAGGAAACCATTTATCTTAGCCAACCTTCAGTTAGTTTCTAAATTTCACATTCTTATAAATTTATTCTTTAATCTTCCTTTGAATATCACTTCAAACTAGTCGGGATTAGCGAACCACACCAAAGTAATTATTTATTTTATTTCCCAATCCCAACCTATTTATCCCATGAAGTAAAAATGGTCATACTTCATATCTAACACCACGGTGTTATCGGTAAATTCAATTACCATTTCACCTTCAAATCTAATTAAAGATTTACCTACCGTTTGGAGTAAAACTGGTGATACTCCATTCTCGATCTTTTCAATCTAATTAAAGATTCATTAAAACTCCACTTAGTTTTAATCTTTAATTGGGTTAAAGAATCAGTGTCATTTAAAACACGGTTCATGATAAACCCCAAAATCACATTCCATTCTATCAGCTTTTAACCGTAAAATAGCAAGTGAGCAATTCCCTAAGTATTAACCCCGAAGGCCGAAACCAACATAATATCAATACCCAGGAAACCATTCATCTTAACTAATCTCCAGTTAGTTTCTGATTTTCTTAACTCAGTTGGGTCTAAGAACAATATTATTGAAGATAACGTTCACTAAACCCAACATCACATTCCATTAATTATCGGGTTAAAGAACAAGTGTTATTCAAAACACTATTCACGATAAACCCAAAATTAACACCCATTCAGTTCCAATTAAATATTATTTAATTGGTACACTTCATTAAATCTAAATAAAAAGATTTAATCTTTTTCTCAACTGGGCTTAAGAACAGTGTTAATGAAGACACCATTCACGACAAACCCAAATCACATTTGATATTAAATACAAGGCTCTGAATAGAAAATATACCGGCTTATATTCAATATCAAATTCTACGACTAACAAATATAATATTGGAAATAACGATATAAATATATCTTTCAAATTTCCATAACAATATGTGTATAATCACGAAATCCAACATCGAAATATTCCGAAGACAATTTCGATTCAAATCCATTCCAATTCAATTATTGGAAATTCTAGTCACTTTTAAAACCATTTAAAATCCACCTTATTTATTTTAAAAATAAATAGTATTATAATTCTAGTTCAAAACTAGTTCATTTCGATAAAAATCTATTTTTATCTTTTCAAATATGGAGTTTTTCACCCCAATTCTTCACAAATCATTTCTTATGATTTTACACAAATTATTACTATTTTTAATAATTTTATCAAGGCCCATACATTCGATTTCCATCAACGGCCATCGAACTGCACTTATAGCGACCTTTTCCAAATTTGATTTGGACATAATTCCAAATCCAACCATTAGATTTATAATTCCTAATATCCGTTAGAAAGCTCTTTTCGATATGAACCCAACGGTTCCGGTTTTTGGAGAATCCGACGGTCGGATCTCCCGTAATGTCCGTTCGAAGTCAATGGTCGAAATTCGCGAACTACCGCGGCGCGGCGTGTTCTATTTAGGCCATTATATTATATATATAATATATATAATATATACTTCGTCGATTTCCTCTTAAAACGTATTTTATAAATCATTTTAAAATTCATTTTCAAAACAATTTCAACTTCATATTCAATTTCAAATCAAAATTGAAATTTTTCCTTGTAAATTCGTTTTAAATTCATTTCAAATCGATTTCAATTCAAATCGTCTTTTAATTCAATTTCAGTTGGTTTTTAATTCAATTTCAATTCGAATTCATTTCTATTTCAATTCGAATTCATTTTCAATTCGAATTTATTTCAAATTGATTTCCATTCAATTTCAATTCGATTCGTATTCATTTTATTTTCAATTCAGCTCGAATTCTAATTCGTTTCAATTCAATTTAATTCGAATTTCATTTCAAAATATTCGATTTTGAAATCACTTTTCAATATTCATTAAAAAAACGAATATAATCGATATAAATATCGTTCGCGTTAAAATAGCGCATATCTAATCAACACGGCTTTAAATATTTCTGTTTCAAATATTCTATTCAAATATTTCATTTCAAATATTTCCTCTCAAATATTTTATCCAAATATTTCTCTTCAAATATTCTTTTTGAAAACTGGAATGTGGCCCAATCAATTACCATAGATTTTATTTCTATGGATTTCCATACAACTCATGTACATATCAACAATGACAAATAATCAACTATCATCCAAAGTGCATTCTACACTGTATAAGCATCAAATATAAATATTTAACGCTCATAACAGCCTGTCAATCAATCGATCGACATACAACTAATTATTGGGATTAGTGTATGTCATATATCATCACAATACCCATGTGGGGTTTCAAACAATCAAACACAGATTTTATTTGTGTGGTTGGGTGATGTGTAAAATTTATCGTCCCAATCAATATCAGTCAAATGTGTGTGTATAATCAAATCGTTCGATTTGTTTATATTAATTTATTTCATATACACGTTAAAAATTCTATCTTTAACTATAAAAATATTTTTATTTCAATCCACGTCACACAATCAACTACACATCAAAATCAAACAAACAAACAAACAAGCCATCCATGGTCTGTGGACGACGGGTGTCGGGTGCTACTAAACACCGTCTACATCCTAGTATATATTTCAACCAGAAAAATAATTAAAAGTGAGGAGTTCTCACCTTGGGGTTCCACTCCGCCATTTCATTTCTGAACTGTCTGAATTCCCTTTGATTTCTATCTGTTCCACCTCACTTCTTTTCACGCTGTTCATAGTAAAAATCATATTTTTAATACGATGTTCATTTAAAAAAAATCACGTTTTTATAATGGCACTTTATATATAAAAATTATATATTCTTACAACGCTTCCTTTTATATAAAGATTATATTTTTACATTGCTACTTCATATATAAAAATCATATTTTTATTATCGCCTCTATATAAAAATCATATTTTTATCTTCATGCTTATATAAAAATTATATTTTTAACTTCATGATTATATAAAAATTATATTTTTATTATCTACAACTATAAATAAAAATCGTTTCTTTATCTTCTAAAAATCAAATCTTTTTATATTTAAAAATATAATTTTTTCCTTTTCTAAAAATCTTATCTTTTCATTTATAAAAATCTTACCTTTTTAAAAATAATCAAGTATTTCCTTGTTAATCACATAATAAAAATCGCTATTTTCCTAAATAAAAATCACTATTTTATTTCAGCAAAGAAAACATATTTTATTTAATCTAAACTTTAGCATTTGCTTAATCACTAAATTAGTTAAACTAACTAGGTAAAAAGAAATAAGCTCACTGTTAATCACTCAGAAAACTGTGCTCCTTCTTCTTCGTATCAATCTGGACATCGAACCTTCATCACCGGCCTCCCATCGACGCGCCGGCCTTTCATCACCCTGCTCTGGGTCGCGGTCTCCAAATGGAGGAGGAGGAGAAGACGGAGAAGAAGCGGAGGATGGGGGCGACAGAAATGGCGGAGGCGCTCGCGCGAGGAGGGAGGATCTTAGGGGGGCTGCGGCCGTAGCTGAGGAGGAGGGAGGGGTTTAAGAAGAACGGAGGAAGGGAGAGGATCGGGAGGAGATGGCGGACGTCGATCGCCTGAGGAGGTGAGGGGGTGCGATTGGACGGCGCGGTGGATGGGAGGGAGGAGCGACAATGGTCTTCATGGTTTTTTATTCTTTTTTTTTTAATTTTCTTCTGAGTGATTTGAACGGGTTTGACCAAATATAGGAGGAAAGGGGGTAGGGTGGGTGTATATATATAATTAATTATTTAATTTAATTTCCAAAAAGTAGCTTTTAAATTCGAACTCCAAACGAAGCCCAACGACTGTCGTCCCTAGCTAATTACCCCCATTCCGAACACAATGGGATATGTATCGTAAGCTAGTTCGGCCATTTCGATCAGTTTTCATCAAAATCCAAAATTCAAAAATATATATTCTATGTTAAACGCACATTTCAATTTACCGGACCATATACAGTCACTAAAAATTCCCAAAAAATGATTTCTAGCTTCGTATCGAGGATACGGTCCTAACAAAATGAATTTCGTCAAATTTTGAGACCGTTTGGAAAATGGCCATTTTCAGGTCGATCGAAATTAACTAAAACTGGTCAAACGCGTTTTCCTTTGTCACGCTCACATATTGATTTAAAAAATTACGAATTTTGAAACCTAGCAATAACTTGACATCACGGATCCAACAAAAGTGGTTTCGTCGAAAACCGAGGTCGTTTGCAAAATTTCCATTTTTAAGGGCCAGAATTCCATAACGACTATTCAGAATTTTAATCTGGACATATCCTTTGATTCCCGTTATGAAATTTCAATTTTTCGGATTCGTTGGAAATATATTCTCAAATAGATTCAAATATTTTTGGTTTCACCAAATTCCGGTTTATTTTGAATCCTGTACATTCATCTGAAATTTGAAATCGAATTATTGAACTACTGCGCCATTTTCAATTCCTTTTATATATATAAATAAATATTTATATTCTAACGACGATTCAAATAAATATTACGTTCGACTTCTATTCAAAATAAATTTCTGGTCGTTATTATTTAAAATAATTCATTTTAAATATTCAAAATTCACAAAATTGCCAAAATAAAATTTTTAAATTGGCTCGGATTTCCGGGTTATTACAATCTCCCTCACTTAAAACTTTTCGTCCCCGAAAAGGAACGAAGCCGAAAGTTGTTTAACTAATCAACTCAACTTCCAGTATTTTCTTTACGACTTAAGTTCTTCAACTTTTCAGTTTCTAAGAACTTTTCAAATTTTTCAAAAAATTTGGCTAACTCCCTAAATTTTTGAAAAATTTCGCCATAACCTCCCCTGCACCGGGGACTTCGGGATATTTCATATAGCCTCCCATGGCCTTCTTCAATCCAAAAGAAAAAGAAAAAGCCAAGGGGGTAGCCAATCGACTCATAAAATCATCCAAACCCAAATAAATACAATAAACATGTACCTATTTGTCGGGCAAATAAGTTTATTCCTCTGCTCTAGCCTCTTTGCTATGACCTGTTCAATGTAAGTACATGTATATGTATGCAAATGCGACAAATTTTCAATATTTGATTCAATTTGGCTAAAGGTTCAACACCCAATTAATCAAAATAGTAATCAAACAACACAATCAGCAATCAATTAGTTGATTAGCTTTTCAAATTCATAATTTTGATATATAGTCAAAAATCACATTTTTGGTGCCAAATCACAACAATAAGCCCTATCTAGTTTCGGTTCTCACACCAGTCAATTGGAAATATACAGAAATTTCACTTTCGAAACTCGAAAATAATTACTAGCGATGGTGCCCCGTCACCAGAATTATCCCCGGGCAACTAGAGTGTGATTCTATAACTATCCAGTACAATAAAATTTTGAATACACGTTTGCAAGGCGTATATGCAAAATCTCTATATATTGGATTGCCCCAATTCAATACAAATAAATATTCAAATACGTATAAAACGATTTAAATTTCAAATCATTTTTTTTTAATTTTATCTTTCAAAACAACACTCTTCACACTCGTTCTAGGATACTACTGATCCTATCTCTAACGAGTCATTTTCGTTGGATATTACTAATCCCATTTCTGATGAATTCTTTCGTTTGGTTCTAACGTGTCTTGTTCTCTGAGCTTTGTAAACCATAGCTCTGATACCACGATGTAACAATCGGGAATTTCGCTCGATCCGAATCAGTGGCTAAACTGACCCGACCGTTCGAAACGCCTGATTGTTTTGGGAACACGACAAATTAGAACGCAGACAGAAGAATATTTCATTGTATATTACAACAATTCATCAGAATACAAGAATATACAGAGTATGAATGAATAAAATACATTCGATAAATATCAGAGATTACAATAAATTACATAGCAGCGGAAAATAATACAATACACAACTGAAGGAGATATAAGGATACAAAGCTTTCTGGATATCATTCCAGCTGTAAACCAGGATCCTGTGAATATAAATCTGCAAATTCAAAACTACTAGCTGCCCATGTCAAAATAAGGGCACCCAGAGTTTAGGTTAAAACAATAAACTCCAGGTCAGTCATGGGACTGGTGTGAGAACTTAAACAGTTATTTAAAACTTTACTTTAAATCAGATATATCAAGGGACCACGCTGTATAACGCGGAACGGGTTTTCTCCCAAGAATATCAGTGCGTATAGCAAAATAGCGCGATGCTTTTTGGAAAAAATGAAGCTATTATAAGACCCAGGTCCATCACACAATGCAACGCAAGCCGGGGGATAGGGTTTTCCCTTATAGTATCCAAATATGCTTATTATGTTTAAAACAAATCATTTGATACTATTATAAGTGCATAGTGTATAAAACAACTTCAAATCATAAGTATCAATCATAGGCAGCATGGGTACCATATATCATGTCGCCAATACTAGGCTCTACAAATAAAACCGCAAAGTCACGTATTTGGAAATTGGATTTCCATCTGTGAACCGAGGCAAGAGATAGTTCTCTCCCGATTCGAGACTGTCTAGCCCGAGTCTCAGGAACAGCCGCAACTGCCCCTTGGATCGTCAGGGCCGGTCCACCGATGTGGATTATAATGCCTGAACACTACATTTCCCCGCCTTTGGGGCGTAAATGAGCCAACAAATGACTCCATCGTCCTCACATGGTCACCGATATATCCGAGGCGCCTCGCAACAGTAATAACCACATAAGTCAAACTCGTCAGGGCGAGTAAAACCACTGACGCCACTTCTAGCTAGAAAGAAACGCATGTCCCCCCTGAGGTCCTCCCTTGTTTTTGGTTCACCACCGGGGTGTGAGGTTCGTGAATCAACGCTACACAAAGCTATGCCACACAGGTTGTGCTTTGATCATCAACCACAAGACTCTTCTTTTCAACAGAAGCCTTGATCATTTCCATCTTAGCATGCCACATAGACAATTCACGCTATGCAACCGATATCAATCACACAGAATGAAATCCGATTCAGACACACATCCATTTACAAGTCCGTTCTGGGTCTGAACAAAACTGGAGGCACCTAGTACGCCGCATATCCATCGATCTCCAAGTACGTCTGGACGACCACCAACTGATTCCCTCCTCTTGGGTGTACGGCTCAATCAAAATCATCAGTAATTATCCAAACGACGTGAAGACCTCCGGTCTTCAACCATCGTCTTCATCTTCGACTCATCGTCGAATCAGTTATTCAGAATGGGATATACCCGATCTTTCTAAATAACTCGTGTATATAATAAACAAGTGTTACACAAACACAACATACGCTTCATTCCAATTCATCAGTCACTAACCGTAAATTAGTAAGGGAACAATTCCCCAAATATTAACCCCGAAGGCCGAAACCAACATCAGATCAATACCCAGGAAACCATTTATCTTAGCCAACCTACAGTTAGCTTCTAAATTTCACATTCTTAGGGAAAGGTTCCCATTAATTTTATCAAAGATAAATTCTTTAAATTTATTCTTTAATCTTCCTTTGAATATCACTTCAAACTAGTCGGGATTAGCAAACCACACCGAAATAATTATTTATTTTATTTCCCAATCCCAACCTATTTATCCCATGAAGTAAAACTGGTCATACTTCATAGCTAACACCACGGTTGTAACACCCCACGTCCGTTAGTGTCACTCACAAAGGGAATGCACTAAGTTCTGTGGAGCATTTAGGGTAAAAGATGCAGATAAATTACAAGACAGACAGAAATTAAACAGCGGAAAATAAAACTTTGCTTTATTGATAAAATAGTTTGTACAAAGATTTCTTTACAATATCAGAGTGTCATCTGTCTTACAAAATAAAGAAGAATAAAAATACATTTATATTCCCCAATGTAGCAAGAACCAGCCATCGCATCTGAAAAGAGAATCCAAGCAAAACTTCGACAAATCTTCAAGCTGGGAAAGAGTGGAAGTCCAACTTAACCTGAGCTAAACTATTCCCTCCTTTACTACCTGGGGGGGGGGGGGGGACGGAAGAAAAGAAGACGAAAGAAAAACAGAGTCAGACATAAAGCCTGAGTAAGTTCAGTAACTTCTAGCATGTGAACATGGAAAACAAAACGACATGAATTAACTGAATACAAGATTATACCATGACGATAGGTTCAACAAGATTAGACAAGGTAGTCACAAGATATGCTTAGATAAACTGGATACGCTCTAATACTTTCGCTGCTTCGCTATTTCCTTGTTATACTGGTTTCTATATCTCTGCACCACCTATCTAGTGTCCCAACTAGTAACGATAACGTGATCCCAATCCCTGTATTTTCCATTTCCTTCCGGCATGCATTTATTATTTATTACCTAGATCAAATCTAGGGTTTTCTATCAAATGCTTTCTAGATTTAACTAGAGTTTATGTTATCTGGTGAACGCTTCTCGAGTTCAGGGTTTTTGCCACCTAGTTCAACTAGGGATTACGCTACCTGTCGAACGATGCCCCCAAGTCTAGGACACACTACCTAGAGTGGTATATGTTCCTATAATTCCCCACGCATGTATCGCGAATCGTTATCGCTTGTCTAGATGCACATGTCCTGTAATGTGCGGTCTGAGTCCTGTGACAGGGCAAATCAAGGAATACAGAACTCGGTCGGGAGCTTTCAGATATCTGCCGATGCAGATGCTAAGGTCTGTTTTTATTCCAGTGGCTATGGTCCCACTTGACCCCTCCCTCAACTAATGAAAGGCATACCTTGTAAAATGAGAACTATACGCCGGCCCCCAGTGCCCCACTATCCTATGGCCATCCGCAACCATAACTAGATAGCAAGTATATGGTCTTTTGGAGTTCTCCGCCGTTCCGCTTCACGTATCACGATTTACTCAAGATGGATGGTAGACGACGAGTTGCTATCACAGGGCTACCGTTTGCTCGCCGAATCACGCCGGTCCATCCTAGTCTTTAGGTTGCCATGTATTGCAACCAAGGCATACCCCTGGTTCTTCTACGCAGACCTTAACCTCTGTGGGCCCAGGCGGATCATCTGCAGCCTCACAGAGGGATACAAGAGTACCCTCACGTCCCCTCGAAGCCTCGGGCTTCGTAACCCAATTCGTTGGAGCCTTCTCTCTATTCAGACGGACATTCGCTCCTTCCCGTGTTATACTAAGAATTACTACTTAGTTTTACTAACTAAGATTTACCACTTAGTTTCCAGAATCGTTGTTTTCTAAGGTTTGCTACTTAGTTCCCTTTCCCGTCAATTTGGATTGGTTAAGTGTCATTAGTCAATTCAAGCCAACTTAACCCTCTTCATTCATCATGCTATACTGGTTAAGTGTTATCGGTAATTCATGTTGACTTAACCCCACCACAAACCAAGTTATATTGGTTAAGTATTTCTTATTACTTAACCCTACCCATTCACCCTATATTGGTTAAGTGTTCCTTTTTATCTTAACCTTGCCCGTCTGTCTAACATGTTATTAATGGTTAAGTATTATCCCTTCATGTTTAGACTTACCCATATTCTTTTATCACCATCTGATGGTTAAGTGTTCAAGTTTACTTAACCCTACGGTCTAGCCCAGCTAACATATCAAATTGGCTAAGTGTATTAAATCTTACTTAACCCCAACCTCTAGTCTAGTTAACATGTTAATTTGGCTAAGTGTATTAACTTTACTTAACCCCACTTTCTAGACTAGTTAAAATGTTAATTTGGCTAAGTGTTTTCTTAGTTACTTAACCTCTACAAATCTCGTCTTATTACCATGAGTTTGGTTAAGTGTCCCTGTGGACATAGCCCTCCGTTCTAGCTTAACCGAGCTTAAGTTGGTTAAGTGTTCCTATGGACTTAACCCTCCCATTCTAGCTTAACTGTATGAACCTAACCCCACCTACCAGTCTTGTTATCATGTTGAGTTGGTTAAGTGTCTTAGTTAACTTAACCCTAGCATTCTTGTTCTAGCTTTAACTAAATAAATTAAAGCCACGACCACTCACATTAGACAGATATTGTTGCGATTACTAGATGTGCCGGTTGGTTCCGGGCAGGTTTACATCGCAACTCAGTCTAACCTCGGGTTAGGCCTATTCGTGTTTTCTAGTTCAAAGGGTTTTGATTAATTTTCAAATCAGGTTTTGAAAGTAACCATCCCGTCCGTCGGATCAGTTAGGGATAGCCAGGGACAGCAGGAAACTTGTATTTTCCAAACTCAAGCCTAGACACTATCCTCTCTGTCACCCTAGAACTTTCTGGTTTATTATTAAAAGAGATGTCGTTAACAAACCTTTAATTTGTCTAAATTAACATTTCCTCATTTAGGACAAATTTTATAAGTAAATTAATCCTAATTTACTTATTTCCCAATTACTCTTTTAATGTAAGTTGTCAACATTTATTCTTACGGCCCATTTTCCCCTCTATATCATGTTTATGCTTTTTGGTATGTAAACCATACCAAATGAAGTGTCACTAACCACGATTTTGCTAATCCTGACAATTACTCCCAATTATGGCCAATTTTATGCCAATATACTTATCAAGCCAAATTAGCTAATCCAATTCTGATTTAACATTCTAATTCATGTCAAACTAGACATATTACCCTAGTTCACAATTCATGTAAATGCTAGATTTACACGTCAATACAAGATTCAAATTACACATCTTATAATTTATGTCAAATTTATCCAATTTGCATTTCTATGAACATGCCATAATACATGTTCCCAATTTATGCCAATTTCCAAGTTGAACTACGTTTTAGTAAATTTCATATTTTGTCCCAAATCGCATTCCCACTACTCGTATAATCGTGATTCAATCTAAATTATAGATATAACAACTGGCATAAAATGGTTTTGAATAACGACGTAGGTTCAAGAACATGGGTAGACCTAACTTAATAGGTAAATTCCCAAGGTCTAAAACCAAGAATAGAAAGAGCAGGTTCAAGAACATGGGTAGACCTAACTTAATAAGTAAATTCCCATAGTCTAAAACCAAAGAAAACCAAGGACAAGCAGAATAAATAATTGGGTTTAGCCCTAAATCTCAAAATCACAGAACTTAAGCAACACTTTCCTAGTCAGGAATCATGGAGGTTTAATCACAGATGTCCTTGTTATGTCACAGGCAATAGTTTATGTTAATCAAAGGCATAGGTTTTGTCAAGGAAGTAATCCTCATAGTCATAGTCACAATCATAGGCAATGTTCATAGTCATAGGCGGTGTCCATAGTCATAGGCAATGTCCATAGTCATAGGCAAATGTTCATAGTCATAGGCATATGGTTTTTAGGTCCATAGTTTCATAGTCACGGTCTTATTTGTCTTTGAATCATGACAGTTCTTAATTAGGTCCAAAGAGATAGGCACAGATTCGAATAGAAAGAAAGAGAATTGGCATATTCTTTTATTCCTTTAATTTCATGTCATGAACAAAGAAAAACGTTCAAATCTAGAAATAACTGACTTACAGAGATTAGATTAGAATAGAAGGATGGCGTTGCCATGATTCGTAGAAAAACGGTCGTTGCAGTCGTTCGAATCTTCACTTGAATTCTTGCTTGAATCTCCTCTTTGAAAGTCTTCGAGTAGCACCTCCTCATCTTGATTTATTTTATATATATTATTTTATTTATTATTTGATTAAGAGGAGGAGAGGAAGCCATGTTTACTAAGAATCTTTGCAGCATAAGGGTAGAGAAGAATTGTGAATAGAGAAGAAGACCAGGGCTGTTTATATAGTTGCTCAAGACCTTATCGTACACGCAGCGCTGAGTCAGCATTGAACCTAGTTAAGAAAATAGTTCAGGTTCGCAGATGAATCTAGCCAAATCTTATCGTACATGCAGTGCTAAGTCAGCATTGGGTCCCACAAGCTGTTTTGGCGCAGAAATTTGAATTTCGAACTTTTGAATTCCTGGAATTTATTTAACTATTTTATTCACATGAAATATTCTTATATGTATACAGTTCCTTTAACGACCATTTTACGCGTATATATATACGCACAACTTTCATTTTATTTTCAAAATTCAAACGATGTTGCACCGTTATTTAATTCTTTCCATATTTCATTTACTATAGCCTTATCTTAAATTTTATCTTTCGTATGCATATATTTCTGCATATATACATATATATTCTCATGTATATACATATATTTTATTTATTTCCTTATATGTACGTTCTTATCCTTTCAAATTTTGAATTTGTATATGTACATATATTTGCATGTTCAGTTGGCCCTCTTTAAAACAGAGATAAAAATTATGCTGCCGCCGAGGTTCGAACCCCCGACCTCCATGTTACAAATCCAATGCCTTAACCAACTGAGCTACAAAGTCTTTTGTTAATAAGTCTTAGAACAATGATAATTATTGTTCTTTCCTTACTTCTCTTTTTCATGTTAGTTACAATACTTAAATTAAACCAATGCATGAATCTTTTTCTTTTAATGTTAATGCATTATGTTTGCAAATCAGTGCATGCAACATATTTACATCGCATGCAACCAATCTTTTTTTTCCATATATTAATTAATTTTCATTATACATCACCATATTAATCCTATCTGTGGATATATATACATTTTTAATTACATTAGAAATACGGGGTGTTACATTCTCCCCCACTTAAAAGGATTTCGTCTCCGAAATCTTCTAGTTAGGAAGAATGTGTCCAACCATCCAATCACCTATCTACTCAGCCATCCAATCACAGGCATCCATTGTCCTTAAAAGATTTCTAATGCTTTCATGTTCATATGCATAGTGTGTGTATATGTCTTTATCTACTGTAAAATCAGGCGGTCTACTGATTCAGTCGACCTCCTTAATGCGAATCATGTCGGTGCCATGCGTCCAATCATGTATGCAAGCATCCCTAGTTACGTAAATACTACATGCGTGCACGGCCATTCATCCATATGCAACATCCATATGATAACATATCAGGCTCAACTTAAATACATATCTGTAAATGCAATATGAAAACGTCTGAACTAATCTAGTGTCTAATACGTATGCATATGCATTCACAAGCAACCATTAGCAACCACTTGTAACCATCAACCATAACATGTTTCAAATACATGTTTACATCCATTGGCTTCTACCTAAGGATCGAAGATACGACCTAGGTGATATACTTTGGAAAGAGAGAAACAATTATGCGCAAAGCTCCTAAACAAAGAAATCAAGGATACACCCTTAACAAAAAGGGTATGACGCTAGTATCTTGCCTTCTTGAGCTTTACTCCACTGTATCTTAACTAATTTAACTTCACGATTGTGAAGTTTCCGACCTCCAATTCCAAAATAAACAGATGTCAATCACGGTACCAAGTATACATACTAAGATGATTAGTGGTTTCCCTCTTATCCGTCATGCCATAACTATAAGAGTCGAAAGGTCACTACGTGCTCTTTGGAGTGCCTACCACAACTATTCATCTCTCCCGCAAACCATCCAAACCGAACTCGACATTCCTCAAGTACAAGCCCCAAGGCCTAAACCAATATCAGACAAGCACCCAAGGAATATCTCCCCCGAATTTAGACGATCTACGTGAGATGATATAAGCAAACTCGATAGCTATTCTCAAATCCCTACTAACAATAATAATAATAATAATAATAAACTGGTCGGACCACCAATTGGATTTGAGACTCTAGTGGGATCTTTCTACTATACAAGTACTATGGTGCAGAGACCCAACTATGGAAGTGGATATGAACAAATGAGAAGCGCTAGAACCTAAGGAAATAGCACGAACAGAAAACTAGACTCTTCCAACCGGACTACCTTTCTCCTAGGTACGCTTGGTGGCGAAAGCATGTACTTGTCCTTCTGAAAATCTCGTCCTCGTTCTTGCCCTTGTCCTTAAGTATATGCCCTATCATACCCTAGTAAAGATACTTCCTCTTGTCTTAGGTTTTATAATTTCTTCCTCCTTCGTGTGCTAAGTCTACATCCATGAATTCCTCATCCTAGGGTTATGCTCCTTAGCCAAACTCCTCATCCCCTTCCGTGTGTAGTCATGTTGACAAATCTCTCGAAAACTGCCTCCAACGTCCGGAAAACCTTATAAGCTTTGAAAGAAAACTGCCCGTAGATGAAACAACTACGGCTATGGATGGAAGCCGGGCACTACTTTGCCCTTCGATGAGGTTACCTCCCAAAAAGCCAGGAGCCCCAGAGACTCAAGAAAGAAGGAGACAAGAATTTAAACAGAGGAAGAGAAGATAGTGCGTTTGGCTTTGGGGAATATGTCTTTAAAACAAATCTTTTCTCTTGAAAATGCTTCTTTAAAAACCATTTTGAAAATAATTTTTCAAATCCTTTATCTGATCTGGTAACCTTCAGCTCTGATACCACGTGTAACACCCCACGTCCGTTAGTGTCACTCACAAAGGGAATGCACTAAGTTCTGTGGAGCATTTAGGGTAAAAGATGTAGATAAATTATAAGACAGACAGAAATTAAACAGCGGAAAATAAAACTTTGCTTTATTGATAAAATAGTTTGTACAAAGATTTCTTTACAATATCAGAGTGTCATCTGTCTTACAAAATAAAGAAGCATAAAAATACATTTATATTCCCCAATGTAGCAAGAACCAGCCATCGCATCTGAAAAGAGAATCCAAGCAAAACTTCGACAAATCTTCAAGCTGGGAAAGAGTGGAAGTCCAACTTAACCTGAGCTAAACTATTCCCTCCTTTACTACCTGGGGGGGGGGGGAACGGAAGAAAAGAAGACGAAAGAAAAACAGAGTCAGACATAAAGCCTGAGTAAGTTCAGTAACTTCTAGCATGTGAACATGGAAAACAAAATGACATGAATTAACTGAATACAAGATTACACCATGACGATAGGGTCAACAAGATTAGACAAGGTAGTCACAAGATATGCTTAGATAAACTGGATACGCTCTAATACTTTCGCTGCTTCGTTATTTCCTTGTTATACTGGTTTCTATATCTCTGCACCACCTATCTAGTGTCCCAACTAGTAACGATAACGTGATCCCAATCCCTGTATTTTCCATTTCCTTCCGGCATACATTTATTATTTATTACCTAGATCAAATCTAGGGTTTTCTATCAAATGCTTTCTAGATTTAACTAGAGTTTATGTTATCTGGTGAACGCTTCTCGAGTTCAGGGTTTTTGCCACCTAGTTCAACTAGGGATTACGCTACCTGTCGAACGATGCCCCCAAGTCTAGGACACACTACCTAGAGTGGTATATGTTCCTATAATTCCCCACGCATGTATCGCGAATCGTTATCGCTTGTCTAGATGCACATGTCCTGTAATGTGCGGTCTGAGTCCTGTGACAGGGCAAATCAAGGAATACAGAACTCGGTCGGGAGCTTTCAGATATCTGCCGATGCAGATGCTAAGGTCTGTTTTTATTCCAGTGGCTATGGTCCCACTTGACCCCTCCCTCAACTAATGAAAGGCACACCTTGTAAAATGAGAACTATACGCCGGCCCCCGGTGCCCCACTATCCTATGGCCATCCGCAACCATAACTAGATAGCAAGTATATGGTCTTTTGGAGTTCTCCGCCGTTCCGCTTCACGTATCACGATTGACTCAAGATGGATGGTAGACGACGAGTTGCTATCACAGGGCTACCGTTTGCTCGCCGAATCACGCCGGTCCATCCTAGTCTTTAGGTTGCCATGTATTGCAACCAAGGCATACCCCTAGTTCTTCTACGCAGACCTTAACCTCTGTAGGCCCAGGCGGATCATCTGCAGCCTCACAGAGGGATACCAAGAGTACCCTCACGTCCCCTCGAAGCCTCGGGCTTCGTAACCCAATTCGTTGGAGCCTTCTCTCTATTCAGACGGACATTCGCTCCTTCCTGTGTTATATTAAGAATTACTACTTAGTTTTACTAACTAAGATTTACCACTTAGATTCCAGAATCATTGTTTTCTAAGGTTTACTACTTAGTTCCCTTTCCCGTCAATTTGGATTGGTTAAGTGTCATTAGTCAATTCAAGCCAACTTAACCTCTTCATTCATCCTGTTATACTGGTTAAGTGTTATCGGTAATTCATGTTGACTTAACCCCACCACAAACCAAGTTATATTGGTTAAGTATTTCTTATTACTTAACCCTACCCATTCACCCTATATTGGTTAAGTGTTCCTTTTTATCTTAACCTTGCCCATTTGTCTAACATGTTATTAATGGTTAAGTATTATCCCTTCATGTTTAGACTTACCCATATTCTTTTATCACCATCTGATGGTTAAGTGTTCAAGTTTACTTAACCCTACGGTCTAGCCCAGCTAACATATCAAATTGGCTAAGTGTATTAAATCTTACTTAACCCCAACCTCTAGTTTAGTTAACATGTTAATTTGGCTAAGTGTATTATCTTTACTTAACCCCACTTTCTAGACTAGTTAACATGTTAATTTGGCTAAGTGTTTTCTTAGTTACTTAACCTCTACAAATCTCGTCTTGTTACCATGAGTTTGGTTAAGTGTCCCTGTGGACTTAGCCCTCCGTTCTAGCTTAACCGAGCTTAAGTTGGTTAAGTGTTCCTATGGACTTAACCCTCCCATTCTAGCTTAACTGTATGAACCTAACCCCACCTACCAGTCTTGTTATCATGTTGAGTTGGTTAAGTGTCTTAGTTAACTTAACCCTAGCATTCTTGTTCTAGCTTTAACTAAATAAATTAAAGCCACGACCACTCACATTAGACAGATATTGTTGCGATTACTGGATGTGCCGGTTGGTTCCGGGCAGGTTTACATCGCAACTCAGTCTAACCTCGGGTTAGGCCTATTCGTGTTTTCTAGTTCAAAGGGTTTTGATTAATTTTCAAATCAGGTTTTGAAAGTAACCATCCTGTCCGTCGGATCAGTTAGGGATAGCCAAGGAGAGCAGGAAACTTGTATTTTCCAAACTCAAGCCTAGACACTATCCTCTCTATCACCCTAGAACTTTCTGGTTTATTATTAAAAGAGATGTCGTTAACAAACCTTTATTTTGTCTAAATTAACATTTCCTCATTTAGGACAAATTTTATAAGTAAATTAATCCTAATTTACTTATTTCCCAATTACTCTTTTAATGTAAGTTGTCAACATTTATTCTTACGGCCCATTTTCCCCTCTATATCATGTTTATGCTTTTTGGTATGTAAACCATACCAAATGAAGTGTCACTAACCATGATTTTGCTAATCCTGACAATTACTCCCAATTATGGCCAATTTTATGCCAATATACTTATCGAGCCAAATTAGCTAATCCAATTCTGATTTAACATTCTAATTCACGTCAAACTAGACATATTACTCTAGTTCACAATTCATGTAAATGCTAGATTTACACGTCAATACAAGATTCAAATTACACATCTTATAATTTATGTCAAATTTATCCAATTTGCATTTCTATGAACATGCCATAATACATGTTCCCAATTTATGCCAATTTCCAAGTTGAACTACGTTTTAGTAAATTTCATATTTTGTCCAAAATCGCATTCCCACCGCTCGTATAATCGTGATTCAATCTAAATTATAGATATAACAACTGGCATAAAATGGTTTTGAATAACGACGTAGGTTCAAGAACATGGGTAGACCTAACTTAATAGGTAAATTACCAAGGTCTAAAACCAAGAATAGACAGAGCAGGTTCAAGAACATGGGTAGACCTAACTTAATAGGTAAATTCCCATAGTCTAAAACCAAAGAAAACCAAGGACAAGCAGAATAAATAATCGGGTTTAGCCCCAAATCTCAAAATCACAGAACTTAAGCAACACTTTCCTAGTCAGGAATCATGGAGGTTTAATCACAGATGTCCTTGTTATGTCACAGGCAATAGTTTATGTTAATCAAAGGCATAGGTTTTGTCAAGGAAGTAATCCTCATAGTCAAAGTCACAATCATAGGCAATGTTCATAGTCATAGGCGGTGTCCATAGTCATAGGCAGTGTCCATAGTCATAGGCAAATGTTCATAGTCATAGGCATATGGTTTTTAGGTCCATAGTTTCATAGTCACGGTCTTATTTGTCTTTGAATCATGGCAGTTCTTAATTAGGTCCAAAGAGATAGGCACAGATTCGAATAGAAAGAAAGAGAATTGGCATATTCTTTTATTCCTTTAATTTCATGTCATGAACAAAGAAAAACGTTCAAATCTAGAAATAACTGACTTACAGAGATTAGATTAGAATAGAAGGATGGCGTTGCCATGATTCATAGAAAAACGGTCGTTGCAGTCGTTCGAATCTTCACTTGAATTCTAGCTTGAATCTCCTCTTTGAAAGTCTTTGAGCAGCACCTCCTCGTCTTGATTTATTTTATATATATTATTTTATTTATTATTTGATTAAGAGGAGGAGAGGAAGCCATGTTTACTAAGAATCTTTGCAGCATAAGGGTAGAGAAGAATTGTGAATAGAGAAGAAGACCAGGGCTATTTATATAGTTGCTCAAGACCTTATCGTACACGCAGCGCTGAGTCAGCATTGAACCTAGTTAAGAAAATAGTCCAGGTTCGCAGATGAATCTAGCCAAATCTTATCGTACATGCAGTGCTAAGTCAGCATTGGGTCCCACAAGCTGTTTTGGCGCAGAAATTTGAATTTCGAACTTTTGAATTTCTGGAATTTATTTAACTGTTTTATTCACATGAAATATTCTTATATGCATACAATTCCTTTAACGACCATTTTACGCGTATATATATACGCACAACTTTCATTTTATTTTCAAAATTCAAACGATGTTGCACCGTTATTTAATTCTTGCCATATTTCATTTACTATAGCCTTATCTTAAATTTTATCTTTCGTATGCATATATTTCTGCATATATATATATATATATATTCTCATGTATATACATATATTTTATTTATTTCCTTATATGTACGTTCTTATCCTTTCAAATTTTGAATTTGTATATGTACATATATTTGCATGTTCAGTTGGCCCTCTTTAAAATAGAGATAAAAATTACGCTGCCGCCGGGGTTCGAACCCCCGACCTCCATGTTACAAATCCAATGCCTTAACCAACTGAGCTACAAAGTCTTTTGTTAATAAGTCTTAGAACAATGATAATTATTGTTCTTTCCTTACTTCTCTTTTTCATGTTAGTTACAATACTTAAATTAAACCAATGCATGAATCTTTTTCTTTTAATGTTAATGCATTATGTTTGCAAATCAGTGCATGCAACATATTTACATCGCATGCAACCAATCTTTTTTTTTCATATATTAATTAATTTTCATTATACATCACCATATTAATCCTATCTGTGGATATATATACATTTTTAATTACATTAAAAATACGGGGTGTTACAACGGTGTTATCGGTAAATTCAATTACCATTTCACGTTCAAATCTAATTGAAGATTTAACTACCGTCTGGAGTAAAACTGGTGATACTCCATTCTCGATCTTTTCAATCTAATTAAAGATTCATTAAAACTCCACATAGTTTTAATCTTTAACTAGGTTAAAGAATCAGTGTCATTTAAAACACGGTTCACGATAAACCCCAAAATCACATTCCATTCTTTCACCTTTTAACCGTAAAATAGCAAGTGAGCAATTCCCTAAGTATTAACCCCGAATGCCGAAACCAACATCAGATCAATACCCAGGAAACCATTCATCTTAACTAATCTCCTGTTAGTTTCTGATTTTCTTAACTCGGTTGGGTCTAAGAACAGTATTATTGAAGATACCGTTCATGACAACCCAACATCACATTCCACTAATTATCGGGTTAAAGAACAAGTGTTATTTAAAACACTGTTCACGATAAACCCAAAAATCAACACCCATTCAATTCCAATTAAATATTATTTAATTGGTACACTTCATTAAATCTAAATAAAAAGTTTAATCTTTTTCTCAACTGGGCTTAAGAACAGTGTTAATGAAGACACCATTCACGAAAAACCCAAATCACATTTGATATTAAATACAAGGCTCTGAATAAAAAATATACCGGCTTATATTCAATATCAAATTCTACGACTAACAAATATTGTATTGGAAATAAACATATAAATATATCTTTCGAATTTTCATAACAATATGTGTATACACGAAATCCAACATCGAAATATTCCGAAGACAATTTCGATTCAAATCCATTCCAATTCAATTATTGGAAATTGTGGTTACTTTTAAAACCATTTCAAATCCACTTTATTTATTTTAAAAATAAATAGAATTATAATTCTAGTTCAAAATCTGTGTTTGATTGTTTGAAACCCCACACGGGTATTGGGATGATATATGACATACACTAATCCCAATAATTAGTTGTATGTCGATTGATTGATTGACAGGCTGTTATGAGCATTAAATATTTATATTTGATGCTTATACAGTGTAGAATGCACTTTGGATGATGGTTGATTATTTTTCATTGTTGATATGTACAACTATAAAAAAAATAGTTTCTTTATCTACTAAAAATCAAATCTTTTTATATTTAAAAATATAATTTTTTCCTTTTCTAAAAATCTTATATTTTCATTTATAAAAATCTTACCTTTTTAAATATAAAGATCAAACCTTTTTTTATTTTAAAAATAATCAAGTCTTTCCTTGTTAATCACATAATAAAAATCGCTATTTTCCTAAATAAAATCACTATTTTATTTCAGCAAAGAAAACATATTTTATTTAATCTAAACTTTAGCATTTGCTTAATCACTAAATTAGTTTAACTAACTAGGTAAAAAGAAATAAGCTCACTGTTAATCACTCAGAAAACTGCGCTCCTTCTTCTTCGTATCAATCTGGACATCGAACCTTCATCACCGGCCACCCATCGACGTGCTGGCCTTCCATCACCCTGCTCTGGGTCGCGGTCTCCAAATGGAGGAGGAGGAGAAGACGGAGAAGAAGCGGAGGATGGGGGCGACGGAAATGGTGGAGGCGCTCGCGCGAGGAGGGAGGAGCTTAGGGGGCTGCGGCCGTAGCTGAGGAGGAGGGAGGGGTTTAAGAAGAATGGAGGAAGGGAGAGGATCGGGAGAAGATGGCGGACGTCGATCGCCTGAGGTGGTGATGGGGCGCGATTGGACGGCGCGGTGGATGGGAGGGAGGAGCGACAGTGGTCTTCGTGGGTTTACTTTTTCTTTTTTTCTTTTATTTTCTTCTGAGTGATTTGAACGGGTTTGACCAAATAAAAGAGGAAAGGGGGTAGAGTGGGTGTATATATATAATTAATTATTTAATTTAATTTCCGAAAAGTAGCTTTTAAATTCGAACTCCAAACGAAGCCCAACGACTATCGTCCCTAGGTAATTACCCCCATTTTGAACACAATGGGATATGTACGATAAACCAGTTCGGCCATTTCGATCAGTTTTCGTCAAAATCCAAAATTCAAATCTATATATTCTATTTTAAACGCACATTTCAATTTACCGGGGCCACATACAATCTCTAAAAATTCCCGAAAAATTATTTCCAGCTTCGTATCGACGATACGGTCCTAACCAAACTAATTTCGTCAAATTCTGAGACCGTTTGAAAAATGGCCATTTTCAGGTCGATCGAAATTAACTAAAACTGGTCAAACGCGTTTTTCTTTGCCACGCTCACATATTGATTTGAAAAATTACGAATTTTTAAACCTAGCAATAACTTGACATCACGGATCCAACAAAAGTGGTTTCGTCGAAAACCGAGGTCGTTTGCAAAGTTTCCATTTTTAAGGGCCAGAATTCCATAGCGACTATTCAGAATTTTAAACTGGACATATCCTTTGATTCCCGCTATGAAATTTCAATTTTTCGGATTCGTTGGAAAGACATTCTCAAATAGATTCAAATATTTTTGGTTCCAACAAAATCCGGTTTATTTTGAATCCTGTACATTCATCTGAAATTTGAAATCGAATTATCGAACTACTGCGCCATTTTCAATTCCTTTTATATATATAAATAAATATTTATGTTCTAACAACGATTCTAATAAATATTACGATCGAATTCTATTCAAAATAAATTTCTCGTCGTTATTATTTAAAATAATTCATTTTAAATATTCAAAATTCACCAAAATTGCCAAAATAACAATTTTAAATTGGCTCGGATTTCCGGGTTATTACAATCTCCCCCACTTAAAACTTTTCGTCCCCGAAAAGGAACGAAGCCGAAAGTTGTTTAACTAATCAACTCAACTTCCAGTATTTTCTTTACGGCTTAAGTTCTTCAACTTTTCAGTTTCTAAGAACTTTTCAAATTTTATAAAAAATTTGGCTAACTCCCTAAATTTTTGAAAAATTTCGCCATAACCTCCCCTGCACCGGGGACTTCGGGATATTTCATATAGCCTCCCATGGCCTTCTTCAATCCAAAAGAAAAGGAAAAAGCAAAGGGGGTAGCCAATCGGCTCATAAAATCGTCCAAACCCAAAGAAATACAATAAACATGTACCTATTTGTCGGGCAAACAATTTTATTCCTCTGCTCTAGCCTCTTTGCTATGACCTGTTCAATATAAGCACATGTATATTTATGCAAATGCGACAAATTTTCAATATTTGATTCAATTTGGCTAAAGGTTCAACATCCAATTAATCAAAATAGTAATCAAACAACACAATCAGCAATCAATTAGTTGATTAGCTTTTCAAATTCATAATTTTGATATATAGTCAAAAATCACATTTTTGGTGCAAATCACAACAATAAGCCCTATCTAGTTTCGGTTCTCACACCAGTCAATTGGAAATATACAGAAATTTCACTTTCGAAACTCGAAAATAATTACTAGCGATGGTGCCCCGTCACCAGAATTATCACCGGGCAACTAGAGTGTGATTCTATAATTATCCAGTACATTAAAATTTCGAATACACGTTTGCAAGGCGTATATACAAAATCTCTACATATTGGATTGTCCCAATTCAATACAAATAAATATTCAAATACGTATAAAACGATTTAAATTTCAAAATTTTTTTTTTTAAATTTTATCTTTCAAAACAACACTCTTCACACTCGTTCTAGGATACTACTGATCCTATCTCTAAAGAGTCATTTTCGTTGGATATTACTAATCCCATTTCTGATGAATTCTTTCGTTTGGTTCTAACGTGTCTTGTTCTCTGAGCTTTGTAAACCATAGCTCTGATACCATGATGTAACGACCGGGAATTTCGCTCGATCCGAATCAGTGGCTAAACCGACCCGACCGTTCGAAACGCCTGATTGTTTTGAGAACACGACAAATTAGAACGCAGACAGAAGAATATTTCATTGTATATTACAACAATTCATCAGAATACAAGAATATACAGAGTATGAATGAATAAAATAGATTCGATAAATATCGGAGATTACAATAAATTACATAGCAGCGGAAAATAATACAATACACAACTAAAGGAGATATACGGATACAAAGCTTTCCGGATATCATTCCAGCTGTAGACCAGGATCCTGTGAATATAAATCTGCAAACTCAAAACTACTAGCTGCCCATGTCAAAATAAGGGCACCCAGAGTTTAGGTTAAAACAATAAACTCCAGGTCAGTCATGGGACTGGTGTGAGAACTTAAACAGTTATTTAAAACTTTACTTTAAATCAGATATATCAAGGGACCACGCTGTATAACGCGGAACGGGTTTCCTCCCAAGAATATCAGTGCATATAACAAAATAGCGCATTGCTTTTTGGAAAAAAATGAAGCTATTATAAGACCCAGGTCCTATCACACAATGCAACGCAAGCCGGGGGATAGGGTTTTCCCTTATAGTAGCCAAATATGCTTATTACGTTTAAAACAAATCATTTGATACTATTGTAAGTGCATAATGTATAAAACAACTTCAAATCATAAGTATCAATCATAGGCGGCATGGGTACCATATATCATGTCGCCAATACTAGGCTCTACAAATAAAACCGCAAAGTCACGTATTTGGAAATTGGATTTCCATCTGTGAACCAAGGCAAGAGATAGTCCTCTCCCGATTTGAGACTGTCTAGCCCGAGTCTCAGGAACAGCCGCAACTGCCCCTTGGATCGTCAGGGCCGGTCCACCGATGTGGATTATAATGCCTGAACACTACGTTTCCCCGCCTTTGGGGCGTAAATGAGCCAACAAATGACTCCATCGTCCTCACATGGTCACCGATATATCCGAGGCGCCTCGCAACAGTAACAACCACATAAGTCAAACTCGTCAGGGCGTGTAAAACCACTGACGCCACTTCTATCTAGAAAGAAACGCATGTCCCCCCTGAGGTCCTCCCCCGTTTTTGGTTCACCACCGGGGTGTGAGGTTCGCGAATCAACGCTACACAAAGCTATGCCACACATGCTGTGCTTTGATAATCAACCACAAGACTCTGCTTTTCAACAGAAGCCTTGATCATTTCCATCTTAGCATGCCACACAGGCAATTCACGCTATGCAACCGATATCAATCACACAGAATGAAATCCGATGTCAGACACACATCCATTTACAAGTCCGTTCTGGGTCTGAACTAAACTGGAGGCACCTAGTACCCCGCATATCCATCGATCTCCAAGTACGTCTGGACGACCACCAACTGATTCCCTCCTCTTGGGTGTACAACCCAATCAAGATCATCAGTAATTATCCAAACGACGTGAAGACCTCCGGTCTTCAACCATCGTCTTCATCTTCGACTCATCGTCGAATTAGTTATTTAGAATGGGATATACCCTGTCTTTCTAAATAACTCGCGTATATAATAAACAAGTGTTACACAAACACAACATACGCTTCATTCCAATTCATCAGTAACCGTAAATTAGTAAGGGAACAATTCCCCAAATATTAACCCCGAAGGCCGAAACCAACATCGGATCAATACCCAGGAAACCATTTATCTTAGCCAACCTACAGTTAGCTTCTAAATTTCACATTCTTAGGGAAAGGTTCCCATTAATTTTATCAAAGATAAATTCTTTAAATTTATTCTTTAATCTTCCTTTGAATATCACTTCAAACTAGTCGGGATTAGCAAACCACACCGAAGTAATTATTTATTTTATTTCCCAATTCCAACCTATTTATCCCATGAAGTAAAACTGGTCATACTTCATATCTAACACCACGGTGTTATCGGTAAATTCAATTACCATTTCACGTTCAAATCTAATTGAAGATTTAATTACCGTCTAGAGTAAAACTGGTGATACTCCATTCTCGATCTTTTCAATCTAATTAAAGATTCATTAAAACTCCACTTAGTTTTAATCTTTAACTGGGTTAAAGAATCAGTGTCATTTAAAACACAGTTCACGATAAACCCCAGAATCACATTCCATTCTTTCAGCTTTTAACCGTAAAATAGCAAATGAGCAATTCCCTAAGTATTAACCCCGAAGGCCGAAACCAACATCATATCAATACCCAGGAAACCATTCATCTTAACTAATCTCCAGTTAGTTTCTGATTTTCTTAACTCAGCTGGGTCTAAGAACAGTATTATTGAAGATACCGTTCATGACAACCCAACATCACATTCCATTAATTATCGGGTTAAAGAACAAGTGTTATTTAAAACACTGTTCACGATAAACCCAAAAATCAACACCCATTCAATTCCAATTAAATATTATTTAATTGGTACACTTCATTAAATCTAAATAAAAAGTTTAATCTTTTTCTCAACTGGGCTTAAGAACTGTGTTAATGAAGACACCATTCACGAAAAACCCAAATCACATTTGATATTAAATACAAGGCTTTGAATAAAAAATACACCGGCTTATATTCAATATCAAATTCTACGACTAACAAATATCGTATTGGAAATAACGATATAAATATATCTTTCAACTTTCCATAACAATATGTGTATACACGAAATCCAACATCGAAATATTCCGAAGACAATTTCGATTCAAATCCATTCCAATTCAATTATTGGAAATTCTGGTTACTTTTAAAACCATTTCAAATCCACTTTATTTATTTTAAAAATAAATAGAATTATAATTCTAGTTCAAAACTAGTTCAAAACTATAAATAAAAATCGTTTCTTTATCTACTAAAAATCAAATCTTTTTATATTTAAAAATATAATTTTTTCCTTTTCTAAAAATCTTATCTTTTCATTTATAAAAATCTTACCTTTTTAAATATAAAGATCAAACCTTTTTTATTTTAAAAATAATCAAGTCTTTCCTTGTTAATCACATAATAAAAATCGCTATTTTCCTAAATAAAAATCACTATTTTATTTCAGCAAAGAAAACATATTTTATTTAATCTAAACTTTAGCATTTGCTTAATCACTAAATTAGTTAAACTAACCAGGTAAAAAGAAATAAGCTCACTGTTAATCACTCAGAAAACTGTGCTCCTTCTTCTTCGTATCAATCTGGACATCGAACCTTCATCACCGGCCACCCATCGACGCGCCAGCCTTCCATCACCCTGCTCTGGGTCGCGGTCTCCAAATGGAGGAGGAGGAGAAGACGGAGAAGAAGCGGAGGATGGGGGCGACGGAAATGGTGGAGGCGCTCGCGCGAGGAGGGAGGAGCTTAGGGGGGCTACGGCCGTAGCTGAGGAGGAGGGAGGGGTTTAAGAAGAACGGAGGAAGGGAGAGGATCGGGAGGAGATGGCAGACGTCGATCGCCTGAGGTGGTGAGGGGGCGCGATTGGACGACGCGGTGGATGGGAGGGAGGAGCGACAGTGGTCTTCGTGGTTTTTTTTCTTTCTTTTTTTCTTTTATTTTCTTCTGAGTGATTTGAACGGGTTTGACCAAATAAAGGAGGAAAGGGGGGTAGGGTAGGTGTATATATATAATTATTTATTTAATTTAATTTCCGAAAAGTAGCTTTTAAATTCGAACTCCAAACAAAGCCCAACGACTATCGTCCCTAGCTAATTACCCCATTCTGAACACAATGGGACATGTATCGTAAGCCAGTTCGGCCATTTCGATCAGTTTTCGTCAAAATCCAAAATTCAAATCTATATATTCTATTTTAAACGCACATTTTAATTTACCAGGGCCACATACAGTCTCTAAAAATTCTCGAAAAATTATTTCTAGCTTCGTATCGACGATACAGTCCAAACCAAACTAATTTCATCAAATTCTGAGACCGTTTGAAAAATGGCCATTTTCAGGTCGATCGAAATTAACTGAAACTGGTCAAACGCGTTTTCCTTTGCCACGCTCACATATTGATTTGAAAAATTACGAATTTTGAAACCTAGCAATAACTTGACATCACGGATCCAAAAAAAGTGGTTTCGTCGAAAATCGAGGTCGTTTGCAAAGTTTCCATTTTTAAGGGCCAGAATTCCGTAGCGACTATTCAGAATTTTAAACTGGACATATCTTTTGATTCCCACAATGAAATTTCAATTTTTCGGGTTCGTTGGAAAGATATTCTCAAATAAATTCAAATATTTTTGGTTTCACCAAAATCCGGTTTATTTTGAATCCTGTACATTCATTTGAAATTTGAAGTCGAATTATCGAACTACCGCGCCATTTTCAATTCCTTTTATATATATAAATAAATATTTATATTCTAACGATGATTCGAATAAATATATACGTTCGAATTATATTCAAAATAAATTTCTTGTCGTTATTATTTAAAATAATTCATTTTAAATATTCAAAATTCACCAAAATTGCCAAAATAAAATTTTTAAATTGGCTCGGATTTTCGAGTTATTACAATTTTCTCCCAACCAATGAATCATTTCAAGAAACGTATAAAGTGAAATTTGAAGAGGGTCCTGAGATCGTCAATTCTATGCAACTATGATCTGATTTTGAGTTGAAACGAGCTCGCATTTCCATCTCAAAGCCGCCGTGTCTCAGCTCGATTCTCTTGACAACCGGAGCTTCGAAGTCGACGCCATGACAGGCGGTGGAAGGCGACACAAAGGGCTTGGACGTGGCGACCGACGTTCTCCCTCCAGTGAGGTCTGGCACGAGAAATGGTGAGCCCTAGTGGCGAAATTTTGGGTTTGTTGTCCTGAAAGGCACGGGGAGGGTTAACAAAGAAGAAAGGGTTAAGTTATTAATTAAATTAATTATGTTTATTTAATTAATAATGTAATTAAAATGTAAACCACCACATCTTTGTCAAACAGACACAGAATTGGACGATTTTCGAAGCATTGGAATCGTTATGATGATATCTACACAATGAAACAGACCAGAACAGAAACTGAAGCTATGGGAATTTTTGATAAAATTAAACGTGGTGTTTAATTTTATTAAAATAATTGTTTTAATAACGATTTCAAAACTAGTCAATGTGAGAACTTCTATCACTATAATTTTTTTGTACAGTTATTTATTTTATAACAGCATATATGAACTGCTCCCTATCGTCCATAGACCATGGACGATTTATTTGATTGTGTTGTTATTGTGATTATGATGTACAAATAAATATATATATGAAATGAAAATAATATATACATGAAATGAAAATAATATACATATGAAATGAAAATAATATATATATGAAATGGAAATAAAATATATATGAAATGGAAATAATATATATTTGAAATGAAAATAATACATATATAAAATGAAAATAATATATATATGAAATGAAAATAATATATATATGAAATGGAAATAATATATATTTGAAATGAAAATAATATATACGAAATGGAAACACAATATATATGAAATGGAAATAATGTATATTTGAAATGAAAATTATATATATATATATATATTGAAATGGAAATAATTTATATTTGAAACGAAAATTATATGTATATGGAATGTGAATAATATATATTTGAAATGGAAATATTATATATTTGAAATGAATATAATATATATATGAAATGGAAATAAAATATATATGTGGAATGGAAATAATATATATTTGAAATGAAAATAATATATATATGAAATGGAAATAAAATATATATGAAATGGAAATAATATATATTTGAAATGAAAATTATATATACGGAGTGTGAATAATATATATATGAAATGGAAATAATATATTTGAAATGAAAATTATATATATGGAATTTGAATAATATATATATGAAATGGAAATAATATATATTTGAAATGAAAATTATATATATATGGAATGTGAATAATATGTATATATGGCATGTGAATAATATATATATATATATGAAATGTAAATTATATATATATGAAATGAAAATTATATATATATATGGAATGTGAATAATATTTGTATATGCGATGTATAAAATCTATATATGCAATGTGAAAAATATTTGTTTGATAAAAATATTAGTTTTCGCTTATATATGCGATATGTTAAATGGTCTTGTATTGAAATGATTATTAGATTGTTAAAAATATAATTTTTAACATATACATGCACTATATAAAATTATCATGTAATGGAATCTTCAATTTTGATTTAAAATTGAAACAGAAGTTGAAATCTATTTTGAAATGAATTCAAAACGATTTATAAAATACGATTTAAATGGAAATTGATGAAATATATATAATATATATATTATATATATTTAATGGCCTGAATAGAACGCGCCGCGTCGCGCCCGTTTGCAAATTTCGACCACTGACTTCGAATTGATATTACAGGAGATCCGACCATCGGATTCTCCTAAAACTAGAACTGTTGGGTTCGTATCGAAAAGAGATTTCCTACGAATATAAGAGATTTGAAATCTAATGGTTGAATTTGGAATTATTTCCAAATCAAATTTGGAAAAGGTCATTGGAAGTGCAGTTCGATGACCGTTTATGGAAATTGATTGAATGGGCCTTAATAAAATTATTTAAAATATCAATTATTTGTGTAAAATCATAATAAATGATTTGGAAAGAATTGGAATGGAAAATTACACATTTGTGAAGATAAAAATATATTTTTATCAAATTGTACTAGTTATTAACTAGATTTACAATCCAATAATTTTTAAATAAATAAATTGGATTTAGAAAGGGGTTTAATATAACCCGAAATTTCCAATATATAAATTAATGGATTTGAGTGGAAATAATCTTCGGAACATTTCGATATTGGATTCCGTGATTATACGGATATTGTTGTGGGAATTTGGAAGATATTGATATCGTTATACCAATACGATATTTGTTGGGTTCAGAATATGATATTGAATATATGCTGATATAATTTCTATTCAGAGCCTTGTATTTAATATCAAATTGGATTTTGGGTTTGTCGTGAATGGTATCTTCATTAACACTGCTCTTAAACCCAATTGAGAAAAGATTACATCTTTTAATTAAGATTTATTGAAGTTTACCAATTAATTAATATTTAATTGAAATTGGATTTTGGGTTTGTCATGAACTGTGTTTAAATGACATTAGTTCTTTAACCCGAGTAAAAGCAGGATTAATTTCCAGAAAGTGGAACAATTAATAAGAAATAATTTTTGTGATTATAACCAACTGGAGTTTGAATAAATCTTTAATTAGATTCTAAATGAATAAATGGTAATTAAATTTACCAAAACACGTGATGTGATTAAACCAAATTTAATTGGTTGTTGATACTCATGATTGTAATTGATTGATTGTTTGGATTGTGCTCGACAAGCTTATAAGTAAGATATGCTTTTACATTTAGCATTGGGTTGGGTAGAAATACTGGTATGCTAACATCTTGTGAAACACTTCACGATTTGACTATGAGATGTGTAGCGATGTTGTTGTGTTCATTTCAAATTTAATGAATGATTTTGAAATGATATTTTTCTTAAGTGAAAAGAATAGTAGTCCCGATTTTAGACAGGGAATGTTTTATAAAAATGTTTTATAAAATAGAAAGGAATTCAAGGGCTAAATCCCAATGATTTCAAAATGATTTGGAAATGTGTTATGGTTTTACATTGTAGTTCATCACATATTCGATTAGTTGCTATTAATGATGTATCTATTTAGTGGCGGAGAATTTATTATCTTGCTTAACACCCTTCTTTGAGACGTACGAGCTCAAAGGTTATGTGATTAATAGTGACTGATCAAATATGTGAATTGCTGATTTGAAGTACTATAGATTTGATTATACATTTGATTACGTTGTGAAATGATTTTCCCTATTTCGGGATATAAAATGGTTTAGTGTGCAGCTAAAGATTCGGGTGACCCGAGAGCGACTAAAAGTATGGGCTGGATCCAGTGCCTTAGGGTGAGTGGTTAGCAGTGTAGCCTGCTCCATGCGTGGGAGGTGCACACATACATATATATATATATATATATATATATATATATCGAGTTGGAGGGGCACTTACTGCCTTGTTTTAGGGAAGATTCCCGATATCCGGTTGCATACTTGTTTGTATGTATTGTTATGTTTTGGAATTCATATTTCCAAACGATTTGGTTTGAGATCCCGAAGTGAAATCTACTTTGATATAAAAGCAAGATATGTATTTCAAATGATTTGAAATAGAAATCGGGAAATAAAGTCCAAAGGAATAATTTCTGTAAATTGAATTGGATTTGGAAAATCTAAGTGTAGTGATTAATCTAAATAGGTAAATTGGGATACTGCATGTTGATTGATGCATAGTAGATCCATATCTATCATACTTATTGTTGTTTATACACTGGCGTTCATAGGGGTAAAGCCGTTCTGTGTTATACAGTGCGGTCTTGTGATTTGCCCTATCATTTACATAAGTTAATTTTAAATGTAGAGTTTCTCACACCAGTCCCATGACTGACCTGTTGTTTGCTTTTCCCTTGCAAACTCGGGTGTCCTTTTCCACACGGGCAGTCGAGTGGCTTGTTTTGCAGATATATAAGCAGGATTCTGGATTGAAGCGAAAAGTTGTGTCCAGAGTATTGATAGTCTTCCGCTCTGTTAGTTTATTTGTTTCCACTGCATTGTATTACATTTATTGTAACTTAATCTTTCGGTGTATTATATTTCAATATACTCTGATATTCTGTACTCTGATGTAAGATTATTATGATGTTTATAAAAGTCTTCTGTTATTTGTTCTAATGTGTTGTATGCCCAGAGTTAGCATATCCGGTTTTTGAACGGTCTTAGTCGATTTAGCGATCGATTAGGTCCGAGTGAAATCCATATTATTACACAACTTGAGTTTCGATAGGTTGGGATTTTTTTTTAAAAAAATCGGTCTATTGGAATTTGGGTTGTTACATCGCGTATTAGAGCTTAGGTTCATGATTCATGTATAGATAGTGAGTGGACATATATGTATTTTTAATAGTATAAATATTATATATACACCTAGATGCATAATGGAACCAACTAAATAGGAAGAACAGTTTATGGAAAAAAGTGGGATACCAGTCATGTACACTAAAGGAATGGTTTTGAGAATTTGAGACCCTTAGGTGGTTTAGTTGAAAAGTAGAAAATGTGCTTCGTATTGGAGAAAGACGGAATCCTATATATTGGTATCTGAAATGTTAGTATTTCAGATTAGTGGGTTTGACAGCGAGCCTTATAAATTGGAAAAGGGTAAAAGTGGAAAATGGATTAGGAATATATGTATAGGAGAGAAACGACTTTGTGGGAATATCTAGGAGAGTCTAAGTAAGTTGGAAACCCATTTTAAGTCTAACCTCATTGTTGACTTTTAAGAACTTGAAATATAAAAAAAACCTTTGGGCGATAGTTTATAGTGTTTTTCAAGGTTTGATCTTAGAAGTTTACTATTTACTAGTTAAATTGTGTAGGAACAATTTTTGGAAAAGAAGAGGTATTTTTGAAAAAGTAGATATTGAGTTTTGAAATAAGATGGGGTATATTTTTGAAATGGTGATTTCTTGTGAAATTTTTGTCTGAAATGAATTCTTTTAGAAAAAGGTGCAGATTATAGAGCATGTATAGCTCATTAGTTTTCAAGTTATAAAGTTTGAAAGGATTAAAAAAAGCATAGAAAAGATTGCATTTTTGTTAGACACTAAAATTTTCTGTAAAGAAAATTTTGAAGTTCTCTATTCTTTTTACAACAATTTTTTATAATTGTTTTGACATAAAATTTTGTTGGGTGGACAAAATAAGTTGTGGGGATTAAGAATAGAGTAGATGTTTACATCTAGTTGCAAGTAATTAAACTGACACTGTAAACATGAACTGTTGTTAAGATGATTGAGAAATAGTTATCCTTGTCTACTCCAGTTTTATGATTTGAAAAAATGTGTTTTTTTATGGAATAAAATATTTTTAATTTGGCAAAGATAATTTTTAACGAAAAAAAAGTTTTGACACTTTTAATTTTTGAAAGAAAAAGGAATGAGGAAGCCAAACCACGTTTTTATTAAATCCTGGAGTAGGTAAGGATTAGTACCTAGGGAAGGCGGGAAATATTTTGAAGCTACATAGTAAATAACAAGGACTGTTTTAGAAATAATGGCAAGTTTACGTAGAATGCGTAAGCATTATAAAGCCTAGGTTGTTGCTTAGAAAAGACTGTTAGCACACAGCAAGGACAAGTGGTGACCACTAGATGGTAAAGATTAAGTAAGTATTTAGATCCTTTGGTTTGGGCTTTTCTTTGTCAGAGAGGAAAAGATCCTAGGATACTTAGCTCTTGGTAGTAGCTGTGCAGAGTGCTTGTTTTCCTGTTTTAGTTGAAGAATTAGAAGGCTTATTTGAAAAATTAAACTTACATCAGTGGATTAAGTTAAACAAGCTAAGAAAAGAGTAATAACATAACTAAAAAGGAAATAACAAATTCAATAAACACTACTACAAAAGTGGGCATATTCGACACTAGTTTTATGTGGCCGTAGATAAAAAAAGCATTGCCGTAGGCCATTTTTTCAAATAGGCAACATCAAAGGGGCGTGGCATCCGCGGTCGTTGCCTTCGCCCTCTAAGGCAACGCTTTCGCCCATCTACTGCCACAGAAATAAAGTGTTGCATTATAACCCTATTGCAACATTATATGCAAGTAATGCACCAACATACAACGTTGCCTTAAGAAGAAGCCATAGGCTGGCTTCCCGGTCATTGTTGTAGGGCCCACGTGAACTTTCCACATCAGCTGCCAATGTGTCACATGCCAGTCAGCTCTCCACGTCAGCTGCCCATGTGTTGCATGCTACGTCAGCTATCCATGTGTCACCACATAAGCTATGGAAACCACTTGTCGTACCAAAGTGGAATGAATAATGTTGCCCTTAATGCAACACCACAACACCATCTAATGCAACACCACAACACTGTAATGCAATACCACAACACAATCTAATGAAACAACACAACACTGTAATGTAATTCATAAAAAATCAACTGCAATGGTAAAAATATCAACTGCAACACCAGAAAAAAAATCAACTGCAACTGTAATACAACCCTGTAATTACAAATTCTGCAGTACATATATACAACCACATTCATACATACCAAATTATTCATAAAATAAATCCTCCCAAAACATTCATCACCAGAATCAAACCAACCAATTATACATACCAACTCACAAGTGTCACCGCCAACACATACCATAAGTGCCATCACCAAGACATAACACAAGTGCCATCACGAACAAATACCACAAGTGCCATCACGAACACATAACACAAGTGTCATCACGAACACATACCACAAGTGCCATAATTTAAAAATACAATTCGAATATATCACAAGTGATAGCACACACCATCCAAATACTTCATTCAGTTTTCAGGGTTGTTGTGACGACCCAAACTTCCCAGTAAAGAAAAGCCCGGATTGCTTTGAGAACAACACACTTCAGAGCGCAAACAGAAGAACATTTTGTTGTTGTTACAAACAATTACAACAGAGTATAAGAATATTCCAGAGTATGAATGAATAATATACATTGGAAATACAATATCAGAGTTTAAATTACACATAAGTAGCAGGGAAAGATAAAAATAAATACAAAACACAACTGAAATAAATACACGGATACAGAGCCTTCCGGATATCGCTTTAGCTGTAGACCAGGATCCTATGAATATAATATCTGCAAAACCAAAACTACTAGCTGCCCGTGTGGAAACTATAGGCACCCAGAGTTTAGGTTAAAACAATAAACTCCAGGTCAGTCATGGGACTGGTGTGAGAACTAAAACAATTATTAATCATTAATTTAAAAATGGTAAAATCATGGGACCACGCCGTATAACACGGAACGGGTTTACTCCACATGAATCTTAGTTTTAGAATAAAACAACGCAATGCCTTTTGGAAAAATGAAGCTATTATAAGACTCAGGTCCCATCACACAATGAACGCAGTCGGAGGATAGAGTTTTCCCTTATAATAGCCAAACATGCTTGGTATGTACAAAACAAATTATTCGATATTATTATAAGTGCATAGTGTTAAAATCATCTTCGAATATAAATGTATCAACCATAGACGGCATGGGTACCATATATCATGTCGCCATACAAGTTCTATAATCAAAACAGAAATGTCTCGTATTGGAAATTGGGTTTCCATCATGAGTCAAGGCTAGGGTGGAGCTCCTTACCGATTCGAGACACTCTAGCAAATGTCTCAGGATCCCCCGTAGTGAACCCTTGGATATCTGCAGGGCCAGTCGACACTTTAACGCTTAGTGGATTGGCAATTCCTGAACACACGTTTCCCGGTTCTTTTGAACCCCTAATATGTCTAATAACAATCTATAAAACCAAGGTACCTCATAATCCATCGTCCACATAAGTAAAAATGTCAGGTGTAACGGCACGGATTTTGCCCGGACCTAATCGATCGCAAAATCGACCAAGACCATTCAAAACTCGCATATGTTCACTTTGGGAATACAATTCATAAGAACAAATAACAATAGACTTTTATAGACATTACAATAATGTTACATCAGAGTAAAGAATATTAGAGTACATCAATTAAAGGAATGATACAGCAGAAGTTAAATTACAATACATAAATACAATACACAGCGGAAGACTATAAATGCTCTGGACACAGCTTTAAGCTTCAATCCAGGATCCTGCTAAAAGAATAGATATCTGCAAAACAAGCTACTCGACTGCCCATGTGGAAAAATATGGGCACCCGAGTTTGCCAGTGAAACAAACTACAGGTCAGTCATGGGACTGGTATGAGAAATCTTACATAACTTATCTAATAATAAGGCAAATCACAGGACCACGCCGCTAACGCGGAACGGGTTTACTCCATTGGATTGCCAGTGCATAAAATAAAGTAAAACGTTGAACAACGCAATGTTTTTTAGAAAAATGAATCCGTTATAAGACCCAAGTCCCATCACACAATGCAACGCAAACCGGAGGATAGGGTTTTACCTTATAATTGTCAAAAGATGCTTGATACGATAAAACGGATTTAATATTAGTGTGTATATGTATGGGTATGTATATATTTCAAAAACAATTTCAATCATAATGTATCAATCATAGACGGCATAGTACCCCATCCTACTATGTCGCCATACTAGTTCTACAATCAAAACCGCAAGGTCGTATTGGAAATTGGATTTCCATCAAGAGTCGAGGCTAGGGGCAAGCTCCTCTCCGATTCTAGACACTCTAGCAAATGCCTCAGGATCCCCCACAGTGAACCCTTGGATCTTCAGGGCTGGTCCCCGCCTATCGGCAGTGGATTGATTATGCCTGAACACACGTTTCCCGGTTCCTTTGAACCTATAATATGACCACTATCGGTCTATAAAAATCCGAGGCGCCTCAAAATCCATCATCAACGTAAGTAAAATGCCAGACCGTGTTAAAGCACTGACACTACCACTAGCTAGAAAGAAACGTGTGCACTCCCTGCAGTCCATATCCCGTTTTTGACTCATACCGGGGGGTGAGGCTCGCGAAGTCATGATATACACAAAACTATGTCGTAATAGGCTATGCTTTGCTCATCCCACAAGGCCCTGCTCTTCAACAAAAGCCTTGATCATTTGCATCTTGGCGTGCCACATTGACAATTCACGCCATGCGATCAATCACTATTAATATATACCAGGGTGTTAAGTGGAGAATAAATCCTCCACCACCAAACAGACATACATTAACAGAAATCGATTTAATTCACATGGAACGAAATCCAATGTCAGACACGCATCCATTTACTAGCTCATGCTCTGGGTCTGAGCGAAAACCAAATTCGAACAATCAACAATAGTCCGGACGGCCACCACTGAAGCCCCTTCAAGGTAGCTACTCCCATCAAGGGTCTCAGTAGCAACACATCCATTCGATGTGAAGATCGTCGGTCTTCAACCACCGTCGACATCTTTGACTCTTCATCGTCGTAGTAATTATTCGGAATGGGTTAAACCCGGTCTTCCCGAATAACTCACGTATTTTTATAATTAAAAATCAAGTACTATAAAAACACATCCAACGTCTCATTCCAATTCAGAATTATTCTTCTAATGAATTATTCATATTATCTTATCAAAGATAAGTTCTTTACATTTATTCTTAAATCTTTCTTTTAAAGATTTATTAAAACCCCAATTTGGTTTTAAATATCAAAAATCATTATTCAGTGATTATTCAAATTTAAGAAATTAATCTTATTCTTAAAGAACTAATGTCATTTAAAACATAGTTCACGGTAAACCCAAAGTCATCTTCCATAAAATATGGAATCTTCACAAAAATCAAATCAATATATATAATCGTTATAAATTTCTGTATCCGACCAATAATATAAATGGAATAACGGCAAATTCTCTTAAATTCCATATGTAGTATCGGTTTTTTTTTACAGAAGCTTATCTCGTTTATTATTAATTTGAATTCCATTCAATTCCAATTTAATATATTAAATTGGAATACTTTACTTTGGAAAATTTTCTATTAAATCATAATAAGAGATTTATAAATTCCAAGTTATATTCTCACTGTAAATTGAGTTAAAGAACAGATGTAGTTTAAAAACATTATTCACGATAAACTCAATTCACAAATCATTTTATTCAAATTATTAAATATAATTGAAACTCTAATAATCTTAATTAAAAGATTTATTCTTATCTTAACTAGGGTTAAGAACAGTGTTATTTAAGACACCATTCACGACAACCCAAAAATCCAATTTATTCTATTTAATTCCAAGTAAATATTAATTTATTGGAAAACTTTATTAAATCTTAATTATAAGATTTATTCTAGTTAATAACTAGTTCATATCGATAAAATATATTTTTATCTCTTCACTATTGGACATTTTCATCTAAATTCCTTTTAAACCATTTATTATGATTTTACATAATATTTCCATATTTTTAATAATTTATCATCGCTCGTACAGTCGGTTTCCAATAACGGCCACCGAACTGCATCCATAACGACCTTTATGAATTTTGATTTGGACATAATTCCAAATCCAACCGTTAGATTCTAATACTCTCATATTCATTGAAAAGATCTTTTCGATACGAACCCAACGGTTCCGGTTTTAGGAGGATCCGACGGTCGGATCTCCCGTTACGTCCATTTAAAGTTAATGGTCGAAATTCGCGAACGGTCACTGCGTGGCGCGTTCTATTCAGGCCATTAAATATACATATATATATTTAATATATATTATATCATCGATTTCTATTTAAAACGTACTTTATAAAATATTTATAAATTCGCTTTAAAACGGTTTTTACCTGATTCCTAATTTATAGTCAAAATTGAATATTCTATTTTCTTATCATATTAAAAATATTAATATTAAATTTATAAATCACTTCCTTTAATTTTTATTCATTTATATTTTATACTGGGCCAGACCCCCCACATTAAGCATGCGACTTATGGATGCTGGATATGCCGGTTGGTTCCGGGCGGACTTATCCCATAAGTTGGGCTTAACCTCGTGTCTAAGGCGCAATTATAATTTATAATTACAATGTAAAACATTCGTTATTTTAAACTATTATTTTTCTAAAATATTTTTATTTTTAAAATATTCCTTATTATCCAAAAGTTCTTTATTTAGAAAGAAATCCTGAGTTGGAGTCCGACTCAACCATGTACCATATAATTTGGGTCATATGGGTTTCATACATTTCATGTATAGGATAATGAACAAGAAATAATCATCAAACCATCCATTAACATTTAGAGTGACACTTTCAACTGCGTGAGCATTAAAATGAAACAATAACGCTCATCGCAGCCTGTCGATCAATCGATAGACATACAATTTAAGATTGGGGTTTTCAGCCATCAACATTTCATCTAAATAAAATGATGTATATATATTAACATGGCATGATTCAAATAAAATAGTATATTTTGAATTGACATAACATTTTATAATAACAATGATATTATAGTCTAACATGACAATACCAATGTGACATTTTAATCTATTCTTTTTATTGTCTTTAGAAAGATAATAAAATGTTACACAAAATATATTCTTTTTATCGCAACAAAAAGGTCGATAAAAATGAGACATTAACATCGCTATTTTTATCACATCAAAGATGTCGATAAAAATGAATTGCTAACATTGCCTATTTTTATCGCACGAAAAATGTCGATAAAATGAATCACTAACCTTGTCTATTTTTATCGCATCAAAAATGTCGTTAAAAATGACAACATTAACCATTCTATTTTCACCGTATTCAAAATGACGATAAAATATTCAACATTAACAATTCTATTTTTACCGCATTCGAAAATGACGATAAAATATAAACATTAACAATTCTATTTTTACCGCATTCAAAATGACGATAAAATATAAACATTAACAATTCTATTTTTACCGCATTCAAAATGACGATAAAATATAAACATTAACAATTCTATTTTTACCGCATTCAAAATGACGATAAATATAAACATTAACAATTCTATTTTTACCGCATTCAAAATGACGATAAAATATAAACATTAACAATTCTACTGCTACGGAACCGTTCTTTTTTTTTATAAAAAGAAATGCAACACAAAGGTGTTCTTTTGTCTCCAAAAGAAATAAAAATAAAAATGTGATCTTTTTAACATAAAAAGAGACGACAACAAAGATAGTTCTTTTTATATGTAAAAGAAATGCGACAAAATATTCTTTTTCATTTCCAAAAAGAAATGAAAGCAAAATGTTCTTTTAATGTTTAAAAAGAAGAAGCGACCAAAAATGACCCTTTTCATGTTAAAAAGAAAAGGTGACAAAATATGCATTTTAAGGACAAAAATTGTCTTTTATTCTAATGCAATATTTTACAAAAGTGTTATTTTAATATCAATGCGACATTTTACAACAAAAATGATATCATTAATCTAAATAAACATTTTTAACAAAAATGCTGCTTAAATTCTAAATGAACATTTTAACAAGAATGATAATTTAATTCTAATAAACAATTTATAACAAAATGTTAGAATTTGTTTTAACAAGACGATTTATAACAAAAATGTTAAGTTTGCTCCAACACGACAATTCATAACAAAATGCTAAATTTGTTTAACATAACAATAATCAAAAGATGAACATTTTAACAAAAATAACAATTTTAAATCTAAATGAACATTATTAACAAAGCGATATTTTTAAATCTAGACACAACAATTTAAAATCCGAAGGTCCATTTTTAACTATCATTACCGTTCATAACAAAATATAAATTTTGTTTTGACTATTAAATATTCTACACAATTTTACCTTACAACTATTTTTACACAAACATGATACACACAAACAGACAGACAATTCATCATCCAAATTATTACAACACAGAACTATTTTATTAAATACAAACAATTATTAAATAGAAATTAATAAATTAATAAATTTAAAATCGGAAATCTCACCTAACAATTTAGATCTGAAATTTCAAAGTCCTCTTCTTCTTCGTTAACAGTAGGAGCCCGTAACCCAAAGCTCGACTTCGAAACCTTCTGAACGCGCCACCCACGAGCCACCGTACCACCATCAGACACCCCCATCTCGAAGCCCGCGCCAACCTCCCCTTGCCCCAGTAGCACCACCACCTGCAGTGGCCTCCACAGCCGCGAATTCCAGTCCAAAGCCGCCGGTTTTGGGTGCAAAATTCGAGAAATCCGTAGCTTTATTTCAGATCTTGACCGTTGAAATTATAGAACTTGACATGCTCTTCAATAATTGCTTTGATTCCATGTTTTAATTCTTCGTAATTGGGGAGAAATTATTGAATGAAATCGGCTGTGTTTAGGCCATTGAAATGAGAACTGGCGGCTATGGTATTAGGATATTAGGGTTTCGTATTTCCAAGTGTATATATATAATATAAATAATTTTATAACACAAATTTCCCTAATTGGAGTTAAAACATTTGTCCCTATATATTTTTGAATTGTAACCTCTTAACATTTATTGACATATTTATTTCCCATAAATTACTTATTTACAATTCTAATCCCCTTATTTAAAATTTGTGACCTTTACAATTCTGCAAACAATTCCATATTTATTGCCAAAACCCCAAGATTACAAATTATTTATTTCCCATTTATTATGAGAAACATTTCAATATTCCTGCCTTTAATTAAAAAATTCAATCAAAGCTTACTTAACATTGTTTCTAATTCATAATTATACTTACGCTGTTTACATATATTTTTGGGATGGACAATATATATATATATATATATATATATATATATATAAATATATATATGTGTGTCTATATATATAATGTAAATGTAGAATTATGTATTTACCAATTTATTTTTTTAGTTCATTTACATTACAACCTATGTTACTGACTGAAATAATCCTTTCATTATTCTTTTTCCTTCTTTATTTTTTTCTTGCAATAAATGACACCCCTCTAATTTCCATTGATTATAATTTCAAATTTTATTTATTAATGAAGGAGGTGACTTTCCCTTTTTTATTCTTCTTTATTTGGTTATATATTTTAGATTTTATCTTTCACTTGTTTCTACATATGTAGTCGATGACAAATGAAATTTAATTAGCTGACTAGGCATGATGGGACCACACTTATTTTTCATTCAAATTTTTATATGAATGTTTGATTCATTTTCTCTAATTATTAAGTTGTGCAACTTTTTATATGTTTCATCTTACATTAAAAATGTGCTTTTAATGTTAACCAATTTTCTTTCAATAGTGATTATTTAATAATGATTCTTTTTCCATTAAAATGTAACTTTTTAGTGAATCATATTATTACATAAAAATGTGAATTTTTATGTTACAACAACTTTCCTATTCAAACTAATGCTCATTTTTCATATTTTCTCCTTTACAATAAAAATGTAAACTTTTTATTGTTTAACCCCTTTTTTTTGATGCATTTTCTATTAAAATTTCCTGTAATAATTTTTTTAACTTGGTTCCAAAATTCCGGGTTGTTACAATCTCCCCCACTTAAAATCTTTTCGCCCTCGAAAAGGAACGAAACTGAAAGTTTCTTAATTAACTAATTTAATTTTTGATTCTCATTTTTATTTGATTATTATTTGTTTCAAAAAATTTATTTGTTGATTAACTTTTCAAATATACATAACTTTTATATATTTAAAAATCATATTTTCTAAGGAACGAATTATATATATAATCAAAATACGTTAATTATAAGCTTGGCATTCTCAACTCATTCTAGGGCATTTCTAACCCCATCGCTAATGAGTTTTCTCATTCTAGGATACTGCTGATCCTATCTCTAATGAGTAATCTTATTGGATGTTACTAATCCAATCTCTGATGAGTCTTTTGTTCAGTTCTAACGAGTTGTACCCCAAAGATTTGAGCTAACCAGAGCTCTGATACCAACTGTAACGACACGGATTTTGCCCGGACCTAATCGATCGTAAAATCGACCAAGACCGTTCAAAACTCGCATACGTTAACTTTGAGAATACAATTCATAAGAACAAATAACAATAGACTTTTATAGACATTACAATAATGTTACATCAGAGTACAGAATATTAGAGTACATCAATTAAAGGAATGATACAGCGGAAGTTAAATTACAATACATAAATACAATACACAGCGGAAGACTATAAATGCTCTGGACACATCTTTAAGCTTCAATCCAGGATCCTGCTAAAAGAATAGATATCTGCAAAACAAGCTACTCGACTGCCCATGTGGAAAAATATGGGCACCTGAGTTTGCCAGTGAAACAAACTACAGGTCAGTCATGGGACTAGTATGAGAAATCTTACTTAACTTATCTAATAATAAGGCAAATCACAGGACCATGCCGCTAACGCGGAACGGGTTTACTCCATTGGATTGCCAGTGCATAAAATAAAGTAAAACGTTGAACAACGCAATGATTTTTAGAAAAATGAAACCATTATAAGACCCAAGTCCCATCACACAATGCAACGCAAACCGGAGGATAGGGTTTTACCTTATAATGGTCAAAAGATGCTTGATACGATAAAACGGATTTAATATTAGTGTGTATATGTATGGGTATGTATATATTTCAAAAACAATTTCAATCATAATGTATCAATCATAGACGGCATAGTACCCCATCCTACTGTGTCGCCATACTAGTTTTACAATCAAAACCGTAAGGTCGTATTGGAAATTGGATTTCCATCATGAGTCGATGCTAGGGGAAAGCTCCTCTCCGATTCGAGACACTCTAGCAAATGCCTCAGGATCCCCCGCAGTGAACCCTTGGATCTTCAGGGCTGGTCCCCGCCTATCGGCAGTGGATTGATTATGCCTGAACACACGTTTCCCGGTTCCTTTGTACCTATAATATGACCACTGTCGGCCTATAAAAATTCGAGGCGCCTCAAAATCCATCATCCACGTAAGTAAAATGCCAGGCCGTGTTAAAGCACTGACACTAACACTAGCTAGAAAGAAACGTGTGCACTCCCTGCAGTCCATATCCCGTTTTTGACTCATACCGGGGGGGGGGGGGGTAAGGCTCGCGAAGTCATGATATACACAAAACTATGTCGTAATAGGCTATGCTTTGCTCATCCCACAAGGCCCTGCTCTTCAACAAAAGCCTTGATCATTTGCATCTTGGCGTGCCACATTGACAATTCACGCCATGCGATCAATCACTATTAATATATACCAGGGTGTTAAGTGGAGAATAAATCCTCCACCACCAAACAGACATACATTAACAGAAATCGATTTAATTCACATGGAACGAAATCCAATGTCATCCATTTACTAGCTCATGCTCTGGGTCTGAGCGAAAACCAAATTCGAACAATCAACAATAGTCCGGACGGCCACCACTGAAGCCCCTTCAAGGTAGCTACTCCCATCAAGGGTCTCAGTAGCAACACATCCATTTGATGTTAAGATCGTCGGTCTTCAACCACCGTCTACATCTTCGACTCTTCATCGTCGTAGTAATTATTCGGAATGGGTTAAACCCGGTCTTCCCGAATAACTCACGTATTTTTATAATTAAAAATCAAGTACTATAAAAACACATCCAACGCCTCATTCCAATTCAGAATTATTCTTCTAATGAATTATTCATATTATCTTATCAAAGATAAGTTCTTTACATTTATTCTTAAATCTTTCTTTTAAAGATTTATTAAAACCCCAATTTGGTTTTAAATATCAAAAATCATTATTCAGTGATTATTCAAATTTAAGAAATTAATCTTATTCTTAACTGGGTTAAAGAACTAATGTCATTTAAAACATAGTTCACGGTAAACCCAATGTCATCTTCCATAAAATATGGAATCTTCACAGAAATCAAATCAATATATATAACCGTTATAAATTTCTGTATCCGACCAATAATATAAATGGAATAACGGCAAAGCCTCTTAAATTCCATATGTAGTATCGGTTTTCTTTTACAGAAGCTTATCTCGTTTATTATTAATTTGAATTCCATTCAATTCCAATTTAATATATTAAATTGGAATACTTTACTTTGGAAAAATTTCTATTAAATCTTAATAAAAGATTTATAAATTCCAAGTTATATTCTCACTGTAAATTGAGTTAAAGAACAGATGTCGTTTAAAAACATTGTTCACGATAAACTCAATTCACAAATCATTTTATTCAAATTATTAAATATAATTGAAACTCTAATAATCTTAATTAAAAGATTTATTCTTATCTTAACCGGGGTTAAGAACAGTGTTATTTAAGACACCATTAACGACAACCCAAAAATCCAATTTATTCTATTTAATTCCAAGTAAATATTAATTTATTGGAAAACTTTATTAAATCTTAATTATAAGATTTATTCTAGTTAATAACTAGTTCATATCGATAAAATATATTTTTATCTCTTCACTATTGGACATTTTCATCTAAATTCTTTTTAAACCATTTATTATGATTTTACATAATATTTCCATATTTTTAATAATTTATCATCGCTCGTACAGTCGGTTTCCAATAACGGCCACCGAACTGCATCCATAGCGACCTTTCTAAATTTTGATTTGGACATAATTCCAAATCCAACCGTTAGATGCTAATACTCTTATATTCATTGAAAAGCTCTTTTCGATACGAACCCAACGGTTCCGGTTTTAGGAGGATCCGACGGTCGGATCTCCCGTTACGTCCATTTAAAGTTAATGGTCGAAATTCGCGAACGGTCACTGCGCGGCGCGTTCTATTCGGGCCATTAAATATATATATATTTAATATATATTATATCGTCGATTTCTATTTAAAACGTACTTTATAAAATATTTTTAAATTCGCTTTAAAACGGTTTTAACTTCATTTCTAATTTAAAGTCAAAATTGAATATTCTATTATCTTATCATATTAAAAATATTAATATTAAATTTATAAATTACTTCCTTAATTTTTTATTCATTTATATTTTATACTGGGCCAGACCCCCCACATTAAGCCTGCGACTTATGGATGCTGGATATGCCGGTTTGTTCCGGGCAGACTTATCCCATAAGTTGGGCTTAACCTCGTGTCTAAGGCGCAATTATAATTTATAATTACAATGTAAAACATTCGTTATTTTAAACTATTATTTTTCTAAAATATTTTTATTTTTAAAATATTCCTTATTATCCAAAAGTTCTTTATTTAGAAAGAAATCCTGAATTGGAGTGCGACTCAACCATGTACCATATAATTTGGGTCATATGAGTTTCATACATTTCATGTATAGGATAATAAACAAGAAATAATCATCAAACCATCCATTAACATTCAGAGTGACACTTTCAACTGTGTGAGCATTAAAATGAAACAACAACGCTCATCGCAGCCTGTCGATCAATAGATAGACATACAATTTAAGATTGGGGGTTTTCAGCCATCAACATTTCATCTAAATAAAATGATGTCTATATATTAACATGGAATGATTCAAATAAAATAGTATATTTTGAATTAACATAACATTTTATAATTACAATGATATTATAGTCTAACATGACAATACCAATGTGACAATTTACCTATTCTTTTTATTATCTTTAGAAAGACAATAAAATGTTACACAAAATATATTCTTTTTATCGCATCAAAAAAGTCGATAAAAATGAAACATTAACATCGCTATTTTTATCACATCAAAGATGTCGATAAAAATGAATTGCTAACATTGCCTATTTTTATCGCATCAAAAATGTCGATAAAATGAATCACTAACCTTGTCTATTTTTATCGCATCAAAAATGTCGTAAAAAATGACAATATTAACCATTCTATTTTCACCGCATTCAAAATGACGATAAAATATTCAACATTAACAATTCTATTTTTACCGCATTCAAAAATGACGATAAAATATAAACATTAACAATTATATTTTTACCGCATTCAAAATGACGATAAAATATAAACATTAACAATTCTATTTTTTCCGCATTCAAAATGATGATAAAATATAAACATTAACAATTCTATTTTTACCGCATGCAAAATAACGATAAAATATAAACATTAACAATTCTATTTTTACCGCATTCAAAATGACGATAAAATATAAACATTAACAATTCTATTTTTACCGCATTCAAAATGACGATAAAATATAAACAATAACAATTCTATTTTTACCGCATGCAAAATGACGATAAAATATAAACATTAACAATTCTACTGCTACGGAACCGTTTTTTTTTTATAAAAAGAAATGCAACACAAAGGTGTTCTTTTTATCTCTAAAAGAAATAAAAATAAAAATGTGATCTTTTTAACATAAAAAGAGACGACAACAAAGATAGTCCTTTTTATATGTAAAAGAAATGCAACAAAATATTCTTTTTCATTTCCAAAAAGAAATGAAAGCAAAATGTTCTTTTAATGTTTAAAAAGAAGAAGCGACCAAAAATGACCCTTTTCATGTTAAAAAGAAAAGGTGACAAAATATGCTTTTTAACGATAAAAATTCTCTTTTATTCTAATGCAATATTTTACAAAAGTGTTATTTTAATATCAATGCGACATTTTACAACAAAAATGATATCATTAATCTAAATAAACATTTTTAACAAAAATGCTGCTTAAATTCTAAATGAACATTTTAACAAGAATGATAATTTAATTCTAATAAACAATTTATAACAAAATGTTAGAATTTGTTTTAACAAGACGATTTATAACAAAAATGTTAAGTTTGCTCCAACACGACAATTCATAACAAAATGCTAAATTTGTTTAACATAACAATAATCAAAAGATGAACATTTTAACAAAAATAACAATTTTAAATCTAAATGAACATTATTAACAAAACGATGTTTTTAATCTAGACACAACAATTTAAAATCCGAAGGTCCATTTTTAACTATCATTACCGTTCATAACAAAATGTAAATTTTGTTTTGACTATTAAATATTCTACACAATTTTACCTTACAGCTATTTTTACACAAACATGAGACACACAAACGGACAGACAATTCATCATCCAAATTATTACAACACAGAATTATTTTATTAAATACAAACAATTATTAAACAGAAATTAATTAATTAATAAATTTAAAATCGGAAATCTCACCTAACAATTTAGATCTGAAATTTCAAAGTCCTCTTCTTCTTCGTTAACAGTAGGAGCCCGTAACCCAAAGCTCGACTTCGAAACCTTCTGAACGCGCCACCCACGAGCCACCGTACCACCATCAGACACCCCCATCTCGAAGCCCGCGCTGACCTACCCTTGCGCCAGTAGCACCGCCACCTGCGGTGGCCTCCACAGCCGCGAAGTCCAGTCCAAAGCCGCCGGTTTTGGGTGCAAAATTCGAGAAATCCGTAGCTTTATTTCAGATCTTGACCATTGAAATTATAGAACTTTACATGCTCTTCAATAATTGCTTTGATTCCATGTTTTAATTCTTCATAATTGGGGAGAAATTAGTGAATGAAATCAGCTGTGTTTAGGCCATTGAAATGAGAACTGGCGGCTACGGTATTAGGATATTAGGGTTTCGTATTTCCAAGTGTATATATATGATATAAATAATTTTATAACACAAATTTCCCTAATTGGAGTTAAAACATTTGTCCCTATATATTTTTGAATTGTAACCTCTTAACATTTATTGACATATTTATTTCCCATAAATTACTTATTTATAATTCTAATCCCCTTATTTAAAATTTGTGACCTTTACAATTCTGCAAACAATTCCATATTTATTGCCAAAACCCGAAGATTACAAATTATTTATTTCCCATTTATTATGAGAAACATTTCGTTATTCCTGCCTTTAATTGAAAAATTCAATCAAAGCTTACTTAACATTGTTTCTAATTCATAATTATACTTACGTGTTTACATATATTTTTGGGATGGACAATATATATATATATATATATATATATATATATATATATAATGTAAATGTAGAATTATTTATTTACCAATTTATTTTTTTTAGTTCATTTACATTACAACCTATGTTACTGACTGAAATAATCCTTTCATTATTCTTTTTCCTTCTTTATTTTTTTCTTGCAATAAATGACACCCCTCTAATTTCCATTGATTATAATTTCAAATTTTATTTATTAATGAAGGAGGTGACTTTCCCTTTTTTATTCTTCTTTATTTGGTTATATATTTTAGATTTTATCTTTCACTTGTTTCTACATATGTAGTAGGTGACAAATAAAATTTAATTAGCTGATTAGGCATGATGGGACCACACTTATTTTTCATTCAAATTTTTATATGAATGTTTGATTCATTTTCTCTGATTATTAAGTTGTGCAACTTTTTATATGTTTCATCTTACATTAAAAATGTGCTTTTAATGTTAACCAATTTTCTTTCAATAGTGATCATTTAATAATGATTCTTTTTCCATTAAAATGTAACTTTTTAATGAATCATATTATTACATAAAAATGTGAATTTTTATGTTACAACAACTTTCCTATTCAAACCAATGCTCATTTTTCATATTTTCTCCTTTACAATAAAAATGTAAACTTTTTATTGTTTAACCCCCCCTTTTTTTGATGCATTTTCTATTAAAATTTCCTGAAATGAATTTTTTAAATTGGTTCCAAAATTTCGGGTTGTTACATCAGGGCTGGTAAGTCGCTGACATCACTTTTAGCTAGAAAGAAACGTGTGCACACCCTGCATTCCCTTCTCTTGTTTTAGACTCCAATTGGGGTGTGAGGCTCACGAAGTAACACTATACACAAAGCTATGCTAATTAAAGCGGTGATTTGATCATCAACCACAAGGCTCTGCTTTTCAATAAAATCCTTGATCATGTACATCTTAGCATGCCACCTTGTCAGAACATACTATATCATTAATCATCTACCAATATATAACAGGGTGTTAAGCAAGAGAATAAATTCTCCGCCACCAAACAGCTATATATTAAACAGAGATCAACGAATACAATATAAAGGAGTACAATGTCAGACACACAATCCATTTACCAGTCCGTTTTGGGTCTGAACGAAACCATATCCGGTAGATCTCCAAATATTCTGAATGACCACTAATTTTTCCCTCATCTTGGGTGTACGGTCCAATCAAGATATCAATAATCATCCATTCGATATGGAAATTTCCCGGTCTTTAATAACCGTCTTCATCCTCGATCTTCAATCGTCGTATGAATTATTCAGAATGGGTTAAACCCGGTCTTTCTGAATAAATTGCACAATTTAAAATCATGTGCTTTAAAACACAACCAACGCCTCATTCCAGTCAAGAATATTCTTTGATTTTAATTTAAACCAAATTAAGGTTTATTCAACTAGTCGGGATTAACACCTTACCGAAGTAATCATTTATTAATATCCCCTTTCCCAACCTATACAACCCATGGAGTAAAACTGGTGGTACTCCATATTTAACACCCAATGTGTTATGGTAAACTTAATTACCATTTTATTGTTAAAATCTAATTAAAGATTTAACTATCGCTTGGAGTAAAACTGGTGGTACTCCATTATCATTTGTTTCCTGAATTAAGTAAATTTAATTACTTTTATCCTCATTCAATCCAATTAAAGATTTATTAAAACTATATTTAGTTTTAATATTCAAGAATCATTATTTAATGATTATTTAACTTTCAAGAAATAATCTTGCCTTTGGGTTAAAGAACAAAGGTCGCTTAAAAACATCGTTCGCAATAAACCCAAAATCATATTCCAATTTAATATATTAAATTGAAAACTTCTCTTTAGAATATTTCGTTAAATCTTAATTAAAAGATTAGTGAATTACCAATCTAAATTTCACTGTCAATCGAGTTTTATGAACTAATGCCATTTAAAAACATTGTTCACAATCAATCCAAAAGTCCGCTTCACTTAACTTTCAATTATGTTTAATAATTGGAAATCTTATTTAAATCTTAATTAAAAGATTTATTCTTTCTCAAATGGGTTTAAGAATAGTGTTATTTAAGACACTATTCATGACAAACCCAAATTCTAATCAGACATTAAATATCGTGCTTTGAATAGAAATTATATCAATTTATGTTCAATATCAAATTTTGAAAACTAACGTATACCAAATCAGGAATAACGATATTAATATCTTCCAAATTCCCACAATAATGTCCGTATAATCATAAAATCCAATACTGAAATAATCTGAAGATTATTTCCATTCAAATTCATTCCAATATATGTATAGGAAAATCAAGGTTTTATTAAAACCATTTAAATCCTTTTATTTATTTTAATTATTTTATTAAAATAATTAAATCACTAATTCTGATAAAGAAAAACTTGGAATATTTCATCAAAAACCTTTTTAAATCATTTATTATGATTTTACATAATTTTTCCATATTTTTAATAGTTTTATTATTCCCTTACAGTCGGTTTCCAATAACGGCCACCGAACTGCACTTAGAATGACCTTTTCTGAAATTGATTTTGACATATCTCCAAATCTAACCATTGGATTTCAACTATCTTATATTCATTGGAAATCTCTTTTCGATACAAACCCAATGGTTCCGATTTTAGGAGAATCTGACGGTCTAATCTCCCATTACATCAATTTGAAGTTAATGGTCGAAATTTGCGAACGGTCGCTGCGTGAAACGCTATATTCAAACCATTATAAATGTATTATATATGTCTCGTCGATTTCCTTTCTAAACATATTCTAAAATGTTTATAAATTCGTTTATAAAATGATTCCAACTTCTATTTAATTTTAAATCCAAATTGAATATTATATCTATTATCATATTAAAATAATATTATTTCCAAAATATTAATTTTGAAATTAGATCTTTTAATATTCATTATAAAATGGATAAAATAAATCGATAAACATGTTTGGGTTAAAATGGCATTGCTATTTAAAACAGATTAAATAGCCCAATTCCTTATCTTATTCATTTATATTTTATACTGGGCCGGACCTCCTACATTAAGCCTGCGACTTGTGGATGCTGGATATGCCGATTGGTTCCGGGCAGACTTATCCCACAAGTTTGGCTTAACCTCGTGTCATGTCCCGTTTCGTATTTGCACACTTGGACCCCTCACATTAGGCCCAACATTTGTGGCTGCTGGATATGCCGGTTGGGTCCGGGCAGACTTCCACCACAAATGTAACATAACCTCGTGTCCAAGTACAATTGTAATTTATAATTATAATTATTTCATTGGAAAATATTATTTTAAAATATCCTTTATTTTAAAAAATCTTAATCTTAAAATATCACTTATTAAAATATTATTTATATTAAAAATGACCGTAATGTTAAATTATCATTTCCCTTATAAAATCCTTTATTTTCAATTATTTTAAACTACACTTCAATTTAAAATAAAAATTGAAACTTTCCATACTATTATACTATTATAATAATAATCTTTTCAAAATGTTTGATTTTGAAATCAATCTTTTCATTTCAACTTATTGACAATTAAACTGTAATCTTTCAATTTAATACTTTTTATTGTAACCTCTTAACAATAAAAATATAATTTTTATAATTGAAAACATCAAAATCATTCTTTTAATTCTAAATTGGAATGAGACTAAACCATTTCCATATAATTTAATTACATGGATTTCAAACATCGCATTAATTCCATAATAATGACAAAACATTCAAATTATAGCCAAAATGCAATTTACAACTAAACACAAGGGTGATGTGTAGTCAAATATCAACCCATGACCCGTGTGGGGATTCAACCAACACATAATCAAATAATATATTTTTAATTATGCACTTGGGCGATGTGTGAAAATAATCATCCCAATCGACATACACAAGTCAGGAAACTTGTATATGGTAGTGTAAGCATGTTTCAAATATCATATATGACATAGCATTATTCAACAAGTTACATATTTCAAATTTTCAAACATTTCACCATACAACACCCAAATCAACATTATATCCACAAACAACTATTCCAACACAAATAATTAATTCATATTTAATAAAAATAAATAACTGTTCAAAATTTTGAGTGAGATAAAAGTTCTCACCTTTGTCAGGCTTTCAATTGACTGTTCAGGCCCAATTTTGGCCCAAAATCCAACATGCTCCAACATTAATGAAATTGGTGTCCATGCAAATCTTATGACTCACTGATTATGGCAAATCCTGTTTTGCTCGATTTCGAGTTCGTATCACAAAGTTATGAATTTTCGAAATTTGAACCAATTAAATTGTGATTTTTACCTAAATTTCCAACTTGCTCCAAATTGGACAAAATTGGTGTCCACGCGAAGCTCTCGTCGCCTCGATCGCGGCGAATCTAAAATTGTCAAATTTCGACCTCGTATGTGAAAGTTATTGCGTTACAAACATTAAATAATTAATTAAATAATTTAATTTAAATTAAATAAACCAATCACCTAACCAAACCCGTTTTCCAACCGTTCCTCCTTGCCAAGCCTCGATTTCTCTACCTACAGCCCGCCTGAGACCCGACCAACCCCCTGACTTCCTTCACCTGTCCAAGGCGCTGCCACGCCGTCCGCCCCTGACCCCGATTCGCCCCCGCCGGCGAGAAATCGCCGGAAAACCGTCCTCCGCCTCGCACGCCCCAGCGCCGCCACCACTCAACCATTTGCCCTGAAAATTGGTGAGAATCTTCCCTCATGTAGACGAAGAAATTTCCTTCAGACTCCACAGCCCGACAATCAATGTGGTGACCGGAATTTGGTCATTTACGTTTTTAGCTTTCGAATTCCGGCCAGAAATAAGGTTTTCAGTTCACCTCCTTTTTCGTGCCGATCCGTCAATTTTCGGACCAAACACTTCAAAGAAAAGTTGTTCGTCTTCCTCTTCTCTACAATTTCTTCAACTGGGCCATCGCCTAATTCTTCACGGATTGATCAGAAATTGGCCAAAACCGAAATCAGTTTTCTGACTTTGACTATCGATTCCGGCGAATCCGTGTGACAATAGGTTCTGGAATTTTTGTGGTAGGTAGAGATCAATAAGATCTACAATACCTAGAAATGGTTTGGTTTGATTTTGTATGGATTGAGAGATATAAATTATTTAAGATTCATGGTCCTTTTTGCAAAATTACAAGAGAGAAAGAGAAAGATGGTTGCTGTCAATTTTTGAGGAAGAAGAGAAATGAGGGTTAGGGAAGGGGGAAAAGATATTATATAGCAATGGCCCATGATTTATTATTTAATAATAATTTTCTAGCTTTATTATTTATTCTTTAGTTCTCGCTCTCTTCATTTGACAGTTATTGATACCTTGACCACATACGAACTCCATTGGCAATGAAAATTGACATGCTGCTTTATCTTGACGATACGGTTCTAACAAAACTACTTTCATCGAATTCTGAGTCCGTTTGCTCAAAAAGCTCTGTTTTTGTCTTTATATTACTGATCAATTCAAAATTAATTTCTCACAGTCACACACTAGCTCTAAAAATTACAGAAAAATTATTTCTAGCTTTATTTTGACGATACGGTCCTAACAAAACTAATTTCTTCGAACTTGAAGACCATTTGAAAAATGACAATTTTAAAGGCGTATATATATTATATTAAAAATACATATATAAATAAGTAAATTCCGAATCTCGAAATATATCAGTTTTTATACTTTTTCGATGCAAAAACATCATTTTGAACTTAATGAAGTGGTCTCGAATCCAAATTCATTCGTATGTAAAAAGTAGCGTTTTGGGTCATATATAATAATATATATAAATTCCATAGCGTTTTTCAGAGGTTTTAATTTTGCCATAACTTATAATTTATAAACTGAAATCTCAATTTCTAAAATTCATTAGAAAGATATCGTCAAACGATCCAAGCGTTTCTTGTTTTGTCCAATTCCAACTTATAATTAATTTTATATAATTTTCCAAAGTTTGAAATTGAAATCTGAAATTACCGCGCCATTTCAGGCTCGCTTATAATAAAAATAAATTCATATGTTCTCACTTCGATTTAAATAAATTTTCCGTCGTTATTATTTAAAATAAATTATTTTAAATATCATAAATCCATTAACATTGTTAAAATAAAATTTCTTAAATTGGTCCTGATTTTCCGGGTCGTTACAATCTCCCCCACTTAAAAACTTTTCGTCCCCGAAAAGGAACGAAGCTTAAAGTTGTTCTACTAATCACTCAACTTTCATTTCTAATAAATTTTCAACTCATTTTAATATTAAATTCGATTCACCTAAATTTATCATTCCAATATTTTAATTAGTTGAACTAATTATCAACCATCACAACCAGCAGTCAATTAGGTGATTAATTTTTCGAATATATAATTTTTTATATATAGTCAAAAATCATATTTTTAGTGCAAGTCACAGCAATAATCCCTATCTTGTTTTGGTTCTCACACCAGTCAATGGAAATATATAGATATCCCAATTTCGAAACTCGAAAATAAATACTGATGATGAGGCTTCAATCATCGGAATTATCTCCGGGCGACTAGAGTGTGATTCTATATCTATCCAGTATATTAAAACGTCGAATATCTGTTAATTACTTGTATATTCAAAATCTTTATATACTCGATTGTCCAGCTTAAAATAAAATAATATACTCAAATACGTATATTAAGATAAAATTTTCAAAGCTAAATTTGTTTTTAATTAAATTTTAAAGAAAATAATACTCCTCACACTCGTTCTAGGACACTACTATCCCATCTCTAACGAGTCATTCCTATTGGACATTACTGATCCAATCTCTGATGAATTCTTTCGTTCTGTTCTAATGTGTCTTGTTCTCGAGCTCTGTAAACCAAAGCTTTGATACCAGATGTGACGAACCAAACTTCCCAGTAAAGGAAAGCCCGGATTGCTTTGAGAACAACACACATCAGAGGGCAAACACAAGAACATTTTATTATTGTTACAAACAATTACATCAGAGTACAAGAATATTACAGAGTAGGAATGAATAATATACATTGAAAATACAATATCAGAGTTTAAATTACACTTAAATAGCAGCAAAAGAAAAAAATACAAAACACAACTGAAAGAAATACACGGATACAGAGCCTTCCGGATATCATTTCAGCTGTAGACCAGGATCCTGTGAATATAATATCTGCAAAACCAAAACTACTAGTTGCCCGCGTGGAAAATATTGGCACCCAGAGTTTAGGTTAAAATAATAAACTCCAGGTCAGTCTTGGGATTGGTGTGAGAACTAAAACAGTTATTAATCTTTAATTTAAAAATGGGAAAATCATGGGACCACGCCATATAACACGGAACAAGTTTACTCCACATGAACCTTAGTTTTAGAATAAAACAACGCAATGCCTTTTGGAAAATGAAGCTATTATAAGACTCAGGTCCCATCACATAATGAATGCAGTCGGAGGATAAAGTTTTCCCTTATAATAGCCAAACATGCTTGGTACATATAAAATAAATTATTCGATATTATTATAAGTGCATAGTGTTAAAATCAGCTTCGAATATAAATGTATCAATCATAGAAGGCATGGGTACCATATATGATGTCGTCATACTAGTTCTACAATAAAAACCAAAATGATTCGTATTGGAAATTGGGTTTCCATCATGAGTCAAGGCTAGGGAGGAGCTCGTTATCGATTTGAGACACTCTAGCAAATGTCACAGGATCCCCCGTAGTGAACCCTTGGATATCTGCAGGGTCGGTCAACACTTTAACGCTTAGTGGATTGGCAATTCCTGAACACACGTTTCCCGGTTCTTTTGAACCTCTAATATGGTCAGTAACAACCTATAAAAACGAGGTACCTTATAACCCATCCTCAACATAAGTAAAAATGTCAGGGCTGGTAAGTCGTTGACACCACTTTTAGTTAGAAAGAAACGTGTGCACTCCCTGCGTTCCCTTCTCCCGTTTTAGACTCCAATCGGGGTGTGAGGCTCGCGAAGTAACGCTATACACAAAGCTATGCAAATTAAAGCGGTGCTTTGATCATCAACCACAAGGCTCTGCTTTTCAAAAAAACCCTTGATCATGTGCATCTTAGCATGCCACCTTGTCAGACCATACTATATCATTAATCATCTATCAATATATAACAGGGTGTTAAGCAAGAGAATAAATTCTCCGCCACCAAACAGCTATATATTAAACAGAGATCAACGAATACAATATAAAGGAATACAATGTCAGACACACAATCCATTTACCAGTCCGTTCTGGGTATGAACGAAACCATATCCGGTAGATCTCAAAATATTCTGAATGACCACCAATTTTTCCTCAACTTGGGTGTACGGCCCAATCAAGATATCAATAATCATCCATTCGATATGGAAATTTCCTGGTCTTCAATAACCGTCTTCATCATCGATCTTCAATCGTCGTATGAATTATTCAGAATGGGTTAAACCCGGTCTTTCTGAATAATTTGCGCAATTTAAAATCATGTGCTTTAAAACACAACCAACGCCTCATTCCAATCAATAATATTCTTTGATTTTAATTTAAACCAAATTAAGGTTTATTCAACTAGTCGGGATTAACACCTTACCGAAGTAGCCATTTATTAATATCCCCTTTCCCAACCTATACAACCCATGGAATAAAACTGGTGGTACTCCATATTTAACACCCAATGTGTTACGGTAAACTTAATTACCGTTTTATCGTTCAAATCTAATTAAAGATTTAACTATCGCTTGGAGTAAAACTGGTGGTACTCCATATTTAACACCCAATGTGTTACGGTAAACTTAATTACCGTTTTATCGTTCAAATCTTATTAAAGATTTAACTATCCCTTGGAGTAAAACTGGTGGTACTCCATTATCATTCGTTTTCTGAATTAAGTAAAATTAATTTCTTTTATCCTTATTCAATCGAATTAAAGATTTATTAAAACTATATTTAGTTTTAATCTTCAAGAATCATTATTTAATGATTATTTAACTTTCAAGAAATAATCTTGCCTTTAACTGGGTTAATGAACAAATGTCGCTTAAAAACGTCGTTTACAATAAACCCGAAATCATATTCCAATTTAATATATTAAACTAAAAACTTCACTTTAGAATATTTCGTTAAATCTTAATTAAAAGATTTATGAATTACCAATCTAAATTTCACTGTCAATCGGGTTTTAAGAATTAATGTCATTTAAAAACATTGTTCACAATCAACCCAAAAGTCAGTTTCACTTAACTTTCAGTTATGTTTAATAATTAGAAATCTTATTTAAATCTTAATTAAAAGATTTATTCTTTCTCAAATGGATTTAAGAATAGTGTTATTTAAGACACTATTCATGACAAACCCAAATTCTAATCAGATATTAAATATCGTGCTTTGAATAGAAATTATATCGATTTATGTTCAATATCAAATTCTGAAACTAACGTATACCAAATCGGGAATAATGATATTAATATCTACCAAATTCCCATAATAATATCCGTATAATCACATAATCCAATACTGAAATAATCCGAAGATTATTTCCATTCGAATTCACTCTAATATATGTACTGGAAAATCTTGGCTTTATTAAAACCAATTAAATCCTTTTATTTATTTTAATTAATTTGTTAAAATAAACAAATCACTAATTCTGATAAAGATAAACTTGGAATTTTTCATCAAAAACCTTTTTAAATCGTTTATTATGATTTTACATAATTTTTCCATATTTTTAATAATTTTATTATTCCCCGTACAGTCGGTTTCCAATAGCGGCCACCGAACTGCACTTACAGCGATCTTTTCTGAAATTAATTTGGACATATCTCTGAATCTAACCATTGGATTTCAACTATCTTATATTCGTTGGAAATTTGTTTTCGATACGAACCCAGTGGTTTTGTTTTAGGAGAATCTGACGGTCTGATCTCTCGTTACATCAATTTGAAATTAATGGTTGAAATTCGCGAACAGTCTTTGCGCGAAACGTTCCATTCAAACCATTATAAATATATAATATATGTCTCATTGATTTCCTTTCTAAACATATTCTAAAATATTTATAAATTCGTTTATAAAACAATTCCAACTTTAATTTCAATTTTAAATCCAAATTGAATATTCTATATATTATCATATTAAAATAATATTATTTCCAAAATATTAATTTTGAAATTAGCTCTTTTAATATTCATTATAAAATGGATAAAATAAATCGATAAACATGTTCGGGTTGAAATGGCGTTGCTATTTAAGACAGATTAAATAGCTCAATTCCTTATCTTATTCATTTATATGTTATACTAGGCCAGACCTCCCACATTAAGCCTGCGACTTGTGGATGCTGGATATGCCGGTTGGTTCCGGGCAGACTTATCCCACAAGTTGGGCTTAACCTCGTGTCATGGCCCGTTTCGTATTTGCACACTTGGACCCCTCACATTAGGCCCAACATTTGTGGCTGCTGGATATGCGGTTGGGTTCGGGCAGACTTCCACCACAAATGTAACCTAACCTCGTGTCCAAGTACAATTGTAATTTATAATTATAATTATTTCATTGGAAAATATTATTTTAAAATATCCTTTATTTTAAAAAAATCTTAATCTTAAAATATCACTTATTAAAATATTATTTATACTAAAAATGATCGTAATGTTAAATTATCATTTCCCTTATAAAATCCTTTATTTTCAATTATTTTAAACTACACTTCATTTTTTAATAAAAATTGAAACTTTCCATATTATTATACTATTATAATAATAATCTTTTCAAAATGTTTGATTTTGAAATCAATCTTTTCATTTCAACTTATTGACAATAAAACTGTAATCTTTCAATTTAATCCTTTTTATTGTAACCTCTTAACAATAAAAATATAATTTTTATAATTGAAAACATCAAAATCATTCTTTTAATTCTAAATTGGAATGAGACGAAACCATTTCCATATAATTTAATTACATGGATTTCAAACATCGCATTAATTCCATAATAATGACAAAACATTCAAATTAAAGCCAAAATGCAATTTACAACTAAACACAAGTGTGATGTGTAGTCAAATATCAACCCATGACCCGTGTGGGGATTCAACCAACACATAATCAAATAATATATTATTAATTGTGCACATGGATGATGTGTGAAAATAATCATCCCAATCGACATACACAAGTCAGGAAACTTGTATATGGTAGTGTAAGCAAGTTTCAATTATCATATATAACATAGCATTATTTAACAAGTTACATGTTTCAAATTTTCAAACATTTCACCATACAACACCCAAATCAACATTATATCCACAAACAACTATTCCAACACAAATAATTAATTCATATTTAATAAAAATAAATAAATGTTCAAAATTTTGAGTGAGATAAAAGTTCTCACCTTTGTCAGGCTTTCAATTGACTGTTCAGGCCCAATCTTGGCCCAAAATCCAACATGCTCCAACATTAATGAAATTGGTGTCCATGCAAAGCTTATGAATCACTGATCATGGCAAATCCTGTTTTACGCGATTTCGAGTTCGTATCACAAAGTTATGAATTTTCGAAGTTTGAACCAATTAAATAATTAATTAAATGTGAATATTAGGCTCACATCCCTATTTTGAAACTTAATTAGGCTCACATCCGGTCATAAACTTATTGTAAATTAGGTCCCTATTTTCTGAAAAGTCATCAAAAAAATATAAAAAAATCACGTAAATTCGTATTTAAATAAAACATGTAAACACTAAAAAATTCAGAACAAAAAACAATCAACGAAGGCGTCAAAAATCAAAAAAACCAAAAAAAACGAAATTTCCAGTTAAATGCATAATAGTATGCACATATATCACTTTCCTACATACATCCGTGCATATTTTTCACTACATACATCTTCGTTGATTTTTATTCATGCAAATAAATGCATACATGTGCGCAAAAATTTCAAATACTTGCATACATTTGTGCGGGTTTATTTTCAGATTTTAATCTGAAAACAGCTTAAAGAAAAGTTGCATACATATATGCAATTATCAGTAATAATTGCATAAATGTATGCAACTATTTTTTTTCGATTTCCGTAGATTCCTGACATTATTTCCATATTTTAGAATTTTTTTTTATGAACGTACGCACATTTTTTTAAAAAAATACAAAAAGGCGGAAAAAATAAAATAGGGGGCGGGTTTAAAAATTTTCAGAACTTTGTTTTTTTTTATAAATTAGGTCCCTACTTTTTATCCTATAAAAATGTTGCACACATGTGTGCATTTTTTTTGAGAAATTTGCACATTTGGATGCAAATAAAAATGAACTGAAAAATTATGTTAAATCTATCCGATGGAAGGACTCCAATAATTGCATATATGCATGCAATAAAATCAAAAAGGTGCATAATATTATGCATTTAACTGCAGTTTTTTCTGTTTTTTTGCTGTTTTCTTCTTTCTGACATTATTTTTGTTGTTTTTTGAACTGAATTTTTTTTATAATGCGTAATACATTTTATTACTAATTTACGAATTTTTTTTATTTTTTTTAATTATTATTTTATAAGTTTTGAAAACAGGGACCTAATTTACAATAAGTTTATGACCGGGTTTTTTTTATATTTTGAAACTTAATAGGGACCTCTAAAAAACGCACCCTAATTAAATTGTGATTTTTACCTAAATTTCCAACTTGCTCCAAATTGGACAAAATTGGTGTCCACGCGAAACTCTCGTCGCCACGATCGCGGCCGATTTGAAATCGTCAAATTTCGACCTCGTATGTGAAAGTTATTGCGTTACAAACATTGAATAATTAATTAAATAATTTAATTTAAATTAAATTAACCAATCACCTAACCAAACCCGTTTTCCAGCCGTTCCTCCTTGCCAAGCCACGATTTCGGCACCTACAGCCCATTTGAGACCCATCGACCCCCTGACCACCTTCGCCTGTCCGAGGCGCTGTCACGCCGTCCGCCCTTGACCCCGATTCGTCGCCTCGGGCGAGAAATCGCCGGACAATCGTCCTTCGCCTCGCACTCCCCAACGCCGCCACCACTCAACCATTTGCTCTGAAAATTGGTGAGCATCTTCCCCTCATGTAGACGAAGAACTTTCCTTCAGACTCCACAGCCCGATGATCAACGTGGTGACCGGAAATTGGTCATTTACATTTTCATCTTTCGAATTCCGGCCGTAAATCAGGTTTTCAGTTTATCTCATTTTTCGTCCCGATCCGTCGATTTTCAGACCAAACACTTCAAATAAAAGTTTTTCATCTTCCTCTTCTCTATAATTTCTTCAACTGGGCCATCGCCTAATTCTTCATGGATTGATCAGAAATTGGCCAAAACTGAAATCAGTTTTCTGACTTTGACTATGGATTCCGGTGAATCCGTGCGACGATAGGTTCTGGAATTTTTGTGGTAAGCAGAGATCAACAAGATCTACAATACCCAGAAACGGTTTGGTTTGATTTTGTATGGATTAAGAGATATAAATTATTTAAGATTCAGGGTCCTTTTTGCAAAATTACAAGAGAAAAAGAGAAAGATAGTTGCTGTAAATTTTTGAGGAAGAAGAGAAATGAGGATTAGGGAAGGGGAAAAAGATATTATATAGTAGTGGCCCATGATTTATTATTTAATAATAATTTTCTAGCTTTATTATTAATTCTTTAGTTCACGCTCTCTTCATTTGACAGTTATTGATACCCCGACCACATACGAACTCCATTGGCGATGAAAATTGACTGTAACGGCTGGAAATTTTCGACTCCTCGAGAGTCGAAAATTCCGAGATGTTAGCAAAAGAAAGTAGAGGGTGAGGAAGAAAAGATAGAACTAATAGAATAGAAGAAGAAGAACTTACATCAACAGAGTAAACACAAATCTCACAGCGGAACGAATAAAATATAACATAACTTTGAAATACAAATCAGTACTCGTATATACATACCATTTCAAAGTACAACACTTAACAACACAGCGGAATAATAATAGCTATAATCCTGAAGCCTCCTGCTCCAAGCTCTCCAAGTGTATCTGAAAAATTCCGACTACTTGACTGCCCATACAAATTTAGGCACCCAAGAGTTTAGGGAAAACAAACAAAATAAACTCCGGGTCAGTCATGGGACTGGTGTGAATAAAACTCCAACACTTGGTTAAATAAAGGATATCTTTCTGATATTATAATAATGTCTAAATACAAATAGATATCAATCTAGCAGAACGCTTGCATCTCACGTTCCACATACATAGTATACAAATAAACCGTGAGCGCTTATTGGAGATTGGATTCCAACAGACAAGGTATGGGAGCACCTTCCGATCAGTGTACTCTAGAGGAGATACACTAGGGTTCAACAAGAACGTCTTGCAACCCTGCCACACATGACCGTTCACTCATTTAGCTTGAGTGTAACGAATATATTATCACCGATGGTTGGGATCAGCAACCATCCTTCCCGATAAGGGACAGCATTGAAATATATTATAAATAAGTACAATTGAATATTCTCTAGATGATGATAATACACCCTGCATGGGTATGGCCCAACTAGCCATGTTGCCTAGCCCAACTTCTGTTATTTCCCGGTTGTGAGGTCACGTTTATCACTTTGACAGATTATTTCTTCAATTACTTTGAATGCCACATCGTCGTACCAGCCAAATCATTATCGATTTCTCAAGGCATCACGGGTATAAAAGCTAAGAGAAACGAATTTCTCCGCCACCAACGTAATACGTTTAAAGAGATCAACATATATGATTCGTTAAGAATACTTTGTCAGACACTCGTTCATATACGTTGTTCTGGGACTGAATAAACCGAAGGCACTATTCAGTGAATCCATCCTACCTAGGCTTTTCACAATAGCCCTTGCACTTCACTCCGTCTTCAATTATCTTCAGCGTACTTGATTCGCAACGCTTATGCTAATACGGAGTGGTTCTTCGGATAATAATCCAACCGGTCTCTCCATATTAACAACGTAAAAATGGTCAAAACTTTGATAGTCTGTGATTCAACTATCAAATGAAAACATTTCGGTGTACAAACAACGATCTTATTTCCAAATGGAAATTCGATCGATCAATCATCATATACATATATATGTTCATATTTCCTTATTTCATGTATTTAGAAAATATATGTTATTAATCATTGGAAAACATTTCCATAGCTTATTTTCACATCACTATTATTTCGCATCTATCAGTCCCTAACTGTAACTAGTATGAGAACAATTCTCTAAGTATCAATCCGGAAGGTCGAAACCAACATCAGATCGTCACTTAGAAAACCGTTCAACTTACCCTCTCCAGTCAGTTTCTGAATTTGCTTAACTCTATTTCTTAAATTCTTATCATGCAAACATTTCATTTTCTATGTTTAGAAAACATATCTGACTATATTTGGAAAACGTTTCCAAAACTCATTTACGGATTTCCAATGAACGTTGTATAAAACATCCTTTCGCTTAATCCATTTATCGTTTATTCCTTAACTTTATTCCTAATCAACCTTTTAGATCGAACCACAACTATTCCTTTGTCAATTCTGAAGTCAATCAAGTTGGGGTATAATTACCTCGCAGATCTTAATTGAACAACGTCCTTTACTGTGAAATAGCTGAAGTTCATCACTCACTTTTTACAATCATCTGTTTACGCAAATTCTCGGATTCAGATTACGAATCCACTTCTTATATGACAACGTTTGATTATAACTATAACGTTATAATTCCTACCCCTCAAATATCTAACCTAAATTATAAATTTATTTCCTAACTCGAATAATTTAACAGACACCTAATTTCTAAATCAATAACTAAATCTTGATTTAAACCCTGGAAAGTAAATAGTACTTTCCTGAATTCGCTATAATCGAATTCGACGTATAACTCTCTTTCGAGAAATCTCTATTCGATTAACTCTCCCTTTTTAATAACTTATATTCGATAAACTCTATTTCGATTAACTCCTATCGAATAACTAATATTCGAATAACTCTTCTTGGTTGGCTCTATTTCATTAACTCTTATCGAATAACAAATATTCGATTTTCTTAAATGTGTCAATTCTTATCGAATAACTAACATCCGATTAACTTAAATGGATTTACTCTTATCGAATAACTTTTTCGATTAACTTAACTTGATTTTCTTAACTCGATTATCTCAAACTTAACTTGACTCGACTAACTCGACTTACTTGGTTCGACCAATTCGATTCGATTAACTAGGCTCGACTAACTTGACTAACTTGGTTCGACCAATTCGATTCGATTAACTAGGCTCGACTAACTTGACTAACTCTGTCTCAAATAACTATATTTGATTAACTCTAGTTCGTTTTAACTCTAATCGATTAACTCTAACTAATTAACTCCAACTGGTTAACTCTAACTGATTAACTCTAACTGGTTAACTCTATTTGACTAACCCCTTTCGAATAACATATTCGATTAACTAACTTTCGAATAACATATTCGATTAACTAACTTTCGAATACCATATTCGATTAACTAACTTCGAATACTATATTCGATTAACTAACTTCGAATACCATATTCGATTAACTAACTTCGAATACCATATTCGATTAACTCCTTTCGAATGTCTATATTCGATTAACTAATCTTCGATTAACTAATAGTCGATTTACACTTATTTGCTTAACCAAAATTCGACTAACTAATAGTCGATTAACTTACTTCGACTAATTCGATTAACTTTTATTTGATTATCTCTTTTATATCTCGTCAATTTCCTTTTTATAACGTTTATATTCCGTTACAACTATTCCCTTTTCTATAACTTCTAATTACCGTTACAAATATTTCCTATTTATAACTTCTATTTACCGTTACAAATATTTCCTATTTATAACTTCTATTTACCGTTACAAATATTTCCTATTTATAACTTCTATTTGTTTTCTAACATATATTCCTTTATAAAATCCTATCTGCTTACTAACAAATATTTCCTTTTATAAAACCGTGTTCGTTTTATAAAAAAATTCCTTTTTATAAAATCCTGTGATTTTATAAAATTCCTTTATTTCAATATACATTGAAATATTCCTTTTTATTACAACTCAGGGTTTCTTATGATATTCAAAATATCAAACAACGATGATCAATATCGTTCTAACATCCATAATCAATAACAGAATATAAATCACAACATATATCACAATATATGAAAACAGTAAAATAATTGTTGAGGAACCCAGTCGGATTCCTCCAACCTGTTTCCCTGCATTCACAGATGTTACACAGTATAATATACATCAATTTCATTTCAATATGAAATATTCTACTGGACAAAATCAATATTTGATTAATGATATAACATATGACTATATCTATGTTTTCAGTCAAATCTATTTAACAGTCCAGTTTACAATATACAGTAGTCAACAAAATAAAGTACAATTTATATTAAAATATAAATTGAGGAGAGTTAGTGAGTTTTACTCACATTTGCAGTTCATCGTTAAAGAACGATAAACTGTCGTTTGATCTGAATCAAACAGTTTAATTCGCCGTAAATTCAAATGAGCCCCAATCCACTTCCAGTCCGTCTCATTGTGGAGCTCTCGTCCATACGTTCCCAACGCAACTTATGGTTCGTCAATCTGATATCGTATGTAGGATATATGATCTTTAGAAGTCGATATAAATTTAAATCGAATTAAAACTTGGATATAGATCAAATGGGCCTTGCTCCTTCATTAAAGCCCACTTACCCCTTATAAAAAACCAAACCCGCACCATAATACCCTTTCTTCCCAAATCACTTCGACAACCTGCTCCTCCTATTCAAAACGTTGACCGCATTTTGACCCTCCATAGCAGGCGCTCCGATCATCCATCTCCGGCGCCGACGCCATCACTGACCTCGCCACCTTACCCCGCACCTGGCCATCACCCTGAACCCTACTCCGATGCCCCCTAGCCAAAACCGAACTGCTGATCTCCCCTTCGCCTCCCACTGCCGCTTTCCGACTTCCACCACCGGAATCCCTCTCGACGCCACCATCAGCTCCTCCTCCACACCAGCAATGCCACAACGACCTCACCTCGGCCTATTTCCCTCCACATCGGCATCGACCCCATGCCCTAGCGTCCACTATACAAAAACTCGAGCTCCAAACTGACGTCGAACCAAGTGAAAAAGGTGTAGATCTGAAGGAAATCCATCCCAGAATTCAATTACATAGTTTTCGTTATTTATAGGATTTTCTTTGATTTTTGTGAGGATTTTATGAGGCCACGTGAATTGTTTGAGAAATGAATCGTGGCTGTTGTTTTGAGGAGAGAAACACACGGTTGAGTTTAGGAAAATGTGGCTTGTTCTTGATCATAGAAAAAATGGGGGAGATATTTTTAATTTGATTTTCTATTTTATTTTATCGATTATATGTTTGTCTCTCGTCCTTAAAAATCCCTACGACCACATACGATATTCTAAAATCACGAAAATTGACATGCCACTAGAGTTTGACATTACGGTCCCAACGAAACTGGTTTCGTCGAATTCCGACTTCGTATGCTCACACAGTGTATTTTTAACTGTCGAAATACTGACTGTTTTTCACTCTAAAAATCCGTACGACCACATAGTGACTCTAAAAATCACGAAACTAGAAATCTAACAACTATTTGACATTGCGGATCCAACAAAACTGGTTTCGTCGAATTCCGACTTCGTTTGCAAAAGTGGCTATTTTTAACGCTCTAAATAGCCTATTTAAATATATAAATATATTTAAATATAATTTAATTTAATATTTAAAAATAAATATTATCGTCTATATTCACTGAGGAATACCATACAGCTCCAGGGTAATTATATACTTGCTATTCCGAGTCCAGATTGATTCGATATTCTATTTACATTGAAAAATCCTTTTATAACGTATATAAAGCGTTACGAATTATAAAGGAATTTCACAGCGACTTTTTCTGAAATTTGATTTGGACGTACATCAAAATCTACACGACGAAATCCCGATTTTTCTCTTCCACTAGAAAGATATACTCCACCAGCTCCACACGTTTCTTGTTTCACAGAAATCCGGCTTAAAATGAATCATGTACATTCAGTTGAAGTTCAAATCGCCAAATTGCGAACTGCCGCGACGTTTCAGGTTCGTTTTAATTATAATTATAAATTATAAGTTCGAACGTTGTACTTTAAGTTATCGATATCACCAAATAGATATATAAATAATTAAATAAATTAATTATTCGACAGCTAACAAAACGCGCCATTACAGACTTCCCCCCTTAAAATAATTTCGTCCTCGAAATTGCTAAGTTAGAAAAATACTACTAACTAGATTTAAAAATCCTTTTTTGTTTACCTCTAAATTTCAGTTTCGACTGGACCTATTTAATTTTAATTAATTTATTAATTCATTTCCGACCAACTAAAATTTTCGAAAATTCTGAAAATTTTCTAACACCTTAAATTTTCGAAAAAAATCGCCATAACCTCCTTTGTACGGCTCAATACGTCAAACCACAACTCGCCTCTTTAGGCCTCCTCCAATCCAAAAGGAAATCAAAATAGCCAAGCGGCTTGCCAATTCGGCTCATATAATCCAAACTCATATATGATATAAACTTGTACCTTTTTGTCGGGCATTTAACTCTATCCCTTTCATCTGCTACCACTTCAACATATACCAATGTTATCCATTCCAATTGATCTCCAATCAGTTCATATCCTCAAATCCAAATCGAATTTCATTCGAACTCTAATATCAAATTCCAAATTATTGACTTATCAATTTGGTTCCATTCTAGATTATCTCTAATCCAATTCAATTTTATTTAACTCGGTTCAAGTTAAATTTCAATTTATTTTTACCATCTCATTTTATTTAACTTCATTACTTAAATTTTAATTCCAGAACTTAAGTTCCTGGGTCTTATTTCAAATTAATTTGAAACCACATACCAATTCAAAACCTTTGAGTGTCTAAAACAACTTGTTTTCTCAAAACAATTCAAAAACAAAATCTTTAGTAGTAATCCGTCACTTAGAACTCAGAAATGAACGCTAATGATGTAGCTACACTCATCAGGGTTATTTTCCAGTGATACAAGTGAGTTTAATAGTATATTTCTTTTCAAATCATTTTAAACCTTTTCATTTTGAAATACATTTCAAATATTTTTCACACTGCTTGAAAACATTTCAAAATCTCCCAGGAACTTAAAATTTCCTTATTTTAATTCCAAATCTGATTTAAATTCATATTTAATTCAAACTATTTCATATATTACATTCATATGAATTCTGATTGGTCATTTATAACCATTTCACCCTTTTATAATCTTATTCGATTATAATAACAACCAACACAATCAATATACTATAATAATTTCAAGATATATATTTCTTCTATAAACAAATATATTTTGGGAAAAATTATTTCATTTACCCTCTACCATGACGGTTCATCGTATTCGAGTGTTTAGTAACCCTTATCGATACAGTGGATCAAACTGATCGACCAGAATTCATAAGCCACTCAACCAATGAGTCTCCACAATATAAAACCATTTTATATTGAATAACAATTACGCGCTCATATATACACTCAAACTCAATCTAGGATATTACTAATCCCATCTCTATCGAGTTATGCCACAGAGCCAAGGTAATCACTTAACTTAAGCTCTGATACCAACTGTAACGGCTGGAAATTTTCGACTCCTCGAGAGTCGAAAATTCCGAGATGTTAGTGAAAGAAAGTAGAGGGTGAGGAAGAAAAGATAGAACTAATAGAATAGAAGAAGAAGAGGAACTTACATCATCAGAGTAAACACAAATCTCACAGAGGAACGAATAAAATATAACATAACTTTGAAATACAAATCAGTACTCGTATATACATACCATTTCAAAGTACAACACTTAACAACACAGCGGAATAATAATAACTATAATCCTGAAGCCTCCTGCTCCAAGCTCTCCAAGTGTATCTGAAAAATCCCGACTACTTGACTGCCCATACAAATTTAGGCACCCAAGAGTTTAGGGAAAACAAACAAAATAAACTCCGGGTCAGTCATGGGACTGGTGTGAATAAAACTCCAACACTTGGTTAAATAAAGGATATCTTTCTGATATTATAATAATGTCTAAATACAAATAGATATCAATCTAGCAGAACGCTTGCATCTCACGTTCCACATACATAGTATACAAATAAACTGTGAGCGCTTATTGGAGATTGGATTCCAACAGACAAGGTATGGGAGCACCTTCCGATCAGTGTACTCTAGAGGAGGTACACTAGGGTTCAACAAGAACGTCTTGCAACCCGGCCACACATGACCGTTCACTCATTTAGCTTGAGTGTAACGAATATATTATCACCGATGGTTGGGATCAGCAACCATCCTTCCCGATAAGGGACAACATTGAAATAGATTATAAAGAAGTACAATTGAATATTCTCTAGATGGTGATAATACAACCTGCTTGGGTATGGCCCAACTAGCCATGCTGCCTAGCCCAACTTCTGTTATTTCCCGGTTGTGAGGTTTTGAGGTCACGTTTATCACTTTGACAGATTATTTCTTCAATTACTTTGAATGCCACATCGTCATACCAGCCAAATCATTATCGATTTCTCAAGGCATCACAGGTATAAAAGCAAAGAGAAACGAATTTCTCCGCCACCAACGTAATACGTTTAAAGAGATCAACATATATGATTCGTTAAGAATACTTTGTCAGACACTCGTCCATATACGTTGTTCTAGGACTGAATAAACCGAAGGCACTATTCAGTGAATCCATCCTACCTAGGCTTTTCACAATAGCCCTTGCACTTCACTCTGTCTTCAAATATCTTCAGCGTACTTGATTCGCAACGCTTATGCTAATACGTAGTGGTTCTTCGGATAATAATCCAACCGGTCTCTCCATATTAACAACGTAAAAATGGTCAAAACTTTGATAGTCTGTGATTCAACTATCAGATGAAAACATGTCGGTGTACAAACAACGATCTTATTTCCAAATGGAAATTCGATCGATCAATCATCATATACATATATATGTTCATATTTCCTTATTTCATGTATTTAGAAAATATATGTTATTAATCATTGGAAAACATTTCCATAGCTTATTTTCACATCACTATTATTTCGCATCTATCAGTCCCTAACTGTAACTAGTATGAGAACAATTCTCTAAGTATCAATCTGGAAGGTCGAAACCAACATCAGATCGTCACTTAGAAAACCGTTCAACTTACCCTCTCCAGTCAGTTTCTGAATTTGCTTAACTCTATTTCTTAAATTCTTATCATGCAAACATTTCATTTTCTATGTTTAGAAAACATATCTGACTATATTTGGAAAACGTTTCCAAAACTCATTTACGGATTTCCAATGAACGTTGTATAAAACATCGTTTCGCTTAATCCATTTATCGCTTATTCCTTAACTTTATTCCTAATCAACCTTTTAGATCGAACCACAACTATTCCTTTGTCAATTCTGAAGTCAATCAAGTTGGGGTATAATTACCTCGCAGACCTTAATTGAACAACGTCCTTTACTGTGAAATAGATGAAGTTCATCACTCACTTTTTACAATCATCTGTTTACGCAAATTCTCGGATTCAGGTTACGAATCCACTTCTTATATGACAACGTTTGATTATAACTATAACGTTATAATTCCTACCCCTCAAATATATAACCTAAATTATAAATTTATTTCCTAACTCGAATAATTTAACAGACACCTAATTTCTAAATTAATAACTAAATCTTGATTTAAACCCTGGAAAGTAAATAGTACTTTCCTGAATTCGCTATAATCGAATTCGACGTATAACTCTCTTTCGAGAAATCTCTATTCGATTAACTCTCCCTTTTTAATAACTTATATTCGATAAACTCTATTTCGATTAACTCCTATCGAATAACTAATATTCGAATAACTCTTCTTGGTTGGCTCTATTTCATTAACTCTTATCGAATAACAAATATTCGATTTTCTTAAATGTGTCAATTCTTATCGAATAACTAACATCCGATTAACTTAAATGGATTTACTCTTATTCGAATAACTCTAGTTCGTTTTAACTCTAATCGATTAACTCTAACTAATTAACTCCAACTGGTTAACTCTAACTGATTAACTCTAACTGGTTAACTCTATTTGACTAACCCCTTTCGAATAACATATTCGATTAACTAACTTTCGAATACCATATTCGATTAACTAACTTCGAATACTATATTCGATTAACTAACTTCGAATACCATATTCGATTAACTAACTTTGAATACCATATTCGATTAACTCCTTTTGAATGTCTATATTCGATTAACTAATCTTCGATTAACTAATAGTCGATTTACACTTATTTGCTTAACCAAAATTCGACTAACTAATAGTCGATTAACTTACTTCGACTAATTCGATTAACTTTTATTTGATTATCTCTTTTATATCTCGTCAATTTCCTTTTTATAACGTTTATTTTCCGTTACAACTATTCCCTTTTCTATAACTTCTAATTACCGTTACAAATATTTCCTATTTATAACTTCTACTTACCGTTACAAATATTTCCTATTTATAACTTCTATTTACCGTTACAAATATTTCCTATTTATAACTTCTATTTGTTTTCTAACATATATTCCTTTATAAAATCCTATCTGTTTACTAACAAATATTTCCTTTTATAAAACCGTGTTCGTTTTATAAAAAAATTCCTTTTTATAAAATCCTGTGATTTTATAAAATTCCTTTATTTCAATATACATTGAATTATTCCTTTTTATTACAACTCAGGGTTTCTTATGATATTCAAAATATCAAACAACGATGATCAATATCGTTCTAACATCCATAATCAATAACAGAATATAAATCGCAACATATATCACAATATATGAAAACAGTAAAATAATTGTTGAGGAACCCAGTCGGATTCCTCCAACCTGTTTCCCTGCATTCACAGATGTTACACAGTATAATATACATCAATTTCATTTCAATATGAAATATTCTACTGGACAAAATCAATATTTGATTAATGATATAACATATGACTATATCTATGTTTTCAATCAAATCTATTTAACAGTCCAGTTTAACAATCAATATACAGCAGTCAACAAAATAAAGTACAATTTATATTAAAATATAAATTGAGGAGAGTTAGTGAGTTTTACTCACATTTGCAGTTCATCGTTAAAGAACGATAAACTGTCGTTTGATCTGAATCAAACAGTTTAATTCGCCGTAAATTCAAACGAGCCCCAATCCACTTCAAGTCCGTCTCATTGTGGAGCTCTCGTCCATACGATCCCAACGCAACTTGTGGTTCGTCAATCTGATATCGTATGTAGGAGATATGATCTTTAGAAGTCGATATAAATTTAAATCGAATTAAAACTTGGATAAAGATCAAATGGGCCTTGCTCCTTCATTAAAGCCCACTTACCCCTTATAAAAAACCAAACCCGCACCGTAATACCCTTTCTTCCCAAATCACTTTGACAACCTGCTCCTCCTATTCAAAACGTTGACCGCATTTTGACCCTCCATAACAGGCGCTCCGATCATCCGTCTCCGGCGCCGACGCCATCACTGACCTCGCCACCTTACCCCGCACCTGGCCATCACCCTTAACCCTACTCCGATGCCCCCTAGCCAAAACCGAACTGCTGATCTCCCCTTCGCCTCCCACTACCGCTTTCCGACTTCCACCACCGGAATCCCTCTCGACGCCACCATCAGCGGCTCCTCCACACCAGCAATGCCACAGCGACCTCGCCTCGGCCTATTTCCCTCCACATCGGCATCGACCCCATGCCCTAGCATCCACTATACAAAAACTCGAGCTCCAAACTGACGTCGAACCAAGTGAAAAAGGTGTAGATCTGAAGGAAATCCATCCCAGAATTCAATTACATAGTTTTCTTTATTTATAGGATTTTCTTTGATTTTTGTGAGGATTTTATGAGGCCACGTGAATTGTTTGAGAAATGAATCGTGGCTGTTGTTTTGAGGAGAGAAACACACGGTTGAGTTTAGGAAAATGTGGCCTGTTCTTGATCATAGAAAAATGGGGGAGATATTTTTAATTTGATTTTCTATTTTATTTTATCGATTTTATGCTTGTCTCTCGTCCTTAAAAATCCCTACGACCACATACGATCTTCTAAAATCACGAAAATTGACATGCCACTAGAGTTTGACATTGCGGTCCCAACGAAACTGGTTTCGTCGAATTCCGACTTCGTATGCTCACACAGTGTATTTTTAACTGTCGAAATACTGACTGTTTTTCACTCTAAAAATCCGTACGACCACACAGTGACTCTAAAAATCACGAAACTAGAAATCTAACAACTATTTGACATTGCGGATCCAACAAAACTGGTTTCGTCGAATTCCGACTTCGTTTGCAAAAGTGGCTATTTTTAACGCTCTAAATAGCCTATTTAAATATATAAATATATTTAAATATAATTTAATTTAATATTTAAAAATAAATATTATCGTCTATATTCACTGAGGAATACCATACAGCTCCAGGGTAATTATATACTTGCTATTCCGAGTCCAGATTGATTCGATATTCTATTTACATTGAAAAATCCTTTTATAACGTATATAAAGCGTTACGAATTATAAAGGAATTTCACAGCGACTTTTTCTGAAATTTGATTTGGACGTACATCAAAATCTACACGACGAAATCCCGATTTTTCTCTTCCACTAGAAAGATATACTCCACCAGCTCCACGCGTTTCTTGTTTCACAGAAATCCGGCTTAAAATGAATCATGTACATTCAGTTGAAGTTCAAATCGCCAAATTGCGAACTGCCGCGACGTTTCAGGTTCGTTTTAATTATAATTATAAATTATAAGTTCGAACGTTGTACTTTAAGTTATCGATATCACCAAATCGATATATAAATAATTAAATAAATTAATTATTCGACAGCTAACAAAACGCGCCATTACATTGACATACTGATATAACTTGACAATACTATTCTAACAAAACTGGTTTCGTTGAATTCCGAGTCCGTTTTCTCAAAAAGCTCTATTTTTGTCTTTATATGACTGATCAAATCAAAATTAATTTCTCACGGTCACATACTAGCTCTAAAAATTACAGAAAAATTATTTCTAGCTTTATTTTGATGATACGGTCCTAAAAAAACTAATTTCGTCGAATTTGAAGACCGTATAAAAAATGGCCATTTTTAAGGCGTATATATATTATATTAAAAATACATATATAAATAAATAAATTCCGAATCTCGAAATATATCTGTGTTTATACTTTTTCAATGCAGAAACATCATTTTGAACTTAATGGAAGTGGTCCCGAGTCCAAATTCATTCGTATGTAAAAAGTAGCGTTTTGGGTCATATATAATAATATATATAAATTCCATAGCGTTTTTCTGAGGTTTTAATTTTGCCATAACTTACAATTTATAAACTAAAATCTCAATTTCTAAAATTCATTAGAAAGATATCGTCAATACGATCTTAGCATTTCTTGTTTCGTCCAATTCTGACTTATAATTAATTTTATATAATTTTCCAAAGTTTGAAATCAAAATTTGAAATTACCGCGCCATTTCAGGCTCGTTTATAATTAAAATAAATTTATACATTCTCACTTCGATTTAAATAAATTTTCTGTTGTTATTATTTAAAATATGTTATTTAAAATATCATAAATCCATTAAAATTATTGAAATAAATTTTTTTAAATTGGTCCTGATTTTCCGGGTTGTTACAATTGTAGGAGTGCCAATGTCATCTTCATCACTTGTTGTGTTGACACAAAAGTATCCGACATCTAAATTAAGATCTAGATTGGCTTCACCTAGATTTTTTAACAACCATGACATGTTCTCTTTCACTTTTCTATTCACCTTTTCTTCCAAATTTGCCTCAAGCTCTTGTCTTATTTTTTTGGTCAGCTCTTGCACATAACTGTCGGAAGGACCAAGAGTTGTTGGAGACTTTTTAGCCATTTTACCTGCCTTCCTACAAGCAAGTTCCGTGTGTGGCTCTTCCCACTAGAGAGAAGTGCATCTACCTCAGCAGTGTTTGCTACATCTACCATTGCTTGAATCTTCGCCCAAAAATGAAAACTAGGCAAGCATATAAACAGGCAGCTGAAAAGAATGAATTTATTAACATAACTGGTTTTCTTTCAAACTAACTATGTGTTCGGTTTAATAAGCAGCTCCAACAAACATACAATGTGCCAATTATACTGACACAAGTATTGATTCATAATTGATCTTGGGTCAAATACTTTATATAAGCTACTCGACAAAATTTATTAATAGAAGTGGCTATCTTTAAAACATATAAATTAAAATATGGAAGTTACAACTGCAATGTGGTCATCTTTCAAACTAAATATTAAATTGCTATCTCAGTATCTAATGTACTTACGTATTTGGCCTTTAGTTCATCCGTGTTAGTCTTGTAAGTTCTCCCCAGTTCTCATTTATACGTTTCCAAATAGACCAAGGCAGCGGATAAGGTGGCTTTTTCCGGGTCCTTCTTTCTCTATCAAGTATTAGGATCACCAAAAATTAAACAGAATTTTTAACATTCAATGTTAAGAATTTACAAATCTAGTTGCTGCCTATGAACATTGTGACAATGATATAAAATATAATTCAATGATATAACAAATTAAAATTATCATGTGGCCAATTCAACTCAATCACAAAAAAATTAACTTAAGTTCAAAAAAACACATACTATCTGTTCTTTGGCTACTGCATGAGTTTTGGGACCCATGGTATGTGTCTCACTTAATGAATTACGATGAGCAGAATTAGTCCTAGTTAGGGTCTGGAAATCTTAAAATAATATCACTAAACAAGGGTAATGCGAACCACTAAAGAAAAGATTAGCACTAAACAATATAATGCGAACTACTAAAGAAAATATTAGCACTAAACAAGGAAATGTAAACTGCTCACAATTATACAAATGTGAATATCATTAAAAAATATATCTGTTGCATGATTATTAAATTAGCACTAAACAAGAAAAGATTAGCACTAAACAAGAAAATGTGAATATCATTAATTTATTTTATTAATTTTTTCCATCTATTGCATTATTATTTAATTAGCATTATACAAATTAGTTTTCTTTTGTGGTCACATTAAAGCCGTACCTGAACTGCTTCATCCCCCCAGTATTCCAAGAGCATTTTAAAATCCTCCAACGGAATTGTACTGGGCCTATTCGCAATCCTTTCCTCATCAGTTGAATATTTTTTATAATACCTTGCTTTCATACGGGAGTTGTACTTCCTCCAAGAGTCATTAAGCTTGTTCAAGACCCACTTGTGTCCTTCTTCTGGAATGACATACCTAGCCTATAATTTATTAAACACAATTCAGGAAGCAAACTAATTAATTAAAACAAACATTTAGGAAGTGATCAGTTGAGCTATGGTTTAGGGTGATAGATTTTACCAGAGCATATTCCAGCATTTGCCTCTTTAATTGATCAGGAATAACATGCCAATTGATACAAGTAAGAGACACATCATCCTTGCTATTGTCCCAAGAAAATTGCTTAACTCTGTAATAATATCAGATACTGTTGACCATCCTCATTCAACTCAATGAATACTTTATCATCGGGGGTTCTAGCATGCACCTTAGTCATTTTTGACTTCCCTCTTGTTTTTTTTGGACCTTGTACTTTATATACCAGGTTCAAAAAAATGAACAAAAAATTAATGTATGGTATTATAGAAACATAATATGCATGCAAAACTTAAAATAGACACACTCAATAGTGCAGTGGAGTGCACAGATAAAGAAACAATGTACCTGCTTCATCTTCCCATGTAATCCATTCTTGCTCTAATCGATTAGTAAGATTTTCCATTGTTGGAGGCGCTTCAACATTCTGCTTTTGACGTTTCCGCATCGCTAAATATGCACCGACTGAATGGGCAGCTTCACATGAATTGGTTGATTGTTTGAAAGTTTTGCTACATGTAAGTTTTAAAACTGGTGGACGATATGTTGTAGGTTTTAAAACTCCTGAATCAAACGTGTAGGTTTCGTCAATTTCTTTAATGTTTCTGCAAATTTCTCCCGGTTATTGAGTTTCTTTGGAGTGGAAGTGCGTGTCATCAGCTCCTTGTTGGAGTCATCTTTCTTTGGAGGGAGGTGCGGGTCATCGCTTCCTTCTCAATTTCAATGGCTGCATTGGTTTGCGAACGAGTTCTCGGTCCAGGTAAAGGATCCTTTGACTTAACAACTTTGGTTCTCTACAATTATGTCGAAGTTCAAGATTTTTTACATTCATAAAGGAAAAGACAGTAAGTAGTAAACAAATAACTTTTTTATACCTCTGAGTCGGATGAATCATCACCGGCATTTTCTGGGATGTATTTATCACATCCAGCAATATCTTTACCTTTTTATATCCTAATTCATGCGGCAGCCTCTTGCATGCTACTAACCAATGAAAGAAACCTAAATGATCTACTAACTGCATCATTTTCTTGCATTCGCGCGATTCGCTCTTGTTCATACTTCGTCAAAACTGATGATTGTGAGAACTACAAGAAGATTAGCATTATTACTCACCTTCGATGATAAATTTAAGCTAGTTAACCAAATAGAATTGGTATATAAACAGTTCTTGCTATTTCCAAGGAATGCATGCACAAAGAACTAATAGTTACTTGAATTAGCTGCAACCTTCATGGTTGGAATAGGAAATCGACACAGTAATAGAAAACAATAAAATGCACTTCTTGCTTTTACATGCAGAATTTTAACAAAAAGTAGTTTGAAATACAAGATTTCATCTTGATTAGTAAGACTGAAATGAAAATTGAAAAATATCCTCATGAACATCAGCTTCATTCTGTCTGGTATCATCATCGTTATCTGTTTCATTTTCTACATTCAATTTCCTCCGGGTTCCTTTATCTATCACAGTAACATCCTCTTCATCATTATTCATATCAGGCTCCGGCGATAGTTTCTTCTGACCTACTTGAGTTGGGTTGTTTTTCATCATTTTGCGTTACTTCTGAAGTCTGTGTGCAGTAATATACTTGCGCTTTGCAACCGGTTTCTTAGCAGAACCTGTAACAATAAAAGTAATAATGATGGCCTCCTTCATAGTTCTTTACACACACACACACACAGATATATATATACACACACACACACAAGAATGGGTCAATATTACATATACATATATACCTTGAATTTTATTTTTCCTTGGTCATATGATTACATGTGGCTACAGTTGAATGAACGACTCACTGTCTTTGTTAACGGTGTTGTCAATGTAAGAAACCCCTTCTTCTTCCTTATTGCAGCCTTGTACGTATTCTTTTACGTCTTTGTCATTCAATATCAGCTGCCAACCACCCTTCGTTCCTTTGCTGACATAGACTCTTCCTATTTCAGTGTAATGGACGCAATCTTTAACAAAGTCCATAACACATTGTAAGAAAAGCGATCAATTATATTTTGTTACTATGAAGGATTCTCATCCGACGTAACATGTCCTTCAAAAATCTCTGCCATGGTGCAGCCGGATATTTATAAGTTCATGCATCTTGTACAAAATGAATACATTAGAACAAGGAACATGCATGTTAAAGTGGACAAAAAACAATAATTAACATTTTGGTATATAACAAATTTAGATAACAATAAAGAAAGACATTAAATCATGAAACATGTGAATAGTGTAGATTGCATTATGAGAAAAGAGTGCCAAATACATTCATCAAAGATAATAATTTAGAGCTAAAACAAAAAGTGCCAAATACATCATAAATTAGTCAACGGGTTTGACCAAAATAAAGCAATAAGAAAGAGAATTTTTTTACCCTAACGAGACGGAAAAGGATTAGGAACTTCTAGTTGTGTTTCCAGTTCCGTTTCTAGTTGTATTATAGGGACATCATCCCTAATTCAACCCCCGTCAACAACTTCTGGTTCTAGTTCACCACCTATGCCCATATCATGTGAATGCGGATTTCTCATGTCTTCTTCCATTGCATTCTGATTTTTGGTATCACACTGATCTTTCGGCAATTTTCTAATAACGTAATGACTATTCTTTTCAATTGCATCTACCACATAAAATACTTGCTGCACTTGCGAAGACAGGACATAAGGATCAGTTTTATGGCACTTAATAAAAATTTACTCGAGTAAGACCATATGAATCTTTTTCCTCTTGGTACCAGCAACTTAAAAAGGACCACTGTGAAATCTCCCCAATAATCCAGCTCAAAAATTTCTTCGATTGATCTGTAGTAATTGACATCACCCACTATTGGATTTTAGTCTTTCGAACTTGCAAATATGGTGGTTTTGGCAGTCAAAAATACCCCACTATTTTGTGTGGTACACCAAGAATCCCTAAATTTTGTGTGGAATCTATATCCATTTACTGTATAACCGGTAAACTTCCAAACTACTCGATTAGGACCTAACGTAAACACCTCTAAATCTCTTGAAATGTTGTCCTTTTTCAGAACCTCTTCTTTTACCCGATTCCAAAACTCTTTGAAATGTTATCATTCCCTCTTGTATCTTCTTGGATTTGCAAGACCATCCACAAAAGCTCGATGAACCCTAAATAATAATTAAGTTCAAAAAACTACGAAATGTAGATATTAATTTATAGTTAAGGAAAATGATATATAAACTTAAAAAATTACTCGATCAAACTCTCAATTTATTTATTACCGAAATTGAACAGAATATAGCGATGCATTTCCTTCCAATCTGCATCTTTCAAATTGAACATCTTTCCATCGTTATTCTTCTTTATTCCAATATGATATTCCAAATCTGTTGGACATCTTCCAAAATCAACCGACATGTTTTCTGCAATCGAACCTTCCGGTCTGTATCTATTTTGCACATAAGATTTCAACTTTCCTAAATATCGCTCAATTGGATACGTGCATCTAATATGTTTAGTCCCGTCGTATTCGATTTCTCTACATAAATGAACAACAAGTGTACTATTATATCGAAAAAAGCCTGTGAAAAAATCATTTCAAAATGAAAAAGTGTCTCGACAAATTCTTTTTGCAGCCTCCTAATATCATCCACTTCGATAACCTTGCTCCATAGTTCTCTAAGAATGCACTAAATTTGATCATTGATAATGCAACCTCAGGTTTTGACACTTTCTTCACGGCAAATTGTAACAAATTGTGGAGTATGAAATGAGTATCATGGCTATTATATCCCACAACCGTTCTCTATTTTATGTGCATGTACCGACAAACATTCGAGGCACAACCGTAGGGCAGTTTGACATTCTTCAATACAAAGCGAAAGATTTCTTTTTTCTTATTTGTCATATCAAATATTGCAGCTCCAATTTCAAAAAGCTTTCCATCACCTTATTCAACAAGATGAAGGCCTTCTTATGCCCAATTCCTGTAAAGCCAAACGAGTGTTTAGGTGATCCTTCGACATGCCACCTATATTAAGTGAAGTACCAAATATTTTGTCACATGTGTTCTCCTCTGTGTGCATGGCATCCAGGCTATGTCGAAGGGGATTATGAAACCAATATGGTAAGTCACTGTATTGACCTTTTTTTAAAAGGGCCATCACTTTTACCAGGTTTCTTGGTCTTATACCCAAACTGATTTTTGAACCCCCGCAATAACTCTTCAATATCTATTCCTGATAATATTTCTAGAATGCTCCCTATTTCAGTTTCGCTACTAAATCTCCTCTTATCCAGCCTCCACTTATGTGTCGGATCAAGAAACTTTCTATGGTGTATATAACACATTTTTTTGCTATGCTTCAATAATTTGAAGAAGTTTCTTAATGGCATACTGGACATGCTAGTTTCCCCTTCATGCTCCAAACTGAGAACATGTCATATCCTAGAAAATCACTTATGGTCCATAAGATGCTTGCACGTAAATTAAAATTCTCATCAGTCAAGGAATCATAAGTTTCGACCCCAACATTCCATAATGCTTTCAATTCCGTCATTAAAGTTGCATATATACGTTAATACTGTTCTTTGGAGAACTTGGACCAAATATTATTGTTGAAAAAAAATCAAATTCTCTCGTTTCATACATAACCAAGGCGGAAGATGATAGTTTACCAATCTAACATTATGATTTTCTGATGAAAAATCAGGATAGCGAGCATCCATCATCTTCCATACCACACCATCAGCTAGATGTCTTAGATTTCCATCTTCTTTTCGTTCCACTTGGTGCCATCTCATTAGTTTGGAAAATTCTTTGCACATAAACATCCTTTGTAACCTTGGTCTTAGTGGAAAGTACCTCATAACATTTGTCGGCACTTTGGGAATTGACTTTGGTGGATCATTATTATCAACGATGTCTTCTTTTTCTTTTACAGCCCACCACGAAAACCCATAAATGTCACAAGCCTCTTTATTTTTATTCTCTGCCCAATATAACATGCAATGGTTTGGGAAGGCATGCATTTTATGGTAATCAAGACCTAAATCCATAATGAAATTATTTGCAGCATTGGAAGATAAAGGCAACTGGGCATCAGGAAAGGCTTCTTCTATAAGGTTTAGTAATTCCCCAAACGTAGAGTCGTTAATTCCATAAGCATAGTTTAAATGTAAAGCATGATCAAGAAAATTAGTTGAGAAAATTTAGTGCATCCAAAATATAATGTTTTTTTTTCCTTCTTTAACATGTCGATAAAATTCCTCAGCCTCTGGATTTAGTTATACTTCAAGGTCCCCGGGATTTTGATCAAATTTGCAACCCGCAGATTTGAACATCACATCTAAATTATCCTCAAAATCCATCTCCATTGCACAATCCATATGGTCATCAACACCTATTAATTTTGTCTGTGAAACTTCATAAATCCACCCGGTATGTACCGAAGAAGGGCCAATAATAATAAGATGATCGTATATGATATTTTCACAATACCAATTACGTTCTGTACATTTTTTGCAGGGGAACTTCATCTCATCATCTACTTTATAAATGGGAAATGCACTTCTTAAAAAAGCTTTTACCCCTCTTACATATTCTGCACTCGATCTCGGAAGTCTTATCCATATGTAATACTCACTATCCATTGCCACAATCTAACCACGACCTAGTAAAACTAAATTTGATACCACTAACAGTTTCAAGACACGAGCAGGGGCTACACTGTAAGGTTTGAATAAATTAGAAATAAAAACAAAACAAGTTAATAATTTACTAATATAATAATCAGTGTGGTGATACAAAGACGATTGTTTTGATATTAGTTCACTAACTTTTGGAACTGAATTATTAGGAGAATACATAAAACAAGCAATTAAGGATACTAAACACAAATTCATAACATTACATGGTTGCACTAAAACAAAACAATACCGATATAAAGACTATACAGGTGATTCAAAGACGATATAGTTGTACCAAATAGAAAGAACGATGCAATAATTTAATTTTGTCTCTAATGTTTAGCCCCTGAAGCTGGTCGTTTAAGTCTACTAATGTTAGTTCGAAAACCAATAACTCAATTTTGCAGCATTGTAAGTTAATGTTATAATTCATTTGCGTACTCAATGGCTCGATAAGGAAACGGTTGGTCAATCCACTGCCATAATGTACACCCTGTGGTATAAACACGACGTCTAAATTAACGACGACCAATGTTGAATCCAATCGAAATAACATCTTCTTCAGCGACATACCCACAGTCACACATTATGGTTGGTAAGTCAGATTGTTGTTCGTTAACCACTTGGTTGTTTTGATGCTAACGACGCAAGGCATCATGACTATGCCGTCGCATTGCCCTTTCTACACGTCGTTCTTCTTCTCGCCTTTGTCTTTGGAGTTCTTCTTGCTCTAGTTTATACTCATGCAAATCATCGTAGTGCCTTTCTTGCATCTATATATAAAAATCAATAGGAGTTTCTGGTGATGACGGGTTTGACAATAGTAGATCACCTATGCCCATGGTATCTTCATAGTCATACAATGTAGGAAGAGAAATAGGCATTATTTAACTACAAACAAAAATAGACATTTAAACATTTAAATTGGATTTTTTTGTCCTCTAAATTTTGTTCCACTTTTCGAAATAGGCATTATTTACCAATACATCAATGGTTTGGCAAACATAAAAATACAAAACTTGAACAATTTCAACACATGCAAACATATATATATATATATATATAACTATAACACTTCAAGTATAAAAACCCTAATTTAAGGCAATCGGTATACCCAAATCACACAGAGACTTTGAATGAAGACCAAAATAAGTTAGAGATGAAATCAAATAAATAAAACAAAAATGGTGAAGCCCTAACTACCTGTAATTGTTCTAAATGATCCAAATCGGAGGTGTAAAGTTTGTAAGATAGGAGCAATCATACGTTTATAGTTTGTAACCAGAGGTAGAGTAACAATCAAAGGTGTTTTTGGATGGATTTCGTAGAGGTAGAAGAGTACCGAAGTATTTCGTGAATGGAGAAAACATCACGCCAAATTTTCACCAAACCGAAGCAGAGATCTTTTTGAACCGTTGGATTAATCGACATCTATGGTTATTTATTTGTTTAAACTGATAACGCAGATCGCTGGCCTGGTATGTATTTATGTAAATCAAAGCTTTGAACTGGTGTTGCACGTCACACAACAAGAATTCCAACCACAACACTGCATTCACATCTAATGAAACAACATATGAATGTTATTGTAGAAGATCAAAGAAAGCATATCTTTCGCCACATTATTCATGCAATGCACACAAATTAGTGTTGAATATCCCACTTTTGCAGTAGTGAAAGAAACAAACATGACAGTTAAGAGAAATGGAAAATTATGAGGAATGAGAATAAAAATGAGTTTTTCCAAAGTAAGTTGAAAAAGAAATTTATAACAGAGAAAATTTTCTTATGTGAACTATGCTTCAATAGGAAGATAGGAATTTTTTTGTAGTAATTGTATAATATCCAAGTACAGATAGAAAAGGTACATAAAAGAAAAATAGGAGATGTCAAGTTTTCCATTTTTTACCTTTTTGTAATATAAGAAATCGAATTTAGAAAATTAGATTTATCTAAAATTCGCAAATTCAATTTGGTTGATAGGGCTTTGGATGCAAAAATTGGTTGAACTGCATTCTTACTCTATAAGAGTGTAGGAAAATTTGGATGAAAAAGAATTTTTATTTTCAAAATATTGCGTTCATATAGAATTGGACAGTATATTTAGGGTGTGTGCATCATGTTTTTGAAAGATTTTCAAGGAAATTTGCATTCATATAGGAGGTACCGCTTAGGCATTCATTTTATTCATGTATTATTATGTGGTATTACACTTTTTACAAGTGCACAAATGATGGCAAAAGTTAGATGCATATATGATGGTTGTAAATTGGGCGAGGGATTACTTAATTTGAGAGAAGTTTTGAAAACTCTCCTTGACCATCAACTTAAGATGAAGTTTTCCAAATGCCATTTTTGGAAAAAAGAGGTGAGATTCTTAGGGCATGTGGTCCCCAACGAAGGGATAGTTGTAGATCCCTCCAAGGTGGTTGTGGTGCAAGATTAGCAGATTCCTAAAAAAGCAACCGAGGTGAGAAGCTTTCTTGGGTTGGCAGGTTACTATAGGAAATTCATTAAGGACTTCACAAAGATATCAGTCTCATACACCAGGCTGACGAAGAAGAGCTTGGCATTTTCATGGGATATAGACTGTGATGTGCTCTCCAACGACTAAAGAGGGATCTGATAATAGCCCCAGTCTTGATCTTGCCTGACGGGAGTAAGGTGTTTACTGTTTACACTGATGCGTGTGGTACAGGGCTTGGTGCGGTTCTGAAGCAAGAAGGGGAAGTAATATGTTATGGGGGTAGACAGTTGAGAGTTCATGAAAAGAACTACTCCACCCATGATCTAGTGCTAGCTATCATAATATTCACACTTAAGACATGGCGTTATTATTTACTTGGAGAGAAGTTCGAATTATACACCGATCATAAATCTCTCAAGTATCTATTCTCATAGGAAGACCTCAATTTAAGGCAACAACGGTGGATGGAGTTTCTAGCTTCTTATGATTTTGAGATTGCTTATACCATTGGCAAGGGTAATGTGGTGGCAGACGCACTAAGTAGGCAGAGGATGGCCCTGAGTCTTCTGTTTGTGGAAAGAAAGAACTTGGAGTTCATATTAGCTTTTGATTTTAAACCCTCCATCGAGATTTTTCCTGATTTGTTTGCATCCTTGGAGATACGACCAACTCTTATGGACCAGATAGAAGCTTCACAACAAGGTGACCAACAGATTTTAGACATAATGGGAAAGCTCAAAAGAGGGGAGACTTCTAGTTACCTCAGTAGATATGCCATAGAAGAAAAGGAGTGGTTGCGATGAGATGGAACGCTTTGTGTTCCCCAAACTGGAAGCTTGATAAAGGCAGTCCTAGAAGAAGCCCACCATTCTAAGATAACCATTCATCCGGGCGGTGATAAGATGTACAAAGACATGAAGAGGGTTTTCTTTTGGGCTGGGATAAAGAAAGATGTAGCCGAATTTGTTTCTCAATGTTTAGTTTGCCAGCAAGTTGAAGCTGAGCAAAAGAAGCCCGGTGGTTTACTTCATCCTTTGGAGGTTCCTCAGTGGAAATGAGGGAGCATCTCTATGGATTTCAGAGATGGTTTGCCTTGATTAAAGAAAGGCAACACCAGTATTTGGCTTGTGGTAGATAAACTCACTAAAAGCGCTCACTTTATTCCAGTTAAGAGTAAGTGGACGACATCATGGTTGGCAGCAATTTATGTTCGTGAGATAGTTCGTCTTCATGGAGTACCTTCCAGCATCGTAAGCGATCATGACCCTATCTTTACCAGCAAATTTTGGAGGAGCTTGCAAGAAGCATTAGGTACACAGTTGTGTTTGAGCACCGCTTATCATCCTCAAACCGATGGGCAGACGGAGAGGGTGAATAGAATTCTTGAAGACCTTTTGAGGCTGTGTATCCTAGGCTTTAGAGGGACTTGGGAAGAGCACCTTCCTTTAGTAAAGTTTGCCTATAACAATAGTTATCTATCCAGCATCGGAATGTCACCCTTCGAAACATTGTATGGACGACCCTGTAGATGTTGGTGGAAATCAGCAGAAAGATTATTACTTGGACCAGATATGGTTAGGGAAACATCCAAAAAGATTGACCTTGTTCGACGGTGGATGAAGACAGATCAAGATAGGCAGAAGTCCTATGTAGACAGGAGAAGGACTGACATTGAGTTTTAGGTGGGAGACTTAGATTTTATCAAAGTATCACCTCTGAGGAATGTGGTTCACTTCGGATCGGTAGGGAAGTTGGCACCTAGGTTTGTGGGACCATTTCCCATAACCAAGAGGATTGGCTAAATGGAAAATAGAGTAAATCTCCTAGAAAATCTATCCGGCATTCATGATGTTTTTCACGTTTCTCATCTGCGAAAGTGCTTGCATGACACCACAGAAGTTGTTGAGCCGGGTGTATTGGAAGAGGTAGAAGTGGAACTGGAGGCGATAGTCAGGAGAGTTCCTTTCCTTATTCTTGGATCAGAAGTTAAGAAGCTATGCAATAAAGAGATCAAGTTGATAAATTTTCAATGGGGAGATAACCCAGAGTATGCGACTTGAGAGACGGAAGACAAGATTCGTGCTTCGTACCCTTTTCTTTTCGAGAGTATGTTCCTAAGTTTTATCCGTGCTTGTTTCTATCATTTGAATATGTCCTATCCATAGTATTTTTGACCTTTAGATAAGACTCCTATGGATGCAAACATGTGTTTGAAACATGTTATGTTTGATGGATGCAAGTGGATGCAAGTATTTGCTAGTGGTTGTCTGTGTCTGCATATACACACATTAGGCACTAGATCGGCTCAATCACTCTCATACTGCATATGGATGTGTGTGCATTTTCTTTTCTTTAATGGATGGAAATGGATGTATTACCACATGGATGTTGCATATGGATGAATGAGTGTGCACACATATAGAACTTACATGTTATAATAGGTTTATTTGCATATATATTGGATTCATAACACTAACATACATTGCATTAAGGAGGTCAACTGAATCAGTAGACCGCCTGATCTTTCGCATTAGTGTTGGGATATATACATACACCATTGCATATATTCATATAAGCATTAGAAGTCTTTAAGGGCAATGGATTCCAGCGATTGATGGATGAGTAGATGAACGATGGATGGTACGATAGCATTCTTCTCAACTTAGATATTATGGGGACGAAATCCTTTGAGTAGGGGAGAATGTAACACCCTGAAATTTTAATGAAACTAACAGAGGATAAGTTAAATAATAATTAATTTAATATTCAGAGTTAAGGAAAACGGACTACTCCATTGTGTCCGTCTCAAAATTCTGGTCAAGATACACATTTGGTTTGCGTAAAACAAACACGGTATGAAGAAGTTATGAGATTTTTAAGTTTGTATACGCGTAGAAAGAATATATATACACATGAGTCAGAGATGAGTCAGAATTTTATCCAAAAAGGGTTCGAAATTCGGAATCGCGTGAAAACAGAATGAGTGGCAAATTTCCCGCTCTAGGGGGTCGACCCCCCTAAAGGGGTGTCGACCCAGGGGTCGACCCACCCAGGGTGTCGAACCACCTACAAGGGCGTCAACACCCCTAGGGCTGACGTGGCATAGCCAGTTTGGAGGCTGACAGCTATAAATAAAGGTCCATTTTCACTTGTTTTCCGTCCTGAAATGCAATGGAGGTGTAACGACATGGAATTTGCCCGGACTCAATCGATCGCAAAATCGGCTAAGATCGTTCAAAACCCGAATACGTTAACTCTGGGAATACAACACATTAGAACAATAACAGCAAACTTTTATAAACATCATAATAATGTTACATGAGAGTACAGAATATCAGAGTACATCGATTAAAATTACAGCGGAAGATAAATTACAGTAAATTAATACAATACACAGCGAAAATAAAATAACTAAGGTAGCGGAAGACAACTACGCTCTGGACACAGCTTTAGGCTTCGATCCAGAATCCTGCTCAAGAGTAAATATCTGCAAAAAGCTACTCGACTGCCCGTGTGGAAAAGAGGGCACCCGAGTTTGCAAAGTGAAACAAACTACAGGTCAGTCATGTGATTGGTATGAGAAATCTAACTTAACTAATCTAATAAGGCTAATCACAGGACCACGCCGCTAACGCGGAACGAGTTTACTCCATTGGATTGCCAGTGCATAATTAAAAGTAAATCGTTAAACAACGCAATGCTTTTTGGAAAAATGAAACTAATATAAGACTCAAGTCCCATCACACAATGCAACGCAAACCGAAGGAAAGAGTTTTACCTTATAATGGCCAAAAATGCTTGATACGATAAAAACGGGTTTGATATTATTATTAGTGTATATATGTTTCAAAAACATTTCAAAGTAAATGTATCAATCCTAGGAAGCATAGCTACTATATACTATGCCTCCATACTAGTAATACAATCAAGTCTGTAGGGTCGTATAGGGAATTGGGTTTCCATCATGAGTCAAGGCTAGAACGATCTCCTTACCGATTCGAGACACTCTAGCTAATGTCTCAGGATCAGAGCTCAAGTGACCCTTGGATAGCTGCAGGGCCGGTCCACACTTGCGGTTTGTGGATTAGTTATTCCTGAACACACGTTTCCCTGTCCTATAGGACCTAACATCCGAGGCACCTCATTCCATCATCCACATAAGTAAAATGTCGGGCCGTGTAAAAACCCAAACACCACTTCTAGCTAGAAAGAAATGTGTTGCTCTCCCTGCGTTCCCTTGCTCCGTTTTAGACTCAACAGGGTTGTGAGGCTCGTGAAGTCACGCTATACACAAAGCTATGCTTTTCAAGTTGTGCTTTGATCATCATCCACAAGGCTCTGCTTTTCAACAAAATCCTTGATCAATTGCATCTTGGCATGCCACATTGACAGTCCACACCATGCGATCGATAACTACTAATGTATAACCTCTGAGCTCATGTGTCTCAGAAAAGGGTGTTAAGCAAGAGAATAAATTCTCCACCACCAATAGATATACATATTAAATAGAAACCAATTTATATGGAATGAAATCCGATGTCAGACACACATCCATTTACAAGTTCGTTTTGGGTCTGAACGAAACCGGAGGCACCTTATACCTCGCATATCCGAACAATCAACAATATGTCCGGACGACTACCCCTGACTCCCCTTCAAGGCGGCTACTCCAATCATAGGCCTCAGTAGCAACACATCCAATCGATATGAAGATCGTCGGTCTTCAATCACCGTCTTCAACTCTTCGACTTAGATCGACGTATAATCATTTAAAATGAGATTAAACTCGGACTTTTCAAATGATATATTTTAAAACAATTTCATACCGTTATTAGTATTTAATAATGATTTATCGCTATTTTTATTTAAATAAAAATAACTCAAATCAATTTAACGATGCTTCGGATAAAAAGGGCGACCCTGGCGCTGTTTTCAACTAAATTTGATTTACACATTTCTTGAAATCTAACCGTTGAATTCCGAAGAAGTTTATATCGTTGGAAAGATCTTCCCAGGGTGAACCTAATGGTTTCATTTTAGGGAAAAATCTGACGGTCGGACATTTCGGTATAATCGTTTAAAGGCATGATTCCAAAATGCGAACTACCACGCTCGATTCGTTAAATTTTAATTTATTTATATATAATTATATATATATAATTCCTTCGTCCATTTCATTATTATGATTATCATAACAAGTAAAGAACACTTGGTTTCATAACATTTTGATTTATAACATAACACACAATAATGTTTATCTTATTTTAATTCACATACACATCCTAAACATAACAATGTATATTTTCTTTTACCCTTCAATTCACACAAAAATGTATTTTTCGTGTATCATTCCAATTTAACAAAAATGAAGATTTTGTGTCATTTAATTTTTCTAACAAAAAATGCAATATATTTTGGCGTCAACCTCAATTCTACAAAAATGAATATATTTTGTTTGTTTGATTTCAATGCAACAAAAATAATAACTTTGTTATTCTTTCAATGCCAAGCAAAAATAATAATTTTTTTTATATCATTCAATGCAAAACTAAAATGAAAATTTTGTGTCAATCTTTTCTTTACAAGCAAAATGATAATCTTGTGTTTTAATTTTTTCACATGAAAATGTAAATTTCATATCTTTAATCTTTTTAATGAAATCAAATTCATTAAAATGTAATTTTCCATCGTTATAACTTTCATTGAAAGCCTATTAACATAAAAATGTAAATTCCATATCTTTAATCTTTTTAATGAAAATCCAATTACATAAAAATGTAATTTTCTTCTTAATTCTTTTAATGAAAATCTATTTACATAAAAATGTAAATTTCACTTCTAAATTCTTTTAATGAAAATCTATTTACATAAAAATGTAAATTTCACTTCTAAATTCTTTTAATGAAAAATATATTTACATAAAAATGTAAATTTCATATCCTATTTCTTTTCATTATATTTACAAACAAAAGTGAATTTACTTACAAACAAAAGTGAATTTCAAGTATTTACAAACAAAAGTGAATTTCATGTATTTACAAACAAATGTCAATTTCTATTTACAAAACAAATGTAAATATTGTCACTTTTCTTTTTTACCAACAATGTAAATAATGTTTGAAATCTTTTTTTTGTGTTCTTGCATTACAGCATAATAAAAGAAAAATTTTTTATTAAATTTACACAACAAAGTCATACCCTTTTTATTAACAAAGTTACAATAAAGTTGCAATCTTTTTATTAATAAAGTTAAAATCTTTTTATTTATAAAAACAAAGAAAATGAAAACTTTTTGATTAACAAACCAAATTACAACATTTAATTAACAAAACAAAGTTACAACTTTGAGTTACAAACAAAGTTACAACTTTGAATTACAAAGTTGAAATCTTTGTTCATATAAACAAAAGTAAACTTTTTTTACTTTAAACAAAAGTAAAATCCTTTAATTTAACCAAAAGTTAATTCCTATTTATTTACAAAAAAAGGTGGAATCTTTTCGTTTTCAAAACAAGGATTAAAACTTGTTATACACGGATTCAAAATAAAATTCAGATCTATAACTTTAATTACAACCATCACATACAATCACAAACAATCAATTTTGATTTTAATATATAAACAAAAAAAGGGAATTCTGTTTTTACAAAACCAGATCTATCACATACGAACAGTACAATCAGTCACCAATCACAAACAATAAAATTTAAGTACAACAATCTCAGATACGATTATATAAACATGTATTTATGAAATTCAATCAACAAGGAATAAAGCTAAATTTAAAAAAAATAGAAATCTCACATTGTTATTGAGTTATGCGCTGTTCAGATTCAAAATTTGTCAAAAATTCAACTTGCTCAGAATCAGGTCTAGTCAATTCCATAGCGAAGGTCTCGGTCTCACGATCGTGGCGAATATGAAATCGTTCAGTTTCGAGTTCGTATGAGCGAGATATGGTTAAATTAAGATTGGTAAAAATTGAATTAAATTAATTAGTCAACTAAAGTATGAAAAAGTCAACCTCACCCGCATCTTCCTCTTCCACGTTCAAAGCCGTTCCATGAAACCTATAGGCTTCCAAACTAGGGTTCCAAATAAAATGAAATTGGCGAAGCTTGAAGACGATCGGAAGGTGGCATATCGGAGAGGGAGGAGAGGGCTACGTGCGCCGGGAGCATGGGTGGCCGCGGTGGGGCCATGGTGGTGCGGTGGGGCTGTTTGGCCGCGGGTTAGGGTGTATTTTCTGGCCAAATTACTTATCTAAATCCGATCATCACCTTATGGAATCAAAACTTGTGTAAATCTCTACAATAAGTTCAAAAGAATCATTCGATTTCATTGAGAGGGTTGGGAGAAATTGACGGATGAAAATCCGTGCATTCTAGGCCATGGAAAGAGGAGGTGGTGGCTGGTGCAATTAGATTAGGGTTAGGGATTTTCGAATTAGCCTATTATTTATATTATTATATTCACTAATTACCCATTAAGGCCAGTTTATCAACTTTTTCCGATTTCAGCCCAACGACTGTCGTTCTTACCTATTTACCCCCATTACGGACTCATCTGGCTATGTCCCGCAGGCCCAAACGACTGTTTTGACCCGGTTTTCTTTAGTTTAAAATATTTACTTTAATTTTTAATTCAACCGTACAAATAAATTCACAAGGGCCTTTTTCAAGTCGATTAAAATTGATCGAAATTGACAAAACACATTTTCTTTTGCCACGGTCACAAATAAATTCTAAAAATTCTAAAAAATTAAACTTAATAATAATTTATCATTCTGAATCCAACAAAAGTGGTTTCGTAAAAAATGGAGGTCGTTTATAAAATGACTATTTTCAAGGTGTATATATTAAATATTAAAAATACATTTTTAACAAATAATTTCCGAAACTCGAAATATATAAGTGTTTGTACTTTTTAAATGCAGAAACATCATTCCGAACTCAATGGAAGTGATTTCGAGTCCAAATTCCTTCATATGCAAAAATAGCATTTTTGACCTTTATATATTATATATATAAATTTCATAGCGACCTTATGAAATTTTAATTTTGACAAAACTTACAAATTACAAACTGAAATCTAAATTTCTTAAATTTATTATAAAGATATCATCAATACGGTTCAAGCATTTCTTGTTTCGTCTAATTTTGACTTATAATGAATTTTATATATTTTTCCAAAGTTGAAAAACAAATTTTGAAATTACCGTGCCTTTTCGGGCTCAGAATAGAATTAGTATAAATTTTAAAGTCTTACTTCAAATAAAATAAACTTTTTATTGTTATTATTTAAAATAAACTATTTTAAATATCAAAAACTCATTAAAATAACTTAAAATAGAATTTTAAAATTGGCCCCAAAATTCAGGGTTGTTACTGGAGGCCAAATGCTGTCAGTAGATGGACTAAACCTAATTCTATTCATCTTCTGCAAATCAAATTCTGAGATTCAATCATAGATTCAACACCAACTTCTTTTCTATCTTCTTAACAATCCAAACACTATGAGTTGGCTACTTTTAGGTTTAAATGAATAAAAGTAAATTGTGAAAGACCTTGATGTGGATATATTGTAAACTATGAAACTATGCTAGTGTTAAATCTTATTCTATGTCATGATAGATCTACTTCTCTAGATCTAATTCAATTGTGGTTATTCTGTTATGTTGCCTTTGTGGATCTTGATTTGTAACTACATTGTGGTTAATGTTAATTTGGACAGTTACAATATTGGTTAGATCTAATTCTTTATGTAAATCACCTTCCACCTATCATATTGTGGTCAATTAGATATGTTATAAATTGGACATGTGAATCCATATTTAGATCTAAACATGCTCCTATGTCATCCTAATTATGTTAGATCTATTTTTATATCCACATTATAATTATGCAAGATCTGTTTTTATGTCCACCTTATAATTTTGCCACATCTGTTTACGTCCACCTTATTATTATGCCAATGCATGTCTATGCCAGTATATATGTTCATGTCACCTTTGTTAGAATGATCACTATTGTCATTTTCTTATCACCTTTCCCTTTTTATTGTATATGTCTAGGCTACTATCTAGCCTAGGTATGCCACCAAATATATGTGAATGCGTTAGTTAGGGGACGGGGGAAATTATTAGATTTGGCATAATTTGATATGAATTTGGATATATAATCCATTATGAGTATAATTGGACATTTAGGCATAATTGCAAATTTGAATGTTTAATTGGTTATTAATTAGAGCAATGAATAAATTTGGCATAAAATCAATTATGGACATAATTGGGAAAAAGGGGCATAAAACCTATAATTGACAATGGTATAATTAATAATAAATTCCTAGGATTACAATTAGAAATTTTAATGGCACTTATGACACGAGGTTAGGTTGCATTAGTGGTGGAAGTCTGCCCGAACCCGACTAGCATATCCAGCAGCCACTAATGTTGAACCTAATGTGAGAGGTTTAAGTGCACAAACACGAATCGGGCTACGACACGAGGTTAGACCCAACTATGGAATAAGACTGCCCGACCCGACTGACATATCCTGCATCCACAAGTTGTAGGCCTAATGTGGGAAGTCTAGCCCATTATAAACCATAAATGGACATGGTTATAAATTGGACTACTTAACCAAATCTAATCCGTAGGGAATGTATGATCATGAACTAAAGTTAGGGTTAAGTAAAATTGGTTGGACAGTGGGTGGATTAAGTTATTCTGAGAGGGTGGGAATTATTTACTTATAGGCCCACGAACTTAGCCCGATAAAGTTATGTAATTAAAGACACTTAATGGTAAGCATAACCGGTAGAAAGATTGGGGTTATATAATTAAAGACACCCTTAGGGTAAGTATTACCTATGGAAAACCTAGTGGGGGATACAAGACAAAGGGGAGAGCTTGTATCATACTGTGTGGGACTCATTTCAGCCAGTAACCCGGTGTACATATCGAGTAGAGAACTCCGAGCTAAGTCGGAGGTGGGGCACGCTTACTGACTGATTGTAAGAGATCCAAACGTGGAGGCGGTGTTGGCGACGCAAACCGACCAGGCGTGCGTGATTGAGCCAGGCCGAAGGGTATAAGACGACCGTGACACCTGTAGATATGGGGTTGTGCATATCAGTGAGGGGTTTCCACTTTAGGACGTGATACATCCTACCATGGGGCCGTCACAGAGTATCTACGGAGTAGGGAGCCGATCGATTAAGATAGTAGCTAGGGTACTTTTGGACGTATGCCTATGTCTACCACCTTATAGTGGAAGGGATCATCTCATTCTGGTTATACTAGTAATAGTGTAGAGTAATCATTAGAAGCATATAAACCTTATCCTTTCTACCTTGTCACACCCACCATTTATGTAGTGAACTCTCTTATCCACTTTATATGCCTGTCATGCTACTTTTATTTATTTACTTGCTAAAAGTCACTAGAATCGCCAGACTTTATATTTGATCCTTTTTTCTCCTTTCTTCCATCCCCCCCAGGTTCTTAGGGAGGAAACACTCAGGCTTGACCATGATTCTGCTTATTTGCTGGAGCTGCCGATATGCATGGCTCAAGCTCCTATCCTTGTTGCTAGGGCTATATTTTGTTCTTGGAGAATTTTACATCTTATATGTACTCTGATATTTTTCAAGTACAAGACAATAACTTTTATGTTGTAATGGGCTTTTATGTTTCAGACATATGATGTTTTTGGACCACGGTATCTTATGATAAATAAAGTTTTTTTTATTCCGTTGTTATTCTATATATTTGTCTTGTAATATTCTGTGTCTATTTACCTATAACGCTTCACGAAACATAATGCATTCCCTTTGTGAGTGACATTAACGGACGTGGGGTGTCACATTATTATCAAAGATGAAGGAGATTCTAAAGTTTTTGAAAATTGTTTTCAAAAAAGTTTTAAAAGAAAGCATTTTCAAAAAGAAAAGTCTGTTTTGAAAAATATTCCCTAAAAAGCCATATGTAATATCCTTCGATCGTTTGTCTACATCTCTTCCTTTTTCTTTTCAGCATGTCTGGGGAACAAAACATTTCTAATATCCCAAAGGGCGTCATGATACTCGGATGGTTCCGTAGGCATTTGGAGGCCATGGAGCCTGCCAAAAGCCGAGGAAACGTTCCTCCCCCAGCTGCACCAGTCATTCCTCCTCCCCCCTGTAACGACCCGTATTTCTAACGGATAATAAATAATTTTTTTAATTATTTAAATAATGGTTTAGTAATTTAGAATGACCAGAATTAAATAATATTGACCATTTAATTAATATAAATAATATAATAATATATTATATTTCCGAAATAGTTGAAAATAGTGGAATTCACAATAGTGTGTGAATTGGATCATTTATAATATATATTCCAGTTTAGAGTTGAATTATATTAACGAAAATATTATATAAACAATAGTTGAACATATAATTTAAATTATAATTATAATCGAGCTCGAATGGCGCGGTAGTTCGTAATTTGGCGATTCGAACTTTAAACGAATATGAAGAATCCATTTTAAGCCGGATTTCTGTGAAACAAGAAACGTTTGGAGCTGGTGAAGTATATATTTCTAATGAAAGAGAAAAATTAGGATTTCATCGGGTATATTTTGATTTATGTCCAAATCAAATTTTCGAAAAGTCTCTATGGAATTCCTTTATAATTTATAACGATTTATTTATATTATAAAAGGATTTTCAATATAAATTGAATACTGATTTAATATAGATTTGAAATGTTGAGTTATAAATCCATATATATTTATTTCGGAGCTGGATAATATTTTACATGAATGTATACGATAATATTTATTTATTAATATTTAATTTAATTATTTTTAAATATATTAATATTTAAATGGGTTTGTTTAGTGCTTTAAAAATAGTCAGTTTTGCAAACGACCTCCGTTTTCGACGAAACTAAATTTGTTGGATCTGGAATATTAAATTATTATTAGATTTCAAATTTTGTGATTTTTGGGGTCAGTATGTGGCCGTACAGAATTTCATTATGAAAAACAGTCAATAATTGGACTTTAAAAAAACGCTGTGTGAGCAAACAGACTCAGATTTCGACGAAACCAGTTTTGTTGGGTCCGTAATGTCGAACCGTAGCTGCCTGTCCATTTTCATCGGAATTGGATATTGTATGTGATCCTGCGAATTTTAAAAGACAAAAACAAGCAGTAGTACCATATAAATTAATGTTTAAATCGAATATAAAAATATTTTTTTTCCTCTACAGATATCTCATTACTTTCCTAAACCTAAAATCATTTTTCTCTTTGGTTAATAACATGGTAGCCGCCATGTTTTCTTACTGGGAAACATTCCGTGAGTTTGAATTTCTTTATAAAAATTCAAACAATTCCTGTGAAAATCAATAAACCCTCAGATATATATATATATATATATATATATATATATATATACGAGTTCTATGTATGATTCTCTTCACCCAATATAAATGTTATTTTTATCAAACCATTTTTATGCTTACTGGTTTATAAGGCAGCGTTCTTGGGTTAGGAAATTGAGTTGATTAAGGCATCAATTCTTGGATTCGATGATATATTTGGGTTAAGGGGATCAAAGCGAACGCGTTTGCAAATTCTGAGGTAAATCGATGAAAGTTTCTATTGAGTGAATACTGGTGCTCGTTGTTCATTTCAGTATGCCGGGTTTGGTGAAGTTGATTTGAGTTGGACATTATTGGTTGGAGAACGAAGAGTTGTAAAGGGAGAGGAGAACGGTGTTGAAGGGAACTAGTGACTGAAGTCCTGTCCTTGCCTATGAATCAGTAGTCGCGTTATTGTATTTTGGAAAGCAGCGTATTTGAATTTTTGGGAAGGGGATCGCCTGGTAAATTTTGTTGTGGAATTATGGTGATGAGTTGGTGGCATTTTGTGGAGGACGGGAAATGAACTATTACAAGTTATAAGGGAAAGAAGTACTAGGTTGCTAGGATCAGATCGAGGTCGAGATCTGTAGTGATGTCCGATCTGAGATGTAGGGTGATGGATTGGTTCCGTTGTGATGAGGAGTTTGTTGGTTCGATGGTGGTTGTTAGAATTGTATACTGAGTACAAGGGCGAGTTCAAGGGGACAGACTCAAGTTTGGAAACATGGTGAAGGGTGGGATTTGTATCAGGAAGGGGAGTAGAAGAGGCCGACTATAATTGTCATTATGGGCTTGGCCATATATCTAAAAGGGTATATAAGAAACTAATGAACTGGGATGTTTCATATGAAATAAGGATCAATATGGAATATAGAAGAAAGGAAAAACTAGTTGCATCACGTCCAAGCAAGAAGTGGATAACCGTAGGTTGTGGTACGCACATTTTTGTTAATTCTAGTAAATTAATTTATTTAATTCAATCTATAGTAGAGTTAAAATAATTTATATATGATTTATATAAGGTCTGATTTGAATGCTATCTGTCATATTGGAATCGTGTCGACGAGGTCTACATTTTGGAACTGATCTCGCTGAGTACAAAGCTATTGGAATTTCATGATAAAATCAAACACCTGCTTGATTTTAAATCAATCAAAAGCAGAATCGTCAACCGCGAAACAATGTGAGTAAATCTCACTAACTCTGTACAGTTCATATTTTTATAAATATAATCTAGTATTGATAAATGATGATTGATTACTTTGTGTCGATTGTTTGGTTGAATTGCTGATTTATTGGTTGAAATTGTAGATAACGATATATATATATATATAAAAAAAAATTGTTAATCAAATATTGAATTCTGTTTATCAGAATATTTCACATTGAAATGAAATAGATGCTATTTATATTGTTTAACATCTATGAATGCAGGGAAATAGGTTGGAGGGATCCAACTGGATTCCTCAATATATATAATACTGTTTGCTTTCATATATTGTGATATATGATGTGATATATAATCTGTGATTGATCATGGGTGTGTAGATGAAAAGGGAATTTTCAAAGTGTAAATTGAAAATAATATATTTATAAAATCGAAGAATTTTATAAAAGGATTATTTATTTAGAAAATAAATAGAAGTATAAAATGATTATTTATTTAGAAAACAAATAGCAGTATAAAAGGAATATTTATTTAGAAAGTAAATAGAATTATAAAAGGAATATTTGACAAGATATAAAAGAATTATGAGAAGATTGTTTAAAGTGGATATTAAATAGAAATCTGTTTTAACAAATAGATTGAGAAGATTAATTTATAATTAATGTTTTATAAATTAAATAAAATACTATCATTTGATAAACAGAATATACAAGACTGAATTTATATAGAGAAGTAGGAATCGGTTTTAACACCGATATTTTAAATGGAATTTGAGCAGCATTTATAAAGGTGATTATAAATAGGATTATAAGTGTTAGAAGAATAAAATGATATTTTATATGAATAATTCTATAACTAGAAGTATAAATAGAAATTGGATTTGGGATATTGTTTTCAAATACGAAATCAAACTGTTTTGATTGCAAAGAAGAAATATTATTCACATTTAATGTGAATAAAGGATTTAAGTATATATTTTGCAAATAAAATATTATAAAGGAAATTGGGGTTTGAATTAGGAATTCAAAAGGAATTACTGAAATTAGAAACTGATTGGAAATTAGTTGAGTTGAATGGCTTTCTGGGTATCGATCTAATGTTGTTTTCGGCCTTCGGGGGTTATACTTGGAAAGTTGTTCTCTTACTAGTTTACAGTTAGAGACTAATAGAGGTGGGAAGATATTGATGCGTGAATCAGAAATGGAAACGTTTTCCAAAGTTAATAATGTATATTTTCTAATTTTAGAGAATAAGGAATTTATGAATATATAGAAACGATAAATGGGAAATTGGGAAATGAAATGATGATTGATCGGTAAGATTTCCATTTGGGAATACGACTGTTGTTTGTACACATGTTTTCCTTTAATAGTTAAATCACCGACTATCAAAGATTTCGACCATTTACGTTGTCAATACGGAGCGACCGGGATCAGATATATTATCTGAAAACCACTCCGTATGGCATTAGCGTTGCGAATCAAATATGATGAAGATAATTGAAGATGGAGTTATGCAATGGTTGTTCAGTAAATCCTAGGTAGAAATTGCCTAAGATCGATTTACAGAATAGTAACTTTGGTCTGTCCAGTCCCAGGACGACTTGTGTGGAAGAATGTCTGACAGAGTATATTTAATATATCGCGTAAGTTGATCTCTTCAAACGTACTTACGTTTGGTGGTGGAGGAATTCGTTTCTCTTAGCTGTATACTCGTTGTATTTTTGAGAAAATCAATTTGTGATTTGGCGGGTATGGCGACGTGACATTCAAAGTAAATAAAGGTGTGATCTGTACGTTTTAGCCTCAAGCCTCATAAACTGGAATGGTATAAAATCGAGTAGGTTGCATGGCTAAGTGGTTATCTACCAATTAGGGTGTATTGTCACCTAATCTAGAGAAATTCCATTTACTTCTATAATCTATTTCGATGCTGTCCCTTTCGGGAAACGGCTGCTGATCCCAACCGTTGGTGATAATACATTCGATACACTTAAGCGAAATGTGTGACCGATCATGTTTAGCCTGGGTTACAAGATGTTCTTATTGAATCCGTTGTATTCCTAACTAGAGATATACTGTCGGAAGGTGGTCCCATACCTTGCCAGTTGGAATTCATTAACCAATAAGCGGCCGCGGTTTTTGATTATATATTATGTATGTGGAACATGAGATGAAACCGTTCTACTAGATGATTATTATATTGTGATTGATAGGCATTATTATAATATCAAAAAGTTTTGATATAAAGATTATCGGTTCTTTCAAAAGGATTTTGAAAGTTAAATCAAGTGTTTTGGATTCTCATAAAGGAAAAACTCGTTCCGTTATATGGCGTGGTCTTATGAGATATCGTTTAAATTGCTCAAAATGTTTTAAATTGTTTTACTCACACCAGTCCCATGATTGACCCGGAGTTTATTTTGTTTTGTTTTACCCTAAACTCTTGGGTGCCCAAATTTGTACGGGCAGTCAAGTAGTCAGGTTTTACATATATACTTAGAGAGCTTGGAGCAGGAGGCTTCTGGAATATATAGCTATTGTTTATTTCCGTTGTGTTGTAAGTGTTATACTCTTACTGTATACATATACTGATTTTATTTCAAAGTTATGTATCTATTATATATTGTTCGTTCCGCTGTGAGATTCATGGTTACTCTGATGTTGTATGTTCTTCTTCTTCTTCTATTCTAACTTTCTATCTTATCTATTCTCACCCTTTATTTTCTTTCATTAACTATCCGGTATTTCCGATGCTTGAATAGTTGACATTGAGTTTATGTCGATTACCAAGGTCGCGAACTCCCCGCGCCATTACACCCTTCGAGAGTAGATAATTTCGCTAAGATCTGCAAACACTTTTGTGCTATGGGAGGGAAGCCATTCCATAGGAACGAGACATTCGTAGAAGCGCGAATTTGGCTCAAGGAGACCGAGGACTTGTTCATAATCTTTGAAGTAGAGGATAGAAGGAAGGTTCAGTTAGCTGCCTGGCTACTGAAAGACGAAGCCTCATTTTGGTGGGAAGTCACCCAAGCTGGACGTCTGGTGGAAACTTGGGAAGATTTTAGATAGAGGTTCGAAATGAAAGTTCTTTCCCAAGCCAAAAGAAGCATGCAGATGGAGAGGTTCTTAACACTCAAGTAAGGGAACTTGACGGTGAAGGTGTATGTGAACAAATTCAACTAGCTGGTAAGATTCGGGTTAGAGCTAGTATATAGGCCGCACAAAAGGGCTTTATGATTTGCTAAAGGGCTGAATGAACCCCTTCATGGGTTAGCCATGTCCCATTTGGCCACTTTTGAAAAGCTAGTCGATATGGCCCTAATGCATGAGGAAGACAAAGGAGAAAGGAAGTAAAGGCTAAGGAAACATCGCAAAATAAGAAGTTATGGCCCAAGAAAGGGCAACAGCAACAGCAACAACAACAGAAAAAAAAAGGTGGAAAGAATGATAAAGGCGAGGATAAGAAAAAATGTCGCAATTGTGGGAAAGAGGGTCACTTGGTCAAAGACTGTAAGCGAAGGAAGAACTCTTGCTACCGTTGTGGAGAGGTCGGACAGTTTGCTAGGGAGTGCCCAAAGAAACAGGGATCGCAGGGACAAGATCAAAGGGCAGGAACTTCTGGAAAGCAGGTGCATGCTCTCGCGGTCAGAGCTCCTGATAGAGGTAGAAAAATTTCTGTGGAAGGTTTAATTTCTCTTTCAAACCATCCTATTAGAACACTTTTTGATTCTAGTGCTTCACATTCATTTATATCAAGTTCTATAGTTGAATCTCTGCACTTAATTACTAGTATGGTAGTGGATCCCTTAGTTGTTTCAAACCCCATTGGTGGTTCGGCTCATTTATCTATGATTTGTCAGGGTTTGAAAATATCTATGTTAGGCGTCGAATTTGAATGCGATGCGTATGTGCTCAGTTTTATGGGCTATGGGTTGATTCTACGAATGGATTGGCTTACCACGTATGGTGCCATTCTGGATTGTGAGAAGAGGGTTGTTATGCTTATGACTTGTCATGGGAGGACCCTCGAGATTTCTTGTGACTCACAAGGGTCGGTTATGCTTAATTTCCTAGAGTCTCTTGATGCATCTATCGATAACTTGCAATCTGTTCCAGCAGTCCAAGATTATTCCGATGTTTTTGATGAGGTTTAGGGTTTACCTCTGAGGCACGAGATCGACTTTCGTATATATTTGGTGGACAATGCAAAGCCAGTTGCATTGCCAGTGCGCCACATGGCTCCGAGGGAAAGGAGGGAGCTGAGTAAGCAAGCAGGGGAGCTACTTGAGAAAGGGTTTATCAGACGAAGCATATCTGAATGGGGTGCTCTAGTAGTATACGCGACCAAGGTGGATGGTTCGCTTCGTTTATGTATTGAGTATAGGGAGCTAAATAAACCCACTAAGAAGAATAGGCACCCGCTTTCGAGGATTGATGATTAATTTGATCAGTTTGTTGGTGCCTCAGTATTTTCTCAGTTAGACTTGGCCATGGGATTTCATCAATTTAGGTTGGCTGAGGATAGCATATATAAGACTGCTTTTAGAACTCCGGGCGGTTTCTTCAAATGGCTAGATATGCCTTTTGGGCTGACGAACGCACCTGCGTATTTTGTCGATCTGATGAGTAGGGTGTCTCGGGAGTTCCTAAATAAATTAGTTATAGTCTTTGTTGATGATATTTTGATTGTCTCCAAAAGCGAAGAAGAGCATGCCCAACATTTGAGAGAAGTTTTGAAAACTCTCCTGACCATTAGCTTAAGGCGAAGTTTTCCAAATGCCATTTTTGGAGAAAAGAGGTGAGATTCCTAAGGCATGTGGTCTCCAAAGGAAGGATAGTTGTAGATCCCGCCAAGGTGGTTGCGGTGCAAGATTGGCAGATTCCTAAAAATGCAATCGGGGTGAGAAGCTTTCTTGGGTTAGCAGGTTACTATAGGAAGTTCATTAAGGACTTCGCAAAGATATCAGCCCCACTTACCATGCTGACGAAGAAGAACTTGGCTTTTTCATGGGATATAGACTATGACATTGCTTTCCAATGACTGAAGAGGGCTCTGACTACAACCCCAGTCTTGACCTTGCCTGGCAGGAGTAAGGTGTTTACCGTTTACACTGATGTGTGTGGTACATGGCCTTGTGCAATTCTGATGCAAGAAGTGAAAGTAGTATGTTATTGGGGTAGACAGTTGAGAGTTCATGGAAAGAACTACCCCATCCATGATCTAGAGCTAGCTGCCATAGTATTCGCGCTTAAGACATGGTGCCATTATTTACTTGGGAGAAGTTCGAATTATACACCGATCATAAATCTCTCAAGTATCTGTTCTCGCAGAAAGACCTCAATTTAAGGCAACAACGGTGGATGAAGTTTCTAGCTTCTTATGATTTTGAGATTGCTTATACCCTTGGCAAGGCTAATGTGGTGGCAGACGCACTAAGTAGGCAGAGGATGGCCCTAAGTCCTCTGTTTGTGGAAAGAAAGAACGTGGAGTTCATATCAGCTTTTGATTTTAGACCCTCCATCGAGATTTTGCCTGATTTGTTTGCATCCTTGGAGATACGACCAAATCTTATGGACCAGATAGGAGCTTCGCAACAAGGTGACCCACAGATTTTAGGCATAATGGGAAAGCTCAGAAGAGGGGAGACTTCTAGTCACCTCAGTAAATATGCCATAGATGAAAAAGGGTAGTTGCTACGAGATGGAAGGCTTTGTGTTCCTCAAACTGGAAGCCTGATAAAGTCAGTCCTAGAAGAAGCCCACCATTCTAAGATGACCATTCATCTAGGCAGTGATAAGATGTATAGAGACATGAAGAGGGTTTTCTTTTGGGCTGGGATGAAGAAAGATGTAGCCGAATTTGTATCTCAATGTTTAGTTTGCCACCAAGTCAAAGCTGAGCAAAAGAAGCATGATTGTTTACTTCATTCTTTGGAGGTTCCTCAGTGGAAATGGGAGAGCATCTCTATGGATTACATATATGGTTTTCCTAGATCGAAGAAAGGCAACACCAGTATCAGGGTTGTGGTAAATAGACTCACTAAGAGCGCTCACTTTATTCCAGTTAAGAGTAAGAGGACGACATCATGGTTGGCAGCAATTTATGTTCGTGAGATAGTTCGTCTTCATGGAGTACCTTCCAGCATCATAAGCGATCATGACTCCATCTTTACCAACAAATTTTGGAGGAGCTTGCAAGAAGCATTAGATACACAGTTGTGTTTGATCACCGCTTATCATCCTCAGACCGATGGGCAGACGGAGAAGGTGAATATAATTCATGAAAATATTTTGAGGCTGTGTATCCTAGACTTCGGAGGGACTAGGGAAGAGCACCTTTTTTTAGTAGAGTTTGCCTATAGCAACAGCTATCAATCCAGCATCGACATGGCACCCTTCGAAGCATTGTATGGACGACCCTGTAGATCACCAAAATGTTGGTGGCAATCTACAGAAAGATTATTACTTGGACCATATATGGTTAGGGAAACATCTGAAAAGATTGACTTTATTCAACGACGGATGAAAACAACTCAAGATAGGCAGAAGGCCTATGCAGATAAGAGAAGGACCGACATTGAGTTTGAGATGGTAGACTTAGTTTTTATCAAAGTATCACCTCTGAGGAATGTGGTTCTCTTCATATCGGTAGGGAAGTTAGCACCTAGGTTTTTGGGACCACTTCCCATAACCGAGAGGATTGGCAAATGGCCTATGGAGTAAAGCTCCTAGATAATCTATCCTGCATTCATGATGTTTTCCACGTTTCTCATCTGCGGAAGTGCCTGCATGACACCGCGTAGGTTACTAAGCCGAGTGTATTGGAAGAGGTAGAAGTGGAACGGGAGGAGACAGTCAGGAGAGTTCCTTCCCATATTCTTGGATCAAAAATTAAGAAGCTACGCAATAATGAGATCAATTTGCTAAAGGTTCAATGGGGAGATAACCCAAAGGATGCGACTTGGGAGACTGAAAACAAGATTCGTGCTTCGTACCCTTTTCTTTTCGAGGGTATGTTCTTAAATCCTTTTCTTAAATTTTATCTATGCTTTTTTCTATCATTTGAATGTATCCTATCCATAGTGTTTTTGACCTTTAGATATGACTCCTATAGATGTGAACATATGTTTGAAACATGTTATGTTTGATGGACGCAAGTGGATGCAAGTGTTTGCTATTGGTTGCTTGTGGATGCATATACACACGTTAGGCACTAGATCAGCTCAATCACTCTCATACTGCATATGGACATGTGCATTTACTTTTCTTTTATGGATGGAAATGGATTTATTACCACATTGATGTGGCATATGGACGAATGAGTGTGCACACATATAGAACTTATATGTTATAATAGGTTTATTTGCATACATATTGGATTCATGACACTAACATACATTGCATTAAAGAGGTCAACTGAATCAGTAGACCGCCTGATCTTTCGCGTTAGTGTTGGGGCATATACACATACCGTTGCATATATTCATATAAGCATTAGAAGTCTTTAAGGACAGTGGATGCCAGCGATTGATGGATGAGTAGATGGTTGGTAGGATATGCATTCTTCTCAACTTAGAGATTTCGGGGACGAAATCCTTTGAGTAGGGGAGAATGTCACACGCCGAAATTTTAACAACACTAAAAGTGGATATATTAAATAATATTTAATTTAATATTCAGAGTTAAGGAAAATGGACTGTGTCATTGCATCCATCTCAAAATTCTGGTCAAGATAGACATTTGGTTTGCATAAAACGGACACCGTATGAAGAAGTTATGAGATTTTAAGTTTGTATACGCAGAAAGAATATATATATACACATGATTCAAAGATGAGTCCGAATTTTATCCAAAAAAGGTTCAAAATTCAAAATCGTGTGAGAACAAATGGGCCGCAAATTTCCCACTCTAGGGGGTCGATCCACCCAAAGGGGTGTCGACCCATGGGTGGACCCACCTACGGGGTGTCGACACCCCTAGGGATGACGTGGAATAGTCGGTTTGGAGGCTGGCAGCTATAAATAAAGGTCCATTTTCACTTATTTTCTATCCTGAAATGCATTGGAGGCTAGATGCTGTCAGTAGATGGACTAAAGCTAATTCTATTCACCTTCTGCAAATCAAACTCTGAGATTCAAGCATAGATTCAACACCAACTTCTTTTCTATCTTCTTAACAATCCAAACACTATGAGTTGGTTACTTTTAGGGTTAAATGAATAAAAGTAAATTGTGAAAGACTGTGATTTGGATATGTTGTAAACTTTAAATCTATGCTACTGTTAAATCTTATACTATGTCATGATAAACCTACTTCTCTAGATCTAATTCAAATGTGGTTATTCTATTATGTTGGCTTTGTGGATCTTGATTTGTAACTATATTGTGGTTAATGTTAATTTGGACAGTTACAATATTGGTTAGATCTAATTCTTTATGTAAACCACCTTCCACCTGTCATAGTGTGCTCAATTTTGATATGTTATAAATTGGACATGTGAATCCATATTTAGATCTAAACATGCTACTATGTCACCCTAATTATGTTAGATCTGTTTTTATGTCCACATTATAATTATGCTAGATCTGTTTTTATGTCCACCTTATAATTATGCTAGATCTATTTTTATGTCCACCTTGTTATTATGCCAAAACATGTCTATGCCAGTATATATGTTCATGTCACCTTTGTTAGAATGATCACTATTGTCAATTTTCCCATCACCTTTCCCTTTTTACTGTATATTCCTAGGCTACTTTCTAGCCTAGGTATACCGCCAAATACATGCGAATGCGTCAGTTAGGGGACATGGGGTAATATTATATTTGGCATAATTTGATATGAATTTGGACATATAATCCATTAAGTATAATAGGACATTTAGGCATAATTGGAAATTTGAATGTTAAATTGGTTATTAATTGGAGCAATGAATAAATTTGGCATAAAATCAATTATGGACATAATTGGGAAAAATGGCATAAAACCTATATTGACATACGTGTAATAAATGCCTAGGATTACAATTAAAAATTGTAATGGCACTTATGACACGAGGTTAGGTTGCATTAGTGGTGGAAGTCTACCCGGACCCGACCAGCATATCCAGCAGCCACTAATGTTGAACCTAATGTGAAAGGACTAAGTGCACAAATACAAATCGGGCTAAGACACGAGGTTAGACCCAACTGTGGAATTAGATTGCCCGGACCCAACCGGCATACCACAAGTTATAGGCCTAATGTGGGAGGTCTAGCCCATTATAAGCCATAAATGGACATGGTTATAAATTGGGCTACTTAACCAAATCTAATCCATAGGGATTATATGATTATGAACTAAAGTTAGGGTTAAGTAAAATTTGTTGGACAGTGGGTGGGTTAAGTAATTCTGCGGGGGTGGGTGATATTTACATATAGGCCCACGAAATTCACCCGATAAGGTTATGTAATTAAAGACACCTAATGGTAAGCATAACCGGTAGAAAGATTGGGGTTATATAATTAAAGACACCCTCAGGGTAAGTATAACCTGTGGAAAACCTAGTAGGGGATACAAGACAAAGGGGAGGGCTTGTATCATATTGTGTAGGACCCATTTCAGTCAGTAACCCGGAGTTTGTATCGAGTAGAGAACTCCGAGCTAGGTCGGAGGTGGGGCACGCTTACTGACTAATAGTAAGAGTTCCAAATGTGGAGGCGGTGTTGGCGGCGCAAACCGACCGGTTCATGTGCGTGCATGAGCCGGGCCGAAGGGGATAAGACAACTGTGACACCTGTAGATATGAGGCTATGCATATCAGTGAGGGGTTGCCACTTTAGGATGTGATACATCTTACCATGGGGCCATCACAGAGTATTAACGGAGTCGGGAGCCGATCGATTAGGGTAGTAGCTAGGCTACATTTGGATGTATGCCTAAGTCTACCACCTTATAGTGGAAGGGATCATATCATTCTAGTTATACTAGTAATAGTGAAGAGTAATCATTAGAAGCATACACCCGCCATTTATGTAGTGAACTCTCTTATCCACTTTATATGTCTGTCATGCTACTTTTATTTATTTACTTGCTAAAAGTCACTAGACTCGCCAGACTTTATGTCTGACCTTTTTTGTTTCTCCTTCTTTCTTCTGTTCCCCTTTCCCCCCAGGTTCTCAGGGAGGAAACACTCAGACTTGACCGTGATTCTGCTTATTTGATGGAGCTGCTGATATGTATAGCTCAAGATCCTATCCTTGTTGCTATGGCTATATTTTGTTCTTGGGAATTTTACTTCTTTTATGTACTCTGATATTTTTAAAGTCCAAGACAGTAACTTTAATATTGTAATGGGCTTTTATGTTTCATACCTGTGATGTTTTTGGACCGCGGTATCTTATGATAGATAAAGTTTTTTTATTCCGTTGTTATTCTATATATCTTTTTTGTAATATTCTGTGTCTGTTTACCTATAAGCTTCATGAAACTTAATGCATTCCCTTTGTGAGTGACATTAACGGACGGGGGGTGTCACATATGTACATGTGTAAGTGGAATTCAAACTTAGCCATGTTGTATAAGAGGAACAAAATAAATCAAGAAGAAGAATATAAAGCAAGTAAGTAACGTAAAAATCAGAAACAACATCGTCGCACTTGGACCCAGTTGGGTTGACCCAAGTTTTGCCTGGGTCGACCTATCGGTCGACCCAAGATGGGCTGGGCCGACCTTTGGGTCATCCCAGGGGTTGGTCCAGGGCGAGTCCAGATCTGTTTTGTGACATGTTATTGCTGATGTGTGCAGTTCGGATTTTTATAGATTAAATCCGATGGACCAGACTTTTTTAGAGCGCCTATAAATAGACTAGCAGGGCCTAGCTTTATTCTCATATTTTATGAGGTGCTGCCAAGGCTATGCCATTCTCTTTCCTCTCCAAACCTTTTCGGAAACTAAAATATTTATTCTTAGGGATTTTGATTCAAGGTTTGAAGATAAGAGATATGAATCTACAACATAGGCATTTAGAATTCTAATCAACGTAAGGTAAGTTCTCAAATTTAATCTATTTTGGTCTCTTCCATTTTTTCCCCTCTTCTTTTATTATCGGATTTGTGAATCCGCGGTTGTTTTAATAATAGATTTAGTTAGGGATTCCCCGGAACAACAAATCTGGATCAGATTCATGGACTGGAAAGCTGTTAAGTGAGTGGGTTTAAATTATACCTTTTAAATAACAGTAAATCTATTGTTTACATTCCCTATTATATTTAGTATGCTGAACAATTGATAATTGTGGAAATTGGCTATTAAACCTGTTTAGAATGTGTTGAAATTGTTACTGTTGTATAAAACCTATTTCCATTAGATATTCTACATGATTTGGGAATTACTGTAAACACCGAAATTGTGGAACTTGAATTAATCATGAGTATATTCTTGAGAATTGATTTTCCTAATTGGAAAAGAAAATTTACAGTAACTATAAAGAGTACATAGAATAGGAATTCAATAACTAACTCGTAAATAAAAAGGGAAAATGTGACGGCAAGGAATTTCGCTCGGTCCGAACCAGTCGCTAAACCGACCCAGGCCATTCAAAACGCCCTATCGTTTGAGAACACGACAAAACAGAACGCATACAGAAGAACATTTCATTGTATATTACAACAATGCATCAGATTACAAGAATATACAGAGTATAAATGAATATTACACAGAAATATCAGAGATTTAAATTACATTTAAATAAATCGCAGCGGAAAATAATACAATACACAACTAGAAGGAGATATACGGATACAAAGCTTTCCGGATATCGTTCCAGCTGTAAACCAGGATCCTGTGAATATAAATCTGCAAAACCCAAAACTACTAGCTGCCCGTGTCAAAATAGGGGCACCCAGAGTTTAGGTTAAAACAATAAACTCCAGGTCAGTCATGTGACTGGTGTGAGAACTAAAACAGTTATTAATCTTTATTTTAAATCATTAGGTAAATCAAGGGACCACGCCGTATAACACGGAATGGGTTTCCTCCCAAGAATACCAGTGCATAAAACAAACAGCGCAATGCTAAATAAGGAAAAATGAAGCTGTTATAAGACCCAGGTCCCATCACACAATGCAACGCAGCCGAGGATAGGGTTTTCCCTTATAACAGCCAAAGAATGCTTGATACGTTTAAAACAAATCATTTGATACTATTATAAGTGCATAGTGTATAAAACACTTCAAATCATAAGTATCAATCATAGGCGGCATGAGCGCCCCATCCCACTATGTCACCATACTAGGTTCTACAAATAAAACCGCAAATGTCACGTATTTGGAAATTGGATTTCCGTCTATGAACCGAGGCAAAAGATAGTCCTCACCGACTTCGAGACTGTCTAGCCCGAGCCTCAGGGTCAGAGCGCATCGACCCTTGGATCCTCAGGGCCGGTCCACCGATGTGGATTAAAATGCCTGAACATGCGTTTCCCCGCCCTTTGGGGTGTAAATGAGCCAACTAAATGACTCCATCGGTTCGAGAACGACCGATCAATCCGAGGCGCCTCGCAACAGCAACAACCACATAAGTCAAACTCGTCAGGGCGTGTAAAACCACTGACGCCACATCTAGCTAGAAAGAAACGCATGCCCTCCCTGACGTCCTCTCCCGTTTTTGGTTCATACCGGGTGTGAAACACGCGAGGTAAACGTTACACAAAGCTACGCCACAAAGGCCTTGCTTTGATCATCACCACAAGACTTTGCTTTTCAACAGAAGCCTCGATCAATTGCCACTTAGGCATGCCACACAGGCAATTCACTCCATGCGTTTGATATCCATCAATATATAACCCCTGAGCTCGTACGTCTCAGAGAAGGGCGTTAAGCAAGAGAATAAATTCTCCGCCGCCAAGCAGATATATATATTTAATAGAAATCAATCACACGGACTAAAATCCAATGTCAGACACACAGTCCATTTACAAGTCCGTTCTGGGTCTGAACGAAACCGGAGGCACCTAGTACCCCGCATATCCATCGATCTCCAAGTACGTCTGGACGATCACCAACTGTTTCCATCTTCTTGGGTGTACAGCCCAATCAAGATCATCAGTTATCACCCAAACGACGTGAAGACCTCCGGTCTTCGACCATCGTCTTCATCTTCGACTTATCGTCGTATCAGTTATTCAGAATGGGGTAAACCCGGTCTTTCCGAATAACTCGCGTATATATTATAAAAGTGTTACACAAATACAACATACGCCTCATTCCAATTCATTAGTCACTAACCGTAAATTAATCAAGAGAATAATTCCCCAAATATTAACCCCGAAGGCCGAAACCAACATCAGATCAATATCCAGAAAACCATTCTGCTTGGCCAACCGACAGTTAGTTTCTAAATTTCACATTCATAGGGAAAGATTCCCATTAATTTTATCAAAGATAAATTCCTTGAATTTATTCTTTAACCCATTTTTGAATATCAATTCAAACTAGTCGGGATTAGCGAACCTTACCGAAGTAATCATTTGTTTTAATTTCCCAATCCCAACCTATTCATCCCATGAAGTAAAACTGGTAATACTTCATATCTAACACCACAGTGTTATCGGTAAATTCAATTACCATGTCACGTTCAAATCTAATTAAAGATTTAACTATCGCCTGGAGCAAAACTGGTGATACTCCATTTCGATTATTTCAATCTAATTAAAGATTCATTAAAACTCCACTTAGTTTTAATCTTTGACTGGGTTAAAGAATCAGTGTCATTTAAAAACACGGTTCACGATAAACCCAAAATCACATTCATTAATCATCGGGTTAAAGAACGAGTGTTATTTAAAACACTGTCCACGATAAACCCAAAAATCAATATCGATTTAATTCCAATTAAATGTTATTTAATTGGTACACTTCATTAAATCTAAATAAAAAGATTTAATCTTTTCTCAACTGGGTTCAAGAACAGTGTTAGTGAAGACACCATTCACGACAAACCCAAATCACATTCGATATTCAATACAAGGCTCTGAATAGAAAATATATCGGCTTATATTCAATATCAAATTCTACGACTAACAAATGTCGTATTGGAAATAACGATATAAATATATATCTTTCAAATTTCCCTAACAACACCTGTATAATCACGAATTCCAACATCGAAATATTCCGAAGACAATTTCGATTCAAATCCACTCCAATGCAATCATTGGAAATTTTGGTTATTTTTAAAACCCTTTCAAATTCAATTTATTTATTTAAAAATAAATAGAATTATAATTCTAGTTCAAAACTAGTTCATTTCGATAAAAATCTATTTTTATCTTTTCAAATATGGAGTTTTTCATCCCAATTCTTTCAAAATCATTTCTTATGATTTTACACAAATTATTACTATTTTTAATAATTTTATCAAGGCTCGTACAGTCGATTTCCAACAATGGCCATCGAACTGCACTTATAGCGACCTTTTTCGAATTTGATTTGGACGTATCTCCAAATCCAACCGTTAGATTTCTAATTTATCACATTCGTTAGAAAGCTCTTTTCGATACGAACCCAACGGTTCCGGTTTTAGGAGAATCCGACGGTCGGATCTCCCGCAATGTCCGTTTGAAATAAATGGTCGAAATTCACGAACTGCCGCGGCGCGGCGCGTTCTATTCAGGCCATTATATTATATATATAATATATATAATATATACTTCGTCGATTCCTATTTAAAAACGAATTATATAACTAGTTTTAAAATCGTTTCAAAAGCAATTTCAACTTTCTTTTCAATTCAAATCAAAATTGAATTCTTCTTTATAAATTCGTTTTAAAATTCATTTCTAATCAATTCAAATTTCAATTCAATTTGAATTCATTTCAATTCGCTTTCAATTAGATTCGAATTCGTTTCAATTCGATTCAATTAGATTCGAATTCGTTTCAATTCGATTCAATTCAAATTCGTTTTCTATTCGAAATCGTTTTCAATTCATTTCATTTCGAAATCGTTTTCAATTCATTTCATTTCGAAATCGTTTTCAATTCATTTCATTTCGAAATCGTTTTCAATTCATTTCATTTCGAAATCGTTTTCAATTCATTTCATTTCGAAATCGTTTTCAATTCATTTCATTTCGAAATCGTTTTCAATTCATTTCATTTCGAAATCGTTTTCAATTCATTTCATTTCGAAATCGTTTTCAATTCATTTCATTTTGAAATCACTTAAAATTGATATAAATATCGTTCACGTCAAAATGGCGTCAATCTAATCAACACGGCTTCATAAATTTCTATTTTCAAATATTCTATTTCAAATATTTCTTTTCTTCAAAATAGTTGTTATTATCAAAATATTTCGTTCAACACATGACCAATCTCAATGGATGAGTACTGTCAACACATGAACCTTTATTTTATATTGATAAAGATATAAATTTTATTACTAAAATATTTCGTTCAACACATGACCAATCTCAATGAATGAGTACTGTCAACACATGAACTTTTATTTTATAATATTCTTTATTTTTCAAATTGGAATGAGGCCCAATCAATCACCATATAATTTTAATTATATGGATTTTCATACAACACATGTATATAATAACGTTGAAAAATAATCAACCATCAACCAAAGTGCACTACACTGTATAAGCATCAAATATAGATATTCAACGCTTATAACAGCCTGTCAATCAATCGATCGACATATTTAATCAATTAGGATGAGTGAACTTCAAATTTCATCCCAACACCCGTGTGGGGTTTCAAACAATCAAACACATATTTTATTTGTGCTGTTGGGCGATGTGTAAAATTTATCGACCCAATCAATGTCCTTCAAATAAGTGTACATAAACAAACCGTCTGGTTTGTAAATGAATATTTATTTATTCACATTCACGTTAAAAATTATATTTTTAACGACTAAACATTTTATTTCAACATATGAATTTCTACTCAGTTCATTCTTTAAAAAAAATGATATTTTTATTTTTCTAACTTATTTTAGAAAATTTCGGCGGCATAACGGCACGATACTAGAAACGGGACGAGGCCTAGCCTTATCCCCAGTCTAGTGAAGGCCCACGCCATTCACACATCAATCAAATCAATTCGTTATGCAAACCACAAAATTTGGAGTAAGAGTCTAACCTAGCCTTACTCCTTCGCCTTATAACGGCGCACGTCTAATCCTAACCAATTTATCGATTCGATTTTTCACACCACAAATCACATTCAAACCAATATCGCAATCAATCACCAAACAGTCAAACAAACAAGTCCATGGTCTGTGGACGATTGTGTCGGGTGCTACTAAGCACCGTCTGCATCCTAGTATATATATATAACTAGAAAAGAAATAGAAAGGTGAGAAATTCTCACTTATAGCTATCCTAGCTCCACGGCTCTTCCAATGCAAGAAAATCTTCATTGTTCTCGTCGATAACACTTTCTTTGCCCGTAGCCACTACATAGGTAAAAATCACATTTTTACTTCGTTATTCACTATATAAAAATCATATTTTTATTTCGAAGTTCAATATATAAAAATTCTATTTTTATTTCGACGTTCAATATATAAAAATTCCATTTTTATTTCGACGTTCAGTATATAAAAATCGAATTTTCAATATAAAGATTATATTTTTTTTCTTCGCTATTATCTATATAAAAATTTCGCCTTTAGAAAAACATATACTTCGCTTTTTCAAGTTTAAAGATTTCATCTTTATAAAAATCATCACTTTACTTCAACGTATATAAAAAAAAATCAGATTTTTATTTCGCTACATGTACAAAGATGATATCTTTATATTCTCTATCCTATAAAGATTATAATTTTAATACTTTAAAAATATAAAAATCATATTTTTAATATTTATATATAGTAAAGATTATATTTTTAATACCTTAAAAATATAAAAGTCATATTTTTGTCTTTCTACAATATAAAAGATTATAGTTTTACTACTTTAAAAATATAAAAATCATATTTTTAATAAGCTATCATATATATATCCGAATTTTCCTTTCCTATGCTAAAAGAAAATCGATTTTTTTTATAAAATCTGTTACATAATAATTAACTCTAATTATATATAAAAAACGAATTAAAAAAAATAAAGTATAAAACTTACAGAAATTTTTTTTAAAGATGGAGAGGGAGGGGCCACGACTGCTGTTGACGTCGGAGGAGGGGCTCCGGGCTTGCTGGCGGTCGGGGTCGATGGCAGGGCGCTGCGGCGCGAGGTGGGGGCCCAGATTGGCTAGCGCGTCGGTTTTTGGGGGAGTTGGGGTTGCGGTATCGAACTGAGGAGAGGGGTTTGGGGAAAACCGAACGGAAAGGGGGAGGAGGAGGGTGGTGCGACGGGGCTAGGCGATGGTGGCGGAGGGCTCATCGTCGGCGGAGGCGGTCTGAACGGGGGGGGGGGGGATCGCGATTCCATTTAGGTCTTTTTTTCTTTTTTTTTCTCTGTTAAACGAAGAATAGGGGGGGCAGAAGATAAGAGAAAAGGGGGGGTTTCTTTTTCATTTATTATTTTATTATTTTATAAAAGTTGACTTTCACATCCGTCATCAAAACGAGGCCCACCACCTGCCGTCCATAGCGTTTAACCCCCATTCCGAACACAATGGGATATGTATCGTTGGCTGATTCGATCATTTGAATCAGTTTCCGTTAAATTTTCATTTAACTCTATATATTGAATTTTAAACGTACATTTCAAATTACCGGGGTCACATACTAACCAGAAAAATTCCAGAAAAATATTTTCTAGCTTCGTATTGACGATACGGTCCTAACAAAACTAGTTTCGTCGAATTCTGAGACCGTTTGAAAAATGGCCAATTTCCAGTCGATTAAAATCAACTGAAACTGGTCAAACGCGTTTTCCTTTGCCACGCTCACATATTGATTCGAAAAATTATGAAATTTGGAATCTAGCAATAACTCGACATCACGGACCCAACAAAACTGGTTTCGTCGAAATCCGAGGTCGTTTGCAAAATGTCCATTTTTAAGGGCCTTATATATATAAATTCCACAGCGACTATTTCTAATTTTAAACTGGACATATCTTATCATTTCTAAGATGAAATCTCAGTTTGTTAACTTCGTTACAAAGATATAGTTATACAGATTCAAATATTTCTTGTTTCGTTCAATTCTGACTTATATTGAATTCTGTATATTCATTTGAAATTAGAAATCGAATTTTCGAACTACCGCGCCATTTTCTATTCCTTTTATAATTATATATAATTATTATATATTCTAACGACGACGTATATAATATATACGTTCGAATTCTATTCAAAATAAATTTCTCGTCGATATTATTTAAAATAATTCATTTTAAATAATCAAAATTCGCTAAAATGGCAAAAATAAAAATTTTAAACTGGCCCAGATTTTCCGGGTTGTTACAATCTCCCCCACTTAAAACTTTTCGTCCCCGAAAAGGAACAAAGTCGAAAGTGGTTTGATAATTCAACTCTACGCTCGATCTGGCTTCCATTCTCCAACTCTTTAGTTTCTGAGAATTTTCAAAATTTCAAAAATTTGGCTAACACCCTAAATTTTCGAAAAATTTCGCCATAACCTCCCCTGCACCGGGAGCATCGGGGAATTTCAAATAGCTTCCCCGGTCCTTCAGATCTCAAAAAGAAAAAGAAAAAGCCAAGCGGCTAGCCAATAGGCTCACAAAATCATCATCACCCAAACAAAACAGGAAATTATGTAGTAAACATGTACCTATTTGTCGGGCAAACAAATTTTATTCTCGGCTCTAGCCTCCTTGCTATGACCTGTTCAATGATATACATGTATATGCAAGCAAATGCGACCAAATTTCAATACAAGTCAATGTTTGATTCAATTAGGCTAAATGGCTAAAAATTAGCAAACAACTAAACAAACAACACAAACATCAATCAATTAGTGAATTAGAGTTTCAAATTCATAATTTTGATACACATACAAAAATCATGTTTTTGATGCCAAATCACAACAATAGGCCCTATCTAATTTTGGTTCTCACACCAGTCTAATGGAAATATATAGAAATCTCACCTTCGAAACACGAAAATAAATTCTAATGATGACGCGTCAATCATTAGAATCATGTCCGAGCGACTAGAGTGTGATTCTATATCTATCGAATATATTTGAGGCTCCAATACACGTGGATCAGACGTATACTAAAATCTCTATATATTTGATTGTCCAAATCAATTTAAATAAATAATCAAATACGAATAGTTGATTTAAATTTTCAAAACAAAACTTTGTTTTTATTTGAAAAATATACTCTTCACACCCGTTCTAGGATACTACTGATTCTATCTCTAACGAGTCATTCTAATTGGATATTACTAACCCAATATCTGATGAATTCTTTCATATGGTTCTAATGTGCCTTGTTCTCTGCTTTGTAAACCAAAGCTCTGATACCAACTGTGACGGCAAGGAATTTCGCTCGGTCCGAACCAGTCGCTAAACCGATCCAGGCCGTTCGAAACGCCCTATCGTTTGAGAACACGACAAAACAGAACGCATACAGAAGAACATTTCATTGTATATTACAACAATGCATCAGATTACAAGAATATACAGAGTATAAATGAATATTACACAGAAATATCAGAGATTTAAATTACATTTAAATAAATCGCAGCGGAAAATAATACAATACACAACTAGAAGGAGATATACGGATACAAAGCTTTCCGGATATCGTTCCAGCTGTAAACCAGGATCCTGTGAATATAAATCTGCAAAACCCAAAACTACTAGCTGCCCGTGTCAAAATAGGGGCACCCAGAGTTTAGGTTAAAACAATAAACTCCAGGTCAGTCATGTGACTGGTGTGAGAACTAAAACAGTTATTAATCTTTATTTTAAATCATTAGGTAAATCAAGGGACCACGCCGTATAACACGGAACGGGTTTCCTCCCAAGAATACCAGTGCATAAAACAAACAGCGCAATGCTAAATAAGGAAAAATGAAGCTGTTATAAGACCCAGGTCCCATCACACAATGCAACGCAGCCGAGGATAGGGTTTTCCCTTATAACAGCCAAAGAATGCTTGATACGTTTAAAACAAATCATTTGATACTATTATAAGTGCATAGTGTATAAAACACTTCAAATCATAAGTATCAATCATAGGCGGCATGAGCGCCCCATCCCACTATGTCACCATACTAGGTTCTACAAATAAAACCGCAAATGTCACGTATTTGGAAATTGGATTTCCGTCTATGAACCGAGGCAAAAGATAGTCCTCACCGACTTCGAGACTGTCTAGCCCGAGCCTCAGGGTCAGAGCGCATCGACCCTTGGATCCTTAGGGCCGGTCCACCGATGTGGATTAAAATGCCTGAACATGCGTTTCCCCGCCCTTTGGGGCGTAAATGAGCCAACTAAATGACTCCATCGGTTCGAGAACGACCGATCAATCCGAGGCGCCTCGCAACAACAACAACCACATAAGTCAAACTCATCAGGGCGTGTAAAACCACTGACGCCACTTCTAGCTAGAAAGAAACGCATGCCCTCCCTGACGTCCTCTCCCGTTTTTGGTTCATACCGGGTGTGAAACACGCGAGGTAAACGTTACACAAAGCTACGCCACAAAGGCCTTGCTTTGATCATCACCACAAGACTTTGCTTTTCAACAGAAGCCTCGATCAATTGCCACTTAGGCATGCCACACAGGCAATTCACTCCATGCGTTTGATATCCATCAATATATAACCCCTGAGCTCGTACGTCTCAGAGAAGGGCGTTAAGCAAGAGAATAAATTCTCCGCCGCCAAGAAGATATATATTTAATAGAAATCAATCACACGGACTAAAATCCAATGTCAGACACACAGTCCATTTACAAGTCCGTTCTGGGTCTGAACGAAACCGGAGGCACCTAGTACCCCGCATATCCATCGATCTCCAAGTACGTCTGGACGATCACCAACTGTTTCCATCTTCTTGGGTGTACAGCCCAATCAAGATCATCAGTTATCACCCAAACGACGTGAAGACCTCCGGTCTTCGACCATCGTCTTCATCTTCGACTTATCGTCGTATCAGTTATTCAGAATGGGGTAAACCCGGTCTTTCCGAATAACTCGCGTATATATTATAAAAGTGTTACACAAACACAACATACGCCTCATTCCAATTCATTAGTCACTAACCGTAAATTAATCAAGAGAATAATTCCCCAAATATTAACCCCGAAGGCCGAAACCAACATCAGATCAATATCCAGAAAACCATTCTGCTTGGCCAACCGACAGTTAGTTTCTAAATTTCACATTCATAGGGAAAGATTCCCATTAATTTTATCAAAGATAAATTCCTTGAATTTATTCTTTAACCCATTTTTGAATATCAATTCAAACTAGTCGGGATTAGCGAACCTTACCGAAGTAATCATTTGTTTTAATTTCCCAATCCCAACCTATTCATCCCATGAAGTAAAACTGGTAATACTTCATATCTAACACCACAGTGTTATCGGTAAATTCAATTACCATGTCACGTTCAAATCTAATTAAAGATTTAACTATCGCCTGGAGCAAAACTGGTGATACTCCATTTCGATTATTTCAATCTAATTAAAGATTCATTAAAACTCCACTTAGTTTTAATCTTTGACTGGGTTAAAGAATCAGTGTCATTTAAAAACACGGTTCACGATAAACCCAAAATCACATTCATTAATCATCGGGTTAAAGAACGAGTGTTATTTAAAACACTGTCCACGATAAACCCAAAAATCAATATCGATTTAATTCCAATTAAATGTTATTTAATTGGTACACTTCATTAAATCTAAATAAAAAGATTTAATCTTTTCTCAACTGGGTTCAAGAACAGTGTTAGTGAAGACACCATTCACGACAAACCCAAATCACATTCGATATTCAATACAAGGCTCTGAATAGAAAATATATCGGCTTATATTCAATATCAAATTCTACGACTAACAAATGTCGTATTGGAAATAACGATATAAATATATATCTTTCAAATTTCCCTAACAACACCTGTATAATCACGAATTCCAACATCGAAATATTCCGAAGACAATTTCGATTCAAATCCACTCCAATGCAATCATTGGAAATTTTGGTTATTTTTAAAACCCTTTCAAATTCAATTTATTTATTTAAAAATAAATAGAATTATAATTCTAGTTCAAAACTAGTTCATTTCGATAAAAATCTATTTTTATCTTTTCAAATATGGAGTTTTTCATCCCAATTCTTTCTAAATCATTTCTTATGATTTTACACAAATTATTACTATTTTTAATAATTTTATCAAGGCCCGTACAGTCGATTTCCAACAATGGCCATCGAACTGCACTTATAGCGACCTTTTTCGAATTTGATTTGGACGTATCTCCAAATCCAACCGTTAGATTTCTAATTTATCACATTCGTTAGAAAGCTCTTTTCGATACGAACCCAACGGTTCCGGTTTTAGGAGAATCCGACGGTCGGATCTCCCGCAATGTCCGTTTGAAATAAATGGTCGAAATTCACGAACTACCGCGGCGCGGCGCGTTCTATTCAGGCCATTATATTATATATATAATATATATAATATATACTTCGTCGATTCCTATTTAAAAACGAATTATATAACTAGTTTTAAAATCGTTTCAAAAGCAATTTCAACTTTCTTTTCAATTCAAATCAAAATTGAATTCTTCTTTATAAATTCGTTTTAAAATTCATTTCTAATCAATTCAAATTTCAATTCAATTTGAATTCATTTCAATTCGCTTTCAATTAGATTCGAATTCGTTTCAATTCGATTCAATTAGATTCGAATTCATTTCAATTCGATTCAATTCAAATTCGTTTTCTATTCGAAATCGTTTTCAATTCATTTCATTTCGAAATCGTTTTCAATTCATTTCATTTCGAAATCGTTTTCAATTCATTTCATTTCGAAATCGTTTTCAATTCATTTCATTTCGAAATCGTTTTCAATTCATTTCATTTCGAAATCGTTTTCAATTCATTTCATTTCGAAATCATTTTCAATTCATTTCATTTCGAAATCGTTTTCAATTCATTTCATTTCGAAATCGTTTTCAATTCATTTCATTTCGAAATCGTTTTCAATTCATTTCATTTCGAAATCGTTTTCAATTCATTTCATTTCGAAATCGTTTTCAATTCATTTCATTTCGAAATCGTTTTCAATTCATTTCATTTCGAAATCACTTAAAATTGATATAAATATCGTTCACGTCAAAATGGCGTCAATCTAATCAACACGGCTTCATAAATTTCTATTTTCAAATATTCTATTTCAAATATTTCTTTTCTTCAAAATAGTTGTTATTATCAAAATATTTCGTTTAACACATGACCAATCTCAATGGATGAGTACTGTCAACACATGAACCTTTATTTTATATTGATAAAGATATAAATTTTATTACTAAAATATTTCGTTCAACACATGACCAATCTCAATGAATGAGTACTGTCAACACATGAACTTTTATTTTATAATATTCTTTATTTTTCAAATTGGAATGAGGCCCAATCAATCACCATATAATTTTAATTATATGGATTTTCATACAACACATGTATATAATAACGTTGAAAAATAATCAACCATCAACCAAAGTGCACTACACTGTATAAGCATCAAATATAGATATTCAACGCTTATAACAGCCTGTCAATCAATCGATCGACATATTTAATCAATTAGGATGAGTGAACTTCAAATTTCATCCCAACACCCGTGTGGGGTTTCAAACAATCAAACACATATTTTATTTGTGCTGTTGGGCGATGTGTAAAATTTATCGACCCAATCAATGTCCTTCAAATAAGTGTACATAAACAAACCGTCTGGTTTGTAAATGAATATTTATTTATTCACATTCACGTTAAAAATTATATTTTTAACGACTAAACATTTTATTTCAACATATGAATTTCTACTCAGTTCATTCTTTAAAAAAAATGATATTTTTATTTTTCTAACTTATTTTAGAAAATTTCGACGGCATAACGGCACGATACTAGAAACGGGACGAGGCCTAGCCTTATCCCCAGTCTAGTGAAGGCCCACGCCATTCACACATCAATCAAATCAATTCGTTATGCAAACCACAAAATTTGGAGTAAGAGTCTAACCTAGCCTTACTCCTTCGCCTTATAACGGCGCACGTCTAATCCTAACCAATTTATCGATTCGATTTTTCACACCACAAATCACATTCAAACCAATATCGCAATCAATCACCAAACAGTCAAACAAACAAGTCCATGGTCTGTGGACGATTGTGTCGGGTGCTACTAAGCACCGTCTGCATCCTAGTATATATATATATAACTAGAAAAGAAATAGAAAGGTGAGAAATTCTCACTTATAGCTATCCTAGCTCCACGGCTCTTCCAATGCAAGAAAATCTTCACTGTTCTCGTCGATAACACTTTCTTTGCCCGTAGCCACTACATAGGTAAAAATCACATTTTTACTTCGTTATTCACTATATAAAAATCATATTTTTATTTCGAAGTTCAATATATAAAAATTCTATTTTTATTTCGACGTTCAATATATAAAAATTCCATTTTTATTTCGACGTTCAATATATAAAAATCGAATTTTCAATATAAAGATTATATTTTTTTTCTTCGCTATTATCTATATAAAAATTTCGCCTTTAGAAAAACATATACTTCGCTTTTTCAAGTTTAAAGATTTCATCTTTATAAAAATCATCACTTTACTTCAACGTATATAAAATAAAAATCAGATTTTTATTTCGCTACATGTACAAAGATGATATCTTTATATTCTCTATCCTATAAAGATTATAATTTTAATACTTTAAAAATATAAAAATCATATTTTTAATATTTATATATAGTAAAGATTATATTTTTAATACCTTAAAAATATAAAAGTCATATTTTTGTCTTTCTACAATATAAAAGATTATAGTTTTACTACTTTAAAAATATAAAAATCATATTTTTAATAAGCTATCATATATATATCCGAATTTTCCTTTCCTATGCTAAAAGAAAATCGATTTTTTTTATAAAATCTGTTACATAATAATTAACTCTAATTATATATAAAAAACGAATTAAAAAAAATAAAGTATAAAACTTACAGAAAATTTTTTTAAAGATGGAGAGGGAGGGGCCACGACTGCTGTTGACGTCGGAGGAGGGGCTCCGGGCTTGCTGGCGGTCGGGGTCGATGGCAGGGCGCTGCGGCGCGAGGTGGGGGCCCAGATTGGCTAGCGCGTCGGTTTTTGGGGGGAGTTGGGGTTGCGGTATCGAACTGAGGAGAGGGGTTTGGGGAAAACCGAACGGAAAGGGGGAGGAGGAGGGTGGTGCGACGGGGCTAGGCGATGGTGGCGGAGGGCTCATCGTCGGCGGAGGCGGTCTGAACGGGGGGGGGGGGGGGGCGATCGCGATTCCATTTAGGTTTTTTTTCTTTTTTTTTCTCTGTTAAACGAAGAATAGGGGGGGCCAGAAGATAAGAGAAAAGGGGGGGGGTTTCTTTTTCATTTATTATTTTATTATTTTATAAAAGTTGACTTTCACATCCGTCATCAAAACGAGGCCCACCACCTGCCGTCCATAGCGTTTAACCCCCATTCCGAACACAATGGGATATGTATCGTTGGCTGATTCGATCATTTGAATCAGTTTCCGTTAAATTTTCATTTAACTCTATATATTGAATTTTAAACGTACATTTCAAATTACCGGGGTCATATACTAACCAGAAAAATTCCAGAAAAATATTTTCTAGCTTCGTATTGACGATACGGTCCTAACAAAACTAGTTTCGTCGAATTCTGAGACCGTTTGAAAAATGGCCAATTTCCAGTCGATTAAAATCAACTGAAACTGGTCAAACGCGTTTTCCTTTGCCACGCTCACATATTGATTCGAAAAATTATGAAATTTGGAATCTAGCAATAACTCGACATCACGGACCCAACAAAACTGGTTTCGTCGAAATCCGAGGTCGTTTGCAAAATGTCCATTTTTAAGGGCCTTATATATATAAAAATATATATAAATTCCACAGCGACTATTTCTAATTTTAAACTGGACATATCTTATCATTTCTAAGATGAAATCTCAGTTTGTTAACTTCGTTACAAAGATATAGTTATACAGATTCAAATATTTCTTGTTTCGTTCAATTCTGACTTATATTGAATTTTGTATATTCATTTGAAATTAGAAATCGAATTTTCGAACTACCGCGCCATTTTCTATTCCTTTTATAATTATATATAATTATTATATATTCTAACGACGACGTATATAATATATACGTTCGAATTCTATTCAAAATAAATTTCTCGTCGATATTATTTAAAATAATTCATTTTAAATAATCAAAATTCGCTAAAATGGCAAAAATAAAAAATTTAAACTGGCCCAGATTTTCCGGGTTGTTACAGAAAAATTGTTAGTGGACTGAGTTAGTTGGATTTGGGGAAATGATATATTTCTATAACGACAAATTGCTAAGGACATAGCTGCAAGAAATGGAAAGAAAAGGGGATTAGTGTGAAATAGGTATTCTTTTACCGTATTGCATACTAATCGAATAAAGTGCATATATATATATACACACACACACACACACACACACTTAAAATAAAGAAAATGGCTTGCAACTATGAACTTAAGTCGGTGTGCGTTATTGAAATAAATCATTATGTCTTCCTATAAATCAAACTAATAAGGTGCGTTAAAGTTTCTCCTAAAATAAAGAAAAAGTACATGATAATAATTAAACAATGGATATGCCATAATTACATGAAATAATTACAGTAATTGGGAAATTGTAAATAACTGCACTAAGACACGAGGTTAAGTACAACTTGTTGTAAAAGTCTGCTCAGAACCACCCGACGAATCCAGCATTCACAAGTGGTCAGCTTAATGTGAGACGCTTGGTGCATAAAAATACATATATGAATATATGTGTATAACGAAAAATAAATAAATGCCATTAATGGTAATGAATGGATATTACAATAGTAAAAGTTTGGTTAATGTTAAAGAACAAAGGATAATGTGATAAATGAGGAATATAACCTATTATAATTAATTATGTTAATGAGAATGGAATATAATAGGTAGTCTTGTCCTAGGGATAAGTGGAAATTATAACGAAGGGCATATTAAATGGAAAGAAACTTATTGATAAACCTTAGTTAAAAGAATTAAGTAGATAAGTAAATGACAACAGAAGGTTGTGTTAAGCAAAGTCATGGTTAATGAAAGAGAATTAAATAGGCTTATTATTAGTATACTTATAAAAGGGAAATATCAAGTATAATAAAAGAAACTAATAATAAGCGGAAGCCCGCTCAGGCGACGTGGAACTGAATGAAATAAGTAAGTAACATGTTAACAAAAAACATGTGGGTTGGGTTAAGATATACTTAATTATACATTAAGTAGAACATGATATTGTAACCTGTAAAGATAAAGTTGGACAGTGAATGATAGGAAAATAATGTAAGAAGACTGTAGATTACAGACTTTGAATTACAATCTAAAGAATAACATGTTATGGGCTTATGAATGAACTTAAATGGGTTAAGTTATATAATTGAAATTATTAAGCGAGGGGGTCCATTCCTTAGAGATATAGGGGGCTCGGAGAGAATTTGGTAACTTGAATAAGAAAAAAATAGGATTGGAAATAACCAAGTTAATTGGAAAACTGATAAAGTAGAGCAAGTGCATAATTAAACGTTTAGACATAGGGTCTAATAACACGTTAATTTGACGCGCTTGGACCAGTCCGCACATCTGAAGGTGAAGAAACCAATGGGGTAGATCATCGTGGTGTCTAAAGGCACGAGAGGAGCATATCCGTCTGAGTACTCTGTTGATATTCTTATTTTTGGATCTGTGGGAATGGAACGAAGCACACGGCTTCCGAGGGACGTGGTTGGATACTTCACTGTGGTCCTCGGTGTAGTGGCAGCGCTTAGGCTGTTCTTGCAGGGTAGGTCTACGCGGAACCACCTAGTGAGTATACCTTAACTGCAATGGTAGTTTGGCAGTCTGAAGGCTATAGGGTGACGTAGGTGATTCGACGATTTTTCATATAGATAGGCTGGGTCATGACCAACACAAGATAGTAATCGTCGGGTGCTTGTTATCGAAGGTCAGTGTGATATGAAAAGACTAGAGTAATGTAACGGCGCGATTTTCGACCCTCCGAAAACCGTGTCATTTTTGAAAGAAATTAGAAGATGAGATAGAAAAGATAGAACTAATAGAATAGAAGAATAAGAAGTTATCAGAAATTTCACAGCGGAATTTAAAAATACAAATATATTACATCATAGGGTCTGATACATCATAATACATCAACAACTTACATCATCATAGTACATAATAATACATCATGATATGGAAATACAAATCTAACTGGATACATAGGTGTAGTTAAAACTACTAGACTTGTCCTGCAACTTGAACTTCGTGAGGTTCCATTTGCCAACCTGAATTACTTGCCTACTCATAATAGATATTATGAGTACCCAAGAGTTTAGGGGAAACACAGAAAATAAACTCCAGGTCAGTCAGGGGACTGGTGTGAGTAAACACAGTTAAAAAGATGTAAACAGGGAAATAAGGAATAAGGTGTTCCGTTATTTATAGGTTCAATTACTTAGAAATCTTAAGCCCAACTCCATAACTAACATATGGAAAATGACCCTTGTATTTTGATATCAAAACGTTTGATATTTACGATAGTATTTAGCAAATAAATAATCATCTAGTGAATCGCTTGCATCTCACGTTCACGTACATAGAATAAAATCTAAAACCGTCGAGCGCTTATTGGAATTTGGTTTCTAACTGACAGGGTATGGGAGCACCCACCGATCAGTGTACTCTAGAGAAGATACACTAGGGTTCAACAAGAACATCCTGCAACCCGGCCACACATGACCGTCCACTCATTTAGCTTGAGTGTAACGAATATATTACCACCTCCACGGTTGGGAATGACCCACCGATTACCGAAGGTAACAGCAGTGAAAATAGATTAAGAAACAAAAGGAGTTTACTCTAGATGGTGATAATATACCCTGCTTGGGTATGACCCAACTAGCCATGCTGCCTAGCCCCACTATTGTCTTCCTCGGTTGGTGAGGTTTGAAGTCACGTTACCGTTTGACGGGTTATTCTTCAACGTCTTTGAATATCACACCGTCCTATCTGACAGATCACTCATTTGTTTCCACAAACATATTCTGGGTATAAGGCTAAAGAAACGAATCTCTCCGCCACCAACATAATACACTTATGTAAAGTCGATGTGTACAATCTGATCGATATACGTTGTCAAACATCCGACTGTTCGGATCTGTTCTGGGATTTAACAGACCGTAGACACTATTTTGAAATAGTCCTTGCATTCTTCATCTTTATCGATTTCCGGTATATGTCGTAATATTCGAGTCGAAGTGGAAATGTGAAATTCCGGACTCTTCGAAACGATGTACAAAAATATCTTTTATAGTCGGTAATTTATAATCAGCTTAACCGTCTTTAATTCAGTTGCACATCCTGTATTTCTAATTATATAATAGTATATAATTCTCTGGTTCATATCTGGATATCTTAAATATCATTTACGATTGTATAGTTAAAGTGTGTGCGACGCACACAAGATGTTTTACAGTTTTTATCAATATTTGCAAGTGTATAGAAAAAGCCCGTGCTACGCACACGGTATTTTATCTTGCTTATCACCGACTGTCAGACGATGTTCTATACTCCGATTTGATTTGTCAAATATTTATTTCTTTTATTTAAACTTAAATAAATTGTTTATAATTTATTTAAATTGGATTATGCTTTAAAACTCAGGTTCTAACTCGACGAACTTCTTCGAAAAACTTCGGTTCTGGGACCTCACTGTCGTCTTGACTGTGCCACTGGTTTACGCCATATTATATAAAAACTATATTTTTATTTAATTTAATTAATTACTGATTAATTTTATTTATTTATTTGATTTAATTAAACTTGATTTAATTAAATTCTTGGATCTTAGAATCGGTTTTCTCTTGCATTGCCAAGTCGGATCTGGCATCTCAAATCACGTGATCACCAAGGGGTGATCACTCGTTTTTACTTGCCAAACCAACCAATTTCTAGCTTGCCAAAAATCCTTGCCCAGCCCCTTGCCATGCCTCTCTAATCAGCTTGAAACCATTGTGAATCCACATGAAAAACACAGGTGATTCCCTTGCCAAAAACTCGTGCCAGATCTCCTGTCATGCCACCCCGATCAGCCTCAAAACACTGGGAAATACACTCAAAATCAACGTGCCAACCCCTTCTCTTCCTTCTCCATTTTCTTCTTCGATTTCCTGCTCCAATGTGCACGGCTGTGCACGTACACACCACCATCCGTCACCATATCGCCACCGAACCACCACCCACAAATTCTCTTACCACCACCGATCATCTCTGACCAGTCACCACCACCATCCATCACCTACTCCTTGAAATCACCTTCCAAGTTTTGTTTACAGATAGCTGCTTCGAAAAACGCTCCACCTAAACCGACCTCGACCCGCCTCCTCCGACCACCGGATCATCTCGTACTGCCGCCATCAGATCCGCCATGACCCAACGCCGCTCCACGCTCCACCCTGGCCCACTCGGTCGTCTGTAGACCCCGCACGACGCCTCCAAAACAATCGAACCCATTTTGCCTCCAAAAACACAAATCGAGCTCGTTAGCTCGAATCACTCGCTGGAAAAATCATTGGGTATTTTTCCTATGATCACCGATGTCTCCACCTCCTCCCCGCTCCACGACTTGGCCATCACCCTCGTCGACCGTCGGAATTTGGTCAATATGTCATTTTCGGCCATCTCAAGCTTTCTCCCTCATCCCAACGTTTAAAATCGTGAAACCACTTTTAAAAATCATCATTTTGTTTGTTGATTACATTCATATCTCTGTAATTCAATTCTACGATGTTTGAAAATTCGGTGATTAAGTTTGAGACAGAGAATCATCTGTTTCTTGCTGTTTTCTTGTTTCAAATATATATTGATGAGGTTTGTTCTTGCTACAATGTCCATATATATTTTCGTATACAAGTTTAACTCATAAATATACCGATATAGCTTGTGTTTTGAGATCATCAAGGTATAGTTAAATAAACAGAGGTGTTTGTTCTTGACAGCAAACAACAGCAGTATTCCTTTGATCAAGTTTTAAGTGATGAACTCATTACTATTTTATAAACACTTGCATACATGGTTTACTGGTGATATAACTTGATGTTTTAGCATCTACAAGGTTGATAACAACATGATAGAACTTGCATTGACATATATGAACATGAAAGCACAAACTGGTTATAGTAAAACATGAAATCAAACTTGAACTTAGTGAGGTTTACTCACTTGAAAAGCTTTCACAAATTTCTTGCTGTAGATGGTATTTGTTTCAGCAAAGTGTTCTTGTGTTTGTGAAAGACGATTTGCATGGATATGATGGTGTATTTATAGGCCAACTTTTCTCTTTAAACAATAGTTTTTCCCTTATGCTTTTAACAGTAAAAAGCCACGTCTTCTACCTACCCCTTTCTCTCTCATTTGAATGGCCCAAACATTATACAACATGTTTTAAAGTACTTTCCACAAGAGATATTTCTACCAACGTTTCCTTGGTTTCCTCTAAGTACAAGACTATATGCTTTCATTAAATGCTCCCCTTGCTTGCATTAAATGCTCTCAATACTTACCATCACAACTTAAGAGAAAAAATAGTTTTCCTCTTTGATATTTTGTTTGTCTTCATTATTAGTTCAGCCGCAAGTAATAGTGTAGGGATTAGGTGATGATTAAATTCAAATCTATCTCTAAATGATGGGGTTTTGGACTTGATTTTGTTTAAAGGTTGGACTATACTTCTTGCAAATGAACTTGGTGTATATATATACTTATATATATACTTAGGCCGTAGCATATGTATATAGAAATATATATATATGCCTATACTTTTCATGCTATACTTATATATATAAATATATAAATATATAGGTGTTAATCTCATTACTTGTTTGCTTAGTATATGACAACTTATACATGTTAGTTGTAAAATAGGAATTTCCATACTTATTTCATGTTGCTAGCTTCCCTACACTTCCTAATGTTATAAAATGTGTCGCCATTATTTCTTAAGTTGTTAAAACATTTAGTTAATATATCATGTATATATTAGGTTATAGTGTAAATCATATATGTATATACATACATATAAGTGATTATACATATTTAAATTGGTTGAGTCTTCTAAATACATTTAAATTTCCTTATTAAAATGAATGTCAGAAGCTTGAAAAAAATCCAGCCATTACAGACTACCCCACTTAAAAGAATTTCGCCCCGAAATTACATAAGAAAGGTAGAAAGTTTCCAAAAGAAAATATTTCATAAACTGGTTGTTTTAGTACACATACACATACGACTAGTTATATACTAACACTCGTCTCGATACATACAATAATACTAGACTTGGCTACTCAAGTTCTAAACTGCCCCAAAATATACATACGTAACTATCCTCCTCCAGTCTCTGTCCTACTACTCGTCGTCAGAGATATCTATTACCTCCACAACCTCCTCGTCATCAGATATATTAAGGACCTCAACTACGTCTTCTGCATCTGTCTCCTCCTCGTCATCCTCTATATAAATCAGACCCACTGGTGGTATTAAATATAGCCTCACCACGGGATATCCATACTCACCGAATACTTGTACTCCTCCTGCCATGCGAAACTCGACGAGAACTTGTTCCAATCTATTCCATATCGCTGTCCTTTGGGCTACTTGCTCTTCTTGCTGGTTTCCTGTAGCAATGACTGGGGTTCCCGGCACAATGACTGGGGTTCCCGGAACAACTTGGTCTTCTTCCTCCTCATATTCTTCTTCATATTCTTCCTCATATTCTTCTTCATATTCTTCCTCATATTCTTCTTCTTCTTCGCCACCCTCATCTCCTTCACCATAACCGTCAACACTTCCACCTTCTTCTATCGCTTCATCCTCATCAGTAAAGTCTTGGTGTCCTCCATTTTGTTCCATTGGTTCGTTCCTGCCCAGCACTGACCCTTCTGATGATATGTGTGTGCCCTCGTCGTCGATGGGTGATCTCTCTCGGTTTTTGTCGGAATCTCCTACCCTTTGTCTCTTTGCATGTAGCATAAGGAACTGGAGTGGTGTCACCCTCTTTCTTGTTGTGGCCTTCCATATTGGTGCCATCTAACAGTAAACAAGAAAGTAGAACTCATCAGCGATGTAAACATACAAGAGAGTTCATAAGTCCTAATAAACTGAATCATAACACACATATGCAAATGCTCACAGAAATGTAGAAATCGAAATTTTCTTACATTTTAACCATACCCAAGTAAATCATACCTAACCCGTAGGAAAATCTGGGTATAATTTCTTTATCTGCTTCTCGGTCTCCCACGTACAGTCTTTCGGGTTTTCGCTCCACTGGATCTTTAGTAGCCTCACCACTTTGTTGCGAAGTTGCTTTCCCTCTCGGTCAATAATACTGAATGGATGTCTAACCACTGTCAAGTCTGGCTCAATCTCTATCTCTTGCTGAACAGAGGGTTCCAGAATTAATGATGGATTGTGCATACATTTTCTCAAGTGTGATACGTGAAATACATTGTGAATTCCAGCCATATATTCTGGTAATTCAACTTTATATGCTTGAAAACCAATTCTTTCTAAGACGCGGAAAGGTCCAACATATCTTGGTGCTAACTTTCCATATTTTCCAAATCTTACTACTCCCTTCATTGGTGAGATCTTCACAAAAACTAGATCTTCTATTTCGAATACTAAATCTCTTCGTCTTTGATCGGCATAACTTTTCTGGCGATCCTGGGCTTCTTTCACTCTCAGTTTCACTAATTCCACTTTTTCTGTCGCTTCTAGTATCATATCCGGACCAAGTACCAATTTGTTTCCGGACTCTACCCAACATGCTGGCGCTTTACAAGGTCTTCCATATAATGCTTCATATGGTGCCATCTGCATACTCGCCTGGTAACTGTTATTATATGAAAATTCTACTAGGTGTAAATGATCTTCCCACGATCCTCCAAAATCTAAAATACACGCTCTTAGAAGATCCTCCAGTATACGATTAACTCTTTCCGTCTGACCGTCCGTTTGAGGATGGTAAGCTGTACTGAAATTTAATCTCGTTCCCAACGTTCTCTGCAAAGCTTCCCAAAATCTACTTGTGAAAATGGTATCTCTGTCGCTTACAATGCTCGTTGGAATACCGTGCAGTCGTACTATCTCTTTCATGAATACTTCGGCTAATGTTATGGCAGTGCACGTTGGTTTTACTGGAATAAAGTGCGCACTCTTAGTTAACCGATCTACGATTACCCAAATCCCTTCGTAGCCTCTCCTTGTTCGTGGAAAACCATCGATGAAGTCCATCGATATCATTTCCCGCTTCCAGTTGGGAATCTCTAATGGTCGTAATAGTCCAGCAGTCTTTTGATGGTCTCCCTTGACTTGCTGACAACATAGACATTCATTTACGAAAGTAATGGTATCTTTATTCATTCCTGACCACCAGAATACTCGTCTCATATCGTGATTCATTTTATGAATTCCTGGATGGATGCTCAACTTTGATGCATGGCATTCTTTTAAAACCTCCTGTCTTATTCCATCCACGTCAGGTACGCATAATCTGCCGTTTATTCTCAATACTCCTTGATTGTCCAACTCGAAGTCAGTCTCTTTTCCGTTTTTGACTCCTCGAATAATCTTTTTTAGTTTGGCATCCCTTTCCTGATTACTCATTATCCTTTCTTGGAGAGTCGGTGTGACTTCCAAAAGTGATAATATCGCGTTTCTACTCAAGGCATCTGCCACTACGTTCGCTTTTCCCGGTGTATAAATGATATCTAAGTCATATGACGCAAGAAATTCCAACCACCGCTGTTGTCTCAGATTTAAATCTCTTTGCGTGAACAGATACTTTAATGGTTTATGATCGGTGAAAAGTTCGAATTTCTCACCCAGAAGGTAATGTCTCCACATCTTTAACGCGAAAACAACTGCCAATAACTCTAGGTCATGAGTTGCGTAATTCTTCTCGTGAATCTTTAACTGCCTACTTGCATATGCAATCACTTGTCCCTTCTGCATTAACACCGCTCCTACTCCCTTTCCACAAGCATCGGTGTAAACTGCAAATCCGCTCGTTCCATCGGGAACAGCTAATACTGGTGCTTCCGTTAATCTTTTCTTTAGTTCTTGAAACGATTCTTCACACTTTGGGTCCCAAATAAACTTTTGGCCCTTCTTTGTTAACTTGGTCAGATGTGACGATATTTTGGAGTAGTCTCGGATAAATCTTCGATAGTATCCCGCCAGTCCTAGGAAACTACGAATATCTGTTTGTGTTTGAGGTTGTTTCCATAGTTGTACTGCATCTACTTTAACTGGGTCTACTGATATCCCATCTCCGTTTACTATGTGCCCCAAAAATCTCACTTCCGATTTCCAAAAGTGACATTTTGAAAACTTTGCCTTCAACACGTGCTTCCTTAGAGTTTCTAGCACTACTCTAAGATGACCACGGTGCTCTTCTTCGGTTTTTGAAAAGATTAAGATATCGTCAATGAAAACGAGAACGAATTTATTAAGAATTTTCCTAAAAACTCTGTTCATCAGATCTGCGAAGAAAGCTGGTGCGTTGGTTAATCCGAACGGCATAACCAACCATTCATAAAAGAAATCTGGGCCTCTGAATGCTGTTAAAGGAATACAATCTTCAGAGATTCTCAATTGGTGAAATCCTGTTGCTAAATCCATCTGGGAGAATACCGTTGCTCCGTGCAATTGGTCGAAAAGGTCATCAATTCTAGGTAATGGATATCTATTTCGGATGGTTACTTTATTCAACTCTCTATAGTCTACACACAGTCGCAAAGATCCATCCGACTTCACTACAAAAACCACCGCAGAGCCCCAACTAGAAAAACTTGGTCGGATTAAGCCTTTACTCAGCAACTCCCGAGTTTGTTTCTCTAATTCCTGAACTTCCTTAGGAGCCATCCGTCTCTTTGGTTGAATCATTTGTCTAGCTCCTGGGACTAAATCAATTCGGAATTCAATCTCTCGATGCGGAGGTAAACTTCCGACTTCCTCGAATACGTCCTTGAATTCTCTTACTACTTCCAAAGTGTCAAGACTTTCTTGAGGTGCTTCTAAAGCGTATAGAAAACTACAGGTGTGAATTCCCGGTTTCCCACAAGTTATTCTAGCTTTTCGCTCTAAGCTAGTTATAAGGGTTATGATTTCTTTATCACATTTTATCTTGGCTTGGAACTTGCTTAACCAGTCTAATCCAAGTATAAAATTGAAACTTTTGAAGTCTAGAACATAGAAGTTAAATAGAAAAGAGTGTGAGAGATATAAGAGAGTTATATCCTCACAACACATTTTAAGCTCAGTTTTCCCCCCTATGGGGTTTGATACGCAAATGGGGCTTGGTGATATAATTGGTTTAAGGTCAAACTGATCTATGGTTTCGGCTGAAATAAAACTGTGTGAAGTGCCGGTATCAAATAAAACACGAAGGTAAATTCCATTAAACTGTAAAGTACCTTCCAGCACTCCCTTCCCTTTCATATTCTGAGAAGTAGACGGTTCATCTTTGATTGTAAAAACCCTAGGCTGTGGTGCCCTCTTCATCAATGGACAGTCTTTCACCATGTGTCCTGGTTGATGACAGTTGAAACACAGATTCTTCACTACCATCTCGTTCCTCTGATTCTGGTTCTGGTTCTGATTCTGTTGCTGAGGTTTCTGTTGCTGTCTCGGGTATTGCTGGGGTTTCTGTTGCTGCCTCGGGTATTGCTGGGGTTTCTGCTGCTGTTGTGGGTATTGCTGGGGTTTCTGGTTCCCTTTTTGTTTACAGAATCGTGCAATGTGTCCCTTTTGTTTGCATTTGTGGCACACCACATTCTTAAATTTACCTTCCACAGCCTGTTGCCCCGTCTTAGCTTGGCCCTGATTAGCATTCCAATCTGGGTTGACTTTTCTTTTCATGACATTCACTCCACTCGTCTCCCCAGTCGGGATCCTCGCCCCTGGTTTCTTTGTATCTAGTGCTTCATATCTGAGTGCTAGGTCTACTAGTTCCACAAATGGATCCTTCAAATGTCCCATCATCCTTCCTTGCAGATTATCTCTAAGACCAGCAACAAACATCTCGTTCTTTTTCAAAAGAGTATTTATCAGCTCCGGTCCAAAGATTGAAAGTGCGTTGAACTGGTTTTCGTACTCAGCGACAGACATGCTTTCCTGCTTTAAGTCAATGAAGTCTCAGTACATCCTTGTCCTTCCAATAGCAGGTAGATACTGACCTTCAAAAGCTTCTTTGAACATGGGCCAAGTAAAGTTTTCCTCAGGAGTGTTAGCAGTCTGGGCATCCCACCATATTGCTGCGGCTCCTTCCAGATTCCATGAAGCTAAGAGACGCTTATGCTCGTCATCCAACCTTAGTCCTTTAAAAATCTTCTCACATGATCTAATCCATGCTTGGACTCCGACCAGTGATTCAGTACCTCTGAAAATCTTTCCTCCCAGAGTCGTGTAATTCTTACAGACCATAGCAAAGTTAGGCTGAGTTGGTGCTCGGATTACTTCAGTAGTATCCACTTGGGGTCTGGTCAACAGTGTGTCCGTTTGTCGTAGTTGCTCCGCTTGCTCCTCGGCCTCTTCCTCCACGAGAACTCATTTTCAACTCCCTGAGTACACGGATTGAAAATAAATGACTCCTCGGAAAAATATGTCAAGGGATTACCTAAGTAACTACGATCTACCTATACTAAAATATAGTTTTTAGTAGAAATACACTCACTCTCTATTCCAAAGCCTAAATGTTTCCGAAGAACATAGGCTCTGATACCAACTGTAACGGTGTGATTTTCGACCCTCCGAAAACCGTGTCATTTTTGAAAGAAATTAGAAGATGAGATAGAAAAGATAGAACTAATAGAATAGAAGAATAAGAAGTTATCAGAAATCTCACAGCGGAATTTAAAAATACAAATATATTACATCATAGGGTCTGATACATCATAATACATCAACAACTTACATCATCATAGTACATAATAATACATCATGATATGGAAATACAAATCTAACTGGATACATAGGTGTAGTTAAAACTACTAGACTTGTCCTGCAACTTGAACTTCGTGAGGTTCCATTTGCCAACCTGAATTACTTGCCTACTCATAATAAATATTATGAGTACCCAAGAGTTTAGGGAAAACACAGAAAATAAACTCCAGGTCAGTCAGGGGACTGGTGTGAGTAAACACAGTTAAAAAGATGTAAACAGGGAAATAAGGAATAAGGTGTTCCGTTATTTATAGGTTCAATTACTTAGAAATCTTAAGCCCAACTCCATAACTAACATATGGAAAATGACCCTTGTATTTTGATATCAAAACGTTTGATATTTACGATAGTATTTAGCAAATAAATAATCATCTAGTGAATCGCTTGCATCTCACGTTCACGTACATAGAATAAAATCTAAAACCGTCGAGCGCTTATTGGAATTTGGTTTCTAACTGACAGGGTATGGGAGCACCCACCGATCAGTGTACTCTAGAGAAGATACACTAGGGTTCAACAAGAACATCCTGCAACCCGGCCACACATGACCGTCCACTCATTTAGCTTGAGTGTAACGAATATATTACCACCTCCACGGTTGGGAATGACCCACCGATTACCGAAGGTAACAGCAGTGAAAATAGATTAAGAAACAAAAGGAGTTTACTCTAGATGGTGATAATATACCCTGCTTGGGTATGACCCAACTAGCCATGCTGCCTAGCCCAACTATTGTCTTCCTCGGTTGGTGAGGTTTGAAGTCACGTTACCGTTTGACGGGTTATTCTTCAACGTCTTTGAATATCACACCGTCCTATCTGACAGATCACTCATTTGTTTCCACAAACATATTCTGGGTATAAGGCTAAAGAAACGAATCTCTCCGCCACCAACATAATACACTTATGTAAAGTCGATGTGTACAATCTGATCGATATACGTTGTCAGACATCCGACTGTTCGGATCTGTTCTGGGATTTAACAGACCGTAGACACTATTTTGAAATAGTCCTTGCATTCTTCATCTTTATCGATTTCCGGTATACGTCGTAATATTCGAGTCGAAGTGGAAATGTGAAATTCCGGACTCTTCGAAACGATGTACAAAAATATCTTTTATAGTCGGTAATTTATTATCAGCTTAACCGTCTTTAATTCAGTTGCACATCCTGTATTTCTAATTATATAATAGTATATAATTCTCTGGTTCATATCTGGTTATCTTAAATATCATTTACGATTGTATAGTTAAAGTGTGTGCGACGCACACAAGATGTTTTACAGTTTTTATCAATATTTGCAAGTGTATAGAAAAAGCCCGTGCTACGCACACGGTATTTTATCTTGCTTATCACCGACTGTCAGACGATGTTCTATACTACGATTTGATTTGTCAAATATTTATTTCTTTTATTTAAACTTAAATAAATTGTTTATAATTTATTTAAATTGGATTAAGCTTTAAAACTCAGGTTCTAACTCGACGAACTTCTTCGAACAACTTCGATTCTGGGACCTCACTGTCATCTTGACTGTGCCACTGGTTTACGCCATATTAAATAAAAACTATATTTTTATTTAATTTAATTAATTACTGATTAATTTTATTTATTTATTTGATTTAATTAAACTTGATTTAATTAAATTCTTGGATCTTAGAATCGGTTTTCTCTTGCATTGCCAAGTCGGATCTGGCATCTCAAATCACGTGATCACCAAGGGGTGATCACTCGTTTTTACTTGCCAAACCAACCGATTTCTAGCTTGCCAAAAATCCTTGCCCAGCCCCTTTCCATGCCTCTCTAATCAGCTTGAAACCATTGTGAATCCACACGAAAAACACAGGTGATTCCCTTGCCAAAAACTCGTGCCAGATCTCCTGTCATGCCACCCCGATCAGCCTCAAAACACTGGGAAATACACTCAAAATCAACGTGCCAACCGCTTCTCTTCCTTCTCCATTTTCTTCTTCGATTTCCTGCTCCAACGTGCACGGCTGTGCACGTACACACCACCATCCGTCACCATATCGCCACCGAACCACCACCCACAAATTCTCTTACCACCACCGATCATCTCTGACCAGTCACCACCACCATCCGTCACCTCCTCCTTGAAATCACCTTCCAAGATTTGTTTACAGATAGCTGCTTCGAAAAACGCTCCACCTAAACCGACCTCGACCCGCCTCCTCCGACCACCGGAGCATCTCGTACTGCCGCCATCAGATCCGCCATGACCCAACGCCGCTCCACGCTCCACCCTGGCCCACTCGGTCGTCTGTAGACCCCGCACGACGCCTCCAAAACAATCGAACCCATTTTGCCTCCAAAAACACAAATCGAGCTCGTTAGCTCGAATCACTCGCTGGAAAAATCATTGGGTATTTTTCCCATGATCACCGATGTCTCCACCTCCTCCCCGCTCCACGACTTGGCCATCACCCTCGTCGACCGTCGGAATTTGGTCAATATGTCATTTTCGGCCATCTCAAGCTTTCTCCCTCATCCCAACGTTTAAAATCGTGAAACCACTTTTAAAAATCATCATTTTGTTTGTTGATTACATTCATATCTCTGTAATTCAATTCTACGATGTTTGAAAATTCGGTGATTAAGTTTGAGACAGAGAATCATCTGTTTCTTGCTGTTTTCTTGTTTCAAATATACATAGATGAGGTTTGTTCTTGCTACAATGTCCATATATATTTTCATATACAAGTTTAACTCATAAATATACCGATATAGCTTGTGTTTTGAGATCATCAAGGTATAGTTAAATAAACAGAGGTGTTTGTTCTTGACAGCAAACAACAGCAGTATTCCTTTGATCAAGTTTTAAGTGATGAACTCATTACTATTTTATAAACACTTGCATACATGGTTTACTGGTGATATAACTTGATGTTTTAGCATCTACAAGGTTGATAACAACATGATAGAACTTGCATTGACATATATGAACATGAAAGCACAAACTGGTTACAGTAAAACATGAAATCAAACTTGAACTTAGTGAGGTTTACTCACTTGAAAAGCTTTCACAAATTTCTTGCTGTAGATGGTTTTTGTTTCAGCAAAGTGTTCTTGTGTTTGTGAAAGACGATTTGCATTGATATGATGGTGTATTTATAGGCCAACTTTTCTCTTTAAACAATAGTTTTTCCCTTATGCTTTTAACAGTAAAAAGCCACGTCTTCTACCTACCCCTTTCTCTCTCATTTGAATGGCCCAAACATTATACAGCATGTTTTAAAGTACTTTCCACAAGAGATATTTCTACCAACGTTTCCTTGGTTTCCTCTAAGTACAAGACTATATGCTTTCATTAAATGCTCCCCTTGCTTGCATTAAATGCTCTCAATACTTACCATCACAACTTAAGAGAAAAAATAGTTTTCCTCTTTGATATTTTGTTTGTCTTCATTATTAGTTCAGCCGCAAGTAATAGTGTAGGGATTAGGTGATGATTAAATTCAAATCTATCTCTAAATGATGGGGTTTTGGACTTGATTTTGTTTAAAGGTTGGACTATACTTCTTGCAAATGAACTTGGTGTATATATATACTTATATATATACTTAGGCCGTAGCATATGTATATAGAAATATATATATATATATGCCTATACTTTTCATGCTATACTTATATATATAAATATATAAATATATAGGTGTTAATCTCATTACTTGTTTGCTTAGTATATGACAACTTATACATGTTAGCTGTAAAATAGGAATTTCCATACTTATTTCATGTTGCTAGCTTCCCTACACTTCCTAATGTTATAAAATGTGTCGCCATTATTTCTTAAGTTGTTAAAACATTTAGTTAATATATCCTGTATATATTAGGTTATAGTGTAAATCATATATGTATATACATACATATAAGTGATTATACATATTTAAATTGGTTGAGTCTTCTAGATACATTTAAATTTCCTTATTAAAATGAATGTCAGAAGCTTGAAAAAAATCCAGCCATTACAAGTAACCCAAGAGACCATCGATCTTTCACTATCGAGACGTTGGTTGCGGGACATGCCAATTTGTATGTAGATTGTTTGCTATGGGTACATCACTTGGCTCTTGAAGTAGTCTTTCACTAGTTGAGGGAGGGATCAGGTCGGACCATAGCCACCGTAGAAATGCAGACCATAGTTGATATATCTGTACTTTAGGCCTCTTTAGCAGACCTATACAAATATGTAAAAGGCTCCCGACCGACTTCTGTGCATTCAAATGCAACCCTATTACGGAACTCATGGTACAGTAGACAATAGTACAAGTGAGGGTCTAGATACATGCACGTCGCACTAGGTGGTGTATCGTAGATGCTGGGGCATTACTCCGTGATAAGACTAAGCTTGGCCTAGGATTTTGGATATGACAGACCATACGCTTACGTAGCATAGCGATGGTAGTTCTATGCGGAACATTGCGTAGTTTAATGGAGATCCGTACGTCGCTTCGGCGAGGAATGAGAGTTGCATACGCTTTCGTGGATGAAAGTGGAGACCATGCGAGAAAAGTACCATGGGAAGTGCCTTGATATTGGGGGTAACCGCATATATGCTATATTAGGTTAATCTGCTGGGAACTAGATGTTGTATATAACGTTGTTGTATACACAATTATATCATTTTTTGTTTGATGATAACAACCAAATATATATATTATAAATGTGTTTGTTACTGTACTGTTCTATATATACATCACATATATGAATATAATATTTATATTTAAACAGAATCAGACAATACAGACATTCATATATTCATATAGTATTGTATTTAAATATAAATATTATATTTAAAACACTCAAACAGTACAACTACTTATAACTCCACTATTTAAACATTCACTAAAATTGTACTTGTATATAAACTGAATACAATAAACAAATTTGTTTGAACACAAGTTTGAACACAATAAAATAATATTTTAATTCAATCAAATTTGTTTATTACAAATTTCAGTACAATATTCTTTTTTCATACACAGCTCCTCACTACAACACTCACACTCGATTATACATTTTCATTTATACTTTCACAGACTCTTACATTTACAGAATGACACACTGTTGCCTTCAGTCTTCTGTCTTCATTGCTTCTCTGTCAGTCCTGTCATCAACCTGTTACATGAAACAGAAATAAACACACAGTACATTGCAATAGAAATAATACTGAACATATGCGAATATAAATTTTATTTTCAAAAGTTTATTTGCCTCAGATTTAGGTGCGTTTCTCATCATTTTTATGACTCGATCTGATTTATCTGACTGTGTCTAGACAGCATGTGATATTCACAGTGATACACGGTAAATACCACAAGGAAGACAACATATATATATAGTACAAGGACAAGAAAACGTATCTGATAGCTGCATATACACACGTGTATAAATATACATGTGTGCACTGCCTTGCCAATCAAAGAGCAACTGAGGAGCAGCCACATGGACCAACTCGACTCAGTGCTTACTCAGTGAACATTCAAGCCAAAAGTCAAATGTGCAACAATGGTGCAGCCAAACCCAAGTAAAGTTGATACAAGTGAATCAATACAGCATGTTCATGTGGTGCAGCATGGTATTCATGAATATAACAAATCATTCAAGGGTCGATCTACATGATGATCAAACAATGCATGGTGTATACAGCATTCAGTTCAGCACAATAATGACATATATGAGCAGATTCATTTTAAAGTGAAAGGAAGCCAACTCAACAGCATGGTCATGAATATACAGTCAAGTGCAGCATGTAACTTAGCATACTAAAGGTGGTGTGAGCATGAAACAACATGGGCGAGTAAGAATGGTGATACAACAGACTCAATACAGTGTGCAACAAGCTCAACATGGTCGAGATAGAACAATATGAAGCATGTGTTCATTTCAAGAATGCAAGGTGCAAATGGTCGAGCTAGTTTACAATTCCAAAGCAATTCAAGTGGCCAACTGTAATGGTGAATATCACACAAACATATCAAGAGGTATGCACAAGTCAGGGTAGCTTTCAGTGTGATGAAACATGCAGTTTTTCATGCAAAATGATCAAAACATGTGCATGTATGGAGGAGCAAATAATGGTGAGAATCAATGCAAGATGTACAAACATACATGGAAGCATACTCACACGGCAATGCAATGATTCACAGTGGCCTTAACATATGAATATCAATTTATGGATGGTATCATGTATGAAAAGCAAGCATGGACCAGAAGTCAAGATACAAACACATGGTACAACATCAGATAAATGAATGTGCAGAATTATTCACACAACAATTCAATTCAGCATGTTCAGGCAAGATAAATTAACATTCCAAACTTAGCAAGTTTTTTCTTTCAGAAAATCTCCAATTCAATTTCACCGAGAAACAAATGCATGGAAATATTTTTTGGCAAGAGTTTAATTAGCAAAAAATCATATATGACAAGTATTAAGTGTTTCCAGAAACCACAGTGGGACAAATTCCTTTTTGGCAAGTTTAAAATCTCGGCATGAATCAATTCCAAAATTTCAGTCACTCATTTGTGGAAACAGTTTTGAAAGAGATAGATTTTTTTTCCAGTTTTAGCAAGGACAAATTCAATTTGAAGATTCATACATAGTCCAGGTTCATCATACATATCACGCATCAATTTAATGCCGAGGTAGTCAAATGCTCAAGGAAAAAATTCATCGTTTAAATCATGCAAATCAAAAGAGGAAAATATGCAAAATCAGTATCGAATCTTATTAGCGAAATCAGAGTGATTGAGGATTCTAAAATCCTATTTAAACACCATATTCCTCATCGGCATAAAGGATCGAAAACCAAACATCAAAATTCCAAGTAGAGATTTAAAATTCAAATAACTCACAATTTTAGGGTTTCGACTGAGAGCCAGAAAGGAGAATTCCAAATTGAAGCTTCAGAGAACAACACCACTTGAAGCTCAACCAAGATTTCATCTTTTCAGTAATTAAAATAGCTGACGTTTGATTTGAGGAGGATTCCAAAGAAACCCTAATTTCTAGATTTACACGACGCCCCTATTTTTAATCCCACAAAGAAAAGCAAATCGGATCAAGCAAATAAACAAGGGTGCAACCGATTTGAAAAATGGCCGACCCACTTTTGAAGATTAAAGGGGAGATTAATTTCTTGTAAAGACAAGGGTTCATTTGTTTTAGTATATCTTTTTCTTTGTTTTATTTTATTTTTCTTGTGTGAACCGGTCTGAATAGTTTCTAGGTCTGTAAAATCTAGGGGTTTCAATCAGGGTGTTGACTGACAGTTGACAGAGTCTGTAAAATCTAGGTTACGGGTCGTAATTAGGGGAAATCTGATCGATTGGGATATCGATCAGTCTAGGGTTTTGAGCATAGTGTTAGTACAGGAGCAGGGAGTGTGAGTTTATAGTGTCTGTAAGTGGGATCTGTTATTAACTCATAGTAGAAACCTTAGGAATGCAGCTGTAGGCAGGATTTTGCCGAAGCTGGGTATCTCTGTGTGTTATTTCCTTTCTGATTTTTATTTTCTACGGTATTTTGTGATCTGTTTATTATTTAATATCCTATCAGATTTTTAACTAAACGAAAAACTGTGAAAAACCTTATTCACCCCCCTTTAGGGTTATTCTAGATCCAACAAGTGGTATCAGAGCTGGTTTAAGATAACAACATGATAGGGGGTTCTCGCTGTATGATCATGTGGCGAAGTATTGACTGTTGCCCCTACATGCCCGTGGATGGTTGTCCGTGTCGAGAGGCAAGACATGAAACCAATGTCTCAGGTATCTTTGGTGGCTACCGGGGTGCTTAAAATTCCTCGTAAATAGAGACACCATATGGTATCAGAGCAGGTATTTTCTTTAACCCTAGAGAAGTGGTGAATCCTAGTTGTCGGTCTTCTGATAGTCAGTCCAGTGATATTCCAATAATTTTCAATGGAACATATTTTTTAATATGGAAATCAAAATTTGAATTATATTTAAAATCTGTTAATTTTGAATATTGGAATATTATTGAAAATATGGGAGATATGTTAGATAAGAAAAATAAAGTAGTCAATGCCCGTGTTATGCATATTCTCTATTCTTATCTCAGTAATAATCAGATTGGTCTTATCTCTCACTGTTTGTACTGCGCAGGAAGTCTGGAGAACTCTCAACAAGCTGTATGGAAAATCTGACAACAGCTCAAATCCCAGGATGACAACTCAGATTCAGATCTATGCTTAACAATTCATGTAGATGAAACTTCAGATAGATCAGATGATGGAGAATCAACAAATGCTGAAACAGAAAATTTCTCATATGAAGATCTGGTTTACATGTGTCTTGATTTAATGAAATCTATTGTTAAACTCCAACTGAAAAATAAGTCTCTGAAATCTAAGAATTTTGATTTGTTGGTGATTTGGAATCGCAACTTGAACATGTTAAAAATTCTTCAAATTCAGTTTGCAAAAATTGTTTGAAACTGAAAACCAATCTTGTTCATCTCAATAAAAATATTCAAAAGTTTGAAAATGAAATTGTGATATTAAATGAGAACAAGACTGAGTTATCAAATTTGAATAACCTTCTGCAAAAGAAATTTGTAAATTTTGAAACTGATATAAATTCCAAATTTGAAATTGCTGAAAAGGAGAACTTGTTGAAATCAAATTTGATTTTAGAAGAACTTGAAAATGAGATTGAAAAATCCAAAAATTTGAGTCTGAAAAACAAAACCAATTTAAATCTGAAATCATGGAATTCCAAGCCAGAATTAAAATTCTTAAAGATGAAAATTTGGATTTAAAATCTGATTTTGAAAGATGTAAGATCACTAAAAATCATTGTTCAGATTTAATGAAAGAGAACCGTGACCTTAAAACTAAAATTCAACAACTTGAGTCGACCTTGACTAAATTTTCTAACGGTGAAAAATCTCTAAATACGTTGTTGAAAAATCAATTTTCATCTGGAAATAAAAGTTGTCGCGGCTTTGAGAAAAATAATATTTTTGAAAATCAGAACTCAAATGATTTTAAAAATCCTTTAAACTGCTTCGGAAAGAATCGGTATGAAAATTCAGACTTTGATAATCGCAAAGGATTTTTGAATCATAAATGTGATGTGAAATTGTTTTATAATAATCCAATTGAACAATTCTGGAACCCAAAAGGAAATAAAATGAATTCAATTAAATTCAAACAGATTTGGGTTCCCAAAGGTACTAAGATTGATTCAAATGGATTGTTATATAAATAGGTTTGGGTACCAAAATGTGTGAACAAGACTGTGAGTGGTTTTACAACCTTTGTTAGACCACTCGATTATACAAACTGTTAGGTACCAGTGGGGACTGAGGAACTGCTGTGCAAAAAGAGATTTGAAATCAAGGTTGTCCATATTAGTGTATCCTTCGCAGTTCCTTAGTCAAGATGATGAGTCAGAGATTCTGGTTTACACTGATTTCCGGTATGATCTCTGAACTTATCTTTGTAAATATTCTATGTTTTTAGTTTTCTTCTATCTCCTTCCATTTTTTTTTTGCTTTTAAATATGTCACTGCCATATTTTTGTGTTCTCTTGGGCTTTCTCAACTTCAAATTGCAGTACTCTTGATTTTCTGGAAATCTACTTCACTTGAATGAAAATCTGATGTTTTAATCTTTTCCAGACCTTGAATATAAATTTGTAAATATCTGCAATTGTTTTGAAATTTATTTTCTGTTTTCTGAATTCAGAACAGAGTTGATGTATTCTTGTCATATCTTGAAATATGTTAATTTGAATTCTAAATTTTTGAAGATCTGAAAATTTTATTGAAATTTCACACATCTCTGCTGTTTTGAGTTTCTACTAATTCATTTTAGAAAAGCTGAAATATTATACTCATTACAACACTCTGTTATTTATCAGTTGTGATAATTTCATTGGTTTTCAGATTGGCTTGGATATTTTTTTATCTGTCCTGAATCTTGGTGATACATCTTGAAATCCTTTTTATATTCATGATTAGTATGGTTGAAATTTGTTTATTTGAAATCATCTGAAATTCTTGATATTTTGAATTTCACACACCTCATAAAATTGAAATTATCAACCTTGTGTGAATAATTCATTATATCTCAAACTTAACATTGATTCAAGTGATTTCAAATATATTTTTTATCATGAATACCTCTCAAACTTGATGTATATGATCTGAAATTTCCCTTATACTTGTCAGAAATATCTTGAAAATTCTTTTGAAAAATGGTCTTTGAAAATCACTTATTTGATTCGAATATATGTTTGTTTAAAATCATTTGAAATTATTGATTTATTGAATCACATATATATCTTGAATCTGAAATGTACATTCTAGTGTGATTGATTCACTGAATCTTGAGAAGTTTCATATTCCTCAAATGATTTCAAATAAATGGTATTTTTAATCATTGGATCATGAATCATCTTATGTGACAACCATCCTGACAAGTTTGCTTGGAAAGTGTTTGTGCTGCCCTAATAGTGATTTGAAAATTTTTCAGTAACTGCTTACTTTGATAATTTTTATTTGGTCTGCTGCTCTGATAGAAGGAACCACTTTGGAAAATGCTTTTGATACTGCTTGTTTTGAATCAAAACCGCTTACTGCTTTGATAAATGTTTTCTTGTATGATAAATTTGTTTGATTGGGCTTTATGTTTAATTTTTTTTGGTTTGAGATTTCCATGACAAGACACCAGGGTGTGATCAAAATCCTCAATAATGGAGACTACAATTGGTATTAGTCCTTCATTCTTTTTCACCCATCTGTTTTGAATTTTCACCTTGTATAAACACCATATTTTTTTTACAAATCTGGTTAAATTCCTCTTGTAATTGATTTTCAATTTTAAAATTATTTATTGATTATTCATTCAGAAATTGAAGTCAATATCCAAATTGAACTGTATTTATAATTCATCAAAATTATTATCAGATTTTGAAATTGTGATGAATTGTGACTGCAGTATATTTCACAACAAGAGGAGACTTTATTTAGATTTTCATGATGGCTGAACATTTATTATAATATCTTTGAATTGGAAATTATTTCATGACCATCTCCTTTATCTATCATCTTTCTGCCATCCATCATGTCTTTTATATTAATGTGGATAGTTAAAAAAAATTAAAATCTTTTTGAATAAACAGTGAAAATATTTGTGATAGAAATTGGACTATATTATTATTCAGAATTAGTGATAATTAAAAAATTTCAATGATCCTGATTCAGTCGAGCATATTTCATAATATAATTAATTTAGAAATTTATTTCACAGTCCATTTCTGTACCTACCACATTTCTATCATTCATATTGGTTGTATGTACCGGGGAGTTTTTCTATTTGAAACTGAAAATAATAAATATAATTAATTCATAAGTGTTTCTCTAACCTCATTTAAAAATCCAAGCTCTGGTTATGCACGGTTATGAGATTACTTATATTTAAGCTGCAACTGACCTCATTTAAAAATCCAAGATCTGGTTATGCGTGGTCAGTGTGCTCTTACATTAGAAAAAAAGAAAATAATTTGCAATAAATAAAAATTTATATGAATTTCTCCTTGGTGTATAAAAACTAGCCTATTTATCCATCTTTCTAATATGTGAAATGTGTTGACATCTTATGACGTATTATGACTTGTTGATTGATGGGTATTGGGGTTTGAGGTTATTCGATTTTGTCACTTAAATTGAATTATTAACTATAGTCCAAATCCATCACTATTTTTTAGCCTCATTTTTACAAAAACTCTTTTGAAAAATAATTGGAAATCATTTTTTTTGTAACTCTCCCCATTTTCATAAAATTCATCGTAAATCCATCATTTTCTACAATGTGAAATATGCCACTAGTTCTCAGTTTATTATTATTTTTGTTTGACTGTCTTCCTCTTAAGTTGATATTGTATTTGTTAGTCATTTTTCATCTATATTTTAAATTCGGCATCCTTTCGATGATAACAAAAGGGTGAGAATGAGTTGAGATTTTGATTTATAAGTGAATAGTTTATAAATATTTTTATTTTTGAGAATTCATTTAATTCATTCATATTCACTCATACACAGTTATAGGGGGAGTTATCTGTTGTAGGAGGAGCTAATAAATGGGGGGGCTCAATATTCACTGTCAAACACATTTGTTGTACTCAAAATCTTTTATTTGTTTGTCATCATCAAAAGGGGGAGATTGTTGTATATAACGTTGTTGTATACACAATTATATCATTTTTTGTTTGATGATAACAACCAAATATATATATTATAAATTTGTTTGTTACTATACTGTTCTATATATACATCACATATATGAATATAATATTTATATTTAAATAGAATACGACTGTACAGACATTCATATATTCATAGAGTATTGTATTTAAATATAAATATTATATTTAAATCACTCAAACAGTACAACTATTTATAACTCCACTATTTAAACATTCACTGAAATTGTACTTGTATTTAAACTGAATACAATAAACAAATTTGTTTGAACATAAGTTTGAACACAATAAAATAATATTTTATTTCAATCAAATTTGTTTATTACAAATTTCAGTACAATATTCTTTTTTTATACACAGCTCCTCACTACAACACTCACACTCGATTATACATTTTCATTTATACTTTTATAGACTCGTACATTTACAGAATGACACACTGATGCCTTCCATCTTCATTGCTTCTCTGTCAGTCCTGTCATCAACCTGTCACATGAAACAGAAACAAACACACATTACACTGCAATAGAAATAATACTGAACATATGCGAATATAAGTTTTATTTTCAAAATTTTATTTTCCTCAGATTTAGGTGTGTTTCTCATCATTTTTCTGACTTAATCTGATTTATCCGATTATGTCTAGACAGCCTGAAACGACCCGAACTTCCCCGGTAAGGAAAGCCCGGATTGTACTGAAGACAAGCCACATCAGAACTCAGATAGAAGAACATTTCATTGTATATTACAACAATTTCATCAGATTACAAGAATATATAGAGTATGAATCAAATAATATACATTACAAAATATTAGTGATTACAATACATTACATAGCAGCGGAAAATAATACAATACACAACTAGAAGTAATACACGGAAACAGAGCTTTCCGAGTATCGTTCCAGCTGTAAATCAGGATCCTGTGAATATAAATCTGCAAAACCAAAACTACTAGCTGCCCGTGTCAGAATAAGGGCACCCAGAGTTTAGGTGAAAACAATAAACTCCAGGTCAGTATGTGACTGGTGTGAGAACTAAAACAGTTAATAATCTTTATTTTAAAGTTAGGTAAATCAAGGGACCACGCCGTATAACACGGAACGGGTTTCTTCCCAATGATACCAATGCATAAAAACAACGGCGCAATGCTAAATAAAGAACAATGAAGCTATTATAAGACCCAGGTCCCCTCACACAATCAAACGCAAGCCGGAGGATAGGGTTTTCCCTTATAATAGCCAAACATGCTTGGTACGTTTAAAACAAATCATTTGATACTATTATAATTGCATAGTGTATAAAACAACTTCAAATCATAAGTATCAATCATAGACGGCATGGGTACCATATATCATGTCGCTATAATAGGCTCTACAAATAAAACCACAAAGTCACGTATTGGAAGTTGGATTTCCATCTGTGAACCAAGGCAAAGGGATCGTCCTGTGCTAATTCGAGACAATCTAGCCCATGTCTCAGGAAAAGCCGCAACTGCACCATGGATCATCAGGGTCGGTCCATACGGAGTGGATTACAGTGCCTGAATAATACGTCTCCCCACCCTATGGGGCGTAAATGAGCCAACGAATGACTCCATCGGCTTCACATAGTCACCGATATATCTGGGGCGCCTCGCAACAGCAACAACCACATAAGTCAAACTCGTCAGGGCGTGTAAAACCACTGACGCAACTTCTAACTGGAAAGAAACGCATGCCCTCCCTGAGCTCCTCTCCAATTTCTGGATCACAACCGGGGTGTGAGGCACGCCAATTCACGTTACACAAAGCTATGCTACACAGGCGGTGCTTTGATCATCAACCACGAGACTTTGCTTTTCAACAGAAGCCTCGATCAATTGCCACATAGGCATGCCACACAGGCAAACCACTCTATGCAACCGCTATCAGTCACACAGAATGAAATCCAATGTCAGACACACAGTCCATCTACAAGTCCGTTCTAGGTCTGAACGAAACCGGAGGCACCTTGTACCTCACATATTCATCGATCTCCAAATACGTCTGGACGACCACTAACTGATTCCCTCCTCTTGGGTGTACAACCCAATCAAGATCATCAGTAATTATCTAAACGATGTGAAGACCTCCAGTCTTCAACCATCGTCTTCATCTTCGACTCACGTCAAATCAGTTATTCAGAATGGGATAAACCCGGTCTTTCTGAATAACTCGCATATATAATAAACAAGTGTTACAAAAACACAACATACGCCTCATTCCAATTCATCAGTCACTAACCGTAAATTAGCAAGAGAATAATTCCCCAAACATTAACCCCGAAGGCCGAAACCAACATCAGATCAATACCCAGGAAACCATTCTTCTTAGCTACCTACAGTTAGTTTCTAAATTTCACATTTTTAGGGATAGGTTCCCATTAATTTTATCAAAGATAAATTCCTTTTAAATTTATTCTTTAATCTTCCTTTAAATTTGACTTCAAACTAGTCGGGATTAGCGAACCTTACCGAAGTAATCATTTGTTTTAATTTCCCAATCCCAACCTATTCATCCCATGAAGTAAAACTAGTAGTACTTCATATCTAACACCACAGTGTTATCGGTAAATTCAATTACCATTTCACGTTCAAATCTAATTAAAGATTTAACTATCGCCTGGAGAAAAACTGGTGATACTCCATTCTCGATCTTTTCAATCTAACTAAAAATTCATTAAAACTCCACTTAGTTTTAATATTTAACTAGGTTAAAGAATCAGTGTCATTTTAAAACATGGTTCACGATAAACCCAAAATCACATTCCATTCTATCAGCTTTTAACCGTAAAATAGCAAGTGAGCAATTCCCTAAGTATTAACCCCGAAGGCCGAAACCAACATCAGATCAATACCCAGGAAACCATTCAACTTAACTAATTTCCAGTTAGTTTCTGACTTTCTTAACTCCGTTGGGTCTAAGAACAGTATTATTGAAGACACCGTTCACGACATCCTAAAATCACATTCCATTAATTATCGGGTTAAAGAACAAGTGTTATTTAAAACACTGTTCACGATAAACCCAAAAATCAATACCAATTCAATTCCAATTAAATATTATTTAATTGGTACACTTCATTAAATCTAAAAAAAAAAATCTTTTCCTCAACTGGGCTTAAGAACAGTGTTAATGAAGACACCATTCACGACAAACCCAAATCACATTTGATATTAAATACAAGGCTCTGAATAGAAAATATATCGGCTTACATTCAATATCAAATTCTGAAATCAACAAATATCTTATTGGAAATAACGATATAAATATATCTTTCAAATTCCCATAACAATATCTGTATCATCACGAAATCCGACATCGAAATATTCCAAAGACAATTTCGATTCAAATCCATTCCAATTCAATTATTGGAAATTCTGGTTATTTTCAAAACCATTTCAAATCCACTTTATTTATTTTAAAAATAAATAAATTATTATTCTAGTTCAAAACTAGTTCATTTCGATAAAAATCTATTTTTATCTTTTCAAATATGGAGTTTTTCATCCGAATTCTTCCTAAATCATTTCTTATGATTTTACACAAATTATTACTATTTTTAATAATTTTATCAAGGCCCGTACAGTCGATTTCCATCAACGGCCATCGAACTGCACTTACAGCGACCTTTTCCGAATTTGATTTGGACATAATTCCAAATCAAACCGTTAGATTTCTAATCTCTAATATTCGTTAGAAAGCTCTTTTCGATACGAACCCAACGGTTCCAGTTTTAGGAGAATCCGACGGTCGGATCTCCCGCAATGTCCATTCGAAGTCAATGGTCGAAATTCGCGAACTGTCGCAGCGCGACGCGTTCTATTCAGGCCATTATATATATAATATAAATATATTATATATATTTCGCTGATTTCCTTTCAAAACGTATTTTATAAATCGTTTTAAATTCGTTTTCGAAACAACTTCAACTTCATATTCAATTTCAAATCAAAATTGAATATTCTAATATAAATTCGTTTTAAATTCATTTCAAATCGATTTCAATTCAAATCCATTTCAATTCAAATCAATTTCAGTTCTATTTCAATACATTTTAAATTCAATTCAAAATGATTTCAATTCTATTTCAATCTAATTCGAATTTCAATTCTTTTCAATTTAATTCGAATTTCAATTCTTTTCAATTTAATTCGAATTTCAATTCTTTTCAATTTAATTCGAATTTCAATTCTTTTCAATTTAATTCGAATTTCAATTTAATTCGAATTTCAACTCATTTCAAAATATCAGATTTTGAAATCACTTTCGATATTCATTATAAAATGAATAAAATCGATATAAATATCGTTCACGTCAAAATGGCGTCAATCTAATCAACATGGCTTTTATTCAACACATGAATGTTTATTCTATTCAACACATGAATTTATTTTTATAATATTCCTTATTTTCCAAATTGGAATGAGGCCCAATCAATTACCATATAATGTTAATTATATGGATTCTCTACAACACATGTATATAACAGCAATGATAAATAATCAACCATCATCCATAGTGCACCACACAACTGCATAAGCATTAAATATAAATAATTAATGCTTACACAGTCTGTCGACCAATCGATCGACATACAACTAAATAAATGGGATTACTGTACGCCAAATATCATCCCAATACTCGTGTGGGGTTTCAAATCAACAATCACATATTTTTATTTTTGCAGTTGGGCGATGTGTAAAATTTATCGTCCCAATCAATATCAGTCAAATCAGTGTATATAAACAAATCTCCGATTTGTTTATTACTATTTATTTTATATACACGTAAAAAATTATATTTTTAGCTATAAAATATTTTCCACTATAAAATATTTTATTTCATTTCACATTACACAATCAAATTTCACAACACAGAAATCAAACAAACAAGTCATCCATGGTCTGTGGACGACGGGTGACGGGTGCTACTAAACACCGTCTGCATCTTAGTATATATTTCAACTAGAAAAATAAATAAAAGGTGAGGAGTTCTCACAGTGGGATCCACTCCGCCAGTTTAATTCGGAATTTCTGAACAGCGTGGTTTCGAATTTGCCCAAAATTCCAACGTGCCCTGTTTTGGATGCGGTCAGTTCCGTTGTTCCTCGTCCCCACGATCGCAACGGATCCAGTTTCGCTTGATTTCGAGTTCGTATGAGAAAGTTATGACCTCGCGAAGTTAAACAAATAAATACGTTATTATTAAAATTAATTATTTAATTAATTAACTTTAGTAACGTAATAAAAACGTTACCTTTCTTCTGATTTTTCACAGTTCGAGAAACCCATCGCCAACGTTGAACATTGCCTGCCGCACGCAATTCCAGGTCGTCGGAGTCAGATCTGCGAGCACCACCATGAAGCCTCTACCCTACCGCGTAGGCGCCAACCCCAACATCAACTCCGGTGGCCCGACGTGCCCAGAAACCCAACTCGAACATCACCAATTTGAGCAGAAAATTCACGCAATCCGAGAAGGGATTTTCGATCACCACCGTTAGATTTGTAGCTCTCAGAGAGCGCTTCGATTTGGGTTTGGAATTTTTGAAATCCACTGAGTGTATGAGGAGAACGAGAGGGAGGAAGATCTAAGTAAATCGCCCGTTCATTTTATCCCTGGCGGCACGGAAAATGAAATGGATAGGGTTAATTCGAATTGGACGATTATATATATATATATATATATATATATATTATTTTTAAATTCAAAAAGCAACTTTTATTTTTAGCTCGAAATCGAACCCACCGACTATCGTCCCTAGCGTATTACCTCCATTCCGAACACAATGGGATAGTATCATAGGCCAATTCGACCGTTACGATCTATTTCCGTTGAATTTAAAATATAATAAATCTTTATATATTCAATTTGAACGCACATTTTAATTTACCAGAGCCACATACGAACTCTAAAAATTCCCAAAAAATATTTTCTAGCTCCATATTGACGATATAGTCCTAACAAAACTAATTTCGTCGAATTCGGAGATCGTTTGAAAAATGGTCATTTTCCAGTCGATTAAAATCAACTAAAACTGGTCAAATACGTTTTCCATTGCCACGCTCACATATTGATTCGAAAAATTACGAATTTTGAAACCTAGCAATAACTTGACATCACGGATCAAACAAAAGTGGTTTCGTCGAAAACTGAGGTCGTTTGCAAAATTTCCATTTTTAAGGGCTAGAATTCCATAGCGACTATTCTGAATTTTCAACTGGGCATAACTTTTTATCCCCGCTATGAAATTTCAATTTTTCGAATTCGTTGGAAAGATATGCTCAATTAGATTCAAATATTTTTGGTTTTGCTAAAATCCGGTTTATTTTGCACCCGGTACATTCATTTGAACTTTGAAATCGAATTATCGAACTACCGCGCCATTTTCAATTCCTTTTATAATTATAAATAATTATTATATTCTAATGACGATCTATATAAATATATACATTCGAATTCTATTCAAAATAAATTTCTCCTCATTATTATTTAAAATAATTCATTTTAAATATCCAAAATTCGCTAAAATTGCCAAAATAAATTTTTTAAATTGGCTCAGATTTCTGGGTTATTACACAGCCTGTGATATTCATAGTGATACACTGTAAATACCACAAGGTAGACAACACATATATATATACATATATAGTACAGCGATAGGAAAACGTATCTGATGTCTGCATATACACACGTGCATAAATATACACGTGTGCACTGCCTTGCCAATCAGCGAGCAGCTGAGGAGAAGCCACATGGACCAACTCGACTCAGTGCTTACTCAGTGAACATTCAAGCCAAAAGTCAAATGTGCAACAATGGTGTAGCCAAACACAAGTAAAGTTGATATAAGTGAATCAATACAACATGTTCATGTGGTGCAACATGGTATTCATGAATATTACAAATCATTCAAGGGTGCATCTACATGATGATCGAACAATGCATGGTGTATACAGCATTCAGTTCAGCACAACATTGACATATATGAGCAGATTCATTTTCAAGTGCGAGGAAGCCAACTCAACAGCATGGTCATGGATATACAGTCAAGTGCAGCATGTAACTTAGCATACTAAAGGTGGTGTGAGCATGAAACAACATGGGCGAGTAAGCATGGTGATACAACAAGACTCAATACAATGTGCAACAAGCTCAACATGTCGAGATAGAATAATATGAAGCATGTGTTCATTTCAAGAATGCAAGGTGCAAATGGTCGAGCTAGTTTACAAGGCCAAAGCAATTCAAGTGGCCCTCTGTAATGGTGAATATCACACAAACATATCAAGAGGTGTGCACAAGTCAGGGTAGCTTTCAGTGTGATGAAACATGCAATTTTTCATGCAAAATGATCAAAACATGTGCATGTTTGGAGGAGCAAATAATGGTGAGAATAAATGCATGTTGTACAAGCATACATGGTAGCATACTCACACAGCAATGTAATGATTCACAGTGGCCTTAACATATGAATAACAATTCATGGATGGGATCATGTATGAGAAGAAAGCATGGACCAGAAGTCAAGATACAAACACATGGTACAGTATCAGACAAATAAATGTTCAGAATTAATCACACAACAATTCAATTCAGCATGTTTATGCAAGATAAATTAACATTCCAAACTTGGCAAGTTTTTACTTTCAGAAAATCTCCAATTCAATTTCACAAAGAAATAAATGCATGGAAAGATTTTTTGGCAAGAGTTTAATTAGCAGAAAATCATATATGACAAGTATTAAGTGTTTCTAGAAACCACAGTGGGACAAATTCCTTTTTGGTAAGCTTAAAATCTCGGCCTGAATCAATTCCAAAATTTCAGTCATCCATTTGTGGAAGCAGTTTTAAAAGAGACAGTTTTTTTTCCAGTTTTAGCGAGGACAACTTCAATTTGAAGATTCATACATAGTTCAGGTTCATCATACATATCACGCATCAATTTAATGCCGAGGTAATCAAATGCTCAAGGAAACAAATTTCATAATTTAAATCGTGCAAATCAAAAGAGGAAAATATGCAAAATCAGTATCGAATCTTATTAGCGAAATCAGAGTGATTGAGGATTCTAAAATCCTATTTAAATACTAAATTCCTCATCGGCATAAAGGATCGAAAACCAAACATCAAAATTCCAAGCAGAGATTTAAAATTCAAATAACTCACAATTTTAGGGTTTTGATCGAGAGCTAGAAAGGAGAATTCCAAATCGAAGCATCAGAGAACAACACCACTTAAAGATCAACCAAGATTTCATCTTTTTAGTAATTAAAACAGCCGATGTTTGATTTGAGGAGGATTCCAAAGAAACCCTAATTTCTAGATTTACACGAGGCTGCCATTTTTAACCCTACAAAGAAAAGCAAATCGGGTCAAGGAAATAAACAAGGATGTGACCGATTTGAAAAATGGCTGGCCCACTTTTGAAGATTAAAGGGGAGATTAATTTCTTTTAAAGACAAGGGTTCATTTTTTTAGAATATCTTTTTCTTTGTTGTATTTTATTTTTCTTTTGTAAACCGGTCTGAACAGTTTCTAGGTCTGTAAAATCTAGGGGTTTCAGTCAGGGTGTTGACTGACAGTTGACAGATTTTGTAAAATCTGGGTTTTTGGTTACGGGGTCATAATCAAGGGAAATCTGATCGAGGGGATATCGATCAGTCTAGGGTTTTGAGTGGAGGGTTAGTACAGGAGTAGCGAGTGCGAGTTTACAGTGTTTGTAAGCGGGATTTGTTATTGAATCCTAGTAGAATCCTTAGGAATGCAGCAGTAGGCAGGATTTTGCCGAAGCTGGGTATCTCTGTGTGTTATTTTCATTTTGGTTTTTATTTTTTGCTCTATTCTGTGATCTTTTTATTATTTATTATCCTGTCAGATTTTTAACTCAGCGAAAAACTGTGAAAAACACTATTCACCCCCCTCTAGGGTTATTCTAGATCCAACAGTAGACGAGTATGACATATGTGTAAAGCCTTGAGTGCTATTAACCCAAAACACCAAATAAATAAGAAAATGTAACTGAACGGTATATGTAAGGTTATTTCAGAATGTGTAATTTAAGTTTAGTCACCAGAGCCTGTGTTCTGACCACCTCCTCATAATACACTCACATGTTAGGTTTGTGGCAGAGATATGATAGCTGTGGATACTAGTTAGGCAGTATTATTACTTTGGTAAGGCTATATTTGGTTATATTATATTTTATTCCATTCCTCTATGTGATGTTTTCTGAGCTCAGATATATTTTATATCTCTGTCTTTTCTACAGAATACCAGACAAGCCAACTCGAGTTTCGATAGGTAGGGATTTTTTAAAAAAAATCGATCTGTCAGAATTCGGGTTGTTACAGTTTCCTTTTGTGAAGGGCAGGGGAAATAATATTGGTTAAGTGAGGGAATGGAATATTTGGACGCGAGTTATTTTCAGTTTCTTTAGAACTGAGTATAGACATCGGCTATTTTATTAAGCGATGTCTGTGAAAAAGTTAAGTCATTATTGACATTGGTTATTTTAACAAGCGATGTCTGTGAAAACTTTTAACATCGATAAAATTATGTCAATGTTAAAAATACCTTTATCACCAATGGTTTTGTGAAGCGATGTTGTAAACAATATTTCTAGTAGTGCATAGTAATAGTTAACGACCACTTTGGCCATGTATTTAACCAAAATTTGCTAAATACCCATCCAATGAAAACAACCAACATTCATCTCAAAACCCCATCTATCGTCGAGTCTATCCATTTCCTTCATCTCGAAATCCTACTAGTCGTCAAGTCCGTTCATAGCATTTGGCCGATCAGCGCGTCTCTAAGCTTCTTTGTTAATCTATCCTGGACCTAGGTCGCCAATGAGTAGCGTTTACAACCAGACTATGCAAAAAAGAAATTGTTCAATCAATAGTCCTATAAATATCCAAAACAACATAAAAACATCCATAGTATCAACGATGGGATAAATAAAATCTGTCTAAAGCAATCAAATTGGGATATGTGTTAAAGTATCTTAAATCAAGCACTATCGGCTGATAGTTTATAAATGGGAGAAAGTGTGATATTTAGTTTAAAACAATTTTAGCATTATTAGCTAGATTTTATTAGGTTAGAAATCCCCTTTAAAATTCATTTGCGTTCAAAAATACAGCTTTGATGCTATGCAAACAACTTTGGCAAAGTAAGAAACAATATCATTCACCTTAGCCAAAATAGCCCAAACGTGCACCACAGCGTAGGGCGCGTCAATACGAGTAAAGGGAAGAAACGACGACTGAATCTAACATTGTATGCAAAAGATATAAAATTCATAAGTTATATGATTTAAATCTCCATAGTACTATAGTGTAAAACTTGAACTCAACGTATTTCAAACTCTTACTCGCTTAAGGCCCATCTTAAATAAGTAGGCCCACGACCATTTCATCGTCAAAATAATTTTAAAGTCAAGTAAGAAATTTGTAACACCCTAGATTCCTTAATGTCAGCCGTACGAGGATTTTATTAAGAAATTATGGAGCATTGTAGCTATAAAGACATAAAATATCCCAGAGACTAAGATTTCACAAGACATAAAATAGTAAATTTACAGCGGAAGAAGAAACTTTCATTTTTAAGTACAAAACCATTTTTGTTTCAATAAACCAAATAGTTTCAAAATGTCATGTCTCAAAATCTCAGTCAAAACAATATCAGAGTAATATAATATTATCCCTAAATAGTCAAAAAGATATAACCTAACCTTGAAAAATGAATAGGAAGTAATACATATTTTGCAGAAGTCCATCACAACAAAGTCAACAAAGAAATATGAACTATACACTTCCTCCATGTTATCCTAGGTAAAAGAAAAGAGAAAGGAACAAAGGAAATGGGTCAAATATAAAGCCTGGTGAGCTATTGTGATTACCAGCCCGACTACTAAGTTAAGGAAAACGGATAAATAGTGGTTCAAGTGTCATAAAAGGGTAAGTATTTGTACATATCTAAAGGTGAACAGTAACTAATTCAAATTGACATAAAGGATTGACTATTATTATCCAAGAGACAATGATGATAATAATGATCATGTTAAAACAAATTGACTGTTTTACACTTCTACAAGTTCGAACTGAAATAAATAACTAGGAAGGAATTTCCTAATGCTACCCATCGATTGCCTTTCCAGATGTGAATAACCTATGCCAGCAATGGAATTCGGGGTTATTAATTCTCGAACCCATCAAATGAAAGACACAGCCTTAATCACAAGCATTACAGTGTCTTATCTTTCATGTTCGTAATGATGGATACTCACCGTTCTGTCGGAACACACCCGTACCCACCTCTCATTTGGACCTCTTACCATCTAGTTCAGTATGAGCGTGCCTTAGCCTCTACCCAGTGTAAGGCCCCTTGATAATGAATAAATAATGACTCGTACCGATTCCCACACAAAAGTGCACTTGACACAAGCCTCCAAAGACTTGGTCCCCGATTTATAACTAGGATTTCTCTGAGTCCCTTATATCTCAAAGGAATGAACCCCTTTAGCTTGCACTACACCAGAAATGCCAATTAGGCAGTGCTTTAGGCCGTATCTAATGTGATTCGATAGTGCTTTGGGTTGTATCAATTTGTTGCATGCTTACCAGTTAGATATAGCCTTAAGCCGTATCTAACGATGAATTAGATACTACCATGAGCTATATCTAATTTTCAATTCGCTATAGCCATGAGCCGTATCTAATTCGTCAATGAGGTACGGTCTTCAGTTGTATATAATTGATCATTAAATATGGCCTTAAGCTGTAGCTAATTCAAAAAATATAAAAAAAATTAATGCAATTAGCTTTATGACCCATGATAACTACTTTGTACCATTATAAATCAAGAATAAACAAAACAAGGTAGCCGCAAAACATAACTCTACAAATAGCACTTTCGATCAACCGTATTAGGCCATGATAACCATATAGTTCTACATAACATAAAAGTAGTCCCCAAACGAATATGTATGTTTTTTAAAGAAAGTTCCATGCGGGGAACAAACTTATTACAATACCATAAATATGTAACCTAACTTCACGTAGGAAGTAATGACCGCAAACATTTGGCACCAGGCCAAAGGCCTGTTACTTGATTACACATATTGCAATGAACAACAAGTTAAAATAACAAAGTAATACACATTAGCAAACAATGGAAGATGACAAGGTGAGAAACACCAAGTTGAGTAGCAATAAAGCCTTGGCAGTAGTATGAAGGAAAGAATGTCACCAATCACAAACTCGAATGAGTTCATCATCGCTGATGCAATGCATTCACCGCTGGGATGAGCATGCCATATAACAACATATAGACCCAACCAAATCAAAACGGCCAAGACTGCATACTACTACCACTATCATTCAAAAGAACATGACAAACTACAGACCAAGCCTCCGCTAGTTCAAAAAAGAAACATCCTCCTTGACAAAAACCACAACTTCAATAACTCAGACAACCAAGAAACAACCCCGGACCCAAGTCGAAACACTGCCTAACCACCACCAGACACCAGTCGAGCAAAACAAAAGGGTAAAACCTCAACCTATACCAGAGACAACCAAGTTCAAGGAAAATACCATTCAAGCATAAGTGCAAACCAACCTCGGTGAATCACCAAGTAGTGGAGCCCCGCTCGTTCCAGAACCAAAAAACCACAAAAAGTAAATCAATAAAGCAGTTATATGCAGAGGAGGTCGAAGGGGCTTACGGTAGTAGGCCGGACAACAGAGTGAACAACAAAGACCAAGTGTAGGTCTAGATCTGGCAAAGTCATGAAAGAAAAACCGAAAAGATGCCAATAGGTGAATATGAAGACGCAAGGTAGGGCCACTACGAATTAGGAGAGAAAGAGGTAGCTAAGGGTTGAAATTTGGACGTGTGAGAGGACAAATTGAGCGAACCTGGAAAATAAATCTTTGATGTTTCTCAAAGTAGATTGAATTTTGATTTAGGGATTGTAAAATATAGGGATTAAGAGAAATAAAAAATAGCGGGGGAATCGGAGAAGCGAAAATATGATGCATATTTGATATGGCTCAAAGCTGTATCAAATGACCTGATCCGGAGCTTTGAAGATGTAAGGTTAGATTTTAGGTGTTGGGGGTGGAGCAGATCGCAAAGGAAATTTGATACAGCTGTGAGCCCTAGCAAATTTGAAGCGACTTAAAGCCACATCAAATCTCTGCCTCTTGGTGTGCCAAATTTGTTGTTTTAGTGTAGTGTTATTAATCATACATTTTTAACTTAATATGTTTAAGTTCAATAATGATCCTAGTGTAACAACTTATTATATTTCTAGGTTGTAGTTAACGAAAGTAATTTACAACCATTTGTGGCTATATTGTAATTAACGAAAAAAATCTACAACCCTTTATTCTAAGATTGTAATTAACGAAAGTAATCTACAACCTTTTATTCCCAGATTGTAATTAATGAAAGTATTCTACAACCTTTTATTTTTACATTGTAGTTAAAGAAAGTAATCTACAACCTTTTATGTCTAGATTGTAATTAACGAAAGTAATCTACAACCTTTTTTTGTAGATTGTAATTAACAAAAGTAATCTACAACCTTTCATCATGTCACTTAATTCCATTAAGTCCAATTATTCATTGCTTACATGTTCTACATTTATATGCTACTTAATGTCAAATTAACATGTTTTCCAAATACAGGTTACTTAATGCCAAATAAATTATAGTTCATTCCAATTAACATGTTTTCCAAATTACTGTCAACTTAACATGTTTTTCAAATTACTGTCAAATTAACATGTTTTCAAAATTAATGTCAAATTAACATGTTTTCCAAATTATTGTCAAATTATGTTTTCCAAATTGCTATCAAATTAACATGTTTTCCAATTTACTGTCAAATTAATATATCTTCCAAATTACAAATTAACATGTTTTCAAAATTAATGACAATTTAACATGTTTTCCAAATTACTACCAAATAAACATGTTTTCCAAATTATTGTCAAGTTAACATGTCTTCCAAATTACAAATTAACGTATTTTCCAAAGTAATGTCAAATTAACATTTCTTCCAAATTACAAATTAACTGTTTTCCAAATTATTGTTTACTAAATGTATGATTAAGTATAGTTTATTTCAATTCACAAGTTTGCATCTTCTTCAAGTAGAATTTACCCCCAATTAACAGTCCATAATTCCCAATATGCCTAAAAATTCTCTTTTTCACATTCTTTCAGATTATTCCAATTATTACGCAAATTAAATGACAAAGGCATATGCTCTCGTCGGCCTAGGCTTAGGAAAAAACAATGAAAAAAAGAGAAGTAGGTTTATGCTTAAAAATAAACAAAAATGAATAAGTAGGCATTACAAGACTGTAAATAAAACAATGACAGAGAAGGGGATAAAGTAGAAGATTTTACTTGCAAATAAATAACAACGGAACAGGAATAAATAATATATAGCAAATAAAATGAACAATAACTTGTAAAAGACAAACTTATAAACATTGTAATTGTCAAACTTTCAGATTCAATCTATTTTACTATCTTAATTCTTTTTGTTTAAATCTGAAATCACTGTAATAACTATTGTATCAATTTTAATATTAACTTGGAAAAATCTGATAATCACGGTAATACTCACATAAATTTGAGCAAATCCAATAAGTCTTTGTCAATCCTTTCTATCTATGAATATCCCTTCAAATATTTGTAGAACCAAACCTCAATAATACTTCATTAAAATTATATTTGAGAAGAAGGTTATTTGAGAGAGTAGAGAAATGGAGTAGTGAAGGGTAGGATTGATTTTGGAGGCTATTTATAATAGAGTTAGGTGTCCATGTTCATTGGATTTATTATCCAAGTTCATCGTATTTTATGTTTAGATTTTAGGACATAAAATATTAAGTTTAAAATCTAAACCATAGAAGACACATCAGCAATACATCAGAAAACAATAATTCAGAAGTAGGCGACATTGGCCAGGCATAGGCTCGAATTTGTTTCCAACTGGTTCGACCCACCTTATATGTGGGTCGACACAGGGGTCGATTCATATATGGGTCGGGTCTCACATTTATCGTTGCTTTATTTTCTAGTTTATTAGTTAAATTCTTTAATTTGATTTCAAACTTTAACCGATCATAACTTACTCAATTCTTGTTCGATATACGCAAATAAAAAGTCCATCGAAATCAGAATTTCGTAACGGATGCAACGGTGAAATCCTTTTAGCTTAGTTTTCAATATTTTTTTGATTAATATTTATTTTATCAGTTTAATCCTCAACTAGTTAATTCATTAATTAATTATTTCTTGTTAAAAATTTGGATTGTTACATTCTCCTCTCCTTAAAGTCTCCCATCCCCGGAATCTCCAAAGCAAGAAGAATGTTATGAATGCTATCAACCATTATCTGCACCCATCTACTCAACCATCAACCATTGGCATCTAATGTCTTTAGAATTTTCTAATGCTATATTTGAACATATGCAAAGGTGTCGTGTATATGTCCCTACGCTAATGTGAAAATCAGGCGGTCTACTAATTCAGCTGACCTCCTTAATGCAACTTATGTTTGTCCCCTACATCCAATATGTTAGCAAGAGAATCCTAGTGATACATAGAAAATTCTATATGTGTGCAACAACCATTCACCGAAATGCAACATCCAAGTGATGATTCAACCCTATAATCTTCCATTCATTTTAAAGTAAATTAAAATGTGCATACGTCTATATGTAATATGTAAGTGTCCTAGTTCAGCCGATCCCTAATCTAGTGCCTAGTGCCTCTGTGTGTGTATGCATCCACTAGCAAACACTTGCATCCACTTGCTACCATCAAACACATGTTTCAACCATATCCTATCACCTATAAGCTCAAATCCTAAGATTTACACTTCCTAAGGATTTACTAGAAGTCCTTAATCAAAGGAAGAAGTTACTGATAGAATATCAAAGAGGATATACTTGTCAAAAGAATATGGGAAAAAGACTTGAATCCCTCGGTGTAGTTCTTTCATCACACTCATCTTAGTTACTTAGGGGAGAAACTCTGAAGTGAACTAATCAAAAAGCTTACCTTAATCTTACAAGTAAAGTCATATTTTTCCTTCTTTCTGTCCCCAAATTTCTAGTCTATATTCTACCCATTTGGTGTTCCTTTGTCCGTTCCACTTATATTATCCAACCCCATAAAGACTTATCTACCGCCCTACTTTATATATATATATATATATATATACACACACACAAAAAAAATCTCAAAACCTCACTTGAAAAATCTTAATGAGGCAAATTTTCAGTTACAAAAATTTCTTTTTGAAATATGAATGTATAGTTGCTTTCATGAAATTCCCAAAATACAAATTTCACACCAAAATACGCCAGTCTTTCAAAAACCCCGTTTCTTAGAACATCATACGTATGGGGTTTCGACTCAGAGAGGTTCCACAAATTTCCATAAAACACCTCCTTTTTACACTCATGTCTAGGAACACAATTATTCATTCTATATTCGTCTATGCAATAACCAAGCTTATTACTCACCGTAATTCTATTGTCATACAAAGGTTTACCTCTTTTGTCAAATTGACAAAATCCTGACAAGCATCAAATCTCAAAAATGCATCTTAACAAATGGCGAATTCATATCCAATCTTAAGCTACAATCTTGGGCTAAATTTCTGCGGTTTACAAAATATTCCCATTAATGTTACATGAACCCTTAAACTTCCAAAAAGCCAAAAAGGTACGACAACTATTTCAAAAATTCTTTTACTTGGCTTTGTCCGAAAACCTTTTTTTATTACAACTGAAGTCTAATTACTTCTTAGAATACATGTAGAAGGCTCTAAAATAATAGTCACACCTTTCTTTTCAAAAGATAAGGTTTAAGGAGTAAAATATTCTAGTCCAACCATGGAACCCAATTCTCACTTACAACCCCAAAACCATATGCTTTACCCACAATGCTACAAGTTTAGCGTCATCACAAATATAGATCCGAAAATCAATCTCTCTCTTCTAGTGATAATCCTTCAATCATTCATTATATTTGGAATATATAGCATAAAGAGAACTAAATCAATACTACTTAGAGATGCATTAAGGAAAATGGGAATATCAACATGATTGACCCTTCGGGTACAAGAATCCTAAAAATTAGTCCATAACATAACTTAGCCCAATAATCTCCTTTTTGCAGTCAAAATAGCCCATAGAAATATTTAACATATATTAGACACGTAACGTTTTCCCTTTAAGTCCATACGTCATATTAAAGCCTACACCATATTTTAGGCTTGCAATTTACCCCCTCATTGTAAATCAATATGTCACATGCCTAATCATGGAAAATTAATCCATACCCGGAAATGCCCCAAACTTCAAGATTTCTAGTTTCAACTCCGACTTACCACAAATAAACAAATAACGAAGCCAACCCTTATGGGGTTCAGAAACTACTATTGGGCCTAAGTGCGCAGTCAACTGGTGCTATCATCACACCCTCAGAGATTTACTATATCTGCAAAGGTCCACTTCATTAAGCCTACAATACAAATGCTCCACATAACTCAACTTATCGTGGCTACGGTCCCACACAGCCAATACATCAAAGGAAAATGAATAAAATATTCCAAAATCAAATAGGAAAACAAGAAAGAACTAAATATATATAACAATCTTTCTTTCATGAACCCATGCCTTCTCCTTGACCATTTTTTATCAATAACTTTTTCTCACGATTCTTTCATTAATATACTCGTGTTGATCTTTCGCTTACCATCCTTAAATTTACCTTTTAGGAAGTTCTGCTTATTCCTATTAATTGGTTACCGAAAATATATAAAAAAAACTATTTCCATAGCATAAGAAAAAAAATCGTAATTACAAGATATTCCTTTTCAATTATCTTTAAGTTGACGGATAGTGCACCAATGATGTTTTCTATGTTAATTCCAATCCAAACTATGGAAATACATTTGTTTTTCTTAACCAATCAATTTATGTTATTCTTAACTTTCAAATTATCCTTTTGTCATTGAACTAATAAGGTTGTTATGTCCATGATAACCCTTTTAATATCTGTCTAGCAATAAGTTCCTTTCTAGACCTTTCCCAACTATTGAGCTAAATGGGTTTGTCCATTAATCAAATTTTCAACTTATAAAGAAAAGATTAAATAGAACGCCTTATAGGTCAACTAAAGAGATACGAATTTAGAATTCGAAAGAGTCAAAGGAAACTGTGACTGACTATTGGGGATATTTTATTTTCAAAAGTAACCTTTGATTTCTAAAAACGCATTTTATTATGAAAATACTTTCTTTTAAAACAAAACTTAAGCGATCTTGGTAACCTTAGGCTCTGATACCAAATGTAGCACCCTAGATTCCTTAATGTCACCCGTATAAGGATCTGATTTAAGAAATTATGGGGCCACTACTACAAAAGTGGGCATATTCGACACTAATTTGTGTGCGTTGCATGAAAAGTGTGGCGAAAGCTATGCATTCTTTGATCTTCTGCAACAACATTCATTTGTTGTTGCATTTGATGTGAACACAGTGTTGCGGTTGAAATTCTTGTGCTGTGACTTGCAACACCAGTTCAAAGTGTTGCATTACATAAATACATGTCAGGTCAGCGATCCGCGTTATCAGTTTAAACAAATAAATAACCGTAGATGTTGATTAATCCAACGGTTCTTGCCGATCCTTGCAACACCAGTTCAAAGTGTTGCATTACATAAATACATGCCAGGTCAGGGATTCGCGTTATCAGTTTAAACAAATAAATAACCGTAGATGTTGATTAATCCAACGGTTCAAGCTGATCCTTGCTACAGCTTAGTGAAAATTTGGCGCGATAGTTTCCCCATTCAAGAAATACTTCCCCCCAAAACAAATTTCTCCGGTACTCCTCCTTCTGTCCGTTTCTCTCTCCACGAAATCCGTCCAAGAACGCCTCCGATTGCTACTCTTCCTCAGGTTACAAACTATAAACCTTCGATTGCTCCTATTTTACGAACTTTACACCTCCAATTTGGATCGTTTAGGACAATTACAGGTAGTTAGGGCTTCATCATTTAGGTTTTATTTAGTTGATTTCATCTCTAACTTATTTTGATCTGCGTTCAAAGTCTCTGGGTGATTTGGGTATAACGATTACCTTAAATTAGGGTTTTTATACTTGAAGTGTTGTATTTATATGTTTGCATGTGTTGAAATTGTGCAAGTTCTGTATTTTTATGTTTGCCAAACCATTGATGTATTGGTAAATAATGCCTATTTCCAAAGGTGTTAACAAAATTTAGAGGATAAAAGAAATCCAATATGAATGTTCAAATGTCTATTTCTGTTTGTAGTTAAATAATGCCTATATCTCTTCCTACATCATATGACTACGAAGATACCCTGGGCATGGGTGATCTAGGACTGTCAAACCCATCATCACCGGAAACTCCTATTGATTTTTATATAGAGATGCAAGAAAGGCACTACGATGATTTGCTTGAGTATGAACTAGAGCAAGAAGAACTCCGAAGACAACGGCGAGAAGAAGAACGACGTGAAGAAAGGGGAAAAAACCATTATATCCTGGCTGCACTAAATTTTCTCGACTAAGTTTCTTGATCAGGCTTTATCATTTAAAGTGTGCTTATGGAATTAACGAGTCTGCGTTTGGGGAATTACTAAAGCTTATAAAAGAAGCCTTTCCTGATGCCCAGCTGCATTTGTCTTCCTACGCTGCAAAGAATGTCATTAAGGATTTAGGTCTTAATTACCATAAAATACATGCCTGCCCAAACCATTGCATGTTATATTGGGCAGAGAATAAAGATAAAGAGGCTTGTGACATTTGTGGTTTTTTGAGATGGGCTGTAAAAGAAAAGGAAGACATCGTTGATAATAATGATCCACCAAAGTCGATTCCCAAAGTGCCGGGAAATGTTATGAGGTTCTTTCCTCTAAGACCAAGGTTACAAAGGATGTTTATGTGCAAAGAATTTTCCAAGCTTATGAGATGGCACCAAGTGGAACGAAAAGAAGATGGAAAATTAAGACATCCGGCTGATGGTGTGGCATGGAAGATGATGGATGCTCGCTATCCTGATTTTTCATCAGAAAATCATAATGTTAGATTGGGTCTAGCATCTGATGGATTTAATCCATATCGTTCAATGAATTCAAGTTATAGTACATGGCCAATTGTGTTGGTAAACTACAATCTTCCGCCTTGGTTATGTATGAAACAAGAGAATTTGATTCTTTCAACATTAATATCTGGTCCAGATTCTCCAAAGAACAGTATTGACGTATATATGCAGCCTTTAATTGCGGAATTGAAAGCGTTATGGAATGTTGGCGTCGAAACATATGATTCCTTGACTGATGGGAATTTTAATTTACGTGCAAGCGTCTTATGGACCATTAGTGATTTTCCGGGATATGCCATGTTGTCAGGTTGGAGCACGAAGGGGAAACTAGCGTGTCCAGTATGCCATTACGAAACTTCTTCAAATTATTTGAAGCATAGCAAAAAAATGTGTTATATGAACCATAGAAAGTTTCTTGATCCGACACATAAGTGGAGGCTAGATAAGAGGAGATTTAATGGCGAAACTGAAATGGGGAGCATTCCAGAAATATAATCAGGAACTGATATTGAAGAGTTATTGCGGGGGTTCAAAAATCGGTTTGGGGATAAGACGAAGAAACCTGGTAAAAGTGACGCCCCTTTTAAAAATAGGTCAATACTGTTTGACTTACCATATTGGTGTCATAATCCCCTTCGACATAACCTGGATGCCATGCACATAGAGAAGAACATATGCGACAAAATATTAGGTACTTTACTTAATATAGGTCGCATGTCGAAGGATCACCTAAACGCTCGTTTGGATTTACAGGAATTGGGCATAAGGAAGGCCCTTCATCCTGTTGAATGTGGTGATGGAAAGCATGTTGAAATTAGAGCTGCAATATTTGATATGACAAACAAGGAAAAAGAAATATTTTGCTCTGTATTGAAGAACGCCAAACTGCCCTACGGTTGTGCCTCGAATGTTAGTCGGTACGTGCACGTAAAAGAGAGAACGGTTGTGGGATATAAGAGCCATGATGCTCATTTCATACTCCACTATTTGTCACAATTTGCTGTGAAGAAAGCGTCAAAACCCGAGGTTGCGTTATCAATGATCAGATTTAGTGCATTCCTTAGAGGACTATGGAGCAAGGTTATCGAAGTGGATGATATCAAGAGGCTGCAAAAAGAAATTGTAGAGATACTTTGTCATTTTGAAATGATTTTTCCACAGGCTTTTTTCGATATAATGGTACACTTGCCTGTTCATTTATGCAGAGAAATCGAATACGGTGGGCCTGAACATCTTAGATGCATGTATCCAATTGAACGATATCTAGGAAATTTGAAATCTTATGTGCGAAATAGAAACAGACCGGAAGGTTCGATTGCAGAAGGTTACTTGGCAGAAGAGTGTGTGACCTTCTGTTCAAGATTTTTAAGCGTTGATGGAGGAACAGAAAACACGTCGATTGATTTTGGAAGATGTGAAACAGATTTGGAATATCATATTGGAACAAAGAAGAATAAAGATGGAAAGATGTTCAATTTGAAAGATGCAGTTTGGAAGGCAACGCATCGCTATGTTCTGTTCAATTCCGGTAATAAAGAAATTGAGTATTTGATCGAGTAAGTTCTTAAGTTCCTATATCATTTTCCTTAACTACAAATTAACATCTGCATCTCGTAGTTTTTTGACCGTAATTATTATTTAGGGTTCATCGAGCTTTTGTGGATGGTCTTGCAAATAGAAGAAGATACAAGAGGGAACGAGAACATTTCGAAGAGTTTTGGAATTGGCTTAAAGATGAGGTTCTGAAAAAGGACAAGATTTCAACAGATGTAGAGGTGTTTGCATTAGGTCCTAATCGAGTAGCTATGAAGTTTACCGGTTATATAGTAAATGGATATAGATTCCACACAAAATTTAGAGATTCTCGATGTACTACACAAAATAGTGGTGTATTTTTGACTGCCAAAACCACCAGCTTTGCAAGTTCGAAAGACCAAAACCCAATAGTGGGTGATGTCAATTACTACGGATCAATCGAAGAAATTTTTGAGCTTGATTATTGGGGAGCTTTCACAGTGGTCCTTTTTAAGTGTTGCTGGTACCAAGAGGAAAAAGATTCATATGGTCTTACTCGAGTAAATTTTAGCAAGTGCCATAAAACTGATCCTTATGTCCTGTCTTCGCAAGTGCAGCAAGTATTTTATGTGGAAGATGCAGTTGAAAAGAACAGTCATTACGTTATTAAAAAAATTCCGAGAGATTGGTGTGATACTGAAAATGAGAATGCAATGGAAGAAGACATGAGCAATACGCAACCACATGATATGGGCATAGGTGGTGAACTAGAACCAGAAATTGTTGATGGGGGTTGGATTAGGGATGATGTCCCCGTAATACAACTAGAAACAGAACTAGAAGCAGAAGTTCCTGATCCTGTTCCGTCTTGTTAGGACAAAAAATTCCTCTTTCTTATTGCTTTAATTTGGTCTAATTCATGATGTATTTGGCACTTTTTTTAGCTGGAAATTATTATCTTTGATGAATGTATTTGGCACTCTTTTCTCATATTGCAATCTACAATGTTCGCATGTTTTATGATTTAATGCTATGTTCTTTACTGTCATCTAAATTGGTTATTGACCAAAATGTTATAGTTGTTGTTTTTTGTCCACTTTAACATGCATGTACCTTGTTCTAATGTATTTATTTTGTACAGGATGGATGAACTTATTAATATCCGACTGCAACATGGTGGACAGTTTCGAAGGGCATGTTACATTGGCGGAGAATCCTTCGTAGTAACAAAATATGATGTAGACCGGTTTTCTTACAGTGTGCTTATGGACTTTGTTAAAGATTGTCTCCATTACACTGAAATAGGAGGAGTCTACATCAGAAAAGGAACGAGGGGTGGCTGGCAGCTAATACTGAATGACAAGGATGTAAACGAGTACGTACAGGGCTGCAATAAGCAAGAAGACGTGGATTTTTACATCGACAACACCATTGACAAAGACAGTGAGCCGTTGATTCAACTACAGCCACATGTAATCATACGGCCAAGGAAAAACATAATTCAAGGTATATATGTATATGTAATATAGATCCATTCTTATATATATCTCTGTGTGTGTGTGTACAGAACTTTGAAGGAGGCCATCGTTATTATTTTTATTGTTCCAGGTTCTGCTAAGAAGCCGGTTGCAAAGCGCAAGTATACTACTGCACATAGACTTCAGCAGCAACACAAAATGATGAAAAACAACCCAACTCAAGTGGGTCAGAACAAACTATCGTCGGAGCCTGATATGGATAATGATGAAGAAGATGTTACTGTGACGGACAAAGGAACCCAGAGGAAATTAAATGTAGAAAATGAAACAGGTAAAGATGATGTTACCCGAGAGAATGAAGCTGATGTTCAGGTATTTTTCAGTTTTCATTTCAGTTTTATTAATCCGGATGAAATCTTATTCCAACCATGAAGGCTGCAGCTAATTCAAGTAACTGTTTGTTCTTTGTGCATGCATTCTGTCAAAATAGCAAGAACTGTTTATACGTCAACTCTATTTGGTTAACTAGCTTAAATTTATCATCAATGGTGAGTAATAATGCCAATCTGCTTGCAGTTCTCACAACCATCAGTTTTGACGAAGTATGAACAAGAGCGAATCGCGCGCATGCAAGAAAATGATGCAGTTAGTAGATCACTTGGGGTGCCTTCATTGGTTAGTTGTATGAAAGAGGCTACCGCACGAAATAAGAAAGATAAATGTAAAGATGTTGCTGGAAGTGATGAATACATCCCAGACAATGCTGGTGAAGACGTCACTGATGATTCATCAGATTCAGAGGTATAAAGAAGTTATTTGTTTATTACTTATTGTATTTGCCTTTATGAACGTAAAAAATCTTGAACTTTAACTTAATTGTAGAGAATCGAAATTGTTAAGTCAAAGGATCTTTTACCTGGACCGAGAACTCGTGCACGAACCAATGCAGCCATTGAAATTGAGAAGGAAGCGATGAAGCGCACCCCCCCTCCAAAGAAAGCTGGCTCCAACAAGGATTTGATCCTGACATTCACTCCCACTCCAAAGAAACTCAGTAACCGGGAGAAACAGACAGAAACATTAAAGAAACTTACGAACCCTACACCGTCTTTTTCAGGAGTTATAAAACCTACAACGTCTCGGCCATCTGTTTTAAAACCTACATGTAGCAGATTGTTCAAACAATCAACCAGTTCATGTGAAGCTGCTGGTTCAGTTGCTGCTTATTTAGCGATGCGGAAACGTCAAAAGCAGAACGTTGAAGCGCCTCTAACAATGGAAAATCTTACCGATCGATTAGAGCAGGAATGGATTGCACAAGAAGATGAAGCAGGTACAGGTATATATATAAATAATAATGTTTCTTTATCTGTGCACTGCACTGCACTGTTGAGTGTGTCTTTTTTCTATTCACATTTTTGAACCTGGTAGATAAAGTACAAGGTCCAAAAAATCGTAGAGGGAAGTCAAAAATGACCAAGGTGCATGCTAGAACCCCTGATGATAAAGTAGTCATTGAGTTGAATGAGGATGGCCAGCCAGTTTCTGATAATATTACAGAGTTAAGCAATTTTCTTGGTACACTAGCAAAGGATAATGTGTCTCTTACTTACATCAATTGGCATGTGGTTCCTGATCAATTAAAGCGACAAATGTTGGATTATGCTCTGGTACAATCTAATTTCCTTAACCATATACAGTTCAACTGACTTCCTAAATGTTTGGTTTTACTTAATTAGTTTGTTTCCTGAATTTTGTGATTGCTATATTGTAGGCTAGGTATGTCATACCGGAAGAAGGACACAAGTGGGTCTTGAACACGCTTAACGACTCTTGGAGGCAGTACAAGTCTCGCATCAAAACAAGGTATTATAAAAAATACTCAACTGATGAGGAAAGGCTTGCAAATAGGCCCAGTACAATTCCGTTGGAGGATTTTAAAATGCTCTGAAGCAGTTCAGGTACGGCTTTAATGATATTCACATTTGTATAATGTTTATTAGTTCACATTATCTTGTTTAATGCTAATCTTTAGTAGTTCACATTATCCTTGTTTAGTGCTATTTTTTTTTGGATTTCCAGGCCCTAGCTGATTCTAATTCCGCGCATCGTAATTCGTTGAATGAGACACATACCATGGGTCCCAAAACTCATGTAGTAGCCAAAGAAAAGATAGTATGTGTTTTTCTGAACTTAAGTTATTTTTTATTGTGATTGAGTTGAATTGACCACATGATAATTCTAATTTGTTATATCATTGAATTATTGGTAATCCTAATACTTGACAGAGAAAGAAGGACCCAGAAAAAGCCTCCCCATCCGCTGCCTTGGTTTATCTAGAAACTTATAAACGAGAACCGGGTCGAAGTTACAAGACTAACACGGATGAACTGAAGGCCAAATACGTGAGTACATATATAATTAGATACTGAAATAGCAATACTTGTGTCAGTATAATTGGCACATTGTACGTTTGTTGGAGCTGCATATTAAATCGAACACATATATAGTTAGTTTGAAAGAGAACCAGTTCTGTTAATAAATTCATTCCTGCCAGCTGCCTATTTATCTATATGCTTGCCTGGTTTTTATTTTGTAGGCGAAGGTGCAAGCAATGGTGGATGCTGGAAACATTGCTGAGGCAGATGCACTGGTTTCTGGTGGGAAGAGGCACACGCGTAACTGGCTTGTAGGAAGGCGAGGCAAATTGGCTGAAAAGTCTCCAAATCTTGGTTCTTTGGACAGCTATGTCCAAGAGTTGACAAAAAATAAGGCAAGAGCTGGAGGCGGACTTGGAGGAAAAGGTTAATAGAAAAGTTAAAGAGAAGTGTCGTGGGTGTTAAAAAAGCTAGGTAAAGCCAATCTAGATCTAAATTTAGATGTCGGAGACCTTTGTGTCACCACAACAAGTGATGAAGATGCTGACAATTGTACTCCTTCAACCCCGACAACTGACTGAAGTATTTGGATGGTATGTTTTAGCACTTGTGATATATTCGGATTGTTCTTTTAAATGATGGCACTTGTGGTATGTGTTTGTGATGACAGTACTTGTGGTATGTTTTGGTGATGGAAGTACTTGTGGAATGTGTTGGTGATGATACTTGTGAGTTGGTATATATAATTGGTTGGTCTGACTGTGGTGATGAATGTTTTGGGAGGAATTGTTGTATGAATATTTTGGTATATATGTATGAATGTGGTACAATGTTTTGGATTGAATATATGTACTGTAGAATCTGTAATTACAGGGTTGTATTACAGCTGCAGTTGATTTTTTCCTGGTGTCGCATTTGATTTTTGTGGTGTTGCGTTAGACTGTGCTGTGGTGTTGCATTAGACTGTGTTGTGGTGTTGCATTAGACTGTGCTGTGGTGTTGCATTAAGTTTAACATTATTAATTCCACAATGGTACGGCACGTGGGCCCCACAGCTTACGTGGCGCCACGTGGATAGCTGACGTGGCATGTGACACATGTGCAGCTGACGTGGTGAGCTGACGTGGCATGTGCCACGTTGACAGCTAACGTGGAAAGTCAATGCGGATCCCACTATCATGAGCTGGAAGCCAGGGTCTAGCTTCTACTTAAGGCAACGCTGTATGTTGTTGCATTACATGGATATGCCGTTGCAATAGGGCAAAAGTTCTACTTAAGGCAACGCTTTCTTTTCGTGGCCGTAGATGGACAAAAGCGTTGCATTAGATGGCTAATGCAACGGCCGCGGATGCCACGCCCCCCTGGTGTTGCCTATTTGAAAAAAGGGCCTACGGAAACGCTTTTTTGATCTACGGCCACAGAAGAATAGTGTCGAATATGCCCACTTTTGTAGTAGTGGGCATTGTAGATATAAAGACATAAAACATCCCAGAGACTAAGATTTCACAAGACATAAAATAGTAAATTTACAGCGAAAGAAGAAGCTATCAATTTTAAATACAAAACCATTTTTGTTTTAATTAACCAAATAGTTACAAAGTGTCATGTCTCCAAAATTCAGTCAAAACAATATCAAAGTAAAATAATATTATCCCCTAAATAGTCAAAAAGATACAATCTAACCTTGGAAAGCGAATAAGAAGCAATCCATCTTTTGCAGAAATCCATCACGACAAAATCAACAAAGAAATTTGAACTATACGCTTTCTCTGTAAGCCTGGGGGAAAGAAAAGAGAAAGGAATAAAGGAAATGAGTAAGACATAAAGCTTGGCGAGCTGCTATGATTACTAGCCCGACTACTAGGTCTAGGAAAACAGATAAATAGTGGTTCTAGTGTCATAAAAGGGTAAGTGTCTATACATATCTAAAGGTGAACAGTAACTTATACGAATTGACATAAAGGATTGACTATTCTTATCCAAGAGACAACATGATAATAATGATCACGCTAAAACTGATTGACTGTTTGCATTTTTACAAGTTTGAACAGAAGTAAATATCTAGGAAGGAATTCCCTAATGCTACCCATCAATCGGCCTTCCAGATGTGAATAACCTATGCCAACTTTGGAATTCGAGGTTATCAATTCCAGAAACCATCAACAATAAAGACATAATGTTAATCACAAGTTTTGCAACGTCTTATCTTCCCTGTTCGTAATGACGAATGCTCACCGTTCCGTCGAAATGCGCCCGTACCCACCTCTCGATTTGACCTTTTGCTATCCAGTTCAGTATAAGTGCGCCTTAGCCTCTACCTAGTGCGAGGCCCCGTGATAACCAAGGAATACTGACAGATACGACTCCCCACACAAAAATGCACTTGATGCAAGCCGCCCAAGTTTTGGTCCCCAATTTATAACTAGGATATCTACGATCCCCTTATATCTCAGAAGAATGAACCGTTTTAGCTTATTAATCATACAGTTCTAACTTAACATGTTTAAGTTCATTAATGAGTCCATTGTAACCACTTATTATATTTCTAGGTTGTAATTAGCGAAAGTAATCCATAACCATTAATCTCTAGATTGTAATTAATGAAAGTAATCTACGACCTTTTATTCCCAGATTGTAATTAACGAAAGTAACCTACAACCTTTTATTCCTAAATTGTAATTAACGAAAGTAATCTGCAACCTTTTATTTCTAGATTGTAATCAATGAAAGTAATCTACAACCTTTTATTTCTAGATTGTAATTAACGAAAGTAATCTACAACCTTTTCACCATGCCACTTAATGCCATTAAGTCCAATTATTCTCTGCTTGCATGTTATCCATTTACATGTTACTTAGTGTCCAATTAAGTGCTATTAATTCAAATTAAAATGTTTTCCAAATACGGGTTACTTAATTTTAAGTACAATTCATTCCAATTAACATGTTTTCCAAATACAGGTTACTTAATGTCAAATTTAGTACAATTCTTTCCAATTAACATGTTTTCCAAATTACTGCCAATTAACATGTTTTCCAAATTACTGTCAAATTAACATGGTTTTCAAATTGCTATCAGATTAACATGTCTTCCAAATTACTGTCAGTTTAACATGTCTTCCAAATTACAAATTAACATGGTTTCCAAATTAATGTCATATTAACATGTTTTCCAAATTACTTTCATATTAACATTGTTTCCAAATTACTGTAAATTAACATGCCTTCCAAATTGAAAATTAACATGTTTTCCAAACTAAGGTCAAATTAACATGCCTTCCAAATTACAAATCAAAATGTTATCCAAATTACTATTTACTTAATGTATAATTATTAAGTATAGTTTATTCCATTTCATAAGTTTGCATATTCTTCCATTAGAATTTACCCCAATTTACAGTCAGTAACTATCAGTATGCCCAAAAATTCCCTTTCAAACATTCTTTCAGATTATTCCAATTTTTATGCAAATTAAACGGTATAGGCCTAGGCTCAGCGCAAAAATAATGGAAAAAAAGGAGAAGTAGGTCTAGGAACAGAAGTAAACAGGCATTACAAGACTGTAAATACAATAATGTCATAGAAGGTGAAAAGAAGAAGATTTTACTTTTAAATAAATAACAAAAGAAAATGAATAAATAATAGATAACAAATAAAATGAACAATAACTTTTTCAAGATAAACTTATAAACACTGGAATTGTCAAACTTTCAGATCCAATTCATTTTATTGTCTTATTCCTCTTATTTAGATCTGAAATCACTATAAAAACTATTGTATCAAATTTAACATTAACTTGAAAGAAATCTAATAATCACAGTAATGCTTACATAAATTTGAGCAAATCCAGTAAGTTTCTATAGATCCTTTCTACCTATGAATATCCCCCAGAAATAATTACAGAACTAAGCTTTAATACTCTATTAAAATTATATTTGAGAAGAAGGTTAATTGAGAGAGGTAGAGAAATAGAGTAGTGAAGAGTAGGTTCGATTTTAGGGGCTATTTATAATAGAGTTAGGCATCCAGCTTCATTGGATTTATTGTCCAAGTTCATTGTATTTCTTGTTTAGATTTTAGGTCATATAATACTAGCTTTTTAATCTAAACCACAAAAGACACACTAGCAATACATATGAAAACAATAATCCAGAAGCAAGTTACATTGGCCAGGCACAGGCTCGTGCCTGGCTCGAACTAGGTCGACCCACCTTATATGTGGGTCGACACAGGGGTCGATCCGTATATGGTCTGGGTTGCCTATTTACCGTTGCTTTATTTTCTGTTTATTGATTGAATTCTCTAATTTAATTTCAAACTTTAACTGACCATAACTTACTCATTTCTTATTCGATTTACGCAAACTAAAAGTTTATTTAAATCGGAATTTCGTAACGGACGCAACAGTGAAATACATTTTGATTAATTCTCAATATTTTCTGATTAATAGTTATTTTTTCATTTTAATCCTCAATTAGTTAATTAATTATTGCTTGTTAAAAATTTGGGTTGTTACTAAAGATGGAGCAAACAAAAAAGAAAATCAAATACGTTCTCTCACGAGTCCTAATTTAACTAATTCCTTTGATCGTCTAGCCTAAGCTTTAATAGCAAATATAACACTCCACATTCTTTTAAACCAAATTTTGACAAAAATTGAAACTCAAAATTATCCAAGCATGGTGCGTGTAAATAAGGTACATGCAAATAAAAAAGCAAGTGCATAACGAGAGTACGATAAAATAACTCACAGCGGAAACGAAATAGGATAAACCAGTATCAACTCAGGTAACTACCATATAAGAGTAAGTCACTACATCAATACTGAGCATGAGAGAAAATAAGAAGCAAAAACCAAACTAAAACACCTATGGGAACTTGACCTTCTCGAGAAAACCTGGAAGTTGTAATGAGGAAGGGGTCAGAACAATAAGTTTTGGTGAGCAAAAAGAGTGTAACACTGTCTACAATACACAGATGTATCCCGTTTGGTTCGAGTAGAGACATATGTCTATCAAGGCTAGTAATTCTAACCAAACCGTGTAAACACATACGCACGACAACTAACTACCATGTCCAAGGTAGCATTGCCAACAGATAACGATACTGATATAAAACGTTTACGCATAATTATGAAGCCTTTGAACCATCATTCAACCAATTACCAAAAACTAAGAGGTAAGCCCTCAAGTAGTCACTATTCATATGGAGGTTAATTATTTTTATATAACCACTCAAGACCTCCCTATACATGATAGATAAGCGTGGATCCTTTTTATCACTTAATACACAAGACGGACCTATCAGTCACCAAATAATTTTTCGACAGTTTACCCTATACTAATATAAATTAGAGGACACTAGCTATAAGTCCTACTAATTTAAGGCTTCTGTCATTCACAAATATAAAACTATTCCCCACATAAGGCAAGAGTTAGTCAACAATCACTTAAGACCAATCGGATAGGTAGACGTAGCACGCCATTTAAGACTCCCTCTGGTGGACCCCCTCGTTACCATCTAGCTGACCTTATTAAGATAATCCCCTAATAACTTAATACTTCCCACATAGGATAGGTTGACTTATAACACCTCCATAGTGGTCATTTAAAACTTATCCCCAGCTGGACCCTCAAACCCAGCCACTCAAGACCCAAAGGAAGAAGGCTAATCATGGAGATTATCAAACTCATACCTAATTAGCCTTCAATGCTTTCATTTATGAGAGGTAGGCTATGTGATCACTTAATACCTTTTTAAAGGTGGATCTAACCAGTTAAGACCTTAATTCGTAAAGCAGGCCAAACTATTGAGTTATTTCCATTTTGGTTTCTTCTTTCGAATGGGAGGAGGGCTCTACAACCACTTAAGACCTCACTCATGAAGCATACCTTAAATTTGAAAATAATCCACGTACACAAGCTAACTATCGTTACGGGTTACGATGGTCAATAATGTCTCACATCAGTTGGACATATATTCGACTGTTGGAAAGTGCAAACTTCTGTCGAATAAGGCAACTAACCTCGCATTAACCCACTAAGTCCAATCCTAATTTCTACTTATATTAGTTCTAGATTAACCAGAATAGAATAAGGGAAACTTATACCTTTCTTGTCCTAGATGTTTAATTAATTGTTTACTTATTGGAATTAGTATTTAAAACAACAACCACTACCCGTTGATTCCCTATTTATTTCCATTTATTGCTATTAGTTAGGGTTATCGCCATTTATGACCATAACAGTTATATTTTTCCAAAGGCATTAATTAAACAATTTTAATGCCATTTTTTTCCATTTACTATAATTAATGTCATTTATGAACCTAACGGTCATAATTTCGTAAGACATTAATTTATACTAATAAATGCCCTTATTGTATCAGTCCATTATTATTCTAGTCTAATTATTGTAACTCCTTAAATCCTTCTATTTTATTTTAACTTGATTCATTCTTATATGTATTATAAGAATTATTTATTTACTTACTGGAGTTACAATTACTAGTCATCGTTTTAAGTTGCAACCGCATAGGCATAATTTCCCAATTCTATTTATTTTCCCCAAATCAACGGTGGTTACAATAGTTATTTTCTCTTATGACCTTATTTATAGAAAATAAATTACATTTATTACTAAAATGACCATAATATATATTTCCATTTAATATGGAATATACTTCTTTATGTAATCCATAAAATGGAAAACATTTAGACACACACAAACAACAAACATTAATTATAATATATTTTCCTTATTTGCGTAGATTTGGATGGATAATGTATAGATATTTATATTTTCATACAGTTAATGTAGTTATTATTCTTTTATTTCTATTATCATTCAATTCTATATTTTGGATTAAACTAACAGCCAAAACAATCCTTTTTGTATTCAATCTTGTAATAGATTTCAAACCTTACAAAAAGGTCATTAACTGTAATTATTGTAAATAATGTCTAAGATATTTAAAAGAGGAATAAAAATATTTCAAATCATAAGGAATATATAATATGTATGTTTTTAGAATGGTTGATGTAAACTTTGCACAAACATACATAAATCTATGTTTGTCCATGAATTTACACAACCATTTCTTTTTTATTTTTGTACATATTTCTTATTGATTTCAAATAATGTCTTTTTTATTGAAAAAGAACAAAAAGGCATATTTACAATAATCTAAAACCCAAACAAAACTGAACACAAATAGGCTTATAGCTTTTTAACAAAACTTACATGTACCACAAATCAACACCATGACTACAAATCTGGAATAAAACCGCACTTTAACAATGATTTAGGGGATTGATATCCAGATCCATGTTGTTTACAATGACCACATTATTTTTATACACAATTGTAGGCAATAATATGAACAATCATACAAGCCTACAAAATAATAATATTTAAACCACAATTATTCCTTCAGATCCGACAAAAACTATAACAGATATGTTGAACATATGGGCATATATTTCATAAACGAAGTAATCAGATTATTGTACACTATGTGTATAAACTTCCCGCTCACCTAAAGCATCCCAATCTGAATCCGAATAGTCTTTTAGGCCTATGATTCCTAAATTATTAAAAATCTACAGTTATTCGGGAAAGTGGATACTTTCATATTTGCGAATTTGCAAGAAAATAAGAAAAGAGGGAAGAAATATTATGAAGAAGAACCTTAATGTCAATCCATACACTTTTCCACTTGAATCTGATTAATCTACTCAAATATATATAATTTATGTTTGATTATGTTTGCATATGAATATATTTTGTTTTAGAATTTGTTTGATGATAAATGAAAATGCCAGAGCTCCACTGCTACTCCAGAAATATACGGAAAAGAACGGGGGTCTAACCCCTTATTTATAGGAGTTGAAATGACCCTAAACCATTAGATTTGATTTAATAAATATCCTTCCATCCATATAATAATTTATATATTAAAAACCCTAGCCGCCACCTGCTGTCTAAACCGAAGTGGTGGACGTAGCGGTCGACTATCAGTCGTCGCTTCAAGTCTACCTAGAAGGTGGGGGGAGATAAATATATACCATATTTATTTTATTCAGTTTTAGTTATTTCCCTCCATTTTATGTATTTATTCTAAACTTCTTCATACGGACTCCACTCGCGAAAATCCAAACATGAAAGTTTACCAGAATTCCATGACGAGCGCAACGAGGTAAGTTTCGTACTCAAATTCCATAGTTTAAAGAAATTCCTATTTTTGGAAATCTAATTAAATAATTTATTTATTTATTGTCAAAATTCCGGATTGTTACATTCTTCCCCCCTTAAAAGGAATTTCAACTTGAAATTCTAACACCTACCTATCATATTCTACACAACCAATTTTATGTACATCCATTTTGCAACCAATTACGTATGTGCATAGTGTACATAATGCATCATAACCATAAAACATGTATGCACAATGTGGATTTTCATATATGCATGCATTAAATTTTTAAAACACTTTTGAAAACATGATGCAAAACATCTTGAATATACTGATAGTTCTATATGAATGCAAATTTTGAAAACTCTTTTTCATCCATAACCCTCAAACGACTACGAATAGAAATTTGAAGCAACTAATTTTGCATCCAAATTCTACCATTCAAAACGTCGACGTATCTAATCGTTCCCTAATTAATTTTTTTCTAAACCGCAAAAAAAGGAAATCAAAGCGAAGAATTTGAACATTCCCTTCGTTTATAAATATTCCAATTCCTGTCCTATAGTGGTATTTACCTCAGTTCCCTAAAATACTCTAAAATTATCCATCTGTAGCACTTAAAACAAGCTCTAAAATGTAAAACAAGTTAATTAACAACTCGCGTGCATCATTGAGAAGGTATAAAAAAGGTTTCCAAGGCTAAAATAGTCTTTTCCCTTTTGTGGTTAACATTTTATCGCATCGTTGTCCCTATTGCACCAATAAAACGCGCACACAGGCCACCCAAAAATCTTCCTCACATTGTTCATATGACCAAAATTTGATTTTTTTCTCAAAAATATTTTTTGATTTGAAACTTCTTTTATAAATTTTAAAAATTTCCTTTCAATACTATTTCACTTTCCATATGAGATTCATACAAAAAATAAAATTTTAGTAACATGCACTTTGTATTATTTAAGCCATCTATTTTAATTCAGATTAGATGTTTAAACATGCGCAAACTGCACACGCAAATCCACCTTTTCGCGAAAAACGAAATAAAAGAAAGTAAATCAGTAAAATAAAGAATATACAAGGATATATATTTCAGTATTTTTTCAGACAACGTTTGCAAAAACTTTCAAAAATGTATTTTTTTGGAAACTTAAAAGATTCAAATCACATGTTGGCCAAAGAGGAAGTCAGTCACGCGAAAAATACGAAAATCAAAACCATGGACACAAAAAAAGCTTAACAAGGAACTGGTGATTAATATATTGGTGATGAAATTGACGCAAAACATGTCCTGAGCTAAAATTTATTCAACACAGAATTTTATTCTTTCTAGCTCTAAGACAACTATAAGTTAGATAAGAAATTTCAACTAGATATGCGCGAATGACACAAATATTCCCAAACATAGAAATCTCATCAGATAGTCATGCGATTTCAAACACAACAAACACCAATAGTTTCAAGCACGAATTATCACATAGCCAAGAACTAAATGCTGAAAAGGGAAAACAACAAAGACGACAACAAAACAACAATACCGTAACTCCCAAAACAATATCTATAAACAACGAGATGTCTTGCTCTGCGACTGCAGCTTAAACCATTTTTATGACCATTGATTAATCATATTATAATAGCAAAATGCCCAGTCTCGTGTTACAAACACTGCTGGTGTCGTTGAGGTTTCTACATCATCATCCCTTACAAAATATAATTAGAGATGACAAAGAAACTTACCACAGAACCGCTCTTCACGGTGATTCCCCTAACATTATCTAATGATAACATGGATATGTGAAGATACAAAAAATAACTTGTGAAATAGAATACAAGGACAACAAGCTGAATCAAATATAATGTGGCACTAAATGATGGTTACGCTATCAATCAAGTAAAAGATTAACTTCTGCATCATGAGACAAATCTAGTCATCACTTCCCATCTACGAAATAATGTGCTAAATAAGTCACACATATATATGAGGAGTTTGAACATAGATTCTCGAACTTAAAAATCGACATTAAGGAAAACGAGATATGCTGCAAAATTTCCAAAGCCAGTCAAACAAAAGTCCATTCAAGTGCGCATACAACACAGATGCCTCTAAAATCTCATCGAGATTCTCCTTAAAAAAACTATCAAAAGATAGTTTAACCCTCATCTCTGAAACAACGTCCGTCTTCATCAAAATCTATTCCAACAAGATATAGTAAAGCCGGATGTAGCACAACCAACAATCCTATGCAAAGATCTCAAAGCAAAGGACCGGTGCAAGTCCAATTGCTACGACTAGTTTTCTTAGCCTAAGGCAGAAAGACCTTATGCTCATTCCAATCCAACAAAATGATCTCTATCCCTAAGGATGAGGCTTAAATGGCGCGAGTAAGATCGGAAAACACAAATAGGTATTATAGACTAAGAAATGATTGGAGAGAAGAAATTGAATTTAGATCTTGGAGTTATAGTGGGCGAGATCTAATGCGCAAACTAGCGTTGAAAAATAGGATATGAGGCGATGACAAAGAAAGAAAAGAAGCATAAAGGTATGGTTCAGCTAGATGAGGAAGGAAGGATGAAAGAAATATGTTAATAAGGGAATTTGTGACGCAACTTTTATGGTTGAGTCCTACATTCAAGTTGTACCAAAACTCATTAACTAGTTTACCATCCTAGAATGACGATAAATGGTCAGCTATTAAATGAGCTTTGGGCAAAGGTTGAACCTTGGCCTTATTAGGTCGTATTGAAATATTAATAGTCCCGCGTCTTCTTTTAAGATTTGACATGATCTAAGAAACAATTATCCTCATTATGGAGGTATAAAAGACCGAAGACAAACTCCGAACCGTCTCCAAAATTCAAAGTAGACTCAACAAAAAGGCTGCGACCACACAACGAAGGAATTTCCAAATTAATTTAGCTAGAAATCCATAATTTAATTAAAACGAAATTTTCCTTTATCTAACTGATAAAAATAAACAATTCACAAAATCAAATACCCCAAGCTGAATGCAAGATTTTTCCTTAGTCCTTTTTGAAAAGGAAATCAAAACTTTTTCAAATTTGATTTTTATTATAAACTAAAGGTTTCGAACTATAAATCCAATTTATTATTATTTATATTCCAGTTTGTTTTAGTAACTGGGAAAACCTTTTCTCATTCCAAAGCGTCGGGATTTAAAAATCTCAAAAGATTAATTGTGATAATTTCGATAAATCATCTAGTATATATATATACACACACACACACACACAAAGAGGAATACTAAAAATCATAAGGAGTGGGCGTTAAATATTTTTAGTTTATTGAGGCATATTCCTTGTCATTTCTAGTTCCTTTCTTTTTACCAGTTGGTTTTATTTGTTAAAATCAAACAAAAACCAAATAATTCTGAAAAGCGAATAGATTTAAAATTCTTAAAATCATATTTTTAATAAAATTATTTTCCGAAACCATAGTTTTCAACTTTCGAGATCCATTTTATTTTTCCAAACAGTTTTAAAAATGAAAATTCCTTTGAATACAAGACTAAGGACTCAAATGAATACTCCCAACAAAAGCATACCTAGAATTTTAATGAACTATAAAATGGAAATACCTCATAAGTATATTTTGGATGGATACGATATATTAGCATGAATTTCCAATTTCAAGACTAAGGAAAGGTCATTGACTGGAACCACTAACCAAACCAGATACCAGAAATCACAACAATCTCAGTTGTAGCTAGATTTTCGTCTAGTATCCAAACTCAAATCCACGGGATTCACCATATGTCGCCCTCATGCTCTACACAACGGAATCGCCAACGTACTGTGGGGGTAAGACAGAATTGGCTAGAAACTTTAACTCAATATATTTCAAACTCTTAGTTGCTTAAGGCCCATCTTAAATAAGTAGGCCCACGACTATTTAATCATCGAAATAATGTTAAAGTCATGTAACAAAGATGGAGAAAATAGGAAGAAAATCGAATACGATCTCTCACGAGTCCTAATTTAACTAATTGCTCTGATCATCTAACCTAAGCTCCGATACCAAATGTAACACCCCACAATATTTCGACAAAATCGAAGCTCAAACCCATCCAAGCGTGGAGCATATAAATCCGGTACCTGCAAATAAAAGTGCATAAGCATAATCAGAGTACGAAAAAATAACTCACAACGGAAACAAAATAGGATAAACTAGTATCAACTTAGATAACTATTGAATGTAACAATATGATTTTTGTTTGATGATAACAATTGTATATATTATTATATGTGTTTGTATCTGTGTTACTCTATTTCATCACACACACAAATAAATACTTATTTTTATATAAAATACTATTGCACAGAATTTAATATTAAATCAGTGTTTTTATTCAAAAAGTTATTTTATTTCAATATTTGGATTAGTATATATTTCTAACTCCACTATTGTAGAAATTCACATTTACATTCCATACATTGGTTCCTCACTACAACACTCAGGTACATACTCAGTTTCATATACAAACTCAATTACATTCACACAATTTCATGTACAGACTCTTACCCACATATTGACACACAATTTGTCTTCATTCTGCTTCAGATTCAATCCAATCACATGCTTATCTGTCCTGGAAACATAAAGTAATCTGGAACAAAAATAGATTTAAATGTTGGTGAATATATTTAAAAAAAAAATTGCCTCGGAATTTTGGTACGTTACACATTATATTTCTAGACTTGGTATGATATGTGTATACAATTATTTATGTCTAGACTGCTTGTGATATTCACAGTGATTCACTGTAAACACAACAAGGCAGATTGTATGCTAGTTCTCGCAGATTAGCCTCAATAAATCTATAGTGGTCTGCTGATCAAGATCATCCTTGACCCACTTTGTGGTCTGTTGATCTTGGCCAACTACGACAAATCGTATACTGGTCTGCTGATGTAAACGAAAAAAATATCTTTGCACATATATACAGTGACTTTCAGGTGAACGGGTACAAAGCCCATGCATGCAAGTATAACAACATAGCAGTGACACATAATATAAATATATACACACACACTCACAACAATGTAAATGTATATTTATATATGTGCATATATGTATATATATATATATATATGCGATTAATGCCTTGTTAATGGCGATAGGAGAATGCTCTCCAGATTTCGCTGTGCGTGAATCCTCTACTATTCTCTAATTTCTTCTTCTTTCCTATTCGATTTCTTTCTGATAACCTTCAACACAATTTACATATTGTAATCCATTGATAAGCCTTTTTTCTTTCCATTCTAATTTCAGTTTTGAAGTTAAATCTATTTTTTTATCAATTGCAGAAGCCCAAATTTCCAGATCTATCCCTACACCTAGACGCATCTATGCTTAAAAGAATATCCACAAATTCGATTCAAATCTGTTTGAAAAATGGAGAACAAGACATTGAGGGAACTGGGATTTGGCATTGCCAGCGCTGGTGTCGAATCACTTCCGATTCCTCATAATTATTTCTCTAGTTTCTTCACCATTTTTGTATTCTGGTATGTGTGGGTTTCTGATTATTTAAACAGTTGCGTAAATTGGGGATATGCTAGGGTTTCATTTGACTTTGTTCTGAAGTTATAAGTTGTTAATAGTTTTAAGTTGCGGTTAAAGATTTATTCGGTGTTTTGAAGTTGAGAAAGAGATATAGTTTCAATAACATTTTCTTACATATGTTTTTACCAGATCTATAAGATATGAATGTTATATGTTGTTAACAGGAGTAGACGAAAACTTCATAATTTCTAACCCCTTATGGATTTTGGATTCCAACACTGCTATCCCCAATAATATTGTGTTCATCCAGAGGATATATCACTTTACATTAATAGTTACTGGTGGATGAAATATGACACTCAACTGGGATTGGCCCTTATATGTGTTTAAGAAATTGCATTTGGATTCTCTTATATCATCGATTCTAGTACTAAGATAGATTCATAGTTGATTGTGAATCAACAAATAGATTCACATTCTAGAATTGATTTTTTTAGATTTAGAAGCAGTTCCATTTGTTTAAGGGCAGATGGAATGAATTTCTAGGGATAAGGTTATATTCAATGTTCGGTTTTTTCAATGGGTTAGATGTTTCTATGTAATTGGAACTGGTTGTTTGGTTGGTACAGGAAAGGTTCAATATGAAAACCAGTTTTAAACATGACGAGGTAATTATTGGTTTGTTCCATATTTGTTCATGGATGTCCAATATCTAGGCTCATTAATTTCAGTATTTATCCGAGATGATATTTGGTTGAATTCATGAGCAGTTGGGTTTATTTGAAGACATATCCATTTCCTTCATCTACTTGTTCATATTTATGTTCATGGATATCTAATCTTCAGCTTTAGCCGAGATGATATTTGGTTGAGCTTATGAGAAAATGGTTTTATTTGAAGACATAGCCATTTTTCTTCATCTGCTTTTACAAGAGAGTGGTACTACAGTCTTTCAGTGAGTAAAATTTAAAAGAATACTGGTATCTGGAGACTATAGCTTATGGATGTTATCAGCCTAAATTCAAATACATTCTATTCAATTTTAATTAGTATTTTTCCTTTTCAACCTCATGTGAACCCATTTATAAGTTTGAAAATAGTGATTGAATATTGGTTAAATGGATAGATGGGATTTTTCTGAATTCATGAGAAGCTTAGATTTTTTGAAGACATTATCAATATTGTATAGATGGTGATATTTGCTTCATCTCTTCGCTGGAACCGACAAGTTTACAAACCTGTACCTCTGTTTTGGTGCTGAAATTTAATTGCACTCATATGCTATAGATTATAAATAGTTTTGAAGAAGTGTATCATTGCTTCCTAATCTTATTTAAACATGGTGTAATGGACTTCATATTTTGGTGTCTCTTTCATGGTTGTTGATCGGTTGAAGGTCTTGAGTAAGAGGAGACTTTGGTTCATGTGAGTTGCAGAGATGCACGTAGGTCGGTTGGTTGCCTCATCATGGGCTGTAACATTTTAATTAGTTTTATAGTTACTTGTATTTTCAGCTTTATGCTTTTTACCTGTAATGGTTAGTATGCTAACCATTGTCTTGTACGGTTTTAGTAGACAATAAAGTGAACCAATTTTCAATATATATATATATATAAAAAACATATGTGCATGGTAAATGCAAACTGGTTCAGCTCATGCTCAAGGGAAATGGCGAATGGGAAATGCATCAACTCACAAATGCCAATAAAACAAGAATCTGTATCTTCCTAGAAGAAGCTTGCATAAATCAAAGTACACATGACATGTGATAGTAGTCAAGAATGAGAAAGTAGCCTAGAACTCATGCACATGGCAAGCATGGTTAAAGAAGGTCAAAGTCACCGATATATGTATTCAACATAATTCATGAATGTGCGACAGCAAGAGTCTCAAGTGCAACTAGTTGCAACAACAAGTGTAAGGATTCAAGTAAGTCAAATAGCAAAGCAAAGTGTATGCAAATACATATATAAACAGACATGATTGTGTATGTATACATGAAGTGATACCAAGGCTATAATGAATCATCTCACACATACTCACTCAAATATGCACGTGTGCATAACTGGTTAGCCCAAGGATTTAGCTTCAAGCAGAACTATAAATGGTTCAAGCATGTCATGGATACACAAGTGCATGGTGCAAGTACTTCATGAAAAAAGAGAAATATAGAGGTCACAAATACAAGCCAAAGGACCAACTTCCACAAATTTGGTGCAAACAAACATGGAAATATACAAGGAACCAGACCATAGTAAAACACAATGCTCTAAATACATGCAACTATAACACATACACACACACACACACACACACATATATATATATATATATATATATATATACACACACAAACACACACACACACACAGTGTAACATCCCGAATTTTAACAACACTAAAGATGATAAATTAAAGAATAATTAATTTAATGTCCAAAATTAACTGAAACAGAGTACGTCATTGCGTTCGTCTTGCAATTCTGGTCAAAATAGACACCTGGTTTAGGTAAAACGGGCACCGTATGAAGAAGTTATGAAGGTTTGAAGTTTGTATATGCGCAAGAACAATATATATATATATATACATATATATATATATATATATATATATATATATATATATATATATATATACGGTCCAAAAATTCAAAATCGTTCAAAATCCAAAAAGTTGGGGAAGCGGGAATTCTCCCACCCAGGGGTGTCGACCCCTAGGTCAACGGGTCGACCCCCAAGGGTAGACGTGGCAGGCTAGGGTTTGGGGCTGGCAGCTATATGTATGGCCTTATTTTTCATGTTTCGACACTGAAAATAATGGAGGACTAGAAGCTGTCGCTGCCCTAATTGAACCAAACCTTTTTCTTCTTGTGCAATCAAGTTAATCAAGTTTAGAGTTATTCAAGTGTAGATCTGTGATTCAACATCTGCTATTCTCCTTCTATTTTTCTAGATCCAAACACTGTGAGTTTAAGTTACTTTTAGATTTAAATAATTAAAAAGTAAAACATGATATGACTATAGTTTGGATCTATGCATGTGACTGCTTGAATCACATCAGATCTTCTATGACCTGTTATTCTGACATGACTACGACTTAGATCTTATCCTTTATCATGTCAGATCTACCTTTGATTATAGATCTAATTCACTGTTTAGATCACCTTATACCTGTTCTATTATGTTTATGGAAAAATCAGATATGTGGTCAGTTGGACATCTAAATCACTGTTTAGATCACATCATGCCTATCCCTATTATGCTAGAATCAGTGCTATTGTCACATGTTCATCCTATATGCTTATCTTGTTACTATGCCACTATACGTTTTATGCATGTTTCTTCCATTATATGTTCATCATGTTAGTATGATCACCTTTGTTCTGTTCCTTCTATCTTTTCCCTTTTATTTTTAAAGCCAGGCTACCTCTGATCCTAGGCATGCCACTGAAATATGCAAATGCGTTAGATTGGGAATAAGGGGAAAATGTTAATAGTGGGTATAACTTGCAATTGGGAATTTGGGCATAACTTGAATAAAGTGTAATAATTTGAATTTGGGACATATAGTTTATTATGAACATAACTTGGGAAAAGGGTCATGAAAACCTATAACGACATAGGTAAAATTGGCTAATAATTAAATGCCTAGGATTGCAGTAATTAGAAACTGTAACCGCGCTTAGACATGAGGTTAGATTACACTTGTGGTGGAAGTCTGCTCGGAACCGTCTGGCATATCCAGCGACCACAAGTGGTGAATCTAATGTGAGGCGTCTAGGTGCACAAATATGAGACGTGCTGAGACATGAGGTTAAGCCTGACTTATGGAAGAAATCTTCCCGGAATCAACCAACATATCCAGCATCCACAAGTTGTAGACTTAATGTGAGAGGTCTAGTGCATAAACATATATATGAATATATGTATATAAGAGGATAGAAATAAATGTCACTAATTTTGATTAATGGAAATGTGGAGTAAACGGGGAATGATAGAAACCTATTATAATTACTTGAACGAGAATGTTATATAATAGGTAGGCTTGTCCTAGGGACAAGTGGAAATTATAACGTATGTTATAATAAAAGGAAATAAGGCTTATTAGTAAACCTTAGTTAAGAGAACTAAGTCAATAAGTAAACAACGACAAGTTGTGGTGACATGTTAAATAGAAAACAGGTGAATTAAGATGAGGTATTAAGTAAAAACATGTTATTGTAATTATGGAATCAGGCAATGAATAGCATAAAAGGGATTGTATATTACTTTCGTTAATCACAATCTAGAGAATAACATGTGATGGGTTTATTAACAGACTTAAATGGATTAAGTGGTATATATAATGAGCAAGGGGAACTTGGCAACTTGAGGAGAAGTCAATGTGAATAGGGTAACCTGTTAACTTGTAATACTTAACCTGTTTGAATCCATAAAGATTACATGAACTTGTAACAACCAACAATTTCTGAACCAATTAAAATTTTTTATTTTGGCAATTTTAATGGATTTTGGATATTTAAAATAATTTATTTTAAATAAAATGACTAAAAATTTATTTAAATCGAAATTAGAACGAAAATATTTAATTTGATTTTATAAGGAATTAGAAATAGCGCAGTAGTTTTAAAATTTGAATTTGAACTTTGACTGACTATACATGATGCAAAATTAATCGGATTTTGGTGAAACTAAAAATATTTAAATCTATTTAAAAGTATTTTTCTAATGAATCCAAAAAATGAAATTTCATAGCGGGAATCAAAAGTAATGCCAAGTTTAAATTTCAGAATAGTCACTATAGAATTTATATATATATTTTAATATTAAAAATAGCCATTTTTCAAACGACCTCCGTTTTCGACGAAACCACTTTTGTTGGAATCCGAATGTCAAATTATTGCTAGGTTTCAATTTTCATAATTTTTCGAATTAATATGTGAGCGTGACAAAAGAAAACGTGTTTTGTCAGTTTCAGTCAATTTGGATCGACCCAAAAATGGCCATTTTCAAACGGTCTCGGAATTCGACGAAATTAGTCTTGTTAGAACCGTATCGTCAAAACATTACTAGAAATAATTTTTATAGAATTTTTAGAATTAGTATATGGCCCCGGTAATTTAAAATGTACGTTTAAATTAAATATACATTGAATTTGTTTTTCTTTTTGTCACCTTTTCTATCCGTACTTGAATTTTATGTAACTATTATATAAAGATTACCTATTTTCCTATCCAAGCACAACCCATTCAAGAAAACTTTCTTTGTTACAGGTTTTCTTTTTTAACTTATCTTGGAAAAAATTATTCTTATTCACCTTTTCTCGGAATTTTCAATTTTTCATTAATTGTCATGTTTGTTGCTTTACTAAATTTGTTGTTTCCATTTTATTTATGCCGTTACTATTTTCTTAGTTTATTTAACTTAATCATCTGATCTAAGTTTAGTTTTAAATAAGCCTTCTAGCCCTTCAACAAAAATATGAAAACAGATGCTCTACACAACTACTACTAAGAGCCAAGAATCCTAGGACTATGTCCTCCCCCAGATAGAAATGTTCAAACCACGGGATCAATGACAGGTTTAGGTGTTACCCTAACTACCCAACATGAACAAAATAACAGAATGATCCCAACAGAAATGTAATAACGGGTTTTACCCCTAACAGGAAAATTAGCAACAGGATCTGAACACTTACTTGCCCTTCACCATCTAGTAGTCACCACAAGTCCTAGCCGTGTACTAACATCATTCCCAAGAAACACCCTTGGCTTTTCAATGCTTACGCATTCAATGAGAACTTACCATTTTTCCAAGATAATTCTCGCTATGTACTCCATAGTCTCAAAAACTTTCCCCATCTTCTATAGGCACTAATCCTTACCTACTCCATGATTTTTAAAAACGTGGTTTGCCTTCCTCATTTTATTTTTCCTTCTAAAAGTTAGAAGTGCTGAAACTTTATTTTCCTCACAAAAACTTACTTTTGCCAAACCATAAAACAATCATCTAAAAAAATCATTTTTTTTTTCAAGTCACGAAAATCAGAGTAGACAAGGACAACTATTACTCAATTAGGTTTACAACTATTCTTACTTATAATATCAGTTCTGTTACTTACAACTAGTTGCAAACATCTACTCTATTCTTAATTTCTACAACTTATTTTGTCTACCTAAAAAAAATTTATGTTAAAACAAATATAAAAAAATGATTGTCAAAAGAATAGAGATTTCAAAACTTTCTTTACTGAAATTCCAGTTTTCAACAAAATGCAAAATTTTCTAAGTTTTTCTTTTAATCCTTTCATTCAATATAACATAAAAACTAGCAAGCTATACACGCTCTATGATGTGCACCTTTTACTGGGAGAATCTTATTTTAGAAAAAAAATCATAAGACATCACTATTTTTGAAATATACCCCATCTTACTTCAAAACTCAATATGTACTTTTCAAATATGCTCTTTACATATTTCATAACTATAACTTTTAAGATCAAAACTTGAAAACACCATAAACCATCTCCCAAAAGCTTTTACAATTTCAAATTCTTAAAAGTTAACAATGGGGTTAGACTCAAAGTGGGTTTCCAACTTACCTAGGCTTTCCTAGACACTCCCACAGAGCCAATTCTTTCAACTATATTTATTCCTAATCCACTTTTTTCATTTTAACCTTTTCCGATTAATAATGTTTGATTGCCAAACCCGCTAACTTGAAATACTAACATATGAGATTCACCTTTCTTCCATACAAAGTACATTGTACACTTCCCACCAAAATAACCTAAGGGTCTTAGATTTCCATGTTCATTTCTTTAGTGTATAAAACAGATATCCCAACTTTTACCATGTTATGCTTTCTCTATATAATGGGTTCCTCTATGGACCTAGGTGTATATATATAATATTTATTTACTTTTGGAAAAATACAAATACATTCACTCACTATCTATATAGGTTTCCTAAACCTAGGCTCCGATACCAAATGTAACAACCCGAATTCCAACAGACCGATTTTTTCTTAAAATTATAATCTATCGAAACTTGTGTTGGTTTGTCTGGTATCCTGCAAAAAAGACAGAGATAATAAACATATCAGAGCTCATAAAACATGTCACAGCGGAATGGAATAAAATATAATCGAATCAAATATAGCCTTACCCAGATAATAATACTACCTAACCAGTATCCAAAGCTATCATATCTCTGCCACAAATCTAACCTGCGAGTATGTTATGAGGAGGGGGTCAAAACACAAGTTCTGGTGATTGGATTTAAACTATACATTCTAGATAACCCTACATATACCATTTAGTTACATTTTATTATTTATTAGGTTACTTGTGTTAATAGCACTCAAGGCTTATAGACATGTATACTCATCTACTCCCCAGTAGATTAACCTAATACAATATACATATATCTACACATAATATTAAGGTATACCCCATGGTATCCCACTCGCATGGTCTCCACCGCAATGCCACAGAAATATACGTAGTTCCTCATCCTATGCCGGAACGACATACGAATCTCTATACAATGATGCTACGTTTCACATAGAACCGCCATCGCCATGCTACGTAAGCGTACGGACTGCCACCTTCGAACCATTCGATCGAATCAGATTCCATCAGAGAGTATTTCCCTAGAGTCTACGATACATCAACTGGAGAAGACATGCATGTACCTAGACTTTCTCACATATGTATCATTAATCATACTCGATGCCTCAATCTTAATGATACGCCATCCGGAAATGGTATGCATGTATCCACACGTATTATCTACTGTGCACCGAGTTTCGTAACAGAGCTATATTAGATACACGGAACTTGGTTGGGAGCCTTTTCAGATATTTGTATACAAAGATGTTATGGTCTACAATTTCACGGTGGTTATGGTCCCACCAGACCCCTCCCTCTACTAGTGAAAGGCCAACAGATATGGGAGCTAGTGATGTGCCCATAACGAATAATCTACATCCAAATTGGCGTGTCCCGCAACCAAAGCCTCGATAGTAAAAGATCAATGGCCATTTGGTTTAGCTCTCTGCCTTTCCACGTCAGGCTGACTGTCGATAGCCGGTACTCAACGATTAATATCAATTAGATGGTTAGACCCGCCTAAGGCAAATAGATGAGATAGTCGTAACCCACCTAGTCAAAAGGCGCCAGATTCATCGAATCACCTATGTTATCCTATAGCCTTCTGACTGCCCATTATCGTGGCAATCGAGGTATACTCGTCGGGTAGTAATGCACAGACCCAACCTCTGCGAGCACAGCCTAAACGCTGCCACCGCACAAAGGACTACCAGGAGTACCCTCCACGTCCCAAGAAGCTACGTGCTTCCCCTTCGAGTCCTTAGGAGCCATCAGAATATCAGCAGAAAAATAGACAGAACAGGCAGAATAATCAGATGGATGTGTGCTCCCTTCGTGTCGCATGACACCACGATGATCTATCCCATGGGGTTCTTCACTTTCAGACTTACGGCCTGGTCCGAGCACCTCAGGTTAATGTGCTATTAAGCCCTATATCCAAACGTTTAATTACGCGCTAGCTCTACCCCCATTAGATTTCCAGTTAACTTGGTTATTTTAAATCATATTAACTTCTTATTCAGGTTACCAAGTTCTTCTTGCTTATTAATTTCAGTTATATAACTTAAGTTCATTGATAAGTGTAATAACCCGGAAATCTGAGCCAATTTAGAAATTTTATTTTGGCAATTTTAGCGAATTTTGATTATTTAAAATGAATTATTTTAAATAATAGCAAGAAGAAATTTATTTTGAATAGAATTAGAACACATATATTTATATACGTCGTCGTTAGAATATAAATATTTTATTTTAAATATAAAAGGAATTGAAAATGGCGCGGTAGTTCGATAATTCGATTTCAAATTTCAAATGAATGTACAGGGTGCAAATAAACCGGATTTTAGTGAAACCAAAAATATTTGAATTTATTTGTGAATATCTTTCCAAAGAACCCGAAAAATTGAAATTTCATAGCGGACTAAAAAGTTATGCCCAGTTGAAAATTCAGAATAGTCGCTATGGAATTCTGGCCCTTAAAAATGGAAATTTTGCAAACGACCTCGGTTTCCGACAAAACCACTTTTGTTGGATCCATGATGTCTAGTAATTGCTAGGTTTCAAAATTTCATAATTTTTCGAATCAATATGTGAGCGTGGCGAAGGTAAACATGTTTTGACCATCTTAGTTGAATTTAATTGACTGAAAAATGGCCATTTTTCAGACGGTCTCAGAATTTGATGAAATTAGTTTTGTTAGAACCGTATTGTCAATATGAAGCTAGAAAATATTTTTCGGGAATTTTTAGGGTCCATATGTGACCCCAGTAAATTGAAATGTGCGTTCAAATTCAATATATATTGATTTGTATTTTGAATTTGATGGAAATGATCGAATTGGCCTACGAAACATATCCCATTGTGTTCGGAATGGGAGTAATTAACTAGGGACGACAGTCGGTGGAGTTCGAATAAAAACCCTACTTTTTAAAGAAGAAAAATAAATAAATAGTAAAATATATAATATAAATACCCCACTTTTCTTCTGCCTAGTGAAAACCCGCCCCCCTTTTGTAAAATGAAATCCCGATGACCTAAATCAGCCCCACCCACGTCGACGACTGCGCCTCCACCGTCGTTTCCTCCATCGCGCCCCTCCCATCGACGTTGACCTCTCCAGCTCCCCCTCGCGACCCCCAGCTCCTCGCCTTCCTCCTTATCTCCTCTCCATGGCGCTTCAGTCGGTGACCCAACGCCCAAATCGAAGCCGACGCACAACTCGACACCCAAATCTATCGCCTCCCTCCACTCCTGCGTCGACGCGAAGCACCGCACCTAAACTCCAACACGGGGAAGCTCCAGATCGGCGTCGAAGTCACTGTAGGCGGCTGGAAGTTCAACACTAGGTCTGGAGAAATTTTCGGCAGTGCAGAACGAAGTAAAAAGGTGATTTTTATTAAGAAATATAATTTATAAAAATCTTTATTTTAAAATTCTGAAATATATGTATATATATATATATATGTTAGTGTTTTAAAATTAGAAGAAAAGTATGTTTTTTTTAATGAAAAACAAACAAAGGAAAAATACGATTTTTATAAAATAGCGTTGTAAAGAAAAATATAATATTTACGACATGAAAAACAAGTTAATAATATAATTTTTAGTTAGGATAAAAACATGGTTTTTATAAATATACTTTGAAAAAAGAAATATAAACAGGATTTGTTTTATATAGTAGAGATTATAAAAATATAATTTTTATATAGTAAAGATAATAAAAATGTGATCTTTATATATGTAGTGAATACAGACGACGAAAGTAACAAAAGGCGAGCACGGCGAAGATTTCCTACATAGGAAGAGTCGCGGCGTTTGGTTTAGCTTCTCGGTGAGAACTCCTCACTTTTATTTTAATTTCTAGTTTGAAATATGTACTAGGATGCAGAGGGTGTTTAGTAGCACCCGACACCCGTCGTCCACAGACCATGGATGACTTGTTTGTTTGGTTGCTATGTTGTGAAATTTGATTGTGTGATGTGGAATGAAATAAAATATTTTATAGTGGAAAATATTTTATAGTTAAAAATATAATTTTTAACGTGAATGTGATTAAATAAATATGTATAAACAAATCAGATGATTTATTTATATACACTGATTTGACTGATATTGATTGGGACGATAAATTTTACACATCGCCCAACTGCACAAATAAAATCTGTGTTTGTTGATTTGAAACCCCACACGGGTATTGGGATGAGATTTGACGTACACTAATCCCGATTGTTTAGTTGTATGTCAATCGATGGATTGACAGACTGTGTAAGCGTTAATTATTTATATTTAATGCTTATGCAGTTGTGTGGTGCACTTTGGATGATGGTTGATTATTTATCATTGCTATTATATACATGTGTTGTATGGAAATCCATATAATTAACATTATATGGTAATTGATTGGGCCTCATTCCAATATAGAAAATAAATTCATGTGTTGAATAGAAAATAAAAATTCATGTGTTGAGTTGAAAATATATATTCATGTGTTGAATAGAAAATAAATTCATGTGTTGAATAGAATAAATATTCATGTGTTGAATAAAAGCCGTGTTGATTAGATTGACGCCATTTTAACATGAACGATATATATATCGATTTTATTCATTTTTCAATGAATATCGAAAGTGATTTCAAAATTCAAATTAAATTGAAATGAATTGAAATTCGAATTAAATTGAAATGAATTGAAATTCGAACTAAATTGAAATTGAAATGAAATTAAAACGAATTTATATTGAAAAATTCAATCTTGATTTGAACTTGAAAAGGAAGTTGAAATCGTTTTGAAAATGAATTTAAAACGATTTATAAAATACGTTTTAAAAAGAAATCGACGAAGTATATATTATATATATAATATAATGGCCTGAATAGAACGCGCCGCGCCGCGGCAGTTCGTGAATTTCGACCATTGACTTCAAGTGCACATTACGGGAGATCCGACCGTCGGATTCTCCTAAAACCAGAACCGTTGGGTTCGTATCGAAAAGAGCTTTCTAAAGAATATTAGGGATTTGAAATCTAATGGATGGATTTGGAATTATGTCCAAATCAAATTTGGAAAAGGTCGCTGTAAGTGCAGTTCGATGGCCGTTGATGGAAATCGACTGTATGGGCCTTGATAAAATTATTAAAAATAGTAATAATTTGTGTAAAATCATAAGAAATGATTTGTGAAGAATTAGGATGAAAAACTCCATATTTGAAAGGATAAAAATCGTTTTTTTTTATCAAAATGAACTATTTTTGAACTAGAATTAAAATCAATTTATTTTTGAAATAAATAAATTGAATTTGAATATGGTTTTGAAAGTAACCAGGATTTCCAATAATTGAATTGGAATGGATTTGAATCGAAATTGTCTTTGGAATATTTCGATGTTGGATTTCGTGATTATATAGATATGGTTATGGAAATTTGAACGATATATTTATATCGTTATTTCCAATACGATATTGGTTGGTCGTAGAATTTGATATTGAATATAAGCTGATATATTTTCTATTTAGAGCCTTGTATATAATATCAAATGTGATTTGGGTTTGTCGTGAATGGTGCCTTCATTAACACTGTTCTTAAACCCAGTTGAGAAAAAGATTAAATCTTTTTATTTTGATTTAATGAAGTATACCAATTAAATGGTATTTAATTGGAATTGAATTTGAATTGATTTTTGGGTTTATCATGAACATTGTTTTAAATAAACCTTATTCTTTAACCCGATGATTAATGAAAGTGATTTTGGGTTTTTCGTGAGCCGTGTTTTAGATGACATTGGTTCTTTAACCCAGTTAAAGACAGGATATTGATTTCTATGTAGATTAAAACTAAGTGGGGTTTAAATGAATCTTTAATTAGATTGAAATGGTCGAGAGTGGAGTATCACCAGTTTTGCTCCAGGCGATAGTTAAATCTTTAATTAGATTTGAACGTGAAATGGTAATTGAATTTACCGATAACACCGTGGTGTTAGATATGAAGTATTACCAGTTTTACTTCATGGGATGAATAGGTTGGGATTGGGAAAAATAAAATAAATGATTACTTCGGTGTGGTTCGCTAATCCCGACTAGTTTGAATTGATATTCAAAAGAAGAGTAAAGAATAAATTTAAAGAATTTATCTTTGATAAAATTAATGGGAACCTTTCCCAAAGTATAAGAATATTTGAATAAAAGAATATTTTGAATTGGAATGAGGCGTATGTTGTGTTTGTGTAACACTTGTTGATTATATATGCGAGTTATCTAGAAAGACCGGTTTATCCCGTTCTGAATAACTGATTTTACGTGGTGTCGAGGATGAAGACGGTGGTCGAAGACCGGAGGTCTTCGCGTTGTTTGGGTGATTACTGATGATCTTGATTGGGCCGCACACCCAAGAGGAGGGAATCAGTTAGTGACCGTTCAGACGTACTTGGAGATCGATGGATATGCGGGGTACTAAGTGCCTCCGGTTTCGTTCAGACCCAGAAAGAACTTGTAAATGGACTGTGTGGCTGACATTGGATTTTATTCTGTGTGATTGATTTCTATTAAATATATATCTTTTTGGCGGCGGAGAATTTATTCTCTTGCTTAACGCCCTTCTCTGAGACGTACAAGCTCAGAGGTTATATATTGATGGATATCAAACGTATGGAGTGAATTGCCTGTGTGGCATGCCTAAGTGGCAATTGATCAAGGCTTCTTTTGAAAAGTAAAGTCTTGTGGTGGATGATCAAAGCACGGCCTTTGTGGCATAGCTTTGTGTAAAGTTGATTCGCGAGCCTCACACCCCAGTAGTGGACCAGAAATGGGAGAGAACTTCTGGGAGGGCATGTGTAACGGCACGGATTTTGCTTGGACCTAATCGATCGCAAAATCGACCAAGACCGTTCAAAACTCGCATACGTTAACTTTGGAAATACAATTCATAAGAACAAATAACAATAAACTTTTATAGACATTACAATAATGTTACATCAGAGTACAGAATATTAGAGTACATCAATTAAAGGAATGATACAGCGGAAGTTAAATTACAATACATAAATACAATACACAGCGGAAGACTATAAATGCTCTGGACACAGCTTTAAGCTTCAATCCAGGATCCTGCTAAAAGAATAGATATATGCAAAACAAGCTACTCGACTGCCCGTGTGGAAAAATATGGGCACCCGAGTTTGCCAGTGAAACAAACTACAGGTCAGTCTTGGGACTGGTATGAGAAATCTTACATAACTTATCTAATAATAAGGCAAATCACAGGACCACGCCGCTAACGCGGAACGGGTTTACTCCATTGGATTTCCAGTGCATAAAATAAAGTAAAACGTTGAACAACGCAATGCTTTTTAGAAAAATGAAACCATTATAAGACCCAATTCCCATCACACAATACAACGCAAACCGGAGGATAGGGTTTTACCTTATAATGGTCAAAAGATGCTTGATACGATAAAACGAATTTAATATTAGTGTGTATATGTATGGGTATGTATATATTTCAAAAACAATTTCAATCATAATGTATCAATCATAGACGACATAGTACCCCATCCTACTATGTCGCCATACTAGTTCTACAATCAAAACCACAAGGTCGTATTGGAAATTGGATTTCCATCATGAGTCGAGGCTAGGGGCAAGCTCCTCTCCGATTCGAGACACTCTAGCAAATGCCTCAGGATCCCCCGCAGTGAACCCTTGGATCTTCAGGGCCGGTCCCCACCAATCGGCAGTGGATTGGTTATGCCTGAACACACGCTTCCCGGTTCCTTTGAACCTATAATATGACCACTATCGGCCTATAAAAATCCGAGGCGCCTCAAAATCCATCATCCACGTAAGTAAAATGCCAGGCCGTGTTAAAGCACTGACACTACCACTAGCTAGAAAGAAACGTGTGCACTCCCTGTAGTCCATATCCCGTTTTTGACTCATACCAGGGGGTGAGGCACGCGAAGTCACGATATATACAAAACTATGCCGTAATAGGCTATGCTTTGCTCATCCCACAAGGCCCTGCTCTTCAACAAAAGCCTTGATCATTTGCATCTTGGCGTGCCACATTGACAATTTACGCCATGCGATCAATCACTATTAATATATACCAGGGTGTTATGTGGAGAATAAATCCTCCGCCACCAAACAGACATACATTAACAGAAATTGATTTAATTCACATGGAACGAAATCCAACGTCAGACACGCATCTATTTACTAGCTCATGCTCTGGGTCTGAGCGAAAACCAAATCCGAACAATCAACAATAGTCCGGACGGCCACCACTGAAGCCCCTTCAAGGTAGCTACTCCCATCAAGGGTCTCAGTAGCAACACATCCATTCGATGTGAAGATCGTCGGTCTTCAACCACCGTCTACATCTTTGACTCTTTATCGTCGTAGTAATTATTCGGAATGGGTTAAACCCGGTCTTCCCGAATAACTCACGTATTTTTATAATTAAAAATCAAGTACTTTAAAAACACATCCAACGCCTCATTCCAATTCAGAATTATTCTTCAAATGAATTATTCATATTATCTTATCAAAGATAATTTCTTTACATTTATTCTTAAATCTTTCTTTTAAAGATTTATTAAAACCCCAATTTGGTTTTAAATATCAAAAATCATTATTCAGTGATTATTCAAATTTAAGAAATTAATCTTATTCTTAACTGGGTTAAAGAACTAATGTCATTTAAAACATAGTTCACGGTAAACCCAAAGTCATCTTCCATAAAATATGGAATCTTCACAGAATTCAAATCAATATATATAATCGTTATAAATTTCTATATCCGACCAATAATATAAATGGAATAACGGCAAAGCCTCTTAAATTCCATATGTAGTATCGGTTTTCTTTTATAGAAGCTTATCTCGTTTATTATTAATTTAAATTCCATTCAATTCCAATTTAATATATTAAATTGGAATACTTTACTTTGGAAAATTTTCTATTAAATTTACATGTCAATAATAGATTCAAATTACACATCTTATAATTCATGTCAAATTCATCCAGTTTGCATTTCTATGAACATGCCATAATTCATGTTCCCAATTTATGCCAATTTCCAAGTTAAACTATGTTTTAGTAAATTTCATATTTTGCCCCAAATCGCATTCCCACCGTTCATACAATCGCGTTTTCAATCTAGATTATAGATAAATCTAGATTCGTAGCAAATAGGGAATGAACCAAAGATTGCTATGAAAAGGATAGATATAACAACTGGCATAAAATGGTTTTGAATGATGACGTAGGTTCAAGAACATGGGTAGACCTAACTTAATAGGTAAATTCCCAAGGTCTAAAACCAAGAATAGACAGAGTAGGTTCAAGAACATGGGTAGACCTAACTTAATAGGTAAATTCCCAAGGTCTAAAACCAAGAAAGCAAAGAACAGACAGAATAGATAATCGGGTTTAGACCCAATTTCACAGTCACAAAACTTAAACACTTTCCTAGTCATGAACCATAGGTGCTTAATCACAGTTGTCCCATTTATGTCATAGACAATAGTTTTGCTTCCTAATCAAAGGTATAGGCTTTTGTTCATAGTCATGGAAATAATTCTCATAGTCACATTCACAGTCATAGGCAATGTCCATAGTCATAGGCAATGTTCATAGTCATAGGCAATGTTCATAGTCATAGGAACATGGTTCTAAGGTCCATAGTTTCATAGTCACGGTCTTATTTGTCCTCGAATCATAATAGTTCTTAATTAGGTTCAAGAGTATAGGCACTGATTTGAATAAAGAGAGATTCGACATATTCTTTTATTCCTTTAATTTCATGTCACGAACAGAGAAAAATGCTCAAATCTAGAAATAACTGACTTATAGAGATTAGATTAGAATAGAAAGACGGCATTGCTATGATTCGTAGAAAAACAGTTGTTGTAGTCGTTCGAATCTTCACTTGAATTCTAGTTTGAATCTCCTCTTTGAAAGTCTTTGAGCAGCACCTCCTCGTCTTGATTTATTTTATATATATTATTTTATTTATTATTTAATTAAGAGGAGGAGAAGAAGCCATGTTCGCCAAGCATCTTTGCAGCATAAGGGTAGATAAGAATTGTGAATAGAGGAGGAGTCTAGGGCTGTTTATATAGTGTAGAAGTCAACGAATCTGGTCAGGATGGCGTTCGAGTACAGAAGAATGAACCAGGTGCAGAAAACAGGAAAAACAGGGGGGTCGACCCCCAGGTTGACTATGTAGTCGACCTGGGTGCCCCAGGTCGACTACCCAGTCGACCAGGGTAGCCCAGGTCGACTACCCAGTCGACCTGGGTGTCTTGGGCGGGAAAATTCCTGCCCTGGCCAATCCGGCCCGATTTTTGAAATTTGAATTTGTTTTCTATCTGTTTGAATTTTAAACTGAATTCTGAAACTTCCGGAGGCCATATCTCCCTCATACGGACTCCGATTTACGCAAACTCGGATCGTTTTCATGCGAAATTCCGAGACAAACGCAATGGCGCAGCCCGTTTCCCTTGATTTTGATTTTAACTTTTAATTCTGCCTTGATTTGTGTATCTTAGTGTTGTAGAATTACGGGGTGTTACATTCTCCCCCACTTAAAAGGATTTCGTCCCTGAAATCTTCAAGTTAGGAAGAATGTGTCCTACCATCCAATCACCCATCTACTCATCCATTCACTCACAGGCAACCATTGTCCTTAAAAGATTTCTAATGCTTTCATGTTCATATGCATAATGTGTGTATATGTCTTTATCTAATGCAAAATCAGGCGGTCTACTGATTCAGTTGACCTCCTTAATGCAAATCATGTCAGTGTCATGCGTCCAATCATGTATGCAAGCATCCCTAGTTATGTAAATACTACATGTGTGCATAGCCATTCATCCATATGCAACATCCATATGATGTCATATCAAGTTCAACTTTCAAACAAATACATATCTGTAAATGCAATATGAAAGCGTCTGAACTGATCTAGTGCCTAATACGTATGCATATGAATTCACAAGCAACCATTAGCAACCACTTGCAACCATCAACCATAACATGTTTCAAATACATGTTTTCATCCATTGGCTTCTACCTAAGGATCGAAGATACGACCTAGGTGATATACTTTGGAAAGAGAGAAACAATTATGCGTAAAGCTCCTAAAACAAATAAATCAAGGATGCACCCTCAAGGAAAAGGGTATGATGCTAGTATCTAGCCTTCTTGAGCTTTACTCCACTGTATCTTAACTAATTTAACTTCACGATTGTGAAGTTCCGGATCTCCATTTCCAAAACAGATTTCAATCACGGTACCAGGTATACGTACTAAGATGATTAGAGGTCTCCCTCTTATCCGCCATGCCATAACTATAAGAGTCGAAAGGTTACTACACGCTCTTTGGAGTGCCTGCCACAACTTTTCATCTCTCACGCAAACCATCCAAACCGAACTCGACATTCCTCAAGTACAAGCCCCAAAGGCCTAAACCAATATCAGACAAGCACCCAAGGAATATCTCCCCCGAATTTAGACGTTCTACGTGAGATGATATAAGCAAACTCGATAGCTATTCTCAAATCCCTACTAACCAAAAATAAACTGGTCGGACCACCAATTGGATTTGAGACTCTAGTGGGATCTTTCTACTATACAAGTACTATGGTGCAGAGACCCAACTATGGAAGTGGATATGAACAAATGAGAAGCGCTAGAACCTAAGGAAATTGTACGAACAGAAAACTAGACTCTTCCAACCGGACTACCTTTCTCCTAGGTACGCTTGGTGGCGAAAGCATGTACTTGTCCTTCTGAAAATCTCATCCTCGTTCTTTCCCTTGTCCTTAAGTATATGCCCTATCATACCCTAGTAAAGATACTTCCTCTTGTCTTAAGTTTTATAATTCCTTCCTCCTTTGTGAGCTAAATCTGCATCCATGAATTCCTCATCCTAGGGTTGTGATCCCTAGCCAAACTCCTCATCCCCTTCCGTGTGTAGTCATGTTGACAAATCCCTCGGAAACTGCCTCCATCATCCGGAAAACCCTATAAACTTCGAAAGAAAACTGCTCGTAGATGAAACAACTACGGCTATGGATGGATGTCGGGCACTACTTTGCCCTTCGATGAGGTTACCTCCCAGAAAGCTAGGAGCCCCAGAGACTCAAGAAAGAAGGAGACAAGAATTTAAACAGAGGAAGAGAAGATAGTGCGTATGACTTTGGGGAATATGTCTTTAAAACAAATCTTTTCTTTAGAAAATGCTTCTTTAAAAACCGTTTTGAAAATAATTTTTCAAATCCTTTATCTGATCTGGTAACCTTCTGCTCTGATACCACGTGTAACACCCCACGTCCGTTAGTGTCACTCACAAAGGGAATGCACTAAGTTCTGTGGAGCATTTAGGGTAAAAGATGCAGATAAATTACAAGACAGACAGAAATTAAACAGCGGAAAATAAAACTTTGCTTTATTGATGAAATAGTTTGTACAAAGATTTCTTTACAATATCAGAGTGTCATCTGTCTTACAAAATAAAGAAGCATAAAAATACATTTATATTCCCCAATGTAGCAAGAACCAGCCATAGCATCTGAAAAGAGAATCCAAGCAAAACTTCGACAAATCTTCAAGCTGGGAAAGAGTGACAGTCCAAATTAACATGAGCTATACTACTCCCTCCTCTACTACCTTGGGGGGGGGGACGGAAGAAAAGAAGACGAAAGAAAAACAGAGTCAGACATAAAGCCTGAGTAAGTTCAGTAACTTCTAGCATGTGAACATGGTAAAACAAACGACATGAATTAACTGAATCCAAGATTACACCATGACGATAGGGTCAACAAGATTAGACAAGGTAATCACAAGATATGCTAAAATAAGATAAACTGGATACGCTCTAATACTTTCGCCGCTTCGCTATTTCCTTGTTATACTGATTCCTATATCTCTGCACCACCTAACTAGTGTCCCAACTAGTAACGATAACGTGATCCCAATCCCTGTAGTTTTCATCGCCTTCAGGCATACATTTATTATTTGTTACCTAGATTTAATCTGGGGTTTTCTACCAAGTGCCTTCTAGATTTAACTAGAGTTTACATTATCTGCTGAACGTTGCCCTTTAGTCTAGGATACACTACCAAGAGTGGTATATGTTCCTAAACTTTCCCCATGCATGTATCGCGAATCGTTATCGCTTGTCTAGATGCACATGTCCTATAATGTGCTGCCCGAGTTCCGTGTCAGGGCTACTCTAGAAATACGGAACTCGGTCGGGAGCTTTCAGATATCTGCCGATGTAGATGCTAAGGCCTGTTTTTATTCCAGTGGCTATGGTCCCACTTGACCCCTCCCTCAACTAATGAAAGGCACACCTTGAAAAATGAGAACTATATGCAGGCCCCTTATGCCCCACTAACCTATGGCCATCCGCAACCATAACTAGATAGCAAGTATATGGTCTGTAGGAGTTCTCCGCCTTCCCGCTTCACATATCTCGATTGACTGAAGATGGATGGTAGACGACGAGTCGCTATCACAGGGCTACCGTTTGCTCGCCGAATCACGTCGGTCCATCCTAGTCTTTAGGTTTCCATGTATTGCAACCAAGGCATACCCCTGGTTCTTCTACGTAGACCTTAACCTCTGTGGGCCCAGGCGGATCATCTGCAGCCTCACAGAGGGATACCAAGAGTACCCTCACGTCCCCTCGAAGCCTCGGGCTTCGTAACCCAATCTGTTGGAGCCTTCTTTTTAAATCAGACGGACGTTCGCTCCTCCTCGTGTTATACTAAGAATTACTACTTAGTTTTGTCAACTAAGGTTTACCACATAGTTTCCCGAGTCGTTGTTTTCTTAACTAAGGTTTACTACTAAGTTCTCTTTCCTGTCAATTTGGATTGGTTAAGTGTCATTAGTAAATTCAAGCTAACTTAACCCTCTCCCATTATCCTGTTAAACTGGTTAAGTGTTACCAGTAATTCATGTTGACTTAACCCGACCACAAACCAAGTTATATTGGTTAAGTATTACTTAACCCTACCCGTTCATCCTGTATTGGCTAAGTGTTCCTTTTTAGCTTAACCTTGCCCGTCTGTTTTAACCAACATGTTAATAATGGTTAAGTATTATCCCTTCATGTTTTAGACTTAACCCTATTCCTTTATCTCAATCCGATGGTTAAGTGTTCAAGTTTACTTAACCCTACAGTCTAGCCCGGCTAACATATCAAATTGGCTAAGTGTATTAAATCTTACTTAACCCCAACCCCCAGTCCAGTTAACATGTTAATTTGGCTAAGTGTATTAACTTTACTTAACACCACCTTCTAGTCTAGTTAACATGTTAATTTGGATAAGTGTTTTCTTAGTTACTTATCCCCTACAAATCTTGTCTTATTACGATGTTAAGTTTGGTTAAGTGTCCCTATGGACTCAGCCCTCCCATTCTAGCTTAACTGCGTTAACTGTTTGTATGGACCTAACCCCACCCATTGGTTTGGTTATCATGTTGAATTGGTTAAGTGTCTTAGTTAACTTAACCCTACCATTCTTGCTTTAGCTAAATTAAAGCCACGACCACTCACATTAGACAGATATTGTTGCGAATACTGGATGTGCCGGTCGGTTCCGGGCAGGTTTACATCGCAACTCAGTCTAATCTCGGGTTAGGCATATTCGTGTTTTCTAAGTTCAAAGGGTTTTGATAAATTTTCAAATCAGGTTTTGAAAGCAACCATCATGTCCGTCGGATCAGTTAGGGATAGCCAGGGAGAGCAGGAAACTTTGTATTTTCCAAACCCAAGCCTAGACACTATCCTCTCTGTCACCCTTGAACTTTCTGGTTTATTATTAAAAGAGATGTCGTTAATAAACCTTTAATAACATTTCCTCATTTAGGACAAATTCTATAAGTAAATTAATCCTACTTTACTTATTTCCCGATTACTCTTTTAATGTAAATTGCCTACATTCATTCTTATGGCCTATTTCCCCTTCTAAATCATATTTATGCTTTTTGGTATGTAAATTATACCAAATTAAGTGTTACTAACCATGCTTTTGCTAAACCTGCCAATTACTCCCAATTATGGCCAATTTCACATTTATGCCAATATACTCACCATGCCAAATTAGCTAATCCGATTCCGATTCACCATTCTAATTCACGTCAAACTAGACTTACTACTCTAGTTCACTATTCATGTAAATACTAAATTTACATGTCAATAATAGATTCAAATTACACATCTTATAATTCATGTCAAATTCATCCAATTTGCATTTCTATGAACATGCCATAATTCATGTTCCCAATTTATGCCAATTTCCAAGTTAAACTACGTTTTAGTAAATTTTATATTTTGCCCCAAATCGCATTCCCACCGTTCATACAATCGCGTTTTCAATCTAGATTATAGATAAATCTAGATTCGTAGCAAATAGGGAATGAACCAAAGATTGCTATGAAAAGGATAGATATAACAACTGGCATAAAATGGTTTTGAATGACGACGTAGGTTCAAGAACATGGGTAGACCTAACTTAATAGGTAAATTCCCAAGGTCTAAAACCAAGAATAGACAGAGTAGGTTCAAGAACATGGGTAGACCTAACTTAATAGGTAAATTCCCAAGGTCTAAAACCAAGAAAGCAAAGAACAGACAGAATAGATAATCGGGTTTAGACCCAATTTCACAGTCACAAAAACTTAAACACTTTCCTAGTCATGAACCATAGGTGCTTAATCACAGTTGTCCCATTTATGTCATAGACAATAGTTTTGCTTCCTAATCAAAGGTATAGGCTTGTGTTCATAGTCATGGAAATAATTCTCATAGTCACAGTCACAGTCATAGGCAATGTCCATAGTCATAGGCAATGTTCATAGTCATAGGCAATGTTCATAGTCATAGGCATATGGTTCTAAGGTCCATAGTTTCATAGTCACGGTCTTATTTGTCCTCGAATCATAATAGTTCTTAATTAGGTTCAAGAGTATAGGCACTGATTCGAATAAGGAGAGAGAGATTCGGCATATTCTTTTATTCCTTTAATTTCATGTCACGAACAGAGAAAAACGCTCAAATCTAGAAATAACTGACTTACAAAGATTAGATTAGAACAGAAAGACGGCGTTGCTATGATTCGTAGAAAAACTGTCGTTGCAGTCATTGCAGTCGTTCGAATCTTCACTTGAATTCTAGCTTGAATCTCCTCTTTGAAAGTCTTTGAGCAGCACCTCCTCGTCTTGATTTATTTTATATATATTATTTTATTTATTATTTAATTAAGAGGAGGAGAAGAAGCCATGTTCGCCAAGCATCTTTGCAGCATAAGGGTAGATAAGAATTGTGAATAGAGGAGGAGTTTAGGGCTGTTTATATAGTGTAGAAGTCAACGAATCTGGTCAGGATGGCGTCCGAATACAGAAGAATGAACCAGGTGCAGAAAACAGGAAAAACAGGGGGGTCGACCCCCAGGTCGACTATGTAGTCGACCTGGGTGCCCCAGGTCGACTACCCAGTCGACCTGGGTAGCCCAGGTCGACTACCCAGTCGACCTGGGTGTCTTGGGCGGGAAAATTCCCGCCCTAGCCAATCCGGTCCGATTTTTGAAATTTGAATTTGTTTTCTGTCTGTTCGAATTTTAAACTGAATTCTGAAACTTCCGGAGGCCATATATCCCTCATACGGACTCCGATTTACGCAAACTCGGACTCGTTTTCATGCATAATTCCGAGACGAACGTAATGGCGCAGCCCGTTTCCCTTGATCTTGATTTTAACTTTTAATTCTGCCTTGATTTGTGAATCTTAGTGTTGTAGAATTACGGGGTGTTACACTACCACAACGTATGGTCATTAACATGAATCATATACTTGCAATTATCCAGTAGGCCTAACATCGTTATACCACAATATCCCAAATCGATTCAGAATTAGAATCATAGCAACATACAATCATAAATGAAATTAAGTACAATTCCATTTCTCATTTTACAAAAATCAAAACTCAATTGTTCATTCACATCGGAATAACACTCTACTTACAACGTATGACGAATCTTCAATTCAGGAATCTGAATTCTGAATTTGGAGATGCTATCCTTTGTTGTAGGCGTTGTTTTGATTTAATTGACGTTGCTTTAAGCTTTCGAATTGTCTCCTAATTGTCTCTCAATTTTTGACGGCTATTCCGAGTCTTTCCTCAGCAGCATGACGGTCTCATCTCCATTTTTGTTTGTGTGAATTAGGGTGAGTCTTAGGTCCTTTTTATAGAGTTTGTGAGTTGATTAGGACCGTCGATGGAGCTTGGTTTAATAATAGCCGTTCGTTTGAAGGAGAGACCAATCAGGAGCTGACACCTAGCCCTAGTGACATGGCAAGGCTCAGAAAATCGATCAAACACAGACCAGGCCAGCCAGGGGGGCTAGGTTCGACCTGGCTCAGGGGCCAGGTCGACCCCCCAGTCGACCCCCAGGTCGACTACCCAGTCGACCTGGGTGGCGCAGGTCGACTACCCAGTCGACCTGGGTGACTTGGGCGGGAGAAATCCCGCCCTGGTCTATCCAGCCCGATTTTTGAAATTCGAATTTTGTTTTCTAAGCTGTTTTTGTCTGTTTGAATTTTAAACTGAATTCTGAAACTTCCGGAGGCCATATCTTCCTCATACGGAGTCCGTTTTACGCAAACTCGGACTCTATCTCAAGCAGAATTCCGAGACGAACGCAATGGCGTATCCCGTTTCCCTTAATTCTTTGATTTGAAATTAATTATACTTTAATTTGTGAATTTCAATGCTATAGAATACAAGAGGTGTTACACATCTCGAAGCCCGCGCCGACCTCCCCTTGCGCCAGTAGCACTGCCATCTGCGGTGGCCTCCATAGCCGCGAATTCCAGTCCAAAGCCGCCGGTTTTGGGTGCAAAATTCGAGAAATCCGTAGCTTTATTTCAGATCTTGACCGTTGAAATTATAGAACTTGACATGCTCTTCAATAATTGCTTTGATTCCAGGTTTTAATTCTTCGTAATTGGGGAGAAATTAGTGAATGAAATCGGCTGTGTTTAGGCCATTGAAATGAGAACTGGCGGCTATGGTATTAGGATATTAAGGTTTCGTATTTCCAAGTGTATATATATAATATAAATAATTTTATAACACAAATTTCCCTAATTGGAGTTAAAACATTTGTCCCTATATATTTTTGAATTGTAACCTCTTAACATTTATTGACATATTTATTTCCCATAAATAACTTATTTACAATTCTAATCCCCTTATTTAAAATTTGTGACCATTACAATTCTGCAAACAATTCCATATTTATTGCCAAAACCCCAAGATTACAGATTATTTATTTCCCATTTATTATGAGAAACATTTCAATATTCCTGCCTTTAATTGAAAAATTCAATCAAAGCTTACTTAACATTGTTTCTAATTCATAATTATACTTACGTTGTTTACATATATTTTTGGGATGGACAATATATATATATATATGTATATATATATATATAATGTAAATGTAGAATTATGTATTTACCAATTTATTTTTTTAGTTCATTTACATTACAACCTATTTACTGACTGAAATAATCCTTTCATTATTCTTTTTCCTTCTTTATTTTTTTCTTGCAATAAATGACACCCCTCTAATTTCCATTGATTATAATTTCAAATTTTATTTATTAATGAAGGAGGTGACTTTCCCTTTTTTATTCTTCTTTATTTGGTTATATATTTTAGATTTTATCTTTCACTTGTTTCTACATATGTTGTAGGTGACAAATGAAATTTAATTAGCTGACTAGGCATGATGGGACCACACTTATTTTTCATTCAAATTTTTATATGAATGTTTGATTCATTTTCTCTGATTATTAAGTTGTGCAACTTTTCATATGTTTTATCTTACATTAAAAATGAGCTTTTAATGTTAACCAATTTTCTTTCAATAGTGATCATTTAATAATGATTCTTTTTCCATTAAAATGTAACTTTTTTAATGAATCATATTATTACATAAAAATGTGAATTTTTATGTTACGACAACTTTCCTATTTTCTCCTTTACAATAAAAATGTAAACTTTTTATTGTTTAACCCCCCCTTTTTTGACGCATTTTCTATTAAAATTTCCTGAAATAAAAATTTTAAATTGGTTCCAAAATTCCGGGTTGTTACAATCTCCCCCACTTAAAATCTTTTCGCCCTCAAAAAGGAACGAAACTAAAAGTTGCTTAATTAACTAATTTAATTTTTGATTCTCATTTTTATTTTATTATTATTAGTTTCAAAAAATTTATTTGTTGATTAACTTTTCAAATATACATAACTTTTATATATTTAAAAATCATATTTTCTAATGAACGGATTATATATATAATCAAAATACGTTAATAATAAGCTTGGCATTCTCAACTCATTCTAGGGCATTTCTAACCCCATCTCTAATGAGTTTTCTCATTCTAGGATACTGCTGATCCTATCTCTAATGAGTATTCTTATTGGATGTTACTAATCCAATCTCTGATGAGTCTTTTGTTCAGTTCTAACGAGTTGTACCCCAAAGATTTGAGCTAACCAGAGCTCTGATACCAACTGTAACGGTAAGGATTTTGCCCGGACCTAATCGATCGCAAAATCGACCAAGATCGTTCAAAACTCGCATACATTAACTTTGGGAATACAATTCATAAGAACAAATAACGATAGACTATTATAGACATTACAATAATGTTACATTAGAGTATAGAATATTAGAGTACATCAATTAAAGGAATGATACAGCGGAAGTTAAATTACAATACATAAATACAATACACAGCGGGAGACTATAAATGCTCTGGACACAGCTTTAAGCTTCAATCCAGGATCCTGCTAAAAGAATAGATATCTGCAAAACAAGCTACTCGACTGCCCGTGTGGAAAAATATGGGCACCCGAGTTTGCCAGTGAAACAAACTACAGGTCAGTCATGGGACTAGTTTGAGAAATCTTACTTAACTTATCTAATAATGAGGCAAATCACAGGACCACGCCGCTAACGCGGAACGGGTTTACTCCATTGGATTGCCAGTGCATAAAATAAAGTAAAACGTTGAACAACGCAATGCTTTTTAGAAAAATGAAACCATTATAAGACCCAAGTCCCATCACACAATGCAACGCAAACCGGAGGATAGGGTTTTACCTTATAATGGTCAAAAGATGCTTGATACGATAAAACGAATTTAATATTAGTGTGTATATGTATGGGTATGTGTATATTTCAAAAACAATTTCAATCATAATGTATCAATCATAGACGGCATAGTACCCCATCCAACTATGTCGCCATACTAGTTCTACAATCAAATCCGCAAGGTCGTATTGGAAATTGGATTTCCATCATGAGTCGAGGCTAGGGGCAAGCACCTCTCCGATTCGAGACACTCTAGCAAATGCCTCAGGATCCCCCGCAGTGAACCCTTGGATCTTCAGGGTCGGTCCCCGCCTATCGGCAGTGGATTGGTTATGCCTGAACACACGTTTCCCGGTTCCTTTGAACCTATAATATGACCACTATCGGTCTATAAAAATCCGAGGGGCCTCAAAATCCATCATCCACGTAAGTAAAATGCTAGGCCGTGTTAAAGCACTGACACTACCACTAGCTAGAAAGAAACGTGTGCACTCCCTGCAGTCCATATCCCGTTTTTGACTCATACCGGGGGGTGAGGCTCGCGAAGTCACGATATACACAAAACTATGCCGTAATAGGCTATGCTTTGCTCATCCCACAAGGCCCTGCTCTTCAACAAAAGCCTTGATCATTTGCATCTTGGCGTGCCACATTGACAATTTACGCCATGCGATCAATCACTATTAATATATACCAGGGTGTTATGTGGAGAATAAATCCTCCGCCACCAAACAGACATACATTAACAGAAATTGATTTAATTCACATGGAATGAAATCCAATGTCAGACACACATCTATTTACTAGCTCATGCTCTGGGTCTGAGCGAAAACCAAATCCGAACAATCAACAATAGTCCGGACGGCCACCACTGAAGCCCCTTCAAGGTAGCTACTCCCATCAAGGGTCTCAGTAGCAACACATCCATTCGATGTGAAGATCGTCGGTCTTCAACCACCGTCTACATCTTTGACTCTTTATCGTCGTAGTAATTATTCGGAATGGGTTAAACCCGGTCTTCCCGAATAACTCACGCATTTTTATAATTAAAAATCAAGTACTATAAAAACACATCCAACGCCTCATTCCAATTCAGAATTATTCTTCAAATGAATTATTCATATTATCTTATCAAAGATAAGTTCTTTACATTTATTCTTGAATCTTTCTTTTAAAGATTTATCAAAACCCCAATTTGGTTTTAAATATCAAAAATCATTATTCAGTGAATATTCAAATTTAAGAAATTAATCTTATTCTTAAAGAACTAATGTCATTTAAAACATAGTTCACGGTAAACCCAAAGTCATCTTCCATAAAATATGGAATCTTCACAGAAATCAAATCAATATATATAATCGTTATAAATTTCTGTATCCGACCAATAATATAAATGGAATAACGGCAAAGCCTCTTAAATTCCATATGTAGTATCGGTTTTCTTTTACAGAAGCTTATCTCGTTTATTATTAATTTGAATTCCATTCAATTCCAATTTAATATATTAAATTGGAATACTTTACTTTGGAAAATTTTCTATTAAATCTTAATAAAAGATTTATAAATTCCAAGTTATATTCTCACTGTAAATTGAGTTAAAGAACAGATGTCGTTTAAAAACATTGTTCACGATAAACTCAATTCACAAATCATTTTATTCAAATTATTAAATATAATTGAAACTCTAATAATCTTAATTAAAAGATTTATTCTTATCTTAACTGGGGTTAAGAACAGTGTTATTTAAGACACCATTCACGTCAACCCAAAAATCCAATTTATTCTATTTAATTCCAAGTAAATATTAATTTATTGGAAAACTTTATTAAATCTTAATTATAAGATTTATTATAGTTACTAACTAGTTCATATTGATAAAATATATTTTTATCTCTTCACTTTTGGACGTTTTCATCTAAATTCCTTTTAAACCATTTATTATGATTTTACATAATATTTCCATATTTTTAATAATTTATCATCGCTCGTACAGTCGGTTTCCAATAACGGCCACCGAAATGCATCCATAGCGACCGTTCTAAATTTTTATTTGGACATAATTCCAAATCCAACCGTTAGATGTTAATACTCTTATATTCATTGAAAAGCTCTTTTCGATACGAACCCAACGGTTCCGGTTTTAGGAGGATCCGACGGTCGGATCTCCCGTTACGTCAATTTAAAGTTAATGGTCGAAATTCGCGAAGGGTCACTACGCGGCGCGTTCTATTTAGGCCATTAAATATATATATATATATATATATATATATATATATATATATATAATATATATTATATCGTCGATTTCTACTTAAAACGTACTTTATAAAATATTTATAAATTCGCTTTAAAACGGTTTTAACTTCATTTCTAATTTAAAGTCAAAATTGAATATTCTATTTTCTTATCATATTAAAAATATTAATATTAAATTTATAAATCACTTCCTTTAAATTTTATTCATTTATATTTTATACTGGGCTAGACCCCCCACATTAAGCCTGTGACTTATGGATGCTGGATATGCCGGTTGGTTCCGGGCAGACTTATCCCATAAGTTGGGCTTAACCTCGTGTCTAAGGCGCAATTATAATTAATAATTACAATGTAAAACATTCGTTATTTTAAACTATTATTTTTCTAAAATATTTTTATTTTTAAAATATTCCTTATTATCCTAAAGTTCTTTATTAGAAAGAAATCCTGAATTGGAGTGCGACTCAACCATGTACCATATAATTTCGGTCATATAGGTTTCATACATTTCATGTATAGGATAATAAACAAGAAATAATCATCAAACCATCCATTAACATTCAAAGTGACACTTTCAACTGTGTGAGCATTAAAATGAAACAATAACGCTCATCGCAGCCTGTCGATCAATTGATAGACATACAATTTAAGATTGGGGTTTTCAGCCATCAACATTTCATCTAAATAAAATGATGTCTATATATTAACATGGCATGATTCAAATAAAATAGTATATTTTGAATTGACATAACATTTTACAATAACAATGATATTATAGTCTAACATGACAATACCAATGTGACATTTTAATCTATTATTTTTATTGTCTTTAGAAAGACAATAAAATGTTACACAAAATATATTCTTTTTATCGCATCAAAAAGGTCGATAAAAATGAAACATTAACATCGCTATTTTTATCACATCAAAGATGTCGATAAAAATGAATTGCTAACATTGCCTATTTTTATTGTAACACCCCACATCCGTTAGTGTCACTCACAAAGGGAATGCACTAAAATCTGTGGAGCATTTAGGGTAAAAGATGCAGATAAATTACAAGACAGACAAAAAATACAACAGCGAAAAATAAAACTTTGCTTTATTGATAAAATAGTTTGTACAACGATTTCTTTATAATATCAGAGTATCATCTGTCTTACAAAATAAAGAAGCATAAAACATCATTTATATTCCCCAATGTAGCAAGAGCCAGCCATAGCATCTGAAAAGAGAACCCAAGCAAAACTTCAACAAATCTTCAAGCTGGGAAAGAGTGACAATCTAACTTAACCTGAGCTATACTATTCCCTTCTTTACTACCTGGGGAGGGGGGAAACGGAATAAAAGAAGACGAAAGTAAAACAGAGTCAGACATAAAGACAGAGTAAGTTCAGTAACTCCTAGCATGTGAACAGGGAAAAACAAAACGACATGAATTAACTGAATACAAGATAACACCATGACGATAGGGTCAGCAAGATTAGACAAGATAATCACAAGATAAGCTAAGATAAGATAAATTGGATATGCTCTAATACTTTCGCCACTTCGCTATTTCCTTGTTATACTGGTATCTATATCTCTGCACCACCTAACTAGTGTCCCAACTAGTAACGATAACATGATCCCAATCCCTGTAGTTTCCATTGCCTTCAGGCATACATTTATTGTTTGTTACCTAGATCTAATCTAGGGTTTTCTATCAAGTGCTTTCTAGATTCAACTAGAGTTTACGCTATCTACTGAACGCTTCTCGGATTCAGGGTTTATGCCACCTAGTCCAACTAGGGATTACGCTACCTGTCGAACGATGCACCCAAGTCTAGGACACACTACCTAGAGTGGTATATGTTCCAAGACATCCCCACGCATGTATCGCGAATCGTTATCGCTTGTCTAGATGCACATATCCTGTAATGTGCGGACCGAGTCCTGTGGCAGGGCAAATCAAGAAACATAGAACTCTGTCGGGAGCTTTCAGATATCTGCCGATGCAGATGCTAAGGTCTGTTTTTATTCCAGTGGCTATGGTCCCACTCGACCCCTCCCTCAACTAATGAATGGCACACCTTGAAAAATGAGAACTATACGCAGGCCCCCTATGCCCCCACCAACCTATGATCATCCTCACCCATAACTAGATAGCAAGTATATGGTCTTTTGGAGTTCTCTGCCTTTCCGCTTCACGTATCTCGACTGACTCAAGATGGATGGTAGACGACGAGTTGCTATCACAGGGCTACCGTTTTCTCGCCGAATCACGCTGGTCCATCCTAGTCTTTAGGTTGCCATATTTTGCAACCAAGGCATACCCCTGGTTCTTCTAACGCAGACCTTAACCTCTGTGAGCCCAGGAGGATCATCTGCAGCCTCACAAAGGGATACCAAGAGTACCCTCACGTCCCCTCGAAGCCTCGAGCTTCGTAACCCAACTCGTTGGAGACTTCTTTTACTCAGACATTCGCTCCTTCCCATGATATACTAAGAATTACTACTCAGTTCTACTAACTAAGGTTTACCACTTAGTTTCCAGAATCATTGTTTTCTTAACTAAGGTTTACTACTTAGCTCCTTTTAACTAAGGTTTACTACTTAGTTCTCTTTCCCGTCAATTTGGATTGGTTAAGTGTCATTAGTCAATTCAAGCTAACTTAACCCTCTTCATTTATCCTGTTAAACTGGTTAAGTGTTATTAGTAATTCATGTTGACTTAAACCTACCACAAACCAAGTTATATTGGTTAAGTATTTCTTATTACTTAACCCTACCCATTCATCCTGTATTGGTTAAGTGTTCCTTTTTAACTTAACCTTGCCCGTCTGTTTTAACTAACATGTTATTAATGGTTAAGTATTATCCCTTCATGTTTTAGACTTAACCCTATTCCTTTATCACAATCTGATGGTTAAGTGTTCAATTTTACTTAACCCTACGGTCTAGCCCAGCTAACATATCAAATTGGCTAAGTGTATTAAATTTTACTTAACCCCAACCTCTAGTCTAGTTAATTTGGCTAAGTGTATTAACTTTACTTAACCCAACCTTCTAGTCTAGTTAACGTGTTAATTTGGATAAGTGTTTTCTTAGCTACTTATCCCCTACAAACCTTGTCTTGTTACGATGTTAAGTTTGGTTAAGTGTCCCTATGGACTTAACCCTCCCATTCTAGCTTAACTGCGTTAAGTTAGTTAAGTGTTCCTATGGACTTAACCCTCCCATTCTAGCTTAACTGCGATAACTGTTTGTATGAACCTAACCCCACCCATCGGTTTGGTTATCATGTTGAATTGGTTAAGTGTCTTAGTTAACTTAATCCTACCATTCTTGTTCTAGCTTTAACTAAATTAAAGCCACGACCACTCACATTAGACAGATATTGTTGCGAATACCGGATGTACCGGTTGGTTCCGGGCAGGTTTACATCGCAACTCAGTCTAACCTCGGGTTAGGCATATTCGTGTTTTCTAAGTGTAACACCCCATACTTTGGGTTAATACTAAAATTCACTAATTACAGAATAAATAATCTCAGATGTGGGAATCAGGGGAAACGGGCTGCGTCATTGCGTTCGTCTCGGAAAAATACGCGAAATAGAGTCCGAGTTTTCGAAAATTGGAGTCCGTATGGCCCAGTTATGGCCCGATGAAGTTTGCAGAAAATTCAAAACTAAAAACAGATTTAAAAATTTAAAATTTCGGATTTGGAATGGGTCAGGCGGGGTCAGGCGGGAAGATTCCCGCCCTACCCATGTCGACAGGGCTGTCGACAGGCCTGTCGACAGGGGTGTCGACTTGCCTGTCGACAGGGTCGCGCCGTCCAGTGAACCTGGGTGCACCAGGTTGCACCAGGTTGGGTTCTAGGCTGGCTTGGAGGGCTGGTTCTAGAGATTTCCTAAATCTAAGGGTCCTAACCTAATCTAGGGTTAATCTAAGGGCCTAAAACACTCACCTAATCCTATAAATAAGACCCCAACCCTACCCTAATTCATTCATAATTAGGTCTTGTAACTAAACTATGGCAAAATGAAATTTGAGCATGGCCTCCACTAGTTCATGAAGGAAGTTGCAAGCAAATCATTCTCTAGTCATCACCATCTTCATAATTAGCAACTAATTCCTCATCATAAGTTGGTTAATTTTGGGTTTGGTGAGTTTCTATCACTTTAACATCAATTGTTAAAGTAAGTAGATTGGGTGTAATGAGACTTATGGTCTTAAATGCGGATTAGTGAGTTTGAATCATGTATAATGATATGTTACTCTATGTTGTTCTATGTTTATGCATGTTTGATAAGTTGATTTATGCATGTTTAACAAGTGGATTTATGCATATTTAATGAGTGGAATTATGCATGTTTAACAAAGTGAGTTATGCAAGTTAAGTATATGTTTAAATGCAAGTTTAATGTGATATGCAAGTTATGCATGCTTATGCAAGTGTATGGATGCTTATGCAAGTCATGTATATATTTAAATGCAAGATTTATGTGATATGCAAGTTATGCATGCTTATGCGAGTATATGAATGTTTATGCAAGATATGTATATGCTTAAATGACATGATATGCAAGTTATTCATGTTTATGCAAGTATGTGAATGCTTATGCAAGTTATGTGTATGCTTAAATGCATGTTTAACATGTTATGCAAGTTATGAGAATGCCTATATGCAAGTTCAACATGTTATGCAAGATATGTGTATGGTAATATGCAAGCTCATATGCAACATGTTATGCAAATCATGTGTATGATAATATGCAAGTTTGGGTTATATGTAGTTGGGTTAATATATGCTCATATATGCAAGTTGACATCCTCTTAACCCATGACAAAGTTGTATGCTAAACCCATGATATTTGTGATGATCTTCCCCTTATTTATGTCATGAAATGAGAACGATTTACGTGGGGAACGATGGGGTTGGTAAATATGTTAATAAATGAATGATTGGGTATGATTAAGCATACCATAAAAATAAATTACCATAAGTGGGAATTTACCTATTGAGTTAGGTCTACCCCATGGGAATTTACCTATTGAGTTAGGTCTACCCATGTTATGGAAAACTTGATATTAATTAGGGATAATTAATATGGGGGTGATTAATTAGGTGTAATTAATCAACTAAGACACGAGGTTGGACTCATTTGTAGTGTAAAACTGCCCGGACCCGACCGGCTTAACCAGTTGCTACAAATGTCAGCCCAATGTGAGAGGTCTTAGCCATGAATTAAATACGTGATTAAGGTAAAGACACGAGGTTAGACTCTGTTATGACGTAAGACTGCCTGGACTCTACCGGCTTAACCAGGCGGTTATAACAGTCAGTCTAATGTGGGAGGTCTTTATGGGAGATCACGGTCTTAATTAATTAAGAAACACTTAACCATATTAGCATGTAGTGGGACATGAGGGGTTAAGTGGGTGCCTTGGGTGGCATGTGGAAATTTAATGGTTGCCTTGGGTGGCATGTGGAATCTAGTGGGTTGCCTTGGGTGGCAATAGGAAATACGATTAGAATACTTAACCAAGTGGAAACATGTAATTAAACATGATTAAAGGGTTAAGTGGGATACACTAGATATATGACAAGCTTAGGTGGGTAGCTTGTTGGTTGCCCATTTCAACCAATATCCCAAACGTATCTTTGTGGGCTCGACCCATGTCGAGTGACGGGACACGCATATTGGGCTTGATTATAAGAGGCCAAAACGGGTTAGCGGTGGCAACGCAAGTCCAACGGGTTTCATATGCGTGTGTGGGCCCGGGCTGGTAGATAAGCCGTTGTTGCATCGTGTAGATATAAAGCCGTGCACCGTTGATAGTATTGGGTAGCCACTTTAGGGGAGTGATACACCCCACTGTGGGACCAGCACGGGTATCTACGGTAGGGAGCCGATCGATGGGGAGTAGTGGGTACACCTAATGAAGATAGGGGCAGACGGCACCTATGTAAGGGTACACGAAACTACTGGGTAAGAATTACTGAGTACACCTAGTGGAGATAGGGGCAGACGGCACCTATGTAGTGGGCTAGGAGTACATGAAACTACTGGGGAAATTTTCTAAGTCCTTGGAAGGGATCAACCTTTAAGTGAGAATGACTGGTGTGGTGCAGTTAGTAATTATCCTTGAGTGGGTAGATGCGTCCTTATGGTTATCTTAGTTTATCCTAAGTTTACCAAGCTGCTTAATGTAGCCATTCATCCCCAGATATTACCGTAGGTCAAGTTTATGTCTTCTCTGGTTACTTTAATGATTGTATTGTTAAAGTTATAGGACTCACTCAGACTTATGTCTGACCCCGTTGTTTTTATCTTTTTCCCAACCCTCAGGTCCTACGGTGGATCCTAGCGGTAGTAGAGCTTGATCGGATTGCTGTTCCAGTCTTTAGGAGCTTGGGTAGATGTAAAGCTCCAGTTATCCAGTTATCTTTTCTTTTGTTATGGCTATTGTATGAGAGAGTGGGATTATGTACTTCTTTATTTTGATGGATATTGTACTTGACTTTTATCGTGGTTTTATGATGTAACCAGACATGTTTATTTCGGTTGTTGTGAGATGATATTTTTAAATTTCAAGTATTGATTATATCTGTCTTGTTGTAATTTTTCTGTTCTATATTCACTAAAATACTCCACCGATGCTATGGCATTCCCTTAGTGAGTGACCATAGCGGGCGTGGGGTGTTACACGTGGTATCAGAGCAAAGGTTACCGGAACAGATAAAATTTTTAGAAAACTATTTTTCTAAAACATTTTTGGAAAAGATATTTTCAAAAACATGTCTTTTAAGAGAAAAGTTTTTGAAAAAAAAAAAACCTAATCCCCAATAGCCATATCTATATCCTTCGAATTCTCCGTTTTGAATCTTTCCTTTTTCGTTTCAGCATGGCCGAGAATCTTAATCTTCCGGAGGGTGTCACGGTACCAGTATGGTATAGGAGATTGATGGAGGCTAGGGCCACCACTACGGGTCCAACAAATGTTCCTCCACCAACCGTAGCACCCGATCTTCCTCCTCCCCCTCCTCCTCGCACGGATACTTTTGCTAAGACTTTCAAGGAATTTAAAGCTATGGGAGGGAAACCTTTTCAAGGATCTGAAACTTTTGTGGAGGCTAGAGATTGGCTTAAGGAGGTGGAAGAGTTGATAGATATCTTTGAGATGGAAGAAGGGAAGAAAGTCAAGTTGGCTGCTTGGTTAATGAAGGGAGAGGCCTCATTCTGGTGGGAGGTCACTAATGGAGAACGCCCCGTTGACTCTTGGGCGGATTTTAGGCAAAGATTTGTGGCAAAGTTTCTCTCAAGAGTGGAGGAAAACTTGTATATGGAAATATTCTTGACTCTAAAGCAAGGAAATCTCTCGGTGAAGGAGTATGTTAATAAGTTTAATCAATTGGCAAGGTTTGGCCTAGATATGGTGAATACACCGGAGAAGAAGGCTTTGAGGTTCGTGAAAGGCTTGAATGAACCGATGCATGGGTTGGCCATGACTCATATCCCTATGGGGGCCACCTTTGAGAAGCTAGTTGACATGGCACTCATGTATGAAGAAGAGAAGGGTCCCAATGCTAATAAGGCGCCCGAGAAGAAGGGAGATCAAAAGAGACCTCAGCAACAACAACAAAGCAAAGGTGGGAAAGGCAACGGTGGCAAGGACAAGAAGAAGAAGTGTTTCAATTGTGGGACACCTGGCCACCTAAGCAAAGATTGTCGCAAGAAGAAGAAGACTGGCTGCTTCCACTGTGGCGAAGCAGGGCATTTAGTGAAGGATTGCCCTAAGAAAGGCCAAAGGACGGGGTCTACCTCAGGAGGACAGGTGCAAGCTCTTATGGCACCGGGTCAGGCTAGGGGGCAAGTACAGGCTCTCGCGGTTCCACCAATTCAGGAAAGAGGTAGAACTATCTCCGTTGAAAGTCTGGTTTTTCTATTTGATCATCCTGTCCGTACATTGTTTGATTCAGGCGCATCGCATTCGTTTATCTCATCATCATTAGTTGAGTCACTGCACTTAGACACCAGTCTGGTAGATGATCCCTTGGTTGTTTCAAACCCAATTGGGGGCTCCACTTATTTGTCCATGATATGTTTGGGTTTGAAGATTTCTATACTTAGCATTGAGTTTAGATGTGATGCTTTTGTGTTGGGCTTCACGGGCTATGGGTTGATTTTGGGCATGGACTGGTTATCCAGTAATGGTGCCATTCTTGATTGTGAAAGGAGAGTTGTTAGGCTCATGACCCGCTTGGGTAACACTCTCGAGATTTCTTGTAATCCCAGGGACTCTGTTATGCTAAGTTATCTTGAATCGCTTGACGCTTCGGTCGAGAGTTTACAATCTGTTAGAGTGGTCCGGGAATATCCGGATGTGTTTGAGGAGGTGAAGGGCTTACCTCCGAAGCGGGAGATTGACTTCCGAATATATTTGGTGGATAATGCTAAACCGGTATCTTTACCAGTGCGCCACATGGCTCCTCGTGAGAGGAGGGAACTCCATAAGCAAGTAGGGGAGTTGCTTGAGAAGGGGTTTATAAGACGGAGCATATCGGAGTGGGGTGCTCCAGTAGTATTTGCTACAAAGGCAGATGGGTCCCTCAGACTTTGTGTAGACTATAGAGAACTCAACAAGCTCACAAAGAAGAATAGACACCCATTGCCGAGGATTGATGATCTTTTCGATCAGTTGGTTGGCGCTTCAGTATTTTCTCAGTTGGACTTAGCCACGGGGTTCCATCAGTTGAGGGTGGCTGAGGATAGCATAGACAAGACTGCCTTTAGAACTCCGGATGGTTTCTATGAGTGGCTGGTAATGCCATTTGGGTTGACGAACGCCCCTGCATACTTTGTTGATTTGATGAGTAGGGTGTTCAGGGAGTTCCTTAATAAATTCGTGGTGGTCTTTGTGGATGATATCTTAGTATTTTCTAAGAGTGAGGAAGAGCATGCCCTACATCTTGGGGAGGTGTTGAAGACTCTTCGAGCGCATAGCCTTAAGGCTAAATTCTCTAAATGTCACTTCTGGAGGAAGGAAGTACGGTTCTTGGGGCACGTGGTCTCCAAGGAAGGGATAGCAGTGGATCCCGCGAAGGTAGTATCAATTCAGGATTGGAAGGTTCCGAAGAATGCTACCGAAGTAAGAAGTTTCTTGGGGTTGGCGGGTTATTATAGGAAGTTTATTAAAGACTTCGCGAAGATATCAGCCCCATTAACCCGCTTAACGAAGAAGAATCTTGTTTTCACATGGGACGTAGATTGTGATGATGCGTTTCGACGGTTAAAGAGAGCTTTAACCACTGCTCCAGTTTTAGTGTTGCCAGATGGGAGCAAGCCATTTGTTGTCTATACCGATGCCTGTGGGACAGGCCTTGGCGCAGTCTTAATGCAAGAGGGAAGGGTGATAGCCTATGGTGGAAGGCAGTTAAGGCCACATGAGAAAAATTACCCTACCCATGATTTAGAGTTGGCTGCTATTGTTTTTGCGCTTAAGATCTGGCGCCATTATCTTCTTGGTGAGAGATTCGAGTTGTTCACTGACCATAAATCATTGAAGTACTTGTTTTCTCAGAAGGATTTGAATCTGAGACAGCAAAGGTGGATGGAATTCTTAGCATCCTATGATTTCGAGATAGCGTATACCCCTGGCAAGGGTAACGTGGTGGCGGACGCCTTGAGCAGGAAGAGGTTGTCCTTGAGTCCATTGTTCGTGGAACGACGAAGCTTGGAATTTATCTCGATGTTTGATTTCAGACCTTCCATTGACTATGTACCCGGTTTGCTAGCTTCTTTGGAAGTTAGACCTACTCTTTTGGGGCGGATTGGAGAAGCACAGAGGGACGACCCACAGTTGGTTGAGTTGCTAGAGAAGCTCATAAGGGGGGAGTCGTCCAGCCATTTGAGTAGGTACACCCTAGACGATAGGGGGTGCTTGCGTAGAGACGGTAGACTTTGTGTACCGCAAGATGAAGGGTTGAGGAAGGTTATTCTTGATGATGCACACCGTTCTAGGATGACCATTCATCCCGGTGGGGACAAGATGTACCAAGACATGAAGAGGGTTTTCTTCTGGGCCGGTATGAAGAAAGATGTGGCCGAGTATGTCGCTCGATGTTTGGTGTGCCAGCAAGTGAAGGCGGAGCAAAGGAAACCAGGTGGGTTGCTTCACCCATTGGAGGTTCCGCAATGGAAGTGGGATAGCGTCTCGATGGATTTTATTGACGGGTTACCCAGATCAAGGAAGGGTAATACAGGAATTTGGGTGGTGGTAGACAGACTTACTAAGAGCGTCCATTTCATACCTGTGAAGAGCAAGAGGACCGCTCCATGGTTAGCTTCAGTATATCTTCGAGAGATAGTTCGATTGCATGGGGTACCCTCTAGCATAGTGAGTGATCGAGATCCTATCTTCACTAGTGAGTTCTGGAGAAGTTTGCAAGAAGCAGTGGGGACTCAATTGTGTCTGAGCACCGCATATCATCCTCAGAAAGACGGCCAGACTGAGAGGGTGAATCGTGTTCTAGAAGACCTTTTGAGGCTTTGTATCTTAGATTTTGGAGGTACATGGGAAGAGCATCTTCCGTTGGTGGAGTTCGCATATAATAACAGCTTTCAGTCCAGTATTGGGATGGCTCCTTTCGAAGCTCTCTATGGAAGGCCTTGTCGATCACCTACATGTTGGTGGGAATCTACGGATAAGATCTTGCTTGGGCCTGATATGGTTAGGGAGACTTCAGAGAAGATCGATTTGATTCGAAGAAGGATGAAAGCAGCGCAAGATAGGCAAAAATCTTATGCGGACAAGAGAAGGACGGATCTTGAGTTTGAGGTAGGGGATATGGTTTTTGTTAAGGTATCTCCGTTGAGAAATGTTGTTCGCTTCGGATCCGTTGGGAAGTTAGCACCGAGGTTTGTTGGGCCGTTTCCTATCAAGGAAAGGATTGGACGGATGGCATATAGGGTGGAATTGCCCGACAGACTTAGTGGTGTTCATGATGTATTCCATGTATCACATCTGAGGAAATGCTTACATGAGACCGCAGAGGTGGTAGAGCCGAGCTTGCTTAGAGATATAGAGATAGAGCGTGATGCGACTGTCCGACGAGCTCCTACTCGCATCCTTGGGTCAGAGACTAGGAAATTGAGGAACAGAGAGGTTCAACTAGTCAAAGTGCAATGGGGAGAAGATGAGAGCAACGCAACTTGGGAGACGGAAGCAAAGATGCGTTCATTGTACCCATTTCTTTTTGAGGGTATGTCTTTACTTTCTCCTTTATCGCTTGTCTAGTACTTATCTTATCTTTAGTATGTCCTCTCATTAGTACTGTTTGACCTTTAGATAGGGTAAACCTATGGTTGAAACATGTGTTTGAGACATGTTATGGTTGATGGATGCAAGTGGATGCAAGTGTTTGCTAGTGATTGCTCGTGGATGCATATACACACACTCTAGGCACTAGATCGGCTCAATCACTTCATATTGCATATTGCATAAAATTGTGTGTAGAAAGCTATGTTTATGGATGTCTAATGATTGTGTTATCATATGGATGATGCATTTTGGTGAATGATTGTGCACTCATGTAGATATTGTATGTGTCGATAGGGTTCTTTCGCATACATAATGGATGCATGGCACTATCATGGTTTGCATATGTTCATACATTAGATAGGGAACATATACACACACTCTTTGCATATGCTCATACATCATTAAAAATTGTTCTAAGGACAATGGATGCCCGTGTTTGATGGATTGAGTAGATGGTTGTTTGGATGGTAGGATATGCATTCTCCTTAGCTTTGAGATTTTGGGGACGAAATCCTTTAAGGAGGGGAGAATGTAACACCCCGTACTTTGGGTTAATACTAAAATTCACTAATTACAGAATAAATAATCTCAGATGTGGGAATCAGGGGAAACGGGCTGCGTCATTGCGTTCGTCTCGGAAAAATACGCGAAATAGAGTCCGAGTTTTCGAAAATCGGAGTCCGTATGGCCCAGTTATGGCCCGATGAAGTTTGCAGAAAATTCAAAACTAAAAACAGATTTAAAAATTTAAAATTTCGGATTTGGAATGGGTCAGGCGGGGTCAGGCGGGAAGATTCCCGCCCTACCCATGTCGACAGGGCTGTCGACAGGCCTGTCGACAGGGGTGTCGACTTGCCTGTCGACTTGCCTGTCGACAGGGTCGCGCCGTCCAGTGAACCTGGGTGCACCAGGTTGCACCAGGTTGGGTTCTAGGCTGGCTTAGAGGGCTGGTTCTAGAGATTTCCTAAATCTAAGGATCCTAACCTAATCTAGGGTTAATCTAAGGGCCTAAAACACTCACCTAATCCTATAAATAAGACCCCAACCCTACCCTAATTCATTCATAATTAGGTCTTGTAACTAAACTATGGCAAAATGAAATTTGAGCATGGCCTCCACTAGTTCATGAAGGAAGTTGCAAGCAAATCATTCTCTAGTCATCACCATCTTCATAATTAGCAACTAATTCCTCATCATAAGTTGGTTAATTTTGGGTTTGGTGAGTTTCTATCACTTTAACATCAATTGTTAAAGTAAGTAGATTGGGTGTAATGAGACTTATGGTCTTAAATGCGGATTAGTGAGTTTGAATCATGTATAATGATATGTTACTCTATGTTGTTCTATGTTTATGCATGTTTGATAAGTTGATTTATGCATGTTTAACAAGTGGATTTATGCATATTTAATGAGTGGAATTATGCATGTTTAACAAAGTGAGTTATGCAAGTTAAGTATATGTTTAAATGCAAGTTTAATGTGATATGCAAGTTATGCATGCTTATGCAAGTGTATGGATGCTTATGCAAGTCATGTATATATTTAAATGCAAGATTTATGTGATATGCAAGTTATGCATGCTTATGCGAGTATATGAATGTTTATGCAAGATATGTATATGCTTAAATGACATGATATGCAAGTTATTCATGTTTATGCAAGTATGTGAATGCTTATGCAAGTTATGTGTATGCTTAAATGCATGTTTAACATGTTATGCAAGTTATGAGAATGCCTATATGCAAGTTCAACATGTTATGCAAGATATGTGTATGGTAATATGCAAGCTCATATGCAACATGTTATGCAAATCATGTGTATGATAATATGCAAGTTTGGGTTATATGTAGTTGGGTTAATATATGCTCATATATGCAAGTTGACATCCTCTTAACCCATGACAAAGTTGTATGCTAAACCCATGATATTTGTGATGATCTTCCCCTTATTTATGTCATGAAATGAGAACGATTTACGTGGGGAACGATGGGGTTGGTAAATATGTTAATAAATGAATGATTGGGTATGATTAAGCATACCATAAAAATAAATTACCATAAGTGGGAATTTACCTATTGAGTTAGGTCTACCCCATGGGAATTTACCTATTGAGTTAGGTCTACCCATGTTATGGAAAACTTGATATTAATTAGGGATAATTAATATGGGGGTGATTAATTAGGTGTAATTAATCAACTAAGACACGAGGTTGGACTCATTTGTAGTGTAAAACTGCCCGGACCCGACCGGCTTAACCAGTTGCTACAAATGTCAGCCCAATGTGAGAGGTCTTAGCCATGAATTAAATACGTGATTAAGGTAAAGACACGAGGTTAGACTCTGTTATGACGTAAGACTGCCTGGACTCTACCGGCTTAACCAGGCGGTTATAACAGTCAGTCTAATGTGGGAGGTCTTTATGGGAGATCACGGTCTTAATTAATTAAGAAACACTTAACCATATTAGCATGTAGTGGGACATGAGGGGTTAAGTGGGTGCCTTGGGTGGCATGTGGAAATTTAATGGTTGCCTTGGGTGGCATGTGGAATCTAGTGGGTTGCCTTGGGTGGCAATAGGAAATACGATTAGAATACTTAACCAAGTGGAAACATGTAATTAAACATGATTAAAGGGTTAAGTGGGATACACTAGATATATGACAAGCTTAGGTGGGTAGCTTGTTGGTTGCCCATTTCAACCAATATCCCAAACGTATCTTTGTGGGCTCGACCCATGTCGAGTGACGGGACACGCATATTGGGCTTGATTATAAGAGGCCAAAACGGGTTAGCGGTGGCAACGCAAGTCCAACGGGTTTCATATGCGTGTGTGGGCCCGGGCTGGTAGATAAGCCGTTGTTGCATCGTGTAGATATAAAGCCGTGCACCGTTGATAGTATTGGGTAGCCACTTTAGGGGAGTGATACACCCCACTGTGGGACCAGCACGGGTATCTACGGTAGGGAGCCGATCGATGGGGAGTAGTGGGTACACCTAATGAAGATAGGGGCAGACGGCACCTATGTAGGGGTACACGAAACTACTGGGTAAGAATTACTGAGTACACCTAGTGGAGATAGGGGCAGACGGCACCTATGTAGTGGGCTAGGAGTACATGAAACTACTGGGGAAATTTTCTAAGTCCTTGGAAGGGATCAACCTTTAAGTGAGAATGACTGGTGTGGTGCAGTTAGTAATTATCCTTGAGTGGGTAGATGCGTCCTTATGGTTATCTTAGTTTATCCTAAGTTTACCAAGCTGCTTAATGTAGCCATTCATCCCCAGATATTACCGTAGGTCAAGTTTATGTCTTCTTTGGTTACTTTAATGATTGTATTGTTAAAGTTATAGGACTCACTCAGACTTATGTCTGACCCCGTTGTTTTTATCTTTTTCCCAACCCTCAGGTCCTACGGTGGATCCTAGCGGTAGTAGAGCTTGATCGGATTGCTGTTCCAGTCTTTAGGAGCTTGGGTAGATGTAAAGCTCCAGTTATCCAGTTATCTTTTCTTTTGTTATGGCTATTGTATGAGAGAGTGGGATTATGTACTTCTTTATTTTGATGGATATTGTACTTGACTTTTATCGTGGTTTTATGATGTAACCAGACATGTTTATTTCCGCTGTTGTGAGATGATATTTTTAAATTTCAAGTACTGATTATATCTGTCTTGTTGTAATTTTTCTGTTCTATATTCACTAAAATACTCCACCGATGCTATGGCATTCCCTTAGTGAGTGACCATAGCGGGCGTGGGGTGTTACACTAAGTTCAAAGGGTTTTGATTAATTTTCAAATCAGGTTTTGAAAGTAACCATCCCGTCCGTCGGATCAGTTAGGGATAGCCAGGGAGAGCAGGAAACTTGTATTTTCCAAACCCAAGCCTAGACACTATCCTCTCTGTCATCCTAGAACTTTCTGGTGTGTTATTAAAAGAGATGTCATTAATAAACCTTTCTTTTGTATATAAATAAATTGTTAACAATTTATCCTCAAAGTTTAACCACTCATCCTCAAAGTCCATTTTCCCCTTTTTAAAATAAATTTGGCCCATACCCTATACATTTGCCATGCCTACTAATGGACTTGTATTCTAGGCCCCAAATCTTGATTTGCCTATCTTACAGTTTATAGCGATTTAGATCCAACACCCCTATTTACAGTTCATGCCAAAACTAGATTTTATACTCTAGTCTATAGTTTATGCCAAACTAGATTTCATATTCTAGTTCACCGTTCCAAAACTTAATTTGCATACCAACTACCTATTTTGTGGCCCAATTAACCATTTACCATTTACGCCCAATGTATGTAAATTATGCTAATATACTTATCATGCTTAATTTAGCCACCCAATTCTGATTTAATATTCTAATTTCAGTTCATTTCAAAACTAGACTTGTTATTCTAGTTTTCATCTTAATAGTCATGCTATAATGCATGTTCCCAAATTATGCCAGTTTCCAAGTTTAGTAAATTCCATGTTTTTCCCCAAAACGTATTCCCATCGTTCGTATAATCGTGTTTCAACCTAGATCATAAATAAAGATAGATTCATGGATAGAAGGGAATGAACCAAAATGCCATGAAAGAACGGACATAACTGGCATAAGATGATAATTCACAAGCATATAGATTACGACATGAAAAAGGGTTGAATAGTATAGATTCAAGAACATGGGTAGACCTAACTTAATAGGTAAATTCCCGTGATCAAGATCTAAGAATAAACTGAAATAGAAAGTCAAGCCTAGGTCCAATATAATGCCAGTTTGGGGTACAACATGGTTTTGCAACTACAGTGTCATGGGCATAAATAATAATCTTATATCCATAGTCATAGGCAATAAATCCTCACAGTTAATGAATCACAGTCATAGGCGATGTTCATAGTCAAAGGAAAATAGTTCTCATAGTCATGAGTCACAGTCATAGGCAATGTTCATAGTCAAAGAGGCATATGGTTTTAAGGTCCATAGTTTCATAGTCACGGTCTTATTTGTCATCGAATCATAACAGTTCTTAATTAAGTCCAAAGATATAAGCACAGATTCGAATAGAAAGATTTGGCATATTCTTTTATTCCTTTAATTTCATGTCACAAATAGAGAAAACGTTCAAATCTAAAAAGTAACCGACTTACAGAGATTAGATTAGATTCGTAGAAAAACAGTCATTGAAGTCGTTTGAATCTTCACTTGAATCCTAGCTTGACTTGAATCTCCTCTTGAAAGTCTTGACCAGCATTTCCTCGTCTTGATTTATTTAATATATTATTTATTTATACATTTTCTCAGAGGCAGCATAAGGATAGAAAAGAATTGTGAATAGAGAAGGAGACTAAGGCTGTTTATATAGGATTAGGCGAACGAATCTGGTCAGAATGGCGTCCGGATACAAAAAACGAACCAGACTGCAGATCTGGAAAAAGCAGGGAGGTCGACCCCCAGGTTGACTACCCAATCGACCTGGTCAGGGGGAGTCGACCCCTAGGTCGACACCCTAGTCGACCTGGGTACCCAGGTCGACTCCCAGGTCGACCCCCTGGGCGACCTGGGTCCTGGGCGGGAAATTTCCCGCCCAGCCCGCTTCTGGGTCTGTTTTGAAATTTGAACTTCGCTGAAGCTTCCGGAGGCCATATCTTTCTCATACGGACTCCGATTTACGCAAACTCAGAATCGTTTTCATGCAGAATTCCGAGACGAACGCAATGGCGCAGCCCGTTTCCCTTGATTTTGATTTTAAATTCTAATTCTGCCTTGATTTGTGAATCTTAGTGTTACAGAATTACGGGGTGTTACATTTATCGCACCAAAAATGTCGATAAAATGAATCACTAACCTTGTCTATTTTTATCGCATCAAAAATGTCGTTAAAAATGACAACATTAACCATTCTATTTTCACCGCATTCAAAATGACGATAAAATATTCAACATTAACAATTCTATTTTTACCGCATTCAAAAATGACGATAAAATATAACCATTAACAATTCTATTTTTACCGCATTCAAAATGACGATAAAATATAAACATTAACAATTCTATTTTTACCGCATTCAAAATGACGATAAAATATAAACATTAACAATTCTATTTTTACCGCATTCAAAATGACGATAAAATATAAACATTAACAATTCTATTTTTACCGCATTCAAAATGACGATAAAATATAAACATTAACAATTCTATTTTTACCGCATTCAAAATGACGATAAAATATAAACATTAACTATTCTACTGCTACGGAACCGTTTTTTTTTATATAAAAAGAAATGGAACACAAAGGTGTTCTTTTTATCTCCAAAAGAAATAAAAATAAAAATGTGATCTTTTTAACATAAAAAGACACGACAACAAAGATAGTTCTTTTTATATGTAAAAGAAATGCGACAAAATATTCTTTTTCATTTCCAAAAAGAAATGAAAGCAAAATGTTCTTTTAATGTTTAAAAAGAAGAAGCGACCAAAAATGACCCTTTTCATGTTAAAAAGAAAAGGTGACAAAATATGCTTTTTAACGATAAAAATTGTCTTTTATTCTAATGCAATATTTTACAAAAGTGTTATTTTAATATCAATGCGACATTTTACAACAAAAATGATATCATTAATCTAAATAAACATTTTTAACAAAAATGCTGCTTAAATTCTAAATGAACATTTTAGCAAGAATGATAATTTAATTCTAATAAACAATTTATAACAAAATGTTAGAATTTGTTTTAACAAGACGATTTATAACAAAAATGTTAAGTTTGCTCCAACACGACAATTCATAACAAAATTCTAAATTTGTTTAACATAACAATAATCAAAAGATGAACATTTTAACAAAAATAACAATTTTAAATCTAAATGAACATTATTAACAAAACGATGTTTTTAAATCTAGACACAACAATTTAAAATCCGTAGGTCCATTTTTAACTATCATTACCGTTCATAACAAAATGTAAATTTTGTTTTGACTATTAAATATTCTACACAATTTTACCTTACAGCTATTTTTACACAAACATGAGACACACAAACAGACAGACAATTCATCATCCAAATTATTACAACACAGAACTATTTTATTAAATACAAACAATTATTAAACAGAAATTAATTAATTAATAAATTTAAAATCGGAAATCTCATCTAACAATTTAGATCTGAAATTTCAAAGTCTTCTTCTTCTTCGTTAACAGTAGGAGCCCGTAACTCAAAGCTCAACTTCGAAACCTTCTGAACGCGCCACCCACGAGCCACCGTACCACCATCAGACACCCCCATCTCGAAGCCCGCGCCGACCTCCCCTTGTGCCAGTAGCACCGCCACCTGCGGTTGCCTCCACAGCCGCGAATTCCAGTCTAAAGCCGCCGGTTTTGGGTGCAAAATTCGAGAAATCTGTAGCTTTATTTCAGATCTTGACCGTTGAAATTATAGAACTTGACATGCTCTTCAATAATTGCTTTGATTCCATGTTTTAATTCTTCGTAATTCGGGAGAAATTAGTGAATGAAACCGTCTGTGTTTAGGCCATTGAAATGAGAACTGGCGGCTATGGTATTAGGATATTAGGGTTTCGTATTTTCAAGTGTATATATATAATATAAATAATTTTATAACACAAATTTCCCTGATTGGAGTTAAAACATTTGTCCCTATATATTTTTGAATTGTAACCTCTTAACATTTATTGACATATTTATTTGCCATAAATTACTTATTTACAATTCTAATCCCCTTATTTAAAATTTGTGACCTTTACAATTCTGCAAATAATTCCATATTTATTGCCAAAACCCCAAGATTACAAATTATTTATTTCCCATTTATTATGAGAAACATTTCAATATTCCTGCCTTTAATTGAAAATTTCAATCAAAGCTTACTTAACATTGTTTCTAATTCATAATTATACTTACGCTGTTTATATATATATTTGGGATGGACAATATATATATATATATATATATATATATATATATAATGTAAATGTAGAATTATGTTTTTACCAATTTATTTTTTTAGTTCATTTACATTACAACCTATGTTATTGACTGAAATAATCCTTTCATTATTCTTTTTCCTTCTTCATTTTTTTCTTGCAATAAATGACACTCCTCTAATTTCCATTGATTATAATTTCAAATTTTATTTATTAATGAAGGAGGTGACTTACCCTTTTTTATTCTTCTTTATTAGGTTATATATTTCAGATTTTATCTTTCACTTGCTTCTACATATGTAGTAGGTGACAAATGAAATTTAATTAGCTGACTAGGCATGATGGGACCACACTTATTTTTCATTCAAATTTTTATATGAATGTTTGATTCATTTTCTCTGATTATTAAGTTGTGCAACTTTTTATATGTTTCATCTTACATTAAAAATGTGCTTTTAATGTTAACCAATTTTCTTTCAATAGTGATCATTTAATAATGATTCTTTTTCCATTAAAATGTAACTTCTTAATGAATCATATTATTAAATAAAAATGTGAATTTTTATGTTACAACAACTTTCCTATTCAAACCAATGCTCATTTTTCATATTTTCTCCTTTACAATAAAAATGTGAACTTTTTATTGTTTAACCCCTTTTTTTTGACGCATTTTCTATTAAAATTTCCTGAAATAAATTTTTTAAATTGGTTCCAAAATTCCGGGTTGTTACAGCATGCGTTTCCTTCTAGCTAGAAGTGGCGTCAGTGGTTTTACACGCCCTGACGAGTTTGACTTATGTGGTTGTTCCTATTACGAGGCGCCTCGGATATATCGGTCGATCCAAGACCGATGGAGTCATTGGACTCATTGACACCCCATAGGGTGGGGAAACGCAGTGTTCAGGCATTTTAATCCACATCGGTGGACCGGCCCTGATGATCCAAGGCTTGCCTGAAACACGGGCTAGAGCGTCTCGAATTCGGTGGAGGACGATCCCTTGCCTCGGTTCACTGATGGAAATCCAACTTCCAATAGGCGACATGTGCGGTTTTGATTGTAGAGCCTAATATGGCGACATAGTGGAATGGGGCGCTTATGCCGTCTATGATTGATACTTATGATTTGAAGTTGTTTTATACACTATGCACTTAAAGTAATAAAAGATGAAATTTAGTGTATCAAGCATTCTTTGACTATTATAAGGTAAAACCCTATCCTCCGGTTTGTGTTGCATTGTGTGATGGGACCTGGGTCTTATAATAGTTTCATTGTTCTTTATTTAGCATTGCACTGTTGTTTTATGCACTGATGTTCTTGGGAGGAAACCCGTCCCGTGTTATACGGCTTGGTCCCTTGATTTACCTAACTTTAAAATAAAGATTAATAACTGTTTTAGTTCTCACACCAGTCCCATGACTGACCTGGAGTTTATTGTTTTAACCTAAACTCTGGGTGCCCTTATTTTGACACGGGCAGCTAGTTGTTTTGGTTTTGCAGATTTATATTCATAGGATCCTGATTTACAGCTGGAACGATACTCAGAAAGCTCTGTATCCGAGTATTACTTCTAGTTGTGTATTCCCAGTCGTAACAATTAGCCTTTAATATATTATGCTTATCAGAATATTTCAGATTCTCATGTTTTCAGATAACATGTTCTTCTTATCACCTGGATTCAGATTCTAAGTTTTACAGATTACAATTAATTTATAATTAAGTACAACTTATTGCATTTCATAATTTTTACCTTCTTTTCTATACTTATTACAAGCAGCAGGTTTCAGGTTTCCAAATTACTTAATTTATAACTAAGTACAACTTTTCTCATTCCATAAGTTATCTCATTTTCTTTATCGTTTATTATAACCTATGTTATAATTTCCACTTGTTCTTAGGACAAACCTACCTATTATCTTTCCTCTTCCCATTCAAGTCTATTCATAATAGGTTATTATCATTCCCCGTTCATTCCAATTCTTTTACTGTTGTAGGATTCATTCATTTCCATTAATTACAATTAATTCCATTTATTTCTTGCTAGTTATATACATGTATTCATGTATGTTAATGCACCAGATCCCTCACATTAAGTTGACCACTTATGGACGCTGGATTTGCCGGGCGGTTCCGGGGAGGCTTCCACCACAAGTTGAACTTAACCTCGTGTCTTCGTGCGGTTATTTACAATTTTTTAATTACTGTGGTTCAATTTACAACCTTTTTGGCATAATAATTCCATTAAGAAAATACTCATGTATGTTGTAAATTTCATAATTACAACATTCACAGAAATTCCTAATTCAGACCCGTGATTAATGGAAATAGGACTCATGCAGCAGAAATGTTCTCAGTTCAGGTTTCAGGATTATAGTACTGTAGAAGATTCATCAATTATATGAAGGATACAATTTAGTTTTAATTATAATAGTACTAATTTCAACATATTTCAGCAGGTTAAACATTTCAGCAGATTAATCATTTTAGCATATTAAACATTTCAGCAAGTTCACATTTCAACAGATTAATCATTTCAGCAGATTTATTATACATATTAACGAGGAATGCGAAATGATATATATACCATTATCAAAAGTATAACTTAAATCCACTCACCTAATAGATTTCCAATTCATGAATCTGGTCCATACATAGCATTCCATGGCTCCCTTTACTAAATCTAGAATCCAAATAACCATGGATTCACAGTTCTCAAACTAAAAGAAAAAGGGAATATAAGAGAAATCTAAATTAACCAGATTCAAGAATTTACCTCACATCGATCACAATTCTGAACACCCATTTGTAGATATACATTCTTTTCCTCCTGATCTTGAATCAGAATTCCCTAAGACCAATTATTCTTTTTTTCTGAAGAGATTTGAGGAGGAAGAAGAATGGCAGAGTCTAGACAGCTTCTCAGAAAATATGAAATTTAGGCTAGGCTCAGCTAGCCTATTAACAGGTGTTCAAAAAAGTGGATATGATCTTGTACACACAACGTTGAGTCAGCAACGAATGTGGTTTGAAAAAAGTCCAGATTCGCTGAATGAACTGCCTAGATCAGGGGTTAGTCGACCCACCAACCCCCTGGGTCGATCCATAGGTCGATTCAGGCATAATATGGGTCGACCCATATGGGTCCAGGTGTTGTTTTTAACGTTTTTGCTTTAAACGTTTGATTAGTATGCCCATTATACTTTCTCCGATTTATTTAAATATTATATTTACATATAAGCTCCTTTTATGTATGCAAAACGTCTAATGCCCATTTCACATGTATATATATATATACACGTAACTTTTATTTCATTTTCGAAATTCAAATGGCGTTATGCTGACTTTTAATTCTTACCTATTTTCATTGATTGCAAGTTTATTTTGAATTTGTCTTTTATATGTGTATATATATATATATATATTTGCACACAAACACACACATATATATATGCATATATTTACATATGCATGTATACATATACTTTTGTACTTCCTTATATGTATAATTTTTCTTATATGTGCATTTATACCAAATTTTCTCATAGAACATGTATTATTTTAGTCGTTCCTTTAAAATAAAAATAGGGCGTCCGCGGGAATTGAACTTGTGCCACTCTCTTGGGAGTCACATGCTCTTACCAACTGGACTACATAGGATTTTGTTAACAAGACTAAAAACAATGGTGGTCATTGTTCTTTTCTTATACCTTCCTTTCATGTTTGCTGTAATATTACATTTAAAGTTTCTATTTCATCTTAAATCTGTTCTCTGCAATCCATAGGTCTAAATTGACCAGAAAATCACCATGGACGCAATGACGCTAATCCAGTGATCAAATTCTGGAAGCTTTTCAAATTTTATTTTATTTAATTTAATTAAAAATGCGGGGTGTTACAGGCATTCCAGAGCTGTAAATGGTATCTGTCTTAGTAGTATTTCACATTTAACTTCTATTTTTGAAACTGATTTTCAACTTGTATATTTCTTTTAGAATCCCTCTTGAAATTGATATTTTCAATTTTAAAATCATTTTTGATTATCTATTCAAAAATTTAATCTATTGACCAATTTGAACTATTTTTGGAGCTCATCAAAATCATAATCTAATTCATGAAATTGTGATGAGTTGTTACTATAGTATATTTCATAACAAGAGGAGATACTCTTTAAATTCTCATGATGATTGAACAAATTTTATAATATCTTTGAATTTGTGCTTATTTCATGATTGTCTTCTTTTTCTATCATTCTTTTATCATTCGTCAAGGATTTATATAATGTGGAGAGTTAATTTTTGAACATCATTAAACGATGTACAATTTCTTTTTATGATGGAAATGTGACTATATTATTTTTCAGAATAAGTGAGAAGTAAAAATTTCAAAAATCCTGGCATGGTTGAACATATTCCATAATATTATTGATTTAGAAATTTATTTCACGACCATCTCTATCCCTACCATATTTCTCTCATTGATTATGGTTTTGTATAGTAAGAGGATTTTTATATAATAAGTGTTCCTGTAATCTCATTTAAAAAACCTAGATATGGTTATTCGTGGTTAGAGAATGACTACAATTTAAGTTGCAACCGACCTCATTTAAAACTCCATAGTGCGCTCTTAAAAGAAAAGAAACATGAAAATTATATGTGTGCGTGTGTGTGTATATATATATATATATATAATTCTCCTTGTTATGTAAAAAACAACATATCAATCCCTTTTCCAAAATTGTGAATTGTATTACTATTTTATGATATATTATGATGTTTTGGTTGATAGTTTTTGGATTTGCAATAATTGATTTTTTTTTCTTTTGACTTGAATTCATAACCATAGTCCAAATACATAACTATTTTGCGCTCAATTTTTTTTAAATTATCTAAAAATTATTGGAATTCATTTAAAGAATTATAGCGCTCTCCATTTTATATAATCCATCATAAATACATCATTCTGAAATGTGAAATTTGCTCCTAGTTTGAAGAAAAGTATGATTTTTTTTATTAGATGAGCTTTACGATATACATTCTCTCTCTCTTGAGTTAAATTTATATTTCTAGTCTATGTTCATCACTATTTTGATTTCTATATCCTTTTGATGATAACAAAAGGAGGAAATGGTTAAGACTTTGATTGATGAGTAAATAATTCGAGAATATTTTTATATTGAAAATTCAATTATTTTCAATCCCACTTATATGCACATATTTAGGAGGAGTTCAGTTGTAGGAGGAGCATATAAATAGGGTGAATTCTACTCTTCATTGTCAAACACATTTATCACTTTCAACATCTTTGTGTATGTTTATCGTCATCAAAAGGGGGAGATTGTTGAATATAACAATATGATTTTTGTTTGATGATAACAAACATATATACTATTATATAAATGTGTTTGTATCTGTACTATTCTATTTCATCACATACAGAAATAAATATTTATTTTTGAATAAAATACTATTGCACAAAATTTAATATTCAAACAGTGTTTTTATTCAAATAAATATTTTATTTCAACATTTGGATTAGTACATATTTCTAACCCCGCTATTGTACAAATTCACATTTACATTCAATACATTGGTTGCTCACTACAACACTCAGGTACATATTAAGTTTCATATACAAACTCGGTTACATTCACTCAATTTTGTGTACAGACTCTTACTCACAGTGACACACACATTGTCTTCAGTCTACCGCCGATTCAATCCAGTCATCTACATACCTATCAGAAAAACACACACAATAAACTGAGCAAAAATAGATATAAGTGTTGGTGAATATAAATTTATTTTAGATTTTATTTTCCTTAGAATTTTGATGTATTTCTCATCATATTTCTAGACTTGGTCTGATATGTATATTTTATTTATGTCTAGACCGCTTGTGATATTCACAGTGTTTCACTATAAATACTTCATGAATACACAAGTGCATGGTTCAAGTACTTCATGATTACAAAGGTGTACAGAAGCCACAAACACAAGCCAAAGGACCAGCTGCCACAAATTTGATGTAAACAAACATAGAAATGTACAAGGAACCAAACCAAAGTGCAAACATAATGCTCTAAATACATGCAACTAATAAAAAAAAAACACACACACACACACACATAAATGTATATATACATGTTTATATATGATAGTATAAACAACATGGCCATGAACAATGATCAAGTCAACTAAGCATTTCGTATCAGCAAAGAGCATCAAAACTAGCAATATGGATTAAGCTCAATAATCAGTGCCTTCAATACAATGCAAACAACAAGATGTTCAAATATGGTCACAATGTTATAATAATGTATATTTTAGATTCAAGCAAAATAGGTTTTTGTTTCAAATAGATGTGTACGAGTTACAGAAGGCACATACTCAAGTGTCATGGTGAAACAACTGATACAGTCATGAAGCAACATGATAGTGACAAGTGCAATAGTATTGCTATAAACACAACTGTTTAGTGTATCAATCTCACAATGGAGCATCAATATGGTGCATGAACAAGTAATTATTGCATGCAAATGGATGACTCATCACAACATCACATATACACATAAATATTATATATATATATGTGTGTGTGTGTGTGTATGTGGAAAGATTTAAAGGCCAAACACCACATTATTTCTGTCGCAGTAGCTGTGTGGATCATATGGAAAGAAAGAAATCAGCGCATATTTCAAAACAAAGCCACAAATCAGAATGAATTGGAGAGATGCATTCGACGAGAATTGAATTTTGTGAAATTGAGGGTGCTAGAGAAACTTACTAGGCGGGGTACAGGTGCAAATCGAAGCGGAGCAGCGGATGCGATGGCATCAACGGGAGGAAGCCCACACAAATCATTTCAGCCGCCATGAGGAAGTCAAAGGAGAATTAGGGTTACTTTTTTCTGAGCATATTGTATTTATTCTCTACTTTTCAATTGTAAAGTTATACCCTGTAATTGCAAAAGTGCGAATGCACTTTTTGTAACGTGAACACGTGCGTTTTTTGCGTGGATCACCATTTGGGCTTAAGGCCAAATACAAGTTTGACCCATTTTCAAAAAAAAAATGTGTGTATATGAATAATGTGTGCATGGATGATTCTACAAGTCTCCAAAGTATCACATATTTGGCTAAACAAAGCAAGATCAAGTTTTGCATTAGTTTGTAAACATCATTATGGCAGCAGAATATCAACCTTGTGCATTCAAGTCAAATGGGCTCAAATACGCATAACAAAAGTACAAGACAAGAATACCAAAGCAAATGGCAAGTCAAATACATCAACTGTTCAAATCTTCCATTTATCGGTTTTTTAGCATGCTTCAAGGCCATTTCTTCTAAATTCGAAGAGAACATAATAAAAAAAGCCAAGATTTAAGGAAGCTCATTTTAAAAAAGTATTAAAATATCATATCTGGTGTAAAAAACGATTAATCTGGAATGTCATGCAAAGAACTAATTAATTTAAGTTTTCAGAATGCAAAGTGAGGTTAACTCGCCTACATACATCAATGAAAATAGGAAATGAATTTTACAACATATTCAAAGAGTCTTATTTTGGGCAAGGTTAAATTTTCAATTCCTAATGCTTTCCAAATATACGTTGTGTGTTAATCTCAGCACAAATGGTTATTTCTAGAAAGTGATAATCAGGCAAGATTTTATCAACGTGATTAAAGGACGTTAACTTTCGAAAAGTATGAATTCACGTTTTCAAATGTTTCTAGAAAATCGCAAGGGAATTTTAGTACCAATAAATTCATTCAGCTTCTTCCAAAAATTGATTAAATAATCATGCAACTTGTAACGTCTCGTATTTTCGATAGTCAGATATTTAATTTAATTTATTATTTTAAATATCGATTTGGAATTAGAAATGGATTTATAATATATACATAGTTTATTAAACGTTGTTCACATGTTTAGATTATTGTTTTAATTATAAAACAAACTGCAGTGGCGCGGTAGTTTGTAATATAACGCTTTGAACTTTAAATGGTTATACAGGATCCAATTTAAGTCGGATTTCTTCGAAACAAGAAACCTTTGAATATATTTGATTATACTTTTCAAATGGAAGAGAAAAATGGAGATTTCATCTTATAGATTGTTAGTTATGTCCAAATCAAATTTTCAAATAGTCGCTATGGAATTCGTTAATAAACGTTAACGTTTATTATATAAATTGAATAGGATTTTTATTATAATATGGATATCATTTAACCCAAAAAGCTAGTATTGAGTTTAATATATATTTGTTTAAAGCGGTATAATATTTCAGTTGGAAATATAAGATAATAATGATTTATTATTATATAATAGAATTGTTTTGTGTTTAATTATATTATATTTAAGCCTTAAAAATAGTTTTCTTTTCAAACAACCTCCGTTTTTTATGAAACGAATTTTAATGGAATACGTATAGCTAATTAGTGTTATATTTCCAGTTTGGAGCCAATTGGAGTTATCTTATCGGTGCGAGAACGTAAAGGTGAACCGATAAATTAAAATAAAGCCGTTTTGCAAATAGAGTCTGTTTTCAATGAAATCTGTTTCGTTGGGACCAGAACGTTGAGAGGTAGCGGTGTATTTATTGAATTTGGAATTGGTGTTCAGCGATGTGTATACTTAACAGTAATGTAAAATAATGGTACCCTATAAAATTAACTATAAATATCATTGGTCATTCATATAAAAATCCTTGGTCTCTTCAAATAAAAATCATTCTGTTATGTCCAAGTTAATGAAGCCACGTCCTAGCCTATTTTTTTATCTGAAACGCACGCACTTTTGTCTGAAGTCATTTCATCGGTGGTAGGACAAAACAAGGAGCAACACATGGTTTTAAATAAAAAAATGAAAGAGATTTATCCCTTCTTTAGGTGTATATATATACACACTAACCCTTTCTTGTTCGCCGAATTCAGTAAACGAAAATGAATATATACATAAGAAAACCACTTCATCTCACATATAAATACTACAGCAAGTTCTAAAACAAAAACAAACCAAATGAATCGAGCACCCTTTGATGCAATGAACTCTCAAATTAGTGGCTCTTGGTTGATCCTTGTTGTTGAAACTCGACATAAGCCAGCGAGATCTAGGGCAGTAACTATCTTGAATTCGAAGTGGAGCTGAGTTGATCACGGTGAAGTCAGTAGGCACTTTTATATGCGGGCTTGGTCTCGGATAAGAGGCAGTTACTGTTCAAAGTGTGGTGGGTTGTGAGATGATGACTGGGCTCATGGGGATGTTAGGAGTTGATTAGTGATGCTAGGTGGACCTCCGATTGGCACTAGTGGGGTGCGGTGTCGAGCATGGGCTGTTGGTACAAGTCGTAAGGACAGGAAGGTTGCTGTGTATTGTTTTCTATGGAACGAGTTGTTGTTTTCAACATGGTGGTGGAGCAATGGGCCACTGAAGAGGACGGGACCAGTGCGAGGTGAAAGGCAAGACGATGGCGATGATCGCAGAGGCGGTATGAGGTGGTCCGGCGCCCTAGGTCGACGATGGTGTCAAGTTGAACGAGGGGTGTTTGTTGTGGGTTTTTTTTTAGGCGGACGAGTTCGTTTTGGGGACGCTTCTCGAACGATGGGCCACTGGAGTTGACGACGATGGTCTCAGGTGGAGGCCAGAAGAGTGGCGCTAGGCATGGCGGAGTTGTGGCGAAGTACAATGGGCCCTAGGCGGTGCTGATGAGGAATAAACGGAAGTAGTTCCTGTGTTAACTTTTGGATTTGGGTTCGTATTTTTGAGGTGTAGTAGAACTGTGGAACGCCGTGGGACAGTGGTGGGGGTTGTGATAGTGGCACACCGGAGGAGGAAGGCGCGGTTGCCTTGGGTTCGCCTAAGGTGATGTAGTGGACGACAGAAGTCAAGGCAGTGGAAAAATCGAGTTTGAGCTAAAATGAGGACATCGAGATGTTTTATTCCAGAAGTAAGAGCATTGACTTTGAGGATGGATTAAGGTAAGATAATGACATGGATATTTCATTAATAGAGAAATTAATTAATGTTAATTAATAATTAATTAGGGCTAATAATTTTAGTTAATTTATATACTATTCCAATTTAAAGTCAAAAGGTACAATACTTATAACTTTTTCGTTTGTAAACAGAATTGGACGAAACAAGTGCTGATGGGTTCGTAATCACGGTACCGACATGTACAAGATGGAAATGGAGTGTTTCTGAGGTAGATGGAATTTTATAGTTATAAACATCAGTTTGAAACTGTATAAAATAACACAATATCGTTGGAAATAAAACGGTGAGTTAATTCTCACACTTCTAGACTAGTGTGATGTGTTAAATCCATATTATTAATATTTATCATTAATAAGTGTAAATTGGCTAAATCGATGATATGAATTCTATGGATGATTCTTAATTGTTATTGATTGATTGTTTGTCTAAAATTGGTCGTTCAAATGCATTATATTATATTATAATTCTCATTTTAGTGTTAATAATATTTTGAAGCTGTCATGCAGGGAAGAACAGGTTGGAGGAATCCAAAAAGATTCCTAAAATAAACTACATATTATTGTTGGTAATTGTGAATTGTTTATTCAAATTTGTATTATTATATCCTTGTTAGTTATCCATGGTTGAATGGATGTGAATGGTTAAATCTAATGGTCGTGTTTTAATCAATATGCAGTATTGATTAATAAATTGGCAGCAGATGGTCTAAAATCCATCGTTTTGAGATATTAATTCAGGCGAATTAACATATTTTAAGTTATAAAATTAATTTTATAACTGACTTAAAGTTTTAGTTTTATTTTCAATATAAGTTTTCAAATAAATTGATATTTATGGCCTGGTTTTATATTAAAATATTAAAATGATTATATAGTAACAACTTATGTTTAAATACATAAGAAAGTCATGTATTAACCAGGAATTTAATAATCCAAGATAATAGTCTCTAAAGGAAACAATCAAGTGAGATTCTATTATTTATATGTAGTTTTAACTTAACGATTGTTATAAAAGAAAATTAATCCTAAAATAATTATATTTAAGGTGATTGTCGAATAGTTTATTGTTATAAAATTAATTATTATCTTAATAATTTATTAAGGAGAATAACTAACCTATTGTTAGTTACCGATGAAGTAATACCCATTTACTTCGGCATTTAAAAGGTAAATGATTATTTTAAAAGAGTTTTACTTTTTAAATGTAATCATTTAAAAGGGATTAAATTTTAAATGGATTCTTTATAAATCATGTTAAATGAATTTCAAAAGGAAATTTTAAGGGTGGATCCAAGTTTATAAGAAAAAGTGGTTTGAAGTTTTAAACTAAGGCAATGGGATTAAACAGAAATTTCACTTAAGAATTGAATTAAGTAAATGTTGTGATCGAAGAGAAATTTTAAAAGTGAAAAAGATAGTAATGTTTTTAACAAAAGAAGTGGATAAAGAGATTTATGGTTATAAATCAAAAAATTATATATATTGAAAAAAGATTTTTGGAACGTGTATTAGTGAATGGATTAGTGTAATATAATCCAGGTTATGAGTAGAATACTATACAAAAATTTTGAAGCAAAGAGTTAATATTTGAGTAAATAATCTACTCAGTAATTTATTAAGTAATGTGCTTATAGTCGATTGAGTTTTCCAAAAACAAGGATATGGGTTATAAAATCATGTTTTAAAACAGAGAATAAGATTTGACTGATATTATAAGTATGGGTTTGGAGTTATGGACTTCTATCGATTCTGAGATAAGAACGTTGTCGCTTAAGATCTGAGAGGTAAATAAAATACCCCAACTTGAATGACATCACTATTATCGAAGAATGATATTAGTTTGTAATAGTAAGGAGGTGGAAATGAGTTATTACTTGCGTAACACATTTGCAAGGCTTGAACTGTAATTTAAGATAATGAGTTTGAAATTTAAGGGGAAAATTAATATGGTTTAGCCCAGTTGACACAAAAAGTTTTATTTATGCCAGTAAACTATTTATATAACGTTGTTTCCCGCAAAATGGAAATTATATGAGTTGGAATATTCTATTCAGAATAATAAGTAATTAGAATGGAAGGGATACATTAATTTGGAAACAGAAATAAATATTTGGAATTTAAGCAGTGAAGTTAAAGCCATTGAGTTTTAATAAGAAACATGTGTCGTTTAACAGGGTTTTTACCGCATTAGGGTTGGCAATGGGATTATATTAGTGAGTTAACGATATATAAATATATGGACATTTCCAGAATTAAGGAAATAAACGGTTGATGAAAATATAGCAATATTTTCAGAATAAAAGGAGAATAAAGCGAAGTGAGAATAAACGAGAGGTATTGTTTCCAAATGACTAAACGAAAGATGAATTGACAATATATGTAAATGGGATCGACCTTAAATATATGGAATTGTTTCCAATGATCCGGTTATGAGTTTTAAATGAATGATTTTTAACAATGAGGGCCTGAGCTGCCAAGATAATTCAAAATACTAAGTGAATTGATAGTTAAAACATCAAGCCATCAACAAAATATTTTATTGGACCATTTTGACATGTTGTTTCGAAGAGACCGGGAAGCGAACTAGACACAAAACCAATTCGAATCAACGTTGCGCTCGAAGATAACTTGCAAGAAATAAAGATGGAGCATTGAAGACCGTGGATATTCATCAACGAAAGAACTACTTATAATCTCTGGTCTACAGCCAAAGATATACTGTGGTTTCGTCGTGATTGAAATCCCCGGATTGGCAAGGACTTCATGCTACTGATCTATAGGGTGGTTCCTTGGATGTGGTAGGAGGGTGCCTCCAATTCATCATGTTCCCGGATGACTTGTATGGATGAATGTCTAACAGAGTATTTCCTTAAAACTCACGTATGTTGATTTTTTTACAAATATATGAAGTTTGGTAACGAAGAAATTCTCTTGCTTAACAACCAGAGTATATTTGTGACGTCAATTAGTGATTTGATGGATCTGACGATGTGGCATGCAAAGTGAATGTATTGCGATGTTCAAAAAAATAAACATGACCTCAAGCTTCATCAACCAGAAAATGGAAAAAATCGGGTAAGTCGCATGGCTAGTTGGCTCATTCCCAAGCAGGGTGTATTATCACCGTCTAGAGATCCATTTCCTTCTTTAATCTTTCGATGTCGTCCCGCAGGAACGATTGCTGATCCCAACCGGTAGGTGAAATACATTCAGTCCATTCAAGCTAAATGAGTGATCGGTCATTTTAGCCTGGGTTGCAAGGCCTTCTTGTTGAACCCCAGTGCATTTCCCTCTAGAGTACACTGATCGGAAAGGTGGCCCCATACCTTGCCATAGTTGGAATCCAATCTCCAATAAGCGCCATGTGGTTTTTGAATTTATATTAAATATGTAGAGAATGAGATGCAAGCGTTCTGCTACTTGGTTATTTATTTGTGATTTGATAGACAATATTATAATATCACTGGATTTTGATATATCAAAATGTTTTGGGCTATAGTAAGGTTAAAACCATCCGTGTTTATGTGTGGGCTGGTCTTACTATTGTCCTTTCTTTCAAAAACATTTTCTAAAGTTAAGCCGATTGTTTGATGCGAATTTAACAGTGAAAGTATTCCAGACTAATTCGGGCATTTTTGCTTTACTTCAAAATGTGCTCGGGTCAGACCGATCATATTCTCCAGGTTATATTTCACTTGGAGTTTCAGGAGCTAGAAGCAGAAGGCTTCACCGTTAGTTATTTAAAGTTTTGTTCCGTTGTATCTGATTCATGTTGTACTCTGATGATTGGTATGTATACAAGATTTTCTTAGTGTAAAGATGTATTGGTATATATATTATATTTTATTCGTTCCGCTGTGAGATTTTGATGTTCTTCTTCTTTCTTCAATTCTAGAATTTCTTTCTCTCTCATCCTCTAACTTTTTTCTCCTAACTTTCTGCTTTTCTATATAATTTGGGTTGACTTTGGTAGTTAAATGTCAGCTTAAATTTGTGCGAAAAGTGGGACATTACAACTTGGTATCAGAGCTATTGGTTTAGTGTTAACCTTGGCTTTGTGTTGTAACTTAGTATAGATAGGGTTAGTAATACCCTAGATTGAGTTTGAGTGTTTATATATGAGTGCTCGTATTTGTAATTTGAATATAAAATTAATTTTAAATTATTTTGTAAAGTGGGTAAATGAAATAATTTTACCCTGTTAAGATATATGCATTTAAATAGTTAATGATAGGTTGTGTTCTTTTGTATTGCTGGGTAGATTAGACGGAGGCACTTTCCTCGCATATCCATCGATCTCCAAGTACGTCTGGACGATCACCAACTGATTCCCTCATCTTGGGTGTACAGCCCAATCAAGATCATCAGTTGTAACGACCCAGGTTTTTGAACGATTAATTTTAAATATTTAATATCGTTTTAAATATTGTGTTGATAATATAAAAGAATTTTTATATTGAATTACCAATTAGTGATCAATATATGATTTATTTCGTATATATATATATATAATTTTCGAAAGACGAGAACTGAAATAATTCCATTTGAATTTATAATGGATTCTGAGTGATTCAAATGGTTAATATGAATTTTAATTGAATTTGAAAGATAATGATAGTAATTTATTTTTAAGGAATTTATTTGTTTTGAATTTAAATCATATTATATCAATTTAATATGTTATTTTTAATGTTCGAATTAAATTATACAGTATATTTCGTTGAATTCAAAATAACGTTATTATCTGAAAACATCGGTCGTTAAGTTAAAACAACGGTTCAGGATTTTAAACAAGGGACCGTGAGATATTTTAGATTTTTATTAAAATAAAAATCACATCAATAGCCACCCTACTTTTCATAAGCCAACCTATTCTTTTCACGCTGATCTATTTTCTTGCTCGAGCCGACAATTTTGTCGCTCATCTTCAAGACAAAGCAAAGTGAACTTAATGGCAACCTGTACGTTTGTTTTTCGTTCACAGCTATATATTTAAAGAGTCGAGCCTTTGTATTTTCATACCTCAAACCCACTCACAAATTCAAAGGCCTCAGGATTAAATCGAAATGGCAAAATCGATTCCTCCGTAAAAATGAAAAGGGATTCGAAACCTAGAATCGTGATTCTAAATCACGTGATTCTCCTGAAGCTCGACGCCATCCTAGGGCGCTCGCGATTTGAGGTTGGGAGGGCCTGATACTGTCGCACGAAACAGGCGAGTTTGGGGATGCTCGAAAGGCGGTGCGACGCTCACTTTAACTACAATACTTCGAACAACGATACAAGGGACTTCGAGTTCGTCGACAGGAAAGGAGATTGTTGCGGTAGCTTCTGGAAGGGTCGGAGTTGGTTCAGATCGCACTTGAGTGGAGCGCGATGTACTGGTAAAGGCCGGTGTTAATTGGGAGCATGGTCTGGACAGTAATGAGATGAAGTTCAGGCTTGTAGAGAGGTTAGTCTGTGTTATTGGAAGATGAATTGGGATTGAACCAATGATGTTCGACAGAATGCCGTAAAGAGGGAGCATAATTTTAAAGGGCTGATGTAGTCTTGGAACTGTTCGGGCATAGACCTTGTGGATTGATCGAGTATTTGCAATAGCGATAAGGTATATATTTTACCGAGTTTAAATTCATTGAATAATTAAATTATTTATGTTAAGAGTCGTTTAATCGTTAAATTAAAATCTGATAATCATAGAATAGTTTATCTATTTTAGTAAGTTATTTAAATTTAGTAAATGTTTAATCGACAATTAAATAAAATAAATCGTAGGTCTAAAGTAGATTTATTCGAAAAGATCTATAGTCGTGATGAGATGGAATTCAACCGGGGATTCAGCGCAAATGGAAATTCTGGTGAGTAAATCTCACTCACCTTTAGAATTATTTTTATCTCATTAAAAAAATAATTGTCTGTTGCTTGTGTGAATGTTTTATGGTTGTTTTATATATATTAGTTATTTAGGCTATATATATATATTGGGTTGATTGGTTGGTTGGATTCCCGCAGTCTCATTAGCGGATGCCCGCAGTTTCATAGCGGATGATTACCCTATACGCCCCACGCTATGATTAGTGGATGACCTTCTATACCACGATATTCTGCCACGAAGCAGAATGGGTATTATTTATGTGCTAACATCTGTGGATGCAGGAAAACAGGTTGGAGGAATCCAACTGGATTCCTCAAAAATATATTATCTGTTTGTTTATTTGTTTGCATATATATTTTTATATATGATGTGTTAGAAAAATAAATAATTCGTTGCTTTGTGTGTTTAAATATCACTGGGCTTAAGTAATGATATTTAAAAAAATATCGTGGAAGGATATTTGAAATTTAAAAGGGGAAATTCTATTTTTAAATAGAATTTGAATTTTTAATAGAAATAAAAATATAAACTTGTTTGAAAAATAAAACAAGTAGTTTCTTTATAAACGAAGTTATAAATAGTTCTTTTATAACGAAGTTATAAATGAAGTGAAAAGAATTATCATTTGATAATTCAGAAATAGAAATACAAGCGTGAAATTGGGATTTGAAATGAAATTTCAAAATAGGATTTGAAATGGAATTTTTAAATATATAACTCAAATGAAATTTGAGTATAACATTTGAATTTTAAAAGGAGTTCAAATGTTTGAATTTTAAAAGGAGGATTGAATATTAGAAATTCAAATAGAAGTTCAAATAGAATTTGAATGGATGGAATTTGAATGAAGAAAAATAGAATTCAAGAAATTAAAATAAAATTTGAATTCAAAGGAATTCGAATAAAGGAATTCAAATAGAGATTTGAATATAGAATTTCAAAAATAGAATTTGAAATTTAGAATTTCAAAGAAGAATTGAATAGAATTTGAAATATAGTATTTCAAAGAAGAATTCAAATGTGAAATTTGAATACAGATTTGAATGGAATTTAAATATGAAATTTGAATTGAGATTTGAAATAGAAATTCAAGTGTTGAATTTGAACATGGGATTGAATATAGAAATTCAAGTAGAAATTTGAATATAGAATTTCAAAATAGAATTTGAAATAAACTTTGAAAATAGGATTTCAAAGTAGGATTGAAATAGGATTTCAAAATAGGAAATCCAAATAGTTTTGAAATGGAATTTGAATTCAAAGGAGTTCAAATGGATTTGAAATAAGGAAAATTCAAATGGGATTTAAATAATGGGTTTTAATAAAGAGGATTTAAATTATAAGAATTTAAATAGAATTCAAATGGTGTTAAATATAAGAATTCAAACAAAACTCAAATGGAGTTTAAATAGAAAGAATTTGAATAAGAGGAATTCAAAGAGATTTGAAACATGGTATTTGGATTCAAAGGAATTAAAATGTGGTATTTGAAGTTCAAGTAGATTGGAAAAAATGAGTTTAAATATTTGAAGTTCAAATAGATTAAAAATGGAACTTGGATTCAAATAGTTGAAATAGAATTTGAATATAGAATTTGAATTATAATCGAATTTGAATTTGAATATAGATTTCAAATATAAATGAAATAGAAGATCAGAAATATTTGTTGAGTTGGGAAAAAGGATTTGATATATATTAAAAATATATATCAGAATCGAGTTAAATTTATTTTAAACGAAGTTTTAAAAGGTTATATATATAAATATAATTAAAACGAACTCGCCGCAGCGCTGCAGTTCGTAAATTGACGTTTCGAACTTCAATTGAGCATACAGAACTCAAATTAAGTCGGAATTCTATGAAACAAGAACTGTCAGGACCGACTGAATAATAGCTTTCAAATGAAAGAGAAAAATCTGGATTTCGTCAAATAGATTTTTAGTTATGTCAAAAATCAAATTTTAAAAAATGCAGCGCCATAAACCATTATAAACCATAATAGATTTTATATATAAATATTGGGATTTTTAAGCAAATAAAAATCCGGATTTCCATTTAAAAATCTAGACTTGAGTTAGAAAATAAATGTGAACTCAAGTGAAGTAAAGAAGATGATTTTTGAAACAATAATCATATTTTTGATTATTGAATAGAATTAACTAAATCAAAGAAGAATTAGTTAATCGAGTTTGAACTAAAGTCGAACCTTGAAAAGTGAATTTGGCGTTCGTAAATATATATTCGAAATCGAATATAGAACTTTAATTGAAATTTGAATTCAATTAGTTGATAAGCAAGTTAAAAATATATTGGAACATGTCATGTCCAAATATAAAAGTGAAATAGACCAAAGAGTTAATTAACAAGTTAATTAACGAATTGAGTTAAAGCAATTGGGAATAGTTGAAATCAATTGGACAGGTATAGACATACAGGAGACAGGTATGGGATAAAGTGATGAAGGTATATAATTCGCGTGTTCGACAATAAGGTACATGTTTAATTCATATATGAGGTTTATGCGCCGTATCGGCAAGCCGCTTGGCTTTTCCTTTTTCTTTTTGATTGAGGAAGATACCGGGAAGCTATTTGAAATTTCCCGATGCTCCCGATACAGGGGAGGTTATGGCGAAATTTTTCGGAAATTTAAGGAGTTAGAATATTTTTAAGATATTTTGATAATTTGAAATCATTGTATCGACGTATTGAATTCGATAGTAAAGTGAATATAAAAATTCGAATGTTGTAAAAGGGATAGAGACAAGTGATTGAAATTGTTTTCAATTGCAAATAGAGATTTTTCTAATATATAGAAAATAAAAGAAGTTGATATTTGGGAACGTTTTCCAAATGGCATAAAGGGCCAAGATTGGTTATTGAAATATTTGGTTAACAAATATTGATAAGAGAGTGTAGAGGAGATTTAATTAATAAAATATTAATTAAAGAGCCCAGTGATTTGTTTGATATGTTTGGATGAACACTTGTTTTTATTCGATAGTAAAATCACAGACTATCGAAGTTTTGACCATCCTTGTCAATATGGAGAGACCGGTTGGATTATTATCCGAAGAACCACTCCGTATCGGCATAAGCGTTGCGAACCAAGTATGCTGAATATATTGAAGACGGAGTGAAGTGCAAGGGCTTTTCTATTTATAGAAATAGTGCCTTCGGTGTCGTTCAATCCCAGAACGAACGTAAATGGACGAATGTCTGACAAAGTATTTCCAATGATCAAATGGGTTGGTCTGTATGAATATATATGGTTGCAACGGATTTATCCCTTAGCATAATATCCAGAATATTTGTGCAAACTCAACTAGTGATTAACGGATCTGACGATGTGGCATTCAAAGTGATTGTGCTATCAAGGAATGGTAAGTATTCGTAGCCTCAGGCCTCAACAACCGGGAAAGGACAAAAATCGGGCAGGCAGCATGGCTATGTGGGTCGCACCCATTAGGGTGTATAATCACCTATCTAGAGAAATTCCTTTTGTTTCTAAATCTATCGATTCTGCCCATTCGGGAACGGTGGTTTGAGTCCAACCGTTGGTGATATACATTCGATACACTCAAGCGAAATGAGTGGTCGGTCATGTGTGGGCCGGGTTGCAAGACGTTCTTGTTGAACCCAGGTGTATTTGCCTCTAGAGATGCACTGTCGGAAGGTGGTCCCATACCTTGTCATGTTGGAAATCCAATCTCCAATAAGCGCCATGCGGTTTTTGATTTTATACTATATATGTGGAGCGTGAGATGCAAGCGTTCTGCTATTTGGTTATTTACTTGATGGACATTATTATAATATCACTGGATTTTCGTATCAAAGTGTTTTGGATTATAGTAAGGTAAAAACCGTCCATGTTTATGTGTGGGCTGGTCTTACTATTATCTTTTCTTTCGAAAAGAGTCTTGAAAGTTAAACAAGTGGTTGGAGTTTACTCACACCAGTCCCATGACTGACCCAGAGTTTATTTTGTTTTGTTTTCCCTAAACTCTTGGGTGCCCAAATTTGTACGGGCAGTCAAGTGTTTCAGGCTTTTACAGATACACTTGGAGGAGCTTGAAGCAGGAGGCTTCAACGTTAGTTATTTAGAGTTACTTCCGCTGGATCAAATGTTATGTGTACTCTGATGATGGTATGTATGTACAAAACAGATTTGTATTTCGAAGCTTATGTTATATAATATATTTTATTCGTTCCGCTGTGAGTTGTGATCTTCGTTTTTCTTCTATTCTAAGTTTTCTATCTTATCTATTCTCACCCTCTATCTTCTTTCTATTAATGGTTCGTATTTCTGTGTTATTTGGGTTGGACGTATGGTGTATTTAGTCAACTCGGATAGCTCGGATTTGCGGGTCGTTTCAGTTGGTATCAGAGCTTAGGTTGAGTGAACACCTAGGCTTGTGTGGCATGTGCTCATTAGAGATAGGGTCAGTAGTACCCTAGAATGAATTGAGTGTATATACGAGAGAGCGTATTTGTTAATTGATATAAAAAAAAATTGTTTTATATTGTGTTGGCTAGTCTGTTGAGTAGTTTATGAATTCTGGTCGAATCGTGGGACGCCACGACGTCGATAGGAGTTTGTAAACACTTGGACAGAAGAATCGACATAATATTGTTTTAAAGTGGGTAAATGAAATAATTTTACCCAAAATTTCTATTTTGATATAGAAAGAATAATTTTCTAGAATTATTATTATATGGATGTGTTGGATGTTGATTTTATAATCAAATGATATTATAAAATTAGAATGGTTATTTATAACCAAATAGAATTTGTATAGGGATTAAATATATACAAATGAGATGAATTAGAATTTAATTCAATCCAGAATTTGAAATTTTAATCCTGGGGAATTGGAAAATATTTTTCAAAGTATATTAAAATAATATAGCTTTGTTTTGGAAGGATTTGAAAGAAAATCATTTTAGATGGATTTTGAAATAATAAAGCACTGAACTCACTTCAGTGGCTGGGAAATAATTCTGATGATGATTTTAACATCATCAGTATTCATTTCCGAGTTTCTAAGTGATAAATTGCTACCTTAGAAAGTTTTTGTTGGAAATTTGTTTGAAAGAAAATAAGTAGATTGAAAATTCAAATGTTTTGAATTTGAAATAAAAATAAATATATGTATGTATTTAAGTGATTTCAAAGGGATTTGAAATGAAAATCCTGGGATTTGAATTTTGGAATTGGAATTTAACTTAAGCTAGTTAAATGGGTCGAAGTGAATGAATTGATTTAAATCAATTTGAATTGGTTTAATAGAACATAGAGTGGATATAAATGGATTGATCGTAGATCATTCGAATTTAATGTGTGAAGACCAAAAGTTTTGGTTGGAGCTAATTTGTTGAAATATGAGGAGTGGAGTTTCAACATAGGTGAGATTTTGAAAAGTAATGGTTTTGTACCATTTTCCTATCTTAGCAATTTCGAGGACGAAATTATTTTAAGGGGGGAAGAATGTAACGACCCAGGTTTTTGAACGATTAATTTTAAATATTTAATATCGTTTTAAATATTGTGTTGATAATATAAAAGAATTTTTATATTGAATTACCAATTAGTGATCAATATATGATTTATTTCGTATATATATATATATAATTTTCGAAAGATGAGAACTGAAATAATTCCATTTGAATTTATAATGGATTCTGAGTGATTCAAATGGTTAATATGAATTTTAATTGAATTTGAAAGATAATGATAGTAATTTATTTTTAAGGAATTTATTTGTTTTGAATTTAAATCATATTATATCAATTTAATATGTTATTTTTAATGTTCGAATTAAATTATACAGTATATTTCGTTGAATTCAAAATAACGTTATTATCTGAAAACATCGGTCGTTAAGTTAAAACAACGGTTCAGGATTTTAAACAAGGGACCGTGAGATATTTTAGATTTTTATTAAAATAAAAATCACATCAATAGCCACCCTACTTTTCATAAGCCAACCTATTCTTTTCACGCTGATCTATTTTCTTGCTCGAGCCGACAATTTTGTCGCTCATCTTCAAGACAAAGCAAAGTGAACTTAATGGCAACCTGTACGTTTGTTTTTCGTTCACAGCTATATATTTAAAGAGTCGAGCCTTTGTATTTTCATACCTCAAACCCACTCACAAATTCAAAGGCCTCAGGATTAAATCGAAATGGCAAAATCGATTCCTCCGTAAAAATGAAAAGGGATTCGAAACCTAGAATCGTGATTCTAAATCACGTGATTCTCCTGAAGCTCGACGCCATCCTAGGGCGCTCGCGATTTGAGGTTGGGAGGGCCTGATACTGTCGCACGAAACAGGCGAGTTTGGGGATGCTCGAAAGGCGGTGCGACGCTCACTTTAACTACAATACTTCGAACAACGATACAAGGGACTTCGAGTTCGTCGACAGGAAAGGAGATTGTTGCGGTAGCTTCTGGAAGGGTCGGAGTTGGTTCAGATCGCACTTGAGTGGAGCGCGATGTACTGGTAAAGGCCGGTGTTAATTGGGAGCATGGTCTGGACAGTAATGAGATGAAGTTCAGGCTTGTAGAGAGGTTAGTCTGTGTTATTGGAAGATGAATTGGGATTGAACCAATGATGTTCGACAGAATGCCGTAAAGAGGGAGCATAATTTTAAAGGGCTGATGTAGTCTTGGAACTGTTCGGGCATAGACCTTGTGGATTGATCGAGTATTTGCAATAGCGATAAGGTATATATTTTACCGAGTTTAAATTCATTGAATAATTAAATTATTTATGTTAAGAGTCGTTTAATCGTTAAATTAAAATCTGATAATCATAGAATAGTTTATCTATTTTAGTAAGTTATTTAAATTTAGTAAATGTTTAATCGACAATTAAATAAAATAAATCGTAGGTCTAAAGTAGATTTATTCGAAAAGATCTATAGTCGTGATGAGATGGAATTCAACCGGGGATTCAGCGCAAATGGAAATTCTGGTGAGTAAATCTCACTCACCTTTAGAATTATTTTTATCTCATTAAAAAAATAATTGTCTGTTGCTTGTGTGAATGTTTTATGGTTGATTTATATATATTAGTTATTTAGGCTATATATATATTGGGTTGATTGGTTGGTTGGATTCCCGCAGTCTCATTAGCGGATGCCCGCAGTTTCATAGCGGATGATTACCCTATACGCCCCACGCTATGATTAGTGGATGACCTTCTATACCACGATATTCTGCCACGAAGCAGAATGGGTATTATTTATGTGCTAACATCTGTGGATGCAGGAAAACAGGTTGGAGGAATCCAACTGGATTCCTCAAAAATATATTATCTGTTTGTTTATTTGTTTGCATATATATTTTTATATATGATGTGTTAGAAAAATAAATAATTCGTTGCTTTGTGTGTTTAAATATCACTGGGCTTAAGTAATGATATTTAAAAAAATATCGTGGAAGGATATTTGAAATTTAAAAGGGGAAATTCTATTTTTAAATAGAATTTGAATTTTTAATAGAAATAAAAATATAAACTTGTTTGAAAAATAAAACAAGTAGTTTCTTTATAAACGAAGTTATAAATAGTTCTTTTATAACGAAGTTATAAATGAAGTGAAAAGAATTATCATTTGATAATTCAGAAATAGAAATACAAGCGTGAAATTGGGATTTGAAATGAAATTTCAAAATAGGATTTGAAATGGAATTTTTAAATATATAACTCAAATGAAATTTGAGTATAACATTTGAATTTTAAAAGGAGTTTAAATGTTTGAATTTTAAAAGGAGGATTGAATATTAGAAATTCAAATAGAAGTTCAAATAGAATTTGAATGGATGGAATTTGAATGAAGAAAAATAGAATTCAAGAAATTAAAATAAAATTTGAATTCAAAGGAATTCGAATAAAGGAATTCAAATAGAGATTTGAATATAGAATTTCAAAAATAGAATTTGAAATTTAGAATTTCAAAGAAGAATTGAATAGAATTTGAAATATAGTATTTCAAAGAAGAATTCAAATGTGAAATTTGAATACAGATTTGAATGGAATTTAAATATGAAATTTGAATTGAGATTTGAAATAGAAATTCAAGTGTTGAATTTGAACATGGGATTGAATATAGAAATTCAAGTAGAAATTTGAATATAGAATTTCAAAATAGAATTTGAAATAAACTTTGAAAATAGGATTTCAAAGTAGGATTGAAATAGGATTTCAAAATAGGAAATCCAAATAGTTTTGAAATGGAATTTGAATTCAAAGGAGTTCAAATGGATTTGAAATAAGGAAAATTCAAATGGGATTTAAATAATGGGTTTTAATAAAGAGGATTTAAATTATAAGAATTTAAATAGAATTCAAATGGTGTTAAATATAAGAATTCAAACAAAACTCAAATGGAGTTTAAATAGAAAGAATTTGAATAAGAGGAATTCAAAGAGATTTGAAACATGGTATTTGGATTCAAAGGAATTAAAATGTGGTATTTGAAGTTCAAGTAGATTGGAAAAAATGAGTTTAAATATTTGAAGTTCAAATAGATTAAAAATGGAACTTGGATTCAAATAGTTGAAATAGAATTTGAATATAGAATTTGAATTATAATCGAATTTGAATTTGAATATAGATTTCAAATATAAATGAAATAGAAGATCAGAAATATTTGTTGAGTTGGGAAAAAGGATTTGATATATATTAAAAATATATATCAGAATCGAGTTAAATTTATTTTAAACGAAGTTTTAAAAGGTTATATATATAAATATAATTAAAACGAACTCGCCGCAGCGCTGCAGTTCGTAAATTGACGTTTCGAACTTCAATTGAGCATACAGAACTCAAATTAAGTCGGAATTCTATGAAACAAGAACTGTCAGGACCGACTGAATAATAGCTTTCAAATGAAAGAGAAAAATCTGGATTTCGTCAAATAGATTTTTAGTTATGTCAAAAATCAAATTTTAAAAAATGCAGCGCCATAAACCATTATAAACCATAATAGATTTTATATATAAATATTGGGATTTTTAAGCAAATAAAAATCCGGATTTCCATTTAAAAATCTAGACTTGAGTTAGAAAATAAATGTGAACTCAAGTGAAGTAAAGAAGATGATTTTTGAAACAATAATCATATTTTTGATTATTGAATAGAATTAACTAAATCAAAGAAGAATTAGTTAATCGAGTTTGAACTAAAGTCGAACCTTGAAAAGTGAATTTGGCGTTCGTAAATATATATTCGAAATCGAATATAGAACTTTAATTGAAATTTGAATTCAATTAGTTGATAAGCAAGTTAAAAATATATTGGAACATGTCATGTCCAAATATAAAAGTGAAATAGACCAAATAGTTAATTAACAAGTTAATTAACGAATTGAGTTAAAGCAATTGGGAATAGTTGAAATCAATTGGACAGGTATAGACATACAGGAGACAGGTATGGGATAAAGTGATGAAGGTATATAATTCGCGTGTTCGACAATAAGGTACATGTTTAATTCATATATGAGGTTTATGCGCCGTATCGGCAAGCCGCTTGGCTTTTCCTTTTTCTTTTTGATTGAGGAAGATACCGGGAAGCTATTTGAAATTTCCCGATGCTCCCGATACAGGGGAGGTTATGGCGAAATTTTTCGGAAATTTAAGGAGTTAGAATATTTTTAAGATATTTTGATAATTTGAAATCATTGTATCGACGTATTGAATTCGATAGTAAAGTGAATATAAAAATTCGAATGTTGTAAAAGGGATAGAGACAAGTGATTGAAATTGTTTTCTATTGCAAATAGAGATTTTTCTAATATATAGAAAATAAAAGAAGTTGATATTTGGGAACGTTTTCCAAATGGCATAAAGGGCCAAGATTGGTTATTGAAATATTTGGTTAACAAATATTGATAAGAGAGTGTAGAGGAGATTTAATTAATAAAATATTAATTAAAGAGCCCAGTGATTTGTTTGATATGTTTGGATGAACACTTGTTTTTATTCGATAGTAAAATCACAGACTATCGAAGTTTTGACCATCGTTGTCAATATGGAGAGACCGGTTGGATTATTATCCGAAGAACCACTCCGTATCGGCATAAGCGTTGCGAACCAAGTATGCTGAATATATTGAAGACGGAGTGAAGTGCAAGGGCTTTTCTATTTATAGAAATAGTGCCTTCGGTGTCGTTCAATCCCAGAACGAACGTAAATGGACGAATGTCTGACAAAGTATTTCCAATGATCAAATGGGTTGGTCTGTATGAATATATATGGTTGCAACGGATTTATCCCTTAGCATAATATCCAGAATATTTGTGCAAACTCAACTAGTGATTAACGGATCTGACGATGTGGCATTCAAAGTGATTGTGCTATCAAGGAATGGTAAGTATTCGTAGCCTCAGGCCTCAACAACCGGGAAAGGACAAAAATCGGGCAGGCAGCATGGCTATGTGGGTCGCACCCATTAGGGTGTATAATCACCTATCTAGAGAAATTCCTTTTGTTTCTAAATCTATCGATTCTGCCCATTCGGGAACGGTGGTTTGAGTCCAACCGTTGGTGATATACATTCGATACACTCAAGCGAAATGAGTGGTCGGTCATGTGTGGGCCGGGTTGCAAGACGTTCTTGTTGAACCCAGGTGTATTTGCCTCTAGAGATGCACTGTCGGAAGGTGGTCCCATACCTTGTCATGTTGGAAATCCAATCTCCAATAAGCGCCATGCGGTTTTTGATTTTATACTATATATGTGGAGCGTGAGATGCAAGCGTTCTGCTATTTGGTTATTTACTTGATGTAGACATTATTATAATATCACTGGATTTTCGTATCAAAGTGTTTTGGATTATAGTAAGGTAAAAACCGTCCATGTTTATGTGTGGGCTGGTCTTACTATTATCTTTTCTTTCGAAAAGAGTCTTGAAAGTTAAACAAGTGGTTGGAGTTTACTCACACCAGTCCCATGACTGACCCAGAGTTTATTTTGTTTTGTTTTCCCTAAACTCTTGGGTGCCCAAATTTGTACGGGCAGTCAAGTGTTTCAGGCTTTTACAGATACACTTGGAGGAGCTTGAAGCAGGAGGCTTCAACGTTAGTTATTTAGAGTTACTTCCGCTGGATCAAATGTTATGTGTACTCTGATGATGGTATGTATGTACAAAACAGATTTGTATTTCGAAGCTTATGTTATATAATATATTTTATTCGTTCCGCTGTGAGTTGTGATCTTCGTTTTTCTTCTATTCTAAGTTTTCTATCTTATCTATTCTCACCCTCTATCTTCTTTCTATTAATGGTTCGTATTTCTGTGTTATTTGGGTTGGACGTATGGTGTATTTAGTCAACTCGGATAGCTCGGATTTGCGGGTCGTTTCATCAGTAATCACCCAAATGATGTGAAGACTTCCAGTCTTCGACCACCGTCATCATCTTCGACTTATCGTCGAATCGGTTATTCAGAATGGGTATAAACCCGGCCTTTCCGAACAACCTGCGTATATTAAAAACAAATGTTACACAAACACAACATACGCCTCATTCCAATTCATTAGTCACTAACCGTAAATCAGTAAGAGAGCAATTCCCCAAATATTAACCCCGAAGGCCGAAACCAACATCAGATCAATACCCAGGAAACCATTCTTCTTAACTAACCTATAGCTAGTGTCTAAATTTCAATTCTTAGGGAAAGGTTCCCATTAATTTTATCAAAGATGAATTCTTTAAAATTTATTCTTTAATCTTCCATTGGATGTCATATCAAACCAAATTATGGTTTTCCAAACTAGTCGAGATTAGCGAACCATACCGAAGTAATTATTTATTTTATTTCCAAATCCCAACCTATTCATCCCATGAAGCAAAACTGGTAATACTCCATATCTAACACCACAATGTTATCGGTAAAATTTATTACCATTCCACGTTCAAATCTAATTAAAGACTTAACTATCGCTTGGAGCAAAACTGGTGATACTCCATTCTCGCTCACTTTCTAAATTTGATAGTTTAGATTATCAATTCATATTTCAAACTAACTACAGATTCATTAAAACTCATTTTACTGGGTTAAAGAACTATTGTCATTTAAAACACAGTTCACGACAAACCCAAATCACATTCTATTTATTATCGGGTTAAAGAACAAGTGTCATTTAAAACACCCTTCACGATAAACCCACAAATCAATTCTATTTACAACCCATTTCAAATCCACTTTATTTATTTAAAAATAAATGGGTTTTAATTTTAGTTCAAAACTAGTTCATTTCGATAAAAATCTATTTTTATCTTTTCAAATATGGAGTTTTTCATCCCAATTTTTCCCAAATCATTTCTTATGATTTTACACAAATTATTACTATTTTTAATAATTTTATCAAGGCCCGTACAGTCGATTTCCATCAACGGCCATCGAACTGCACTTACAACGACCTTTTCCAAATTTGATTTGGACGTATCTCCAAATCCAACCGTTAGATTTCAAATTTCTAATATTCGTTAGAAAGATCTTTTCGATACGAACCCAACGGTTCGGTTTTAGGAGAATCCGATGGTCGGATCTCCCGTAATGTCCGTTCGAAGTCAATGGTCGAAATTTACGAACTGCCGCGGCGCGGCGCGTTCTATTCAGGCCATTATATGTATAATATATATATATATATATATATATTGTATATATTTAATCGATTTCCCTTTTTAAATGAATTTTATAAATCGTTTTTTTTTTTCAAAAACAATTTCAACATTCATTTCAAATTCAAATCAAAATTGAATTTTCCGTTATAAATTCTTTTTATATTCATTTCTATTTGATTTCAATTCAAATTGATTTCTATTCAATTCAATTCGAATTCGTTTTCTATCCGATTCAATTCGAATTCGTTTTCTATTCAATTCAATTCGAATTCTTTATATATTCGATTCAATTCGAATTCGTTTTCTATTCGATTCAATTCTAATTCGTTTTCTATTCGATTCAATTCAAATTCGTTTTATATTCGATTCAATTCGAATTCGTTATATATTCGATTCAATTCGAATTCGTTATATATTCGATTCAATTCGAATTCGTTATATATTCGATTCAATTCGAATTCGTTATATATTCAATTCGAATTCGTTATATATTCAATTCAATTCGAAGTCATTATATATTCAATTCAATTCGAATTCGTTATATATTCAGTTCAGTTATAAAAACGAATATAATCGATATAAATATCGTTCGCATCAAAATAGCGCATCTCTAATCAACACGGCTTTATATATTTCAATAATTCCGTTATTTTATTCAACAAATAAATATTTATCCTATTCAATACATGAATCTATATTTTTGTCAACACATGACTAATCTCAACGAATGAGTACTGACCACGTGTGACTATTTTTGTTATTTAATATATTTTATAAAAATCATGGTATCTTTCATTTGATTTCAAATCAGACTCCAACCGTAAATTAGTAAGAGCACGATTCCCTGAATATTAACCCCGAAGTTCGAAACCAACATCAAATCAATATCCAGGAAACCACTCATCTTATCTATTTTCCAGTTAGTTTCTAATTTTATATATGATAAAGATGTAAATTTTATTGTTAAAATATTTCGTTCAACACATGACTAATCTCAACGGATGAGTACTGTCAACACATGAACCTTTATTTTATAATATTAAAGATGTAAATTTTATTGTTAAAATATTTCGTTCAACACATGACTAATCTCAACGGATGAGTACGGTTAACACATGAACCTTTATTTTATAATATTAAAGATGTAAATTTTATTGTTAAAATATTTCGTTCAACACATGACTAATCTCAACGGATGAGTACGGTCAACACATGAACCTTTATTTTATAATATTAAAGATGTAAATTTTATTGTTAAAATATTTCGTTCAACACATGACTAATCTCAACGGATGAGTACGGTCAACACATGAACCTTTATTTTATAATATTCTTTATTTTCTAAATTGGAATGAGGCCCAATCAATCACCATATAGCATTAACTATATGGATTCCATACAACACGTGTATATAATAGCAACGATAAATAATCAACCATCATCCAAAGTGCACTACACTGTATAAGCATCAAATATAGATATCTAACACTTATAACAGCCTGTCAATCAATCGATCGACATACAACTAATTATTGGGATTAGCGTATACCGTATTTTATCCCAATACCCGTGTGGGGTTTCAAATCAACAAACACAGATTTTATTTGTGCAGTTGGGCGATGTGTAAAATTTATCGTCCCAATCAATGTCAGTCAAATCAGTGTACATAAACAAACCGTCCGGTTTGTAAATGAATATTTATTTATTCACATTCACGTTAAAAATTATATTTTTAACAACCAAATTATTTTACTCAACCTATGAATATTCTATTCGGTTCATTTATTAAATAAAATGATATCTTTATTTTTCTAACTTATTTTAGAAAATTTCGGCGGCATAACGGCACGATACTAGAAACGGGACAAGGCCTAGCCTTATCCCCGGTCTAATAATGGCCCACGCCATCCACATATCAATCAAATAAATTTCAATTCACCAAACAATTCAATTCAAATAATCTAACCAACTACACAACCAAACAAACAAGTCCATGGTCTGTGGACGATGTTGTCGGGTGCTACTAAACACCGTCTGCATCCTAGTATATATTTATATAACTAGAAAAGAAAAGTTAAAGTGAGAAGTTCTCACCGGCTAGCTAATCCAAACGCCGCGACTCTTCTTATGTAGAAGTCTTTGCCGTTTCTTCTTTCGTTACTTTCGCTGCCCGTAGCCACTACATATATAAAAATCACATTTTCATATTGTTGTTATGTAGATAAAAATTATAATTTTACACCGCTACTATATGGATAAAAATTCTATTTTTACAACGATGTTCATATAATAAAGATTATATTTTTATCATGCTATTCTCAATATAAAGATTTCGCCTTTTCAAATATAAGGATTTCGCCTTTTCAAATATAAGGATTTCGCCTTTTCAAATATAAAGATTTCGCCTTTATTATCATAACTATATAAAGATTATATTTTTATATTTCTATTTTAATAAAAACCATATTTTTATATCTCCTACATAATAAAGATCGAATTTTTTATTTCGCTTCATATATTTAAAAAAAATCTAATTTATATTATTATACCTATATAAAAATCTAATTTTTATCATGCTAATACACATATAAAAATCTTATCTCTTCTCTAATAAAAATCTTATTTTTATAAGCTGTTCAAATAATTAAAAATCCAATTTTTATATTTCATTCACCTAAAGAAAAATTTGATCTTTATACGTTATTTGAATATATAAAAATCCTAACTTTATTAATAAAAGTCATATCTTTCTCTATATATAAAAATATTATTTTATAAACTAAAAATCCTATTTTATTAAGCTAAAATAAAAATAAAAAGATCACCAAGAGACTCACCACTTCGATTGGAGGAAGAGGGCAGTCGCTGGTCGTCGTTGCCGGAGGCGGAGGGTTTCATTGCAGCGCTTGGAGGTCGTGGATGGCGGTCAGGGGCATCGGCGGTGGGTGGTTGGCCAATGGCGGCGGTGGGTGCGGTCTAGGGTTTTAAAGGGGGCACGGTGGGGTTCGTACGAAGCAAGGGGGCACGCTAGTGGGTAGCTGCGGTCTGAGGGGGGGAGCTCCAGCGATGTGGGGGAGGGCACGGCGGTGGTCCGGCGATGCTTGGGGAGGAGGTGCGGTTTTCCCCCTTTCGATTTCTTTTTTTTTATTTCTTCTATGAATCGGGTTTGGAAAATCCAAAGGGGAGGGTGCTGTTGACTAAGGGGGAGGATGGGGGAAATGTTTATATTTATTTTATTTTATAACCCCCAAAAAGCAACTTTTTATTTCGATCTCGAAATCAAGCCCACCGCCTATCGTCCATAGCTAATTACGCCCATTCCAAACACAATGGGATATGTATCGTAAGTTGATTCGATCGTTACGATCAGTTTTCGTCAAAATCAACATATAACTCTATATATTGAATTTGAATGTGCATTTCAATTTACCGTGGTCACATACTAACTCGAAAAATTCCCGAAAAATATTCTAGCTTCGTATTGGCGATACGGTCCTAACAAAACTAATTTCGTCAAATTCTGAGACCCTTTGAAAAATGGCCATTTTCCAGTCAATTAAAATCAACTGAAACTGGTCAAACGCGTTTTCCTTTGCCACTCTCACATATTGAATCGAAAAATTACGAAAATTGGAATCTAGCAATAACATGACATCGCGGATCCAACAAAAGTGGTTTCGTCGAAATCCAAGGTCGTTTGCAAAATTTCCATTTTTAAGGGCCTGAATTCCATAGCGACTATTCAGGATTTTCAACTGGACATATCTTTTTATTTCCGCTATGAAATTTTGATTTTTCGGATTCGTTGGAAAGATATTCACAAATAGATTCAAATATTTTTAGTTTCGCTAAAATCCAGTATTTTTTGCACCCGGTACATTCAATTAAATTTTGAAATCGAATTACCGAACTACCGCGCCATTTTCAATTCCTTTTATAATTTAAAATAAATATTTATATTCTATCGACGATCTATATAACTATATACGTTCGATTTATATTCAAAATAAATTTCTCGTCATTATTATTTAAAATAATTCATTTTAAATAATCAAAATTCGCTAAAATTGCCAAAATAAAAATTTTAAATTGGCTAAGATTTCCGGGTTGTTACAATTAGGCCGTGGTTATAAGCCCATCCATTTAGGTTTAGCCTATTTTCTATTAATCTTTTAAATTGTATTTTCACTCTGTATTGGAACCCTAATGAAATAATAAGAAAAGAGAAACTTCGATGGCATCTGATATTTCCTTGTTATCTTAATTTCCATTTCCAATTGTTACATGGTATCAGAGCATCGATCTTTGGTTGTAATAATCGGCAATTCTTGATTAAGTCCTCTTCTCTATCATCTCGACTTCTGTTTTCTCCCGATCGAATTCTTGAATTATGGCTGAATCAAAGGGGGTTGATGTAATGTCAGTGATGCCTAAGATTACGGATCTGAAATTGAATAGCTCGAATTATCATGATTGGAGTAAAACGATACGCTCATATATCAGGAGTATGGATAGAAACGATCACTTAATTAAAGAGCTGCCAGATTTAGATTCGAAGAGCAAGGATGATCAGAATTGGCTTTAAGAGGATGCTAGATTGTTTTTGCAAATTCGGAATTCAGTTGAAAACGAAGTTATTGGTCTGATTAATCATTGCGAGACTGTGAAAGAGCTGAGGGAGTATTTGGAATTCTTGTATTCAGGAAAAGGGAATTTAACTCGAATGTATGATGTGTGCAGAGAATTTTATAGGGCAGAGAAGAAATATATGAGCCTAATGGATTATTTTATGAAGTTCAAACAGATACATGAAGAACCCAATATGTTATTACCAATGAGTAGTGAGATCAAAGTTCAACAAAAGCAACAAGAACAAATGGCAGTGATGAGTTTTTTAGCTGGTTTAACACATGAATTTGAAGGAGTGAGATCACAGATTCTTGTAGATCCTGATAATACATGCTTACATGAGGTATATAGTTGATTACTCATAGCAGAGCATGGATCAAACACTGCAAACACTAGTACTGATGCTGGAAGTAATGCAAGTGCATTCATTGGAAATAAGGGAAGCACAACTCAAACTAATCAATCAGACATAGTAAGAGCCAGTGCACCACAATATGGACCATCATGGAGGCCAGCAAGACCGACTTATTCACAAGGATGGAGACCACCAAGGCAACCAAGAAGAGCTCAAAGACCACCATGGAGACCAACATTTAATTAGTATAAGTTTTGCAATTATTGTAAATGAAGTGGACATGTGATATCAGAATACAGAAATCTGCAATGGAAAAATACAGAGCAATTAAATGTAAAAATTATGCTGATGCCTGCAGATGATTATGATCAATACTCAAAATTTCAAAGATCAATGCATGGTAACTCAACCAATGTTGTATCTCCATCAACGGCAACTTCAGTAGCAAATATTGTTATTGGACCAGTATCTTCTATATGGACTATTGATTCTAGAGCTTCAAATCATATGACAGGTAATCGAACTCTATTTACCAATTTGACTGCAAGTAATTCAAACTATACAGTCATATTGGCTAATCGGACATGTGCAGTTGTTAAGGGAGCTGGAGAAGTTTGTCCACAATCTACACTTCATATGAAGTCTGTTTTATATTTGCCATCACTATCTTTCAACCTGCTACCTGTTAGTCAAATTACATAGGATTTGAATTGCAGTGTTACATTTTTTCCTCATCATTGTGTTATTCAGGACCTAGTGACGAATCAGATTATTGGTAATGGAAGTGAGTTTGGTAGACTATATTCACTAGACACATTCTCCCAGCCAGTAGCATGTTCAACTATGGATTCAGGCTCTAAAGTTCGCTGCCAGCTAGGTCATCCTTTTATTAACTTTTCAAGCAGATGTGCCCTCAATTCAATAGAGTAGCTAAAATCAATTGTGAAGCCTGTCAATATGCCAAACATCATAGAAGTACTTCAATACCTAGAAATAATAAGCGTGCAAGTAGCCCATTTACTTTATTCACTCTGAAATTTGAGGGCCATCCTCTGTTGTTTCTAAAACCAATTATAAATACTTTGTAACATTTTTAGATGACTATACTCGCATAACTAGGTTATTTTTGATGAAATCCCGATCTGAATTGTTCCATATTTTCTGCAATTTCAATGCTGAGATTAGAACACAGTTTAACACATCTATCAAAACTTTGCGTAGTGACAATGCTATGGAATATATGTCTAGTGATTTTAGTGATTATCTAACTAAAAATGGAATATTACATGAAACTTCATGTGTTGATACTCCATCACAAAATGGGGTTGCAGAGAGAAAAAATAGGCATTTATTAGAGACTGCAAGAGCTCTGCTTTTCCAGATGAATGTTCCCAAAGCATACTGGGCTGATGTTGTCGCTACCTCTTGCTTCATTATTAATAGGATGCCCTCAACAGTGTGTTGAAAAATGAAATTCCCTATCAAGTTATGTTACCAAATAAATCATTGTTTCTGATTAAATCCAGAGTGTTTGGATGTACATGTTTCGTGAGAGATGTTAACCAACAGCTAGGAAAACTGGATCACAAATCTTTGAAGTGCATCTTTGTTGGATATTCTAGAGTGCAGAAGGGATATAGATGTTACTGTCCGAGTTTACAGAAGTATGTGGTTTCAATAGATGTGACCTTCATGGAAGAGATACTGTTTTATCAGAAAAATGCACCATCAGGTCCAGAGGAGAATGGGGAGTTTTTGGTATATTCAACCATTCCTAATGAACATTTAAGTGCAGATGAAAATAGCCTACAAACTGAAAGTGAAAATGAAGGAAGTACACAACAAGGTGAAGAGGATGATAATCTGAATTTGCCTATTGCTTTAAGGAAAGGGAACAGAACTTGTACATACCCTATCTCATCAGTTGTATCATATGATGGACTCTCGAAGACTTCATATGCATTCACATCAACATTAGATTTAGTGAACATACGAAAGAGTGTGGGTGATGCTATTAATTCTCCAAAATGGCTTGAAGTAATGATAGAGGAAATGAATGCTTTAGAGCATAATAAGACATGGACTTTAGTTAAACTCCCTCCTAACAAGAAACCCATAGAATGTAAGTGGGTTTTTTCAGTAAAAATGAAAGCTGATGGCACTATAGATCGTTATAAAGCAAGGTTAGAGGCCAAGGGATATGCACAAACATATGGTATTGACTATTTAGAAACATTTTATCCTGTGGCAAAAATGTCATCTATTAGACTCTTTATATCATTGGCTGCAAGACACAACTAGAAACTTCATTAATTGGATATAAAGAATGCTTTCTTGCATGGTGATTTGTCTAAAGAGATTTACATGGAGCAACCTCCTGGATTTGTTGCTCAGGAGGAGAAAAATCTAGTGTGCAAGCTTAGCAAAGCACCGTATGGACTTAAACAGAGTCCAAGGGCATGGTTTGGAAAATTTAACATGGCCATAGAAAAATTTGGCATTATGAGAAGCAAATCAGGTCATTCTGTATTCTTTCAGAGACCAAAAGCAGGTATAATATTATTAGTTGTGTATGTTGATGACATAGTTATTACAGGAGATGATGAGAGTGGTATTCGCAGATTAAAAGAATTTATACATACACAGTTTCAAACTAAGGATATGGGAGAACTCAAGTATTTCTTGGGAGTGGAGATTACAAGATGCAAAGAGGGAATACATTTATCACAAAGAAATTATACTCTGGATTTGTTGAGTGAAACTGTTAAGCATGGAGCAAGGCCAAGTAGCTCCAATGATACCAAACCAATGTTTAAACAAAAAGGGCGAACCCATGAGTGATCCAAAGAAATTTAGAAGACTTGTAGGGAAATTAAACTATTTGTGTTTTACAAGACATGATATCTCATATTCTGTATGTGTAGTTAGTCAATTTATGGCACATACAACAGTGAACCATTGGAATGCTTTGAATCAGATTTTATGTTATTTGAAGGGTACGGCTGGTAAAGGACTGATGTACACAAACCGTGGTCATCTTAATATAGAAAGTTTTTGTGATGCAGATTAGGCTGGATCGAGAGAAGATAGGAGATCAACATCTGGGTTTTGTGTCTTTGTTGATGGCAATTTAGTGTCATAGAAGAGTAAAACAAGTTGTATCTCGCTTAAGTGCTGAATCTGAGTATCGTGCCATGGCAAACACAGTATGTGATGTTATGTGGATTTTACATTTAATGAAAGATTTCGGATTTCATTCAGAGAAACCATCCAAGTTATTTTGTGATAATCAAGCCGCATTATATATAGCATCCAATCCAGTATTTCACGAGAGAACAATACACATAGAAGTAGATTGCCATTTCATTTGAGACAAGATTCAAGAAGGCATTGTTGAAACTGGATATGTGAGGACTGGAGATCAAGTTGCAGATTTGCTCACAAAATCATTGAATAGCTCTAGAGTGAAATACTTATGTAGCAAGTTGGGAATGATGAGTATATATTCAACAACTTGAGTGGGAGTGTTAAGATATATGCATTTACATAGTTAATAATAGATTGTGTTCTTTTGTATTGCTGGGTAGATTGGGCCGTGGTTATAAGCCCATCCATTTTGGTTTAGCCTATTTTCTGTTAATATTTTAAATTGTATTTTCCCTCTGTATTGGAACCCTAATGAAATAATAAGAAAAGAGAAACTTCGATGGCGTCTGATATTTTCTTGTTATCTTAATTTCCAGTTCCAATTGTTACATACCCAAATCATATTTTATAGAAAAAAGGAAGAATAATTCTTTAAAATTATTGATTTGATTATTAAAGTTTGTATTTCCTTGATTGGTTGATTCCAACTGATTTGATTGTGGAATTGAAAGATTAATCAAGAAACAATTGCAAATACGAATGAGAAAATTTAATTTAACTAATGATAAGTAGATATGAATTATATAAGTTATAACCGAACTGAATTATTGAAATAAAATATGACTTAAGTCAACACTAATTTAACTTGGGTTGAGAACTAAAAATATCCAAATGGAATGTTTTGGGATAATCTGGTTGAGATTGATTGCATAGATATGAATTTAAAGTTGAATGAACTTGATTGAAACTAGTCATGAATAAATCAATTTATTGAGAGAAATCCAGGATGATATGGATATTTGAATTTAACTGGCATTGTTTTGAAACTAATGAAGTTTATTAAATTTGAGAGCAGGTGCAGAAGAGCTAATTTATCTTTAAAACATGTCCAAGAAGATTCTGCAGTTAACTGAATCCAGTCTGATTAGAGCTGCATAGTAATTGAGCAGGCTCGCTTATTGTTTATCGCTTATCGCATAATAACGCTCGAAAAGGTACGCTTACGGAAAATATAAATTTTGGGTTTTTGGTTTGGGTTTTGAATTGGATTTTTCCTTTTTCCGACCATATTGGTCGATGTACATATATTTATTGAACCTGCAATATTGCAGATGTCTGTTCGTACAGAGGAGACTCTGCCGAAATTTTTCCAAAATTTAAGTTGCTTGAAAAATTTCAAATCTTTTGAAAATTTCTGTTGATAAGAATAAATTTATTTTTCGATTAAAACTATTTGGATTAGTTTTTAATTTAAAAAAATTAGAAAGTGAGGATTTTAACTAGATTAGGTTTTTGAAAGATAACAGGTTTGTAGCATTCTTCTTACCTTTGTAATTTCGAGGACGAAATTCTTTTAAGGGGGAAGGAATGTACCGTCAATTTCTAACACGACCCGAAACACAACTCGTAACCCACACAAAAAAATCCGACCCGACCAGTTTATAAACGGGTCAATTTCGGGTCAACCCGCTCTGACCCGTTTATAAACAGGTTGACCCAACCCGACTCGTGAACCGGTTTCTGACCCGTCATGACCCGTTTAATATAAGACATATTTTTATTACTCTACAATTTACAAAACATAGGCCAAGCCCAGTCCACTACCCATTTGTCGCTTTACCCTAATTTACCAATTACCAAGTCTCCACTCATTCAGCCATTCTAATTTATGCAGTTCTACCCTTCACTGATTCACTCCTTCACGTTTTTCATGTTTATTCAAACATTAACAACTTTTTACATTTTCATTCTCATCTTAGTTTGTAACAAGTGAATGACGACAACACCCTTCTTTCATGTTTTCATCTTTTATACAAATATTTTCTCAACGGGTTACACGAATCAAACCCAAAACCCGCACGACTATAAATTGGTCAACCCGAAACCGACCAGATTAATAAACGGGTTGAGCTGACATGACCTGTAATGACCCGTATTCCTGGCAGTCAAATATTTTATTTAATTTATTATTTTAAAATATTATATTTGGAATATTAATGGATTTTAATATTGAATTCGCAGTTAAAACGAAGTTTGAATATATAATTTATATATATAATTATTAATCGAGCTCGAAAAGGCGCTGCAAATCGTAGTATGGAGTTTTGAACTTCAACTAAATATACAGAGTCCGATATAAGTCGAAATTCTATGAAACAAGAAATGTTGGAACCGTATTGATGATAATTTTCATATAAAAGAGAAAAATCCAGATTTCGTATTATAGATTGTTAGTTATGGCCAAATCAAAATTTTGAAATAGTTGCTATGGAAATCGCTATTAAAATATAGCATTAATTAATATATTTAAATAGGGAAATTTAAATTGTTTAACTCAAAATTGACGATATTGAGTTATGTAAATTATATTGGAAGTTGTATATATATTCTGGTTGGATATATATGATAAAAATAATTTATTTTTATTTTATTGAATTTATTCGGAATTTATATAATATTTTAATCGATATTATATAAGCGTTAAAAATAATGATTTTTACAAACGGACTCTGTTTCGATGAAATCAGTTTCATTGGTACCGTATCGATAAACTATTGTAAGAAAATCAAATTTCGCGGTAAACCGATATCGTATGTGACTTCGGTGGCCAAAAGCGCTTTTGTTTCAATTTAATTATTTATCTTATTTAGACAAGAGTAACTTTTAATGAATAAACGACTAGTCAAACGAACCCCAAATTTAATGAAACAAGATTCACTGGAACCGTTAGGAAGAGGTCTAGTAAAATGTCAAGGTCTCATATTTTTTGGATTTTTCTGTAATTATAGAAATTTAAAATGCATGATTTTTCGTCGATACTTATAAAGGACTTTTCATAAACGATGTCAGAATTCGACAGAACCTATCCCATTGGGTCCGGAATATTTTTTTATGCTAGGATTACATTTGTTTTCCAAAACCGGAGATCGTATGTGAGTGTTTAGGTTGTTACTTCGTCGCGAAGTTTGGTTAAATAAATATTATAAAATAACCATTCCTATATTAATACCATCCTTCGCCTAAACCTAGTTTTGCGTCAAAACATACTCGCGTGGTCAAACAATAGAGCCGCCGCATCCTAGATTTCAACGACTACAAATACACAATTCTTTCCCCTCAAAAATCTGCAAATCCACTACTTTAATCACGGGATTCTCGGTTACAATTACAAAGATCTCGTTGAGTACTGGAAGTCGAACGGTGACGATGGGGATTTTTGCAGCGAGCTAGCCAGAATCGATGGAGGAAGAGCCGCCGGTTGTAGGGCGTTTGCATGCGGATGGCATCACCAGGACGAGCGACGTTCAGGGAGAAGCCGGGTCTAGGTGAGGTGCTCCTGCTGTCGTTGTCTAATGAAACTCCGATGTACTGGGCTTGGTGCGACGGGTATTCTTCCAGGTCGAGCCTAGGTATTGTGGAGAAAATACTAGTGCGGGTGAAATGAGTGTGATGTTTTGCTGAGCAACTAGAAACGAGTGAAATAAGGAAGGATCTGATAACCGGTGTGTGTGCTGTTTTTGGTTTAGAAACAAGACAAACGCGGTGATCTGCCTGGAACATTTTCGAACTCCAAAAGAAGGAAGACGAGTAGGAGAATGGAAGTCATGTGAAAACCAATATTAGAGGGTTGTGCGTGGTGAAGCCGATCCGTATGACCAAGAACAGGAAAGAGTTTTTCGGTCCTATTTAACGGTTAAGCAAATTAATTTAACTTTACTAAATAATTAAGGAACCCTTAATTTAATGTTGTTCTGGACGTCACAGGGACTAGTTTAAGAGCAAGAAGGGGAATGAAGGAATGAAAATCAGAATGAAGAGGATCGGCTGTCCTTTTTCCCAGATATAACATAGTATATGGGTCCTCTTTCATTTGGTTAATCATTGGGCAAGTTAGTAATTAAGACATTTAATTAGTTTAATAATTAAATTTTGGAATTCAAAGACTATGTCTAAAATGTGCGTAGGTGGTTGAATGCAGAATGAAGAGGAAACAACCGTTATTTAACTTATCATATAATTAGTTATTAACAAGGTGACTAAGAACTTAATTATAAATCAATAAAATCATTAACTTGAAATGTATATAACCTTTTGTGGTATCATTAGAATTGGACTATTCAACTTGCGTTATTATCGTGGCGACGAGCAGAACATCATGGAATAGAACTAAATGGGATTGGAATCAACCGAGATTTTCAGTGGAATTAAACTCATGTTTAATTTAATTGAAACAAACCGTTTCAACTACAAATCAAAATTAGGTGAGTTAAACCCGCTCAGTTTTTCCCATTTATATTTTATATAAATTGGGTTTTTATTTTGTGTGCTCTGATTGCTAATGATTTACTGGTTGCTAGTTATATATTTATTTGTTGATTTAACTAATGAAATTAAACACTGTTTAATTTCACTGAAATACCAAATTGTTATTTTAACAATTTGATCCAATAGAGGTAACTTACCTTATTGATCACGTTTATTTATAAACGTGTTTTAAATTGTTTGAACTGGTTGAATTGTTTCGTTGATTGGTTAATGTTAAATAGTTGTTATTTATTGTTATGGAAATTATTAGTTAAATGCAATTGATTGACCTGATTTGAGATAACTATTTGAATACAGGGAAGAACAGGTTGGGGGGATCCAACGGGATTCCTCAAATACATTATTTATTTTTCATATTATCATATATGAACAGATCTAGTGGGGTGATTTATTTGATTGTTGATTATTGACTGAAAATTCAACATCTGTTTAGTTTAAACCAACGCGCGGTACGTGTAACAACCCGCAAAAATCAGAACCAATTTAAAATTTTTATTTTAGAAAATTTTAATGAATTTTGACAATATAAAATAATTTATTTTAAATAATAATGATCGCAAATTTGATTTAAATCGAAGTTAGAATGAATGATTTAATTTTAATTAACAAAAGAGTTAGAAATAACGCGGTAGTTTGAAAAGTCAAACTTGAACTTTGACTGACCGTACAGGATGCAAAATTTAACGGATTTTAGTGAAACCAAAAATATTAGAATCTATTTAAAAATATCTTTCCAACGAATCCGAAAAATTGGAATTTCATAGCGGAAATCAAAAGTTATGGCCAATTCAATATTTAGAAAGGTCGCTATGAAATTTATAAGGGCCAAAATGCTATTTTTTGCATACGAAGGGATTTGAACTCGAAACCACTTCCATTGAGTTCAGAATGATGTTTCTACATTGAGAAACAGTAAACACTTATATATTTTGAGTTTCGGGGTTTATTTGTTTAAAAATGTATTTTTAATATTAAATATATTGGCCTTAAAAATAGTCATTTTTCAACCGACCTCGGTTTTCGACGAAATCACTTTTGTTGGAACCAGAATGTCAAATTATTGCTAGGTTTCAATTTACAGAATTTTTCGAATTAATATGTGAGCGTGGGAAAAGAAAATGTGTTTTGACTATTTCAGTTAAATTTAAACGCCTTAAAAATAGCCATTTTTCAAACAGTCTCAGAATTCGATGAAATTAGTCTCGTTAGAACCGTATCGTCGTAAGAAAGCTAAAAATATTTTTTTTTTTAGAATTTTTAGAGGTCGTATGTAGCCCCGGCATATTTAAATGTACGGTAGAAATTAAATAATTAATTTAATATTGTATTTTCAAGTAAAACCGAAAAAAACTGCTGTATATTTCGGAATTGGACCTTGGGACATAGTCTATCGTGTTCAGAAGGCCTCAAAACGTTAAGATCGACAGTAAGCAGGCCCAAATCCGAGAAAGTCCAAAAATCCACTTTATTTCACGAAATTCGGAATTAAACATTAAAATAATATTGAAAAATCCGAAACCCTAGAAACAATGGTCAGCCGCCGCCCAGAATTGTAAGGCTGAAAATGCACGAACTTCAAATGTTAGGATCTCTCAATCCGTTCGACGAAAATTGACGTATGACCTACCAAATCGAAGAGAATTCAGAGAGCTACAAATCTGTACGGTTAAGATCGGATTTTGGTGCATGGATTTTGCGGATTTTGGCTGAGAAGGTGCTGTGTTTATGAGTTATTTGTGGGTCCTAGGGGGGTGCGAGTGGGGCCCAGGTCTCGGCGCGGGTGTGTCTCGAGGTGGCCGACGAGGTGGTGGCTTCTGATCGTGGTCCGGGTGCTTGTGGTGGCGTGCGTGTAGAAGGAGCAACGGTGGATGATGGGTTCGGCCGACGTGAGGTGGTAAGGAAGAAGGAACCCGTATCTTTTTTTTATATTATTTAATTATTTAATTTGTCCGATCTTTAAAAATTCATAACTCTTTCATACGAGGTCCGTTTTACGAACCGTAAATTGCGTTGGAATCACAAAATTAAGAGCTTCGCGATGGCGTAGACCGCAGCTGAAAAGGAGACAGTAAAATTTTGGCCAAAATTTCAATGTGAGGATTCTAATTTTATTTGTTTAATTAATTATAAATTATTTTCTTGCATTAAAAATAATTGTTTGATCATTTAATTCTGACCTGAAAAGTTGGGTGTTGTTTGGAATGATAATTGTTGCTTGTTGAATGATTGTTGTACATGATTTGCAAATCCGATTGGAATTATATATATCTTATTTGCGGTTGGAGAATTGGATCTAAAATGAGATCATAACATATTTTATTCATTATATGTATATATACGTTAAGATTGGATTAGAACTTGTAAAACAAATAAAATCCTCTTTTATTTTTAGAACATGTACACAAATGAATTTCTTTTTGTCCTTATAAAAAAAAACAAGTTTTTATTTTTATTTTTATTTACATTTCTGTTATTAATAAAAGAACAAGTTTTTATTTACATTTCTTTGTAAATAAAAGAACACATTTAGCAAGTTTTTATTTACATTTCTTTTGTAAATAAAAGGACAAATTCAGAAAATACGTTTTTATTTACATTTTCTATGGTAAATGAAAAGAATAAAATTATGTTAATCATTTTATTTTCATTTTCTATTGTAAGTAAAAAGAATAAAATATGCTAATCATTTTATTTACATTTCCTAATGTAAAATAAAAATAATAGAATTTAGAGATACATTTATTTACATTTTCTATTGTAAATAAAAAGAATAGAATTTAGAAATATATTTATTTACATTTTCTATAGTAGGAAAAATAGAATTGTTAATGTTGAATATTTTATCGTCATTTTGAATGCGGTAAAAATAGAATTGTTAATGTTGAATATTTTATCGTCATTTTGAATGCGGAAAAAATAGAATTGTTAATGTTGAATATTTTATCGTCATTTTGAATGCGGAAAAAATAGAATTGTTAATGTTGAATATTTTATCGTCATTTTGAATGCGGTAAAAATAGAATTGTTAATGTTGAATATTTTATCGTCATTTTGAATGCGGAAAAAATAGAATTGTTAATGTTGAATATTTTATCGTCATTTTGAATGCGGAAAAAATAGAATTGTTAATGTTGAATATTTTATCGTCATTTTGAATGCGGTAAAAATAGAATTGTTAATGTTGAATATTTTATCGACATTTTGAATGCGGTAAAAATAGAATTGTTAATGTTGAATATTTTATCGTCATTTTGAATGCGGTAAAAATAGAATGGTTAATGTTGTCATTTTTATCGACATTTTTGGTGCGATAAAAATAGACAATGTTAGTGATTCATTTTTATCGACATTTTTGGTGCGATAAAAATAGACAATGTTAGTGATTCATTTTTATCGATATTTTTGGTGCGATAGAAATAGACAATGTTAGTGATTCATTTTATTCGACATTTTTGATGCGATAAAAATAGCGATGTTAATGGTACATTTCTATCGTCATTTAGATGTGATAAAAAGAACAGGAACATGAGAATCATTTATTTACAACTCCTATTGTAAATGAAAAGAGTAAAAATATGAGGACCACTTTATTTACAACTTCTTTTGTAAATGAAAAGACCAAAATATGTTGATCATTTTATTGGTATTTCTATGGTAAATGAAAAAGAACAAAATAATGTGAATCCTTTTATTTACATTTTCTATTGTAAAGAAAAAGAACAAAATTGTGTGAACCATTTTATTTACAATTTCTATTGCAAAAAAAGAGTAAAAAGAGAGTTATATTTCTTATTTTCATTTTTAGATGCGAATAAAGCATAAAAGGAAAATTATACTTTTATTTGTCATTGTTTTGTTAAATAAAAGTAAAAGAGTTAAAAAGACATTTTATTTACCATTGTTTTGTTAAATAAAAGTACAAGATATAAAAGAACATTTTTATTAACATTGTTTTGTCAAATAAAAAGACAAATACACGAGGTACACTTTTATTCGTGTTTTATGTACAAATAAAAGTACAAGATTAGAAATACACTTTTATTTACATTGTATTTGTTGAAATAGAATTGTTAACAAAATGAGTATATCACTTTTACTCTTCTTTGTTGAAAACAGAAATTATGTGAAAATATAAGAATCACTTTTATTTGCATAATATACAGTAGAATTTATACGCAAATATAAAATCCAATTTTTATTTGCAAAAACTTGCATTAGAATTTATATTCTAATATACAATTGTATTTGGTCAAAATATACACTGAAAAGTATTGTTAAGAAACTTCATACAAATAAAGAATAATGGAATTTATATTCCATTTGTCATCCGCAATAAAGCTATATAAATAAATTACTGTTTATGTGACTTTAGAAGTATATAGGGAAGCCATACGAGTTAAATATATTTTACTCGATATAAGTGACATGTTTAGTGAAATTGAAATTGGTTAAACCTATTAACCAATTATGTATTTACTTATTTATATGAACTGTTGTTGGCCGAAAACCCCACACGGGTATTGGGACGATACTTGACTGACACAAATCCCAATGTTTAATTATATGTCTATCGATTGATCGACAGGCTGCGATGAGCGTTATTGTTTTATTTTAATGCTCACACAGTTGACATTGTCACTCTGGTCGTTAATGGATGGATTGAGGATTATTTCCTGTTATTACCCTATACATGAAATGTATGAAACCCATATGACCTAAATTATATGGTACATGGTAGAGTCGCCTTCCAATGCAGAATTTCTTTTTTTATAAAGAATTTTTTTTATATAATAAAAGGATTTTTGTAAAATAAAAGATTTTGTATTATAAAGAATATTTTACATTCATAATCTTTTATATATAGAATATTTTATTGATTATTTTAAAATATGTTTTTTTTATATAGTAATGAATTAATATATTTAGGATAAACCTTTTATTTAAGATTATTAGACTTTAACAATTATGTTTGGTGATTGATATGTGAATTGGATTTGCAGTGGACGATGTTTTAAATAACATTTATCCTTTAATCCAATTTACATTGAAAGTACTATTTGAAATTTATAAATCTATTTTATAAATTTAAAAGAAGATTTTCTAAAATCAGACTTTTCCAAATTAATATATTAAACTGGAATTAAGTGGAAATTCGATTGATAATAATCGAGATGGGCTTCTGTAAAAGAAGACCGACATTATATATGGAATCTAAGAGGCTTTTGCCGATATTCCATTTATAATGTTAGTCCGGTACATAAATTTATAACGATTATTTGTTGATTTGATTTCTGTAGAAATTCCATATTTTGAAAATTGGTTTTGGGTTTATTGTGAACTGTGTTTTAAATGACACTAGTTCTTTAACCTAATTTAAGACAAGATTGGCTTATTAAAATTAATAATCTTGTAATAATTATTTTTGTATTAAAAAACAAAATTGGAATATTAATAAATCTTTTTAGAAAGATTAAAATGTAATTTAATTTATCTTTGATATAATTAATGAGAATCTTTTAATATAAATAATATTTTTGTTTTTAAAAAAAGAATGTTCAGAGTTGGAATGTGGCGTATGGTTGATTTTAATTACGAATATACGAGTTATTCAGGAAGACCGGGTCTAACCCATTCTGAATAATCATCACGACGATCAAGAGTCGAATATGAAGACGGTGACTGAAGACCGGAGAACTTCACATCGTTTGGTTGTGTAAAAACCCGTAATTTCCCCGTAAAGGAAAGCGTCGGATAGTTCGAGAACAAGCCACAACAGAATGCATACAAAAGAACATTTCATTGTATATTACAACAATGCATCAGATTACAAGAATATACAGAGTATAAACAAATAAATATTACACAGAAATATCAGAGATTACAATAAATTACATAGCAGCGGAAAATAATACAATACACAACTGGGGGAGATATACGGATACAAAGCTTTCCTGTGAATATAAATCTGCAAAACCAAAACTACTAGCTGCCCGTGTCAAAATAAGGGCACCCAGAGTTTAGGTTAAAACAATAAACTCCAGGTCAGTCATGGGACTGGTGTGAGAACTAAAACAGTTATTATTCTTTATTTTAAAGTTAGGTAAATCAAGGGACCACGCCGTATAACACGGAACAGGTTTCCTCCCAAGAATACCAGTGCATAAAACAAACAGCGCAATGCTAAATAAAGAAAAATGAAGCTGTTATAAGACCCAGGTCCTATCACACAATGCAACGCAAGCCGGGGGATAGGGTTTTCCCTTATAACAGCCAAAGAATGCTTGATACGTTTAAAACAAATCATTTGATACTATTATAAGTGCATAGTGTATAAAACAACTTCAAATCATAAGTATCAATCATAGGCGGCATGGGTACCATATATCATGTCGCCATATATAGGTTTACAAATAAAACCGCAAATGTCACGTATTTGGAAATTGGGTTTCCATCTATGAACCGAGGCAAAAGATAGTCCTCAACCGATTCGTGACTCTCTAGCCCGAGCCACAGGCAAGCGCGCAGGCAAGCCTTGGAGCGACAGGGCCGGTCCACCGATGTGGATTATTATGCCTGAACACTACGTTTCCCCACCCTATGGGGTGTAAGTCTGGTCCATCTGCCGACCAGAATGCATCGGCCGAAACCGATATAACCGACGCGCCTCGCAACAGCAACAACCACATAAGTCAAACTCATCAGGGCGTGTAAAACCACTGACGCCACTTCTAACTAGAAAGAAACGCATGCCCTCCCTGAGGTCCGTCTCCCGTTTTTGATTCATACCGGGTGTGAAACTCGTGAAGTAAACGTTACACAAAGCTACGCCACAAAGGCCGTGCTTTGATCATCACCACAAGACTTTGCTTTTCAACAGAAGCCTCGATCAATTGCCACTTAGGCATGCCACACAGGCAATTCACTCCATGCGTTTGATATCCATCAATATATAACCCCTGAGCTCGTACGTCTCAGAGAAGGGCGTTAAGCAAGAGAATAAATTCTCCGTCGCCAAACAGATATATATTTAATAGAGATCAATCACACGGACTAAAATCCAATGTCAGACACACAGTCCATTTACAAGTCCGTTCTGGGTCTGAACGAAACCGGAGGCACCTAGTACCCCGCATATCCATCGATCTCCAAGTACGTCTGGACGATCACCAACTGTTTCCATCTTCTTGGGTGTACAGCCCAATCAAGATCATCAGTAATTACCCAAACGACGTGAAGACCTCCGGTCTTCGACCATCGTCTTCATCTTCGACTTATCATCGTATCAGTTATTCAGAATGGGATAAACCCAGTCTTTCCGAATAACTCGCGTATATTTTAAATAAGTGTTACACAAACACAACATACGCCTCATTCCAATTCATCAGTCACTAACCGTAAATTAATCAAGAGAATAACTCCCCAAATATTAACCTCGAAGGCCGAAACCAACATCAGATCAATATCCAGAAAACTATTCTGCTTAGCTAACCGACAGTTAGTTTCTGATTTCACATTCATAGGGAAAGGTTCCCATTAATTTTATCCAAGATAAATTCCTGAATTTATTCTCTAATCTTCCTTTGAATTTCGATTCAACTAGTCGGAATTAGCGAACCTTACCGTAGTAATCAATGGTTTTAATTTCCCAATCCCAACCTATTCATCCCATGAAGTAAAACTGGTCTTACTTCATATCTAACACCACGGTGTTATCGGTACTTTTAATTACCATTTCACGTTCAAATCTAATTAAAGATTTAACTATCGCCTGGAGCAAAACTGGTGATACTCCATTCTCGATTATTTCAATCTAATTAAAGATTCATTAAAACTCCACTTAGTTTTAATCGTTAACTGGGTTAAAGAATCCGTGTCATTTAAAACACGGTTCACGATAAACCCAAAGTCACATTCCATTGATTATCGGGTTAAAGAACGAGTGTTATTTAAAAACACTGCCCACGATAAACCCAAAAATCAATATCAATTCAATTCCAATTAAATATCATTTAATTGGTACACTTCATTAAATCTAAATAAAAAGATTTAATCTTTTCTCAACTGGGTTCAAGAACAGTGTTAGTGAAGACACCATTCACGACAAACCCAAATCACATTTGATATTCAATACAAGGCTCTGAATAGAAAATGTATCGGCTTATATTCAATATCAAATTCTACGACTAACAAATGTCGTATTGGAAATAACGATATAAATATATATCTTTCAAATTTTCATAACAACATCTGTATAATCACGAATTCCAACATCAAAATATTCCGAAGACAATCTCGATTCAAATCCATTCCAATGCAATCATTGGAAATTCTGGTTATTTTTAAAACCCTTTTCAAATTCAATTTATTTATTTAAAAACAAATAGAATTTTTATTCTAGTTCAAAACTAGTTCATTTCGATAAAAAACTATTTTTATCTTTTCAAATATGGAGTTTTTCATCCCAATTCTTCACAAATCATTTCTTATGATTTTACATAAATTATTACTATTTTTAATAATTTTATCAAGGCCCGTACAGTCGATTTCCATCAATGGCCATCGAACTGCACTTACAGCGACCTTTTTCAAATTTGATTTGGACATAATTCCAAATCCAACCATTAGATTTCTAATATTCGTTAGAAAGCTCTTTTCGATACGAACCCAACGGTTCCAGTTTTAGGAGAATCCGACGGTCGGATCTCCCGTAATATCTGTTTGAAGTCAATGGTCGAAATTCGCGAACTGCCGCGGCGCGGCGCGTTCTATTCAGGCCATTATATTATATATATAATATATATAATATATATTTCGTCGATTTCCTTTTAAAACATGCTTTATAAATCGTTTTAAATTCATTTTCAAAACAATTTCAACTTCATGTTCAATTTCAAATCAAAATTGAATATTCCAATATAAATTCGTTTTAAATTCATTTCAAATTGATTTCAATTCAAATCGATTTTGAATTCACCTTCAGTTCGTTTTCAATTCAATTCAATTTCAATTCGAATCCATTTATATTAAATTTCAATTCGAATTCATTTATACTCAATTTCAATTCGAATTCATTTCTATTCTAATTTCAAATCATTTCAGTGTATTTCAAATTTCAAATCAATTCAGTTTAATTCGAATTTCAATTCACTTTAAATATAATTCGAATTTCAATTCTTTTCAAAGTATTAGATTTTGAAATCACTTTCGATATTCATTATAAAATGAATAAAATCGATATAAATATCGTTCACGTCAAAATGGCGTCAATCTAATCAATACGGCTTCATATATTCCTATTTTCAAATATTCTATTTCAAATATTTCTTTTTCAAATATTTCTATTTCAAAACTGGAATGAGGCCCAATCAATCACCATATAATGTTGATTATATGGATTTTCTACAACACATGTACATATCAACAACGATGAATAATTAACCATCATCCAAAGTGCATTCTACACTGTATAAGCATCAAATACAAATATTCAACGCTTATAACAGCCTGTCAATCAATCGATCGACATACAACTAAACAATCGGGATTAGTGTATGTCAAATATCATCCCAATACCCGTGTGGGGTTTCAAGCAATCAAACACAGATTTTTATTTGTGCAGTTGGGTGATGTGTAAAATTTATCGACCCAATCAATGTCATTCAAATAGGTGTATATAAACAAACCGTCCGGTTTGTAAATGAATATTTTATTTTATTCACTTCACGTTAAAAATTATATTTTTAACGATAAAACATTTTTATTCAACCTATGAATATTCTATTCGGTTCATTTATTAAATAAAATGTTATCTTTATTTTTCTAACTTATTTTAGAAAATTTCGGCGGCATAACGGCACGATACTAGAAACGGGACGAGGCCTAGCCTTATCCCCGGTCTAGTGAAGGCCCACGCCATTCACACATCAATCAAATCAATTTCATTTCACCAAACAATTCAATTCAAACCAAATAATCTAACCAACAACACAACCAAACAATTAAACAAACAAGCCATCCATGGTCTGTGGATGACGGATGTCGGGTGCTACTAAACACCGTCTGCATCCTAGTATATATATATATAACTAGAAAATTTTAATTGAAAGGTGAGAAGTTCTCACCGATAGCTATCCAAACATCTTGACTCTTCTTTGATATAAATCTTCTTCGTTCTCGCCTTTTTGTCACCTTCGTTGTCCGCTTTCACTACATATGTAAAAATCGAATTTTTACTTCGCTATTCAATATATAAAAATCATATTTTTACTTCGCTATTCAATATATAAAAATCATATTTTTACTTCGCTATTCAATATATAAAAATCATATTTTTACTTCGCTATTCAATATATAAAAATCATATTTTTACTTCGAAGTTCAATATATAAAAATCACATTTTTACTTCGAAGTTCAATATATAAAAATCATATTTTTACTTCGCTATTCAATATATAAAAATCATATTTTTACTTCGCTATTCAATATATAAAAATCATATTTTTACTTCGTTGTTCAATATATAAAAATCATATTTTTACTTCGCTATTCAATATATAAAAATCGAATTTTTACTAATGTAAAAATTCCATCTTTTCTAATGTAAAAATTCTAACCTGATTAGATAAATATCCCGCCTTTCTACCGATAAAAATTTCGTCTTTCCTATACTAAAAATCAAATCTTTCTTGATTCAAAAATCTAATCTTTTTAATAAGCAAATCTAACCTTTTCCTACTATAAAAATCCCGCCTTTTCTATTATAAAAATTGTTCTTTTTTTTTCTAGTTAAAAATCTAATCTTTTCTACGAGTAAAATCAAACTTTCATTTATAAACATATCGCCTTTCTATTTAAAAAAAATTATAGTTTCATAAGGGAAAAATCATTCCTTTAATATGATGAAAATAATATCTTTGACAAATTAAAAAAAAAACAAATCTTTGAACAAATTAAAAATCAAATCTTTGTGTTTATAAAAGGGTAATCTTTTTGCTTAATTTACATCGTAGAAAATAGACAAAAAAATGGAGAAATAATAATTAAAAACTCACATTTATAATCGCCGGAGGGGGGGGTTACTGTCGGAATTGGTGGAGCTAGGAGGATCTCGCGGTGGTGCTAGGCGGAGGTGGCGCGGGTTCTGGCGGACCTCGGGTCCTCGACGGCGTCGGTTGGATGCGGGTTGGGGGGGGGGACGTTGTCGCGTCGCTTGAGGAGAGGGGTGGGTCGCGACTACCGCAGGTGGAGGGGGGGCGTCGCGAGGTCGGCGCCGCTGGGGGGGGGGTGGTGGGCTGGCGGCTCGATTCCGATTTGTGTTTTTTTTTCCTTTTTTTTCTTTTTTTTCCCTGTTATGAACGAATGAAATGGGGGGGGGGGCCAGAGAGAAGTTAAGGGGGGGAGGAAAGAGAATTTTTTTTTCTTTTATTATTTTAATTACCAAAATATTGACTTTTACATACGACCTCTAAACGAGGCCCACCGCCTGTCATCCATAGCGTATTACCCCCATTCCGAACACAATGGGATATGTATCGCAGGCTCATTCGATCGTTACAATCAGTTTCCTTTTAATTTACATTTAAATCATTATATTGAATTTTAAACGCGCATTTCAATTTACCGGGGTCACATACTAACTCTAAAAATTCCATAAAAATATTTTCTAGCTTCGTATTGACGATACGGTCCTAACAAAACTAATCTCATCGAATTCTGAGACCGTTTGAAAAATGGCCAATTTCCAGTCGATTAAAATCAATTGAAACTGGTCAAACGCGTTTCCCTTTGCCACGCTCACATATTGATTCAGAAAATTATGAAATTTGGAATCTAGCAATAACTTGACATCGCGGATCCAACAAAAGTGGTTTCGTCGAAATCCGAGGTCGTTTGCAAAATTCCCATTTTTAAGGGCCTGAATTCCATAGCGACTATTCAGAATTTTCAACTGGACATATCTTTTGATTCCCGCTATGAAATTTCGATTTGTCGGATTCGTTGGAAAGATATTATCAATTAGATTCCATTATTTTTGGTTTCACTAAAATCCGGATTATTTTGCACCCGGTACATTCATTTGAAGTTTGAAATCGAATTATCGAACTACCGCGCCATTTTCAATTCCTTTTATAATTATATATAATTATTTATATTCTAATGACGACTATATAATATATACGTTCTAATTCCATTCAAAATAAATTTCTCGTCGGTTTTATTTAAAATAATCTGTTTTAAATGATCAAAATTCGCTAAAATCGCCAAAACAAAAATTTTAAACTGGCCCAGATTTTCGGGTTGTTACAATCTACCCCACTTAAAACTTTTCGTCCTCGAAAAGGAACAAAGTCGAAATTGGTTTGATTAATCAACACTACGTTCGGTCTGGCTTCCATTCTCCAACTTTTCAGTTTCTGAGAATTTTCAAAAATTCAAAAATTTGGCTAACACCCTAAATTTTCGAAAAATTTCGCCATAACCTCCCCTGCAATGGGAGCATCGGGAAATCTCAAATAGCTTCCCCGGTCCTTCAGATCTCAAAAAGAAAAAAGAAAAAGCCAAGTGGCTAGCCAATAGGCTCATAAAATCATCATCACCCAAACAAAACAGTAAATTATGTAGTAAACATGTACCTATTTGTCGGGCAAACAAATTTTATTCTCTGCTCTAGCCTCCTTGCTATGACCTGTTCAATGTAAGTACATGCACATGCAAGGAAATGCGACCAAATTTCAATACAATTAACTATTTGACCAATTTGGTTAAAGCTTCAACATTTAATTATTCAAACAATAATCAAACAACACAACCATCAATCAATTAGTGAATTATCATTTCAAATTCATAACTTTGATATATAGTCAAAAATCAGATTTTTGATGCCAAATCACAACAATAGATCCTATATAGTTTTTGGTTCTCACACCAGTCAATAGGAAATATATAGAAATCCCACCTTCGAAACTCGAACATAAAAGTTGATGATGCGATCACTATCATCAATATCATCTCCGGGCGACTAGAGTGTGATGCTATATCTATCCAATATATTAAAATTTCAAATACACGTTTGCAAGGCGTATATACAAAATCTTTATATACTGGACTGTCCAAATAAATACAAATAAATAATCAAATACGAATAATTGATTTAAATTTTCAAAACAAAATTTGTTTCCATTTGAAAAATATACTCTTCACACTCGTTCTAGGATACTACTGATCCCATCTCTAACGAGTCATTCCCGTTGGATATTACTAATCCAGTTTCTGATGAATTCTTTCGTATGGTTCTAATGTGCCTTGTTCTCTGAGCTTTGTAAACCAAAGCTCTGATACCAACTGTAAAACCCGTAACTTCCCCGTAAAGGAAAGCGTCGGATAGTTCGAGAACAAGCCACAACAGAATGCATACAAAAGAACATTTCATTGTATATTACAACAATGCATCAGATTACAAGAATATACAGAGTATAAACAAATAAATATTACACAGAAATATCAGAGATTATAATAAATTACATAGCAGCGGAAAATAATACAATACACAACTGGGGGAGATATACGGATACAAAGCTTTCCGGATATCGTTCCAGCTGTAAACCAGGATCCTGTGAATATAAATCTGCAAAACCAAAACTACTAGCTGCCCGAGGGCAACCAGAGTTTAGGTTAAAACAATAAACTCCAGGTCAGTCATGGGACTGGTGTGAGAACTAAAACAGTTATTATTCTTTATTTTAAAGTTAGGTAAATCAAGGGACCACGCCGTATAACACGGAACGGGTTTCCTCCCAAGAATACCAGTGCATAAAACAAACAGCACAATGCTAAATAAAGAAAAATGAAGCTGTTATAAGACCCAGGTCCTATCACACAATGCAACGCAAGCCGGGGGATAGGGTTTTCCCTTATAACAGCCAAAGAATGCTTGATACGTTTAAAACAAATCATTTGATACTATTATAAGTGCATAGTGTATAAAAAAACTTCAAATCATAAGTATCAATCATAGGCGGCATGGGTACCATATATCATGTCGCCATATATAGGTTTACAAATAAAATCGCAAATGTCACGTATTTGGAAACTGGGTTTCCATCTATGAACCGAGGCAAAAGATAGTCCTCAACCGATTCGTGACTCTCTAGCCCGAGCCACAGGCAAGCGCGCAGGCAAGCCTTGGAGCGACAGGGCCGGTCCACCGATGTGGATTATTATGCCTGAACACTACGTTTCCCCACCCTATGGGGTGTAAGTCTGGTCCGTCTGCCGACCAGTATGCATCGGCCGAAACCGATATAACCGAGGCGCCTTGCAACAGCAACAACCACATAAGTCAAACTCGTCAGGGCATGTAAAACCACTGACGCCACTTCTAACTAGAAAGAAACGCATGCCCTCCCTGAGGTCCGTCTCCCGTTTTTGATTCATACCGGGTGTGAAACTCGTGAAGTAAACGTTACACAAAGCTACGTCACAAAGGCCGTGCTTTGATCATCACCACAAGACTTTGCTTTTCAACAGAAGCCTCGATCAATTGCCACTTAGGCATGCCACACAGGCAATTCACTCCATGCGTTTGATATCCATCAATATATAACCCCTGAGCTCGTACGTCTCAGAGAAGGGCGTTAAGCAAGAGAATAAATTCTCCATCGCCAAACATATATATATTTAATAGAGATCAATCACACGGACTAAAATCCAATGTCAGACACACAGTCCATTTACAAGTCCGTTCTGGGTCTGAACGAAACCGGAGGCACCTTGTACCCCGCATATCCATCGATCTCCAAGTACGTCTGGGCGATCACCAACTGTTTCCATCTTCTTGGGTGTACAGCCCAATCAAGATCATCAGTAATTACCCAAACGACGTGAAGACCTCCGGTCTTCGACCATCGTCTTCATCTTCGACTTATCGTCGTATCAGTTATTCAAAATGGGATAAACCCGGTCTTTCCGAATAACTCGCGTATATTTTAAATAAGTGTTACACAAACAAAACATACGCCTCATTCCAATTCATCAGTCACTAACCGTAAATTAATCAAGAGAATAGTTCCCCAAATATTAACCCCGAAGGCCGAAACCAACATCAGATCAATATCCAGAAAACCATTCTGCTTAGCTAACCGACAGTTAGTTTCTGATTTCACATTCATAGGGAAAGGTTCCCATTAATTTTATCCAAGATAAATTCCTGAATGTATTCTCTAATCTTCCTTTGAATTTCGATTCAACTAGTCGGAATTAGCGAACCTTACCGTAGTAATCATTGGTTTTAATTTCCCAATCCCAACCTATTCATCCCATGAAGTAAAACTGGTCTTACTTCATATCTAACACCACGGTGTTATCGGTAAATTTAATTACCATTTCACGTTCAAATCTAATTAAAGATTTAACTATCGCCTGGAGCAAAACTGGTGATACTCCATTCTCGATTATTTCAATCTAATTAAAGATTCATTAAAACTCCACTTAGTTTTAATCGTTAACTGGGTTAAAGAATCCGTGTCATTTAAAACACGGTTCACGATAAACCCAAAGTCACATTCCATTGATTATCGGGTTAAAGAACGAGTGTTATTTAAAAACACTGTCCACGATAAACCCAAAAATCAATATCAATTCAATTCCAATTAAATATCATTTAATGGTACACTTCATTAAATCTAAATAAAAAGATTTAATCTTTTCTCAACTAGGTTCAAGAACAGTGTTAGTGAAGACACCATTCACGACAAACCCAAATCACATTTGATATTCAATACAAGGCTCTGAATAGAAAATATATCGGCTTATTTTCAATATCAAATTCTACGACTAACAAATGTCGTATTGGAAATAACGATATAAATATATATCTTTCAAATTTTCATAACAACATCTGTATAATCACGAATTCCAACATCGAAATGTTCCGAAGACAATCTCGATTCAAATCCATTCCAATGCAATCATTGGAAATTCTGGTTATTTTTAAAACCCTTTTCAAATTCAATTTATTTATTTAAAAACAAATAGAATTTTTATTCTAGTTCAAAACTAGTTCATTTCGATAAAAATCTATTTTTATCTTTTCAAATATGGAGTTTTTCATCCCAATTCTTCACAAATCATATCTTATGATTTTACATAAATTATTACTATTTTTAATAATTTTATCAAGGCCCGTACAGTCGATTTCCATCAATGGCTATCGAACTGCACTTACAGCGACCTTTTTCAAATTTGATTTGGACATAATTCCAAATCCAACCGTTAGATTTCTAATTTCTAATATTCGTTAGAAAGCTCTTTTCGATACGAACCCAAAGGTTCCGGTTTTAGGAGAATCCGACGGTCGGATCTCCCGTAATATCCGTTTAAAGTCAATGGTCGAAATTCGCGAACTGCCGCTGCGCGGCGCGTTCTATTCAGGCCATTATATATATATATATATATATATATATATATATATATATATATTTCGTCGATTTCCTTTTAAAACGTGCTTTATAAATCGTTTTAAATTCATTTTCAAAACAGTTTCAACTTCATGTTCAATTTCAAATCAAAATTGAATATTCCAATATAAATTCGTTTTAAATTCATTTCAAATTGATTTCAATTCAAATCGATTTTGAATTCACCTTCAGTTCGTTTTCAATTCAATTCAATTTCAATTCGAATCCATTTATATTAAATTTCAATTCGAATTCATTTATACTCAATTTCAATTCGAATTCATTTCTATTCTAATTTCAAATCATTTCAGTGTATTTCAAATTTCAAATCAATTCAGTCTAATTCGAATTTCAATTCACTTTAAATATAATTCGAATTTCAATTCTTTTCAAAGTATTAGATTTTGAAATCACTTTCGATATTCATTATAAAATGAATAAAATCGATATAAATATCGTTCACGTCAAAATGGCGTCAATCTAATCAATACGGCTTCATATATTCCTATTTTCAAATATTCTATTTCAAATATTTCTTTTTCAAATATTTCTATTTCAAAACTGGAATGAGGCCCAATCAATCACCATATAATGTTGATTATATGGATTTTCTACAACACATGTACATATCAACAAAGATGAATAATCAACCATCATCCAAAGTGCATTCTACACTGTATAAGCATCAAATACAAATATTCAACGCTTATAACAGCCTGTCAATCAATCGATCGACATACAACTAAACAATCGGGATTAGTGTATGTCAAATATCATCCCAATACCCGTGTGGGGTTTCAAGCAATCAAACACAGATTTTTATTTGTGCAGTTGGGCGATGTGTAAAATTTATCGACCCAATCAATGTCATTCAAATAGGTGTACATAAACAAACCGTCCGGTTTGTAAATGAATATTTTATTTTATTCACTTCACGTTAAAAATTATATTTTTAACGATAAAACATTTTTATTCAACCTATGAATATTCTATTCGGTTCATTTATTAAATAAAATGTTATCTTTATTTTTCTAACTTATTTTAGAAAATTTCGGCGGCATAACGGCACGATACTAGAAACGGGACGAGGCCTAGCCTTATCCCCGGTCTAGTGAAGGCCCACGCCATTCACACATCAATCAAATCAATTTCATTTCACCAAACAATTCAATTCAAACCAAATAATCTAACCAACTACACAACCAAACAATTAAACAAACAAGCCATCCATGGTCTGTGGATGACGGGTGTCGGGTGCTACTAAACACCGTCTGCATCCTAGTATATATATATAACTAGAAAATTTTAATTGAAAGGTGAGAAGTTCTCACCGATAGCTATCCAAACATCTTGACTCTTCTTTGATATAAATCTTCTTCGTTCTCGCCTTTTTGTCACCTTCGTTGTCCGCTTTCACTACATATGTAAAAATCGAATTTTTACTTCGCTATTCAATATATAAAAATCATATTTTTACTTCGCTATTCAATATATAAAAATCATATTTTTACTTCGCTATTCAATATATAAAAATCATATTTTTACTTCGCTATTCAATATATAAAAATCATATTTTTACTTCGCTATTCAATATATAAAAATCATATTTTTACTTCGAAGTTCAATATATAAAAATCACATTTTTACTTCGAAGTTCAATATATAAAAATCATATTTTTACTTCGCTATTCAATATATAAAAATCATATTTTTACTTCGCTATTCAATATATAAAAATCATATTTTTACTTCGCTATTCAATATATAAAAATCATATTTTTACTTCGCTATTCAATATATAAAAATCGAATTTTTACTAATGTAAAAATTCCATCTTTTCTAATGTAAAAATTCTAACCTGATTAGATAAAGATCCCGCCTTTCTACCGATAAAAATTTCCTCTTTCCTATACTAAAAATCAAATCTTTCTTGATTCAAAAATCTAATCTTTTTAATAAGCAAATCTAACCTTTTCCTACTATAAAAATCCCGCCTTTTCTATTATAAAAATTGTTCTTTTTTTTCTAGTTAAAAATCTAATCTTTTCTACGAGTAAAATCAAACTTTCATTTATAAACATATCGCCTTTCTATTTAAAAAATAAATATAGTTTCATAAGGGAAAAATCATTCCTTTAATATGATGAAAATAATATCTTTGACAAATTAAAAAAAACAAATCTTTGAACAAATTAAAAATCAAATCTTTGTGTTTATAAAAGGGTAATCTTTTTGCTTAATTTACATCGTAGAAAATAGACAAAACAATGGAGAAATAATAATTAAAAACTCACATTTATAATCGCCGGAGTGGGGGGGGTTACTGTCGGAATTGGTGGAGCTAGGAGGATCTCGCGGTGGTGCTAGGCGGAGGTGGCGCGGGCTCTGGCGGAGCTCGGGTCCTCGACGGCGTCGGTTGGATGCGGGTTGGGGGGGGGGACGTTGTCGCGTCGCTTGAGGAGAGGGGGGGGTCGCGACTACCGCAGGTAGAGGGGGGGGGGCGTCGCGAGGTCGGCGCCGCTGGGGGGGGGGGGGGTTGGGCTGGCGGCTCGATTCCGATTTGTGTTTTTTTTTCCTTTTTTTTTCACTGTTATGAACGAATGAAATGGGGGGGGCCAGAGAGAAGTTAAGGGGGGAGGAAAGAGAATTTTTTTTCTTTTATTATTTTAATTACCAAAATATTGACTTTTACATACGACCTCTAAACGAGGCCCACCGCCTGTCGTCCATAGCGTATTACCCCCATTCCGAACACAATGGGATATGTATCGCAGGCTGATTCGATCGTTACAATCAGTTTCCGTTTAATTTACATTTAAATCATTATATTGAATTTTAAACGCGCATTTCAATTTACCGGGGTCACATACTAACTCTAAAAATTCCATAAAAATATTTTCTAGCTTCGTATTGACGATACGGTCCTAACAAAACTAATCTCATCGAATTCTGAGACCGTTTGAAAAATGGCCAATTTCCAGTCGATTAAAATCAACTGAAACTGGTCAAACGCGTTTCCCTTTGCCACGCTCACATATTGATTCAGAAAATTATGAAATTTGGAATCTAGCAATAACTTGACATCGCGGATCCAACAAAAGAGGTTTCGTCGAAATCCGAGGTCGTTTGCAAAATTCCCATTTTTAAGGGCCTGAATTCCATAGCGACTATTCAGAATTTTCAACTGGACATATCTTTTGATTCCCGCTATGAAATTTCGATTTGTCGGATTCGTTGGAAAGATATTATCAATTAGATTCCATTATTTTTGGTTTCACTAAAATCCGGATTATTTTGCACCCGGTACATTCATTTGAAGTTTGAAATCGAATTATCGAACTACCGCGCCCTTTTCAATTCCTTTTATAATTATATATAATTATTTATATTCTAATGACGACTATATAATATATACGTTCTAATTCCATTCAAAATAAATTTCTCGTCGATTTTATTTAAAATAATCTATTTTAAATGATCAAAATTCGCTAAAATCGCCAAAACAAAATTTTTAAACTGGCCCAGATTTTCGGGTTGTTACAGGTTGATGATGACCGATATCTTGAATTGGGACTGATCCCCCAAGGCAAGGTAAAAAGTGATGATCTTCCAGACATACTGGAGATCGACGGATACGTTGTTTCGTTCAGACCTAGAACGGACTTGTAAATGGATAGCTTGCCTGACATTGAAATTTATTTCATGTAATTAAATTGGTTTTTATTTAATATATAAATGCATGGTGGCGGAGAATTTATTCTCTTGCTTAACACCCTTTTGTATGTTAAGTAATTACCGATCGCATGATATGAGTTGTTGATGTGGTATGCCAAGTTGCACTTGAACAAGGCTTATTGTTGCAAAGCAGAGCCTTGTGGGATGATCAAAGCATAGTCTATTTAGGCATAGCTTTGTGTAACGTGACTTCGCGAGCCTCACAGCCCGGTAGAGTCTAAAACGGGAGAAGGGAACGCATGGAGTGCACACGTTTCTCTCTAGCTAGAGTGGTGCCAGGGACCTACCAGCGCTGGCATTTATTCATTGTGGTTGTTGGATTTTTCGAGGCCTCGGTTTATGCGGTCGCCACTGGCCGTATTATAGGTCCAAAAGGAACGGGGAGCGTGTGTTCAGGAATTGCCAATCCATCAAGCGTTAACGTATGGACAGGCCCTGCAGGATCCAAGGTTGGACAGAGTACCAATCCAGGGGCATTTGCTAGAGTGTCTCGAATCGGTAAGGATCTCCTCCCTAGCCTTGACTCAGATGGAAACCCAAATTTCCAATACGACATCACGCGGTTTTGATTGTATACCTATATATGGCGACACAGTGGGATGGGGCACTCATGCCGTCTAGGATTAATACATTTATTTTGATGTATTTCAAATTGGTTGCACACTATTATTATATAATACCGTGTTTATCGTATCAAGCATCTTTTGATCATTATAAGGTAAAACCCTATCCTCCGGTTTGCGTTGCATTGTGTGATGGGACTTGGGTCTTATAATGGTTCATTTTTCTAAAAAGCATTGCGTTATTCGACGATTTACTTTAGTCATGCACTGGTAATCCATAGGAGAAAACCCGTTCCGCGAAAGTGGCGTGGTCCTGTGATTAGCCTTATTATATTATATAGGTTAAGTAGAATTCTCACACCAGTCCCATGACTGACCTGTAGTTTGTCCATTGGCAAACTCGGGTGCCCATATTTTCCACACGGGCAGTCGAGTAGCTATTTTTGCAGATATATTAAGCAGGATTCTGGGTTGAAGCTTAAAGCCGTGTCCAGAGATAGAGAGTCTTCCGCTGTGTTCTTCCGTTGCAGTATATTACATTTTTTGTATTTATCTTCCGCTGTAATTATATTCCAATGTACTCTGATATGTATATTCTGTACTCTGATGTAACATTTATTATAGTGTTATAAAAGCCTTTTTTTGTTGTTGTTTTAATATGTTGTATTCCCAAAGTTAAATTATTCGTAGATTTTCAATTTTTGGGTCAGACCTGTGTGGTTTATGGTCGATTCAAAGGGCGGGAATTTGCGGGTCTTTACAGTTGGTATCAGAGCTCTGGTTAGCTCAAATCTTTGGGGTACAACTCATTAGAACTGGACAAAAGACTCATCAGAGATTGGATTAGTAATGTCCAATAAGAATACTCATTAGAGATAGGATCAGCAGTATCCTAGAATGAGTAAACTCGTTAGAGATGGGGTTAGTAATGCCTTAGAACGAGTTCAGAGTTACGAATTTATAATTAACGCATTTTTGATATTTATAATCTATTCTTTGAAATATGATTTTTATATATATAAAGTTATGTATATTTTGAAAAGATAATCAACTATTAAAATTTAAAATTAAGATAGTTAATTTTACAATTTTTAGCTACGTTCCTTTTCAACGACGAAAAGTTTTTAAGTGGGGGCGATTGTAACAACCCGCAAAAATCAGAACCAATTTAAAATTTTATTTAAGAAAATTTTAATGAATTTTGACAATATAAAATAATTTATTTTAAATAATAATGATCACAAATTTGATTTAAATCGAAGTTAGAATGAATGATTTAATTTTAATTAACAAAAGAGTTAGAAATAACGCGGTAGTTTGAAAAGTCAAACTTGAACTTTGACTGACCGTACAGGATGCAAAATTTAACTGATTTTAGTGAAACCAAAAATATTAGAATCTATTTAAAAATATCTTTCCAACGAATCTGAAAAATTGGAATTTCATAGCGGAAATCAAAAGTTATGGCCAATTCAATATTTAGAAAGGTCGCTATGAAATTTATAAGGGCCAAAATGCTATTTTTGCATACGAAGGGATTTGAACTCGAAACCACTTCCATTGAGTTCAGAATGATGTTTCTACATTGAGAAACAGTAAACACATATATATTTTGAGTTTCGGGGTTTATTTGTTTAAAAATGTATTTTTAATATTAAATATATTGGCCTTAAAAATAGTCATTTTTCAAACGACCTCGGTTTTCGACGAAATCACTTTTGTTGGAACCGGAATGTCAAATTATTGCTAGGTTTCAATTTACAGACATTTTCGAATTAATATGTGAGCGTGGGAAAAGAAAATGTGTTTTGACTATTTCAGTTAAATTTAAACGCCTTAAAAATAGCCATTTTTCAAACAGTCTCAGAATTCGATGAAATTAGTCTCGTTAGAACCGTATCGTCGTAAGAAAGTGAAAAATATATTTTTTTAAGAATTTTTAGAGGTCGTATGTGGCCCCGGCATATTTAAATGTACGGTAGAAATTAAATAATTAATTTAATATTGTATTTTCAAGTAAAACCGAAAAAAACTGCTGTATATTTCGGAATTGGACCTTGGGACATAGTCCATCGCGTTCAGAAGGCCTCAAAACGTTAAGATCGACAGTAAGCAGGCCCAAATCCGAGAAAGTCCAAAAATCCACTTTATTTCACGAAATTCGGAATTAAACATTAAAATAATATTGAAAAATCCGAAACCCTAGAAACAATGGTCAGGCGTTGCCCAGAATTCGAAGGCTGAAAACGCACGAACTTCAAATGTTAGGATCTCTCAATCCGTTCGACGAAAATTGACGTATGACCTACCAAATCGAAGAGAATTCAGAGAGCTACAAATCTATACGGTTAAGATCGGATTTTGGTGCACGGATTTTGCGGATTTTGGCTGAGAAGGTGCTGCATTTATAGGTTATTTGTGGGTCCTAGGGGGGTGCGAGTGGGGCCAGGGTCTCGGCGCGGGTGTGTCTCGAGGTGACCGACGAGGTGGTGGCTTCTGATCGTGGTCCGGGTGCTTGTGGTGGCGTGCGTGTAGAAGGAGCAACGGTGGATGATGGGTTCGGCCGACGTGAGGTGGTAAGGAAGAAAGAACCCGTTTCTTTTTTTTTATATTATTTTATTATTTAATTATTTAATTTGTCCGATCTTTAAAAATTCATAACTCTTTCATACGAGGTCCGTTTTACGAACCGTAAATTGCGTTGGAATCACAAAATTAAGAGCTTCGCGATGGCGCAGACCGCAACTGAAAAGGAGACAGTAAAATTTTGGCCAAAATTTCAATGTGAGGATTCTAATTTTATTTGTTTAATTAATTATAAATTATTTTCTTGCATTAAAAATAATTGTTTTATCATTTAATTCTGACCTGAAAAGTAGGGTGTTGTTTGGAATGATAATTGTTGCTTGTTGAATGATTGTTGTACATGATTTGCAAATCCGATTGGAATTATATATATCTTATTTGCGGTTGGAGAATTGGATCTAAAATGAGATCATAACATATTTTATTCATTATATGTATATATATGTTAAGATTGGATTAGAACTTGTAAAACAAATAAAATCCTCTTTTATTTTTAGAACATGTACACAAATGAATTTTTTTTTGTCCTTATAAAAAAAACAAGTTTTTATTTTTATTTTTATTTACATTTCTGTTATTAATAAAAGAACAAGTTTTTATTTACATTTCTTTGTAAATAGAAGAACACATTTAGAAAGCAAGTTTTTATTTACATTTCTTTTGTAAATAAAAGGACAAATTCAGAAAATACGTTTTTATTTGCATTTTCTATGGTAAATGAAAAGAATAAAATTATGTCAATCATTTTATTTTCATTTTCTATTGTAAGTAAAAAGAATAAAATATGCTAATCATTTTATTTACATTTCCTAATGTAAAATAAAAAGAATAGAATTTAGAGATACATTTATCTACATTTTCTATTGTAAATAAAAAGAATAGAATTTAGAAATATATTTATTTACATTTTCTATAGTAGGAAAAATAGAATTGTTAATGTTGAATATTTTATCGTCATTTTGAATGCGGTAAAAATAGAATTGTTAATGTTGAATATTTTATCGTCATTTTGAATGCGGAAAAAATAGAATTGTTAATGTTGAATATTTTATCGTCATTTTGAATGCGGAAAAAATAGAATTGTTAATGTTGAATATTTTATCGTCATTTTGAATGCGGTAAAAATAGAATTGTTAATATTGAATATTTTATCGTCATTTTGAATGCGGAAAAAATAGAATTGTTAATGTTGAATATTTTATCGTCATTTTGAATGCGAAAAAAATAGAATTGTTAGTGTTGAATATTTTATCGTCATTTTGAATGCGGTAAAAATAGAATTGTTAATGTTGAATATTTTATCGACATTTTGAATGCGGTAAAAATAGAATTGTTAATGTTGAATATTTTATCGTCATTTTGAATGCGGTAAAAATCGAATGGTTAATGTTGTCATTTTTATCGACATTTTTGGTGCGATAAAAATAGACAATGTTAGTGATTCATTTTTATCGACATTTTTGGTGCGATAAAAATAGACAATGTTAGTGATTCATTTTTATCGATATTTTTGGTGCGATAGAAATAGACAATGTTAGTGATTCATTTTATTCGACATTTTTGATGCGATAAAAATAGCGATGTTAATGGTACATTTCTATCGTCATTTAGATGTGATAAAAAGAACAGGAACATGAGAATCATTTATTTACAACTCCTATTGTAAATGAAAAGAGTAAAAATATGAGGACCACTTTATTTACAACTTCTTTTGTAAATGAAAAGACCAAAATATGTTGATCATTTTATTGGTATTTCTATGGTAAATAAAAAAGAACAAAATAATGTGAATCCTTTTATTTACATTTTCTATTGTAAAGAAAAAGAACAAAATTGTGTGAACCATTTTATTTACATTTTCTATTGCAAAGAAAAAGTAAAAAGAGAGTTATATTTCTTATTTGCATTTTTAGATGCGAATAAAGCATAGAAAGAAAATTATACTTTTATTTGTCATTGTTTTGTTAAATAAAAGTAAAAGAGTTAAAAAGACATTTTATTTACCATTGTTTTGTTAAATAAAAATACAAGATATAAAAGAACATTTTTATTAACATTGTTTTGTCAAATAAAAAGACAAATACATGAGGTACACTTTTATTTGTGTTTTATGTACAAATAAAAGTACAAGATTAGAAATACACTTTTATTTACATTGTATTTGTTGAAATAGAATTGTTAACAAAATGAGTATATCACTTTTACTCTTCTTTGTTGAAAACAGAAATTATGTGAAAAATATAAGAATCACTTTTACTTGCATAATATACAGTAGAATTTATATGCAAATATAAAATCCAATTTTTATTTGCAAAAACTTGCATTAGAATTTATATTCTAATATACAATTGTATTTGGTCAAAATATACACTGAAAAGTATTGTTAAGAAACTTCATACAAATAAAGAATAATGGAATTTATATTCCATTTGTCATCCGCAATAAAGCTATATAAATAAATTACTGTTTATGTGACTTTAGAAGTATATAGGGAAGCCATACGAGTTAAATATATTTTACTCGATATAAGTGACATGTTTAGTGAAACTGAAATTGGTTAAACCTATTAACCAATTATGTATTTACTTATTTATATGAACTGTTGTTGGCTGAAAACCCCACACGGGTATTGGGACGATACTTGACTGACACAAATCCGAATGTTTAATTATATGTCTATCGATTGATCGACAGGCTGCGATGAGCGTTATTGTTTTATTTTAATGCTCACACAGTTGACATTGTCACTCTGGTCGTTAATGGATGGATTGAGGATTATTTCCTGTTATTACCCTATACATGAAATGTATGAAACCCATATGACCTAAATTATATGGTACATGGTTGAGTCACATTCCAATGCAAAATTTCTTTTTTTATAAAGAATTTTTTTTTTATATAATAAAAGGATTTTTGTAAAATAAAAGATTTTGTATTATAAAGAATATTTTACATTCAGAATCTTTTATATATAGAATATTTTATTGATTATTTTAAAATATGTTTTTTTATATAGTAATGAATTAATATATTTAGGATAAACCTTTTATTTAAGATTATTAGACTTTAACAATTATGTTTGGTGATTGATATGTGAATTGGATTTGCAGTGGACGATGTTTTAAATAACATTTATCCTTTAATCCAATTTACATTGAAAGTACTATTTGAAATTTATAAATCTATTTTATAAATTTAAAAGAAGATTTTCTAAAATCAGACTTTTCCAAATTAATATATTAAACTGGAATTAAGTGGAAATTCGATTGATAATAATCGAGATGGGCTTCTGTAAAAGAAGACCGACATTATATATGGAATCTAAGAGGCTTTTGCCGTTATTCCATTTATAATGTTAGTCCGGTACATAAATTTATAACGATTATTTGTTGATTTGATTTCTGTAGAAATTCCATATTTTGAAAATTGGTTTTGGGTTTATCGTGAACTGTGTTTTAAATGACACTAGTTCTTTAACCTAATTTAAGACAAGATTGGCTTATTAAAATTAATAATCTTGTAATAATGATTTTTGTATTAAAAATCAAAATTGGAATATTAATAAATCTTTTTAGAAAGATTAAAATGTAATTTAATTTATCTTTGATATAATTAATGAGAATCTTTTAATATGAATAATATTTTTGTTTTAAAAAAAAGAATGTTCAGAGTTGGAATGTGGCGTATGGTTGATTTTAATTACGAATATACGAGTTATTCAGGAAGACCGGGTCTAACCCATTCTGAATAATCATCACGACGATCAAGAGTCGAAGATGAAGACGGTGACTGAAGACCGGAGAACTTCACATCGTTTGGTTGATGATGACCGATATCTTGAATTGGGACTGATCCCCCAAGGCAAGGTAAAAAGTGATGATCTTCCAGACATACTGGAGATCGACGGATACGTTGTTTCGTTCAGACCCAGAACGGACTTGTAAATGGATAGCTTGCCTGACATTGAAATTTATTTCATGTAATTAAATTGGTTTTTATTTAATATATAAATGCATGGTGGCGGAGAATTTATTCTCTTGCTTAACACCCTTTTGTATGTTAAGTAATTACCGATCGCATGATATGAGTTGTTGATGTGGTATGCCAGTAGAGTCTAAAACGGGAGAAGGGAACGCAGGGAGTGCACACGTTTCTCTCTAGCTAGAGTGGTGCCAGGGACCTACCAGCGCTGGCATTTATTCATTGTGGTTGTTGGATTTTTCGAGGCCTCGGTTTATGCGGTCGCCACTGGCCGTATTATAGGTCCAAAAGGACCGGGGAGCGTGTGTTCAGGAATTGCCAATCCATTAAGCGTTAACGTATGGACCGGCCCTGCAGGATCCAAGGGTTGGACAGAGTACCAATCCTGGGGCATTTGCTAGAGTGTCCCGAATCGGTAAGGATCTCCTCCCTAGCCTTGACTCAGATGGAAACCCAAATTTCCAATACAACATCACGCGGTTTTGATTGTATACCTATATATGGCGACATAGTGGGATGGGGCACTCATGCCGTCTAGGATTAATACATTTATTTTGATGTATTTCAAATTGGTTGCACACTATTATTATATAATACCGTGTTTATCGTATCAAGCATCTTTTGATCATTATAAGGTAAAACCCTATCCTCCGGTTTGAGTTGCATTGTGTGATGGGACTTGGGTCTTATAATGGTTTCATTTTTCTAAAAAGCATTGCGTTATTCGACGATTTACTTTAGTCATGCACTGGCAATCCATAGGAGAAAACCCGTTCCGCGAAAGTGGCGTGGTCCTGTGATTAGCCTTATTATATTATATAGGTTAAGTAGAATTCTCACACCAGTCCCATGACTGACCTGTAGTTTGTCCACTGGCAAACTCGGGTGCCCATATTTTCCACACGGGCAGTCGAGTAGCTATTTTTGCAGATATATTAAGCAAGATTCTGGGTTGAAGCTTAAAGCCTTGTCCAGAGATAGAGAGTCTTCCGCTGTGTCCTTCCGTTGCAGTATATTACATTTTTTGTATTTATCTTCCGCTGTAATTATATTCCAATGTACTCTGATATGTATATTCTGTACTCTGATGTAACATTTATTATAGTGTTATAAAAGTCTTCTGTTGTTGTTGTTGTTTTAATATGTTGTATTCCCAAAGTTAAATTATTCGTAGATTTTCAATTTTTGGGTCAGACCTGTGTGGTTTATGGTCGATTCAAAGGGCGGGAATTTGCGGGTCTTTACAGTTGGTATCAGAGCTCTGGTTAGCTCAAATCTTTGGGGTACAACTCATTAGAACTGGACAAAAGACTCATCAGAGATTGGATTAGTAATGTCCAACAAGAATACTCATTAGAGATAGGATCAGCAGTATCCTAGAATGAGTAAACTCGTTAGAGATGGGGTTAATAATGCCTTAGAACGAGTTCAGAGTTACGAATTTATAATTAACGCATTTTTGATATTTATAATCTATTCTTTGAAATATGATTTATATATATATAAAGTTATGTATATTTTGAAAAGATAATCAACCATTAAAATTTAAAATTAAGATAGTTAATTTTACAATTTTTAGCTACGTTCATTTTCGAGGACGAAAAGTTTTTAAGTGGGGGCGATTGTAACAACCCGCAAAAATCAGAACCAATTTAAAATTTTTATTTTAGAAAATTTTAATGAATTTTGACAATATAAAATAATTTATTTTAAATAATAATGATCACAAATTTGATTTAAATCGAAGTTAGAATGAATGATTTAATTTTAATTAACAAAAGAGTTAGAAATAACGCGGTAGTTTGAAAAGTCAAACTTGAACTTTGACTGACCGTACAGGATGCAAAATTTAACGGATTTTAGTGAAACAAAAAATATTAGAATCTATTTAAAAATATCTTTCCAACGAATCCGAAAAATTGGAATTTCATAGCGGAAATCAAAAGTTATGGCCAATTCAATATTTAGAAAGGTCGCTATGAAATTTATAAGGGCCAAAATGCTATTTTTTGCATACGAAGGGATTTGAACTCGAAACCACTTCCATTGAGTTCAGAATGATGTTTCTACATTGAGAAACAGTAAACACTTATATATTTTGAGTTTCGGGGTTTATTTGTATAAAAATGTATTTTTAATATTAAATATATTGGCCTTAAAAATAGTCATTTTTCAAACGACCTCGGTTTTCGATGAAATCACTTTTGTTGGAACCGAATGTCAAATTATTGCTAGGTTTCAATTTACAGAATTTTTCGAATTAATATGTGAGCGTGGGAAAAGAAAATGTGTTTTGACTATTTCAGTTAAATTTAAACGCCTTAAAAATAGCCTTTTTCAAACAGTCTCAGAATTCAATGAAATTAGTCTCGTTAGAACCGTATCGTCGTAAGAAAGCTAAAAATATTTTTTTTTAGAATTTTTAGAGGTCGTATGTGGCCCCTGCATATTTAAATGTACGGTAGAAATTAAACAATTAATTTAATATTGTATTTTCAAGTAAAACCGAAAAAAACTGCTGTATATTTCGGAATTGGACCTTGTGACATAGTCCATCGCGCTCAGAAGGCCTCAAAACGTTAAGATCGACAGTAAGCAGGCCCAAATCCGAGAAAGTCCAAAAATCCACTTTATTTCACGAAATTCGGAATTAAACATTAAAATAACATTGAAAAATCCGAAACCCTAGAAACAATGGTCAGCTGCCGCCCAGAATTCGAAGGCTGAAAACGCACGAACTTCAAATGTTAGGATCTCTCAATCCGTTCGACGAAAATTGACGTATGACCTACCAAATCGAAGAGAATTCAGAGAGCTACAAATCTATACGGTTAAGATCGGATTTTGGTGCACGGATTTTGCGGATTTTGGCTGAGAAGGTGCTGCGTTTATGGGTCCTTGGGGGGTGCGAGTGGGGCCCGGGTCTCGGCGCGGGTGTGTCTCGAGGTGGCCGACGAGGTGGTGGCTTCTGATCGTGGTCCGGGTGCTTATGGTGGCGTGCGTGTAGAAGGAGCAACGGTGGATGATGGGTTCGGCCGACGTGAGGTGGTAAGGAAGAAGGAACCCGTTTCTTTTTTTTATATATTATTTTATTATTTAATTATTTAATTTGTCCGATCTTTAAAAATTCATAACTCTTTCATACGAGGTCCGTTTTACGAACCGTAAATTGCGTTGGAATCACAAAATTAAGAGCTTCGCGATGGCGCAGACCGCAGCTGAAAAGGAGAAAGTAAAATTTTGGCCAAAATTTCAATGTGAGGATTCTAATTTTATTTGTTTAATTAATTATAAATTATTTTCTTGCATTAAAAATAATTGTTTGATCATTTAATTCTGACCTGAAAAGTTGGGTGTTGTTTGGAATGATAATTGTTGCTTGTTGAATGATTGTTGTACATGATTTGCAAATCCGATTGGAATTATATATATCTTATTTGCGGTTGGAGAATTGGATCTAAAATGAGATCATAACATATTTTATTCATTATATGTATATATATGTTAAGATTGGATTAGAACTTGTAAAACAAATAAAATCATCTTTTATTTTTAGAACATGTACACAAATGAATTTCTTTTTGTCCTTATAAAAAAAAACAAGTTTTTATTTTTATTTTTATTTACATTTCTGTTATTAATAAAAGAACAAGTTTTTATTTACATTTCTTTGTAAATAAAAGAACACATTTAGAAAGCAAGTTTTTATTTACATTTCTTTTGTAAATAAAAGGACAAATTCCGAAAATACGTTTTTATTTACATTTTCTATGGTAAATGAAAAGAATAAAATTATGTTAATCATTTCATTTTCTATTGTAAGTAAAAAGAATAAAATATGCTAATCATTTTATTTACATTTCCTAATGTAAAATAAAAAGAATAGAATTTAGAGATACATTTATTTACATTTTCTATTGTAAATAAAAAGAATAGAATTTAGAAATATATTTATTTACATTTTCTATAGTAGGAAAAATAGAATTGTTAATGTTGAATATTTTATCGTCATTTTGAATGCGGTAAAAATAGAATTGTTAATGTTGAATATTTTATCGTCATTTTGAATGCGGAAAAAATAGAATTGTTAATGTTGAATATTTTATCGTCATTTTGAATGCGGAAAAAATAGAATTGTTAATGTTGAATATTTTATCGACATTTTGAAGGCGGAAAAAATAGAATTGTTAATGTTGAATATTTTATCGTCATTTTGAATGCGGTAAAAATAGAATTGTTAATGTTGAATATTTTATCGACATTTTGAATGCGGTAAAAATAGAATTGTTAATGTTGAATATTTTATCGTCATTTTGAATGCGGTAAAAATAGAATGGTTAATCGATATTTTTGGTGCGATAAAAATAGACAATGTTAGTGGTTCATTTTTATCGACATTTTTGGTGCGATAAAAACAGACAATGTTAGTGATTCATTTTTATCGACATTTTTGGTGCGATAGAAATAGACAATGTTAGTGATTCATTTTATTCGACATTTTTGATGCGATAAAAATAGCGATGTTAATGGTACATTTCTATCGTCATTTAGATGTGATAAAAAGAACAGGAACATGAGAATCATTTATTTACAACTCCTATTGTAAACGAAAAGAGTAAAAATATGAGGACCACTTTATTTACAACTTCTTTTGTAAATGAAAAGACCAAAATATGTTGATCATTTTATTGGTATTTCTATGGTAAATGAAAAAGAACAAAATAATGTGAATCCTTTTATTTACATTTTCTATTGTAAAGAAAAAGAACAAAATTGTGTGAACCATTTTATTTACATTTTCTATTGCAAAGAAAAAGTAAAAAGAGAGTTATATTTCTCATTTGCATTTTTAGATGTGAATAAAGCATAGAAAGAAAATTATACTTTTATTTGTCATTGTTTTGTTAAATAAAAGTAAAAGAGTTAAAAAGACATTTTATTTACCATTGTTTTGTTAAATAAAAGTACAAGATATAAAAGAACATTTTTATTAACATTGTTTTGTCAAATAAAAAGACAAATACACGAGGTACACTTTTATTCGTGTTTTATGTACAAATAAAAGTACAAGATTAGAAATACACTTTTATTTACATTGTATTTGTTGAAATAGAATTGTTAACAAGATGAGTATATCACTTTTACTCTTCTTTGTTGAAAACAGAAATTATGTGAAAATATAAGAATCACTTTTATTTGCATAATATACAGTAGAATTTATACGCAAATATAAAATCCAATTTTTATTTGCAAAAACTTGCATTAGAATTTATATTCTAATATACAATTGTATTTGGTCAAAATATACACTGAAAAGTATTGTTAAGAAACTTCATACAAATAAAGAATAATGGAATTTATATTCCATTTGTCATCCGCAATAAAGCTATATAAATAAATTACTGTTTATGTGACTTTAGAAGTATATAGGGAAGCCATACGAGTTAAATATATTTTACTCGATATAAGTGACATGTTTAGTGAAATTGAAATTGGTTAAACCAATTAACCAATTATGTATTTACTTATTTATATGAACTGTTGTTGGCTGAAAACCCCACACGGGTATTGGGACGATACTTGACTGACACAAATCCCAATGTTTAATTATATGTCTATCGATTGATCGACAGGCTGCGATGAGCATTATTGTTTTATTTTAGTGCTCACACAGTTGACATTGTCACTCTGGTCGTTAATGGATGGATTGAGGATTATTTCCTGTTATTACCCTATACATGAAATGTATGAAACCCATATGACCTAAATTGTATGGTACATGATTGAGTCGCATTCCAATGCAGAATTTCTTTTTTTATAAAGAATTTTTTTTATATAATAAAAGGATTTTTGTAAAATAAAAGATTTTGTGTTATAAAGAATATTTTACATTCAGAATCTTTTATATATAGAATATTTTATTGATTATTTTAAAATATGTTTTTTTATATAGTAATGAATTAATATATTTAGGATAAACCTTTTATTTAAGATTATTAGACTTTAACAATTATGTTTGGTGATTGATATGTGAATTGGATTTGCAGTGGACGATGTTTTAAATAACATTTATCCTTTAATCCAATTTACATTGAAAGTACTATTTGAAATTTATAAATCTATTTTATAAATTTAAAAGAAGATTTTCTGAAATCATACTTTTCCAAATTAATATATTAAACTGGAATTAAGTGGAAATTCGATTGATAATAATCGAGATGGGCTTCTGTAAAAGAAGACCGACATTATATATGGAATCTAAGAGGCTTTTGCCGTTATTCCATTTATAATGTTAGTCCGGTACAGAAATTTATAACGATTATTTGTTGATTTGATTTGTGTAGAAATTCCATATTTTGAAAATTGGTTTTGGATTTATCGTGAACTGTGTTTTAAATGACACTAGTTCTTTAACCTAATTTAAGACAAGATTGGCTTATTAAAATTAATAATCTTGTAATAATGATTTTTGTATTAAAAATCAAAATTGGAATATTAATAAATCTTTTTAGAAAGATTAAAATGTAATTTAATTTATCTTTGATATAATTAATGAGAATCTTTTAATATAAATAATATTTTTTTTTTAAAAAAAAAGAATGTTCAGAGTTGGAATGTGGCGTATGGTTGATTTTAATTACGAATATACGAGTTATTCAGGAAGACCGGGTCTAACCCATTCTGAATAATCATCACGACGATCAAGAGTCGAAGATGAAGACGGTGACTGAAGACCGGAGAACTTCACATCGTTTGGTTGATGATGACCAATATCTTGAATTGGGACTGATCCCCCAAGGCAAGGTAAAAAGTGATGTTCTTCCAGACATACTGGAGATCGACGGATACGTTGTTTCGTTCAGACCCAGAACGGACTTGTAAATGGATAGCTTGCCTGACATTGAAATTTATTTCATGTAATTAAATTGGTTTTTATTTAATATATAAATGCATGGTGGCGGAGAATTTATTCTCTTGCTTAACACCCTTTTGTATGTTAAGTAATTACCGATCGCATGATATGAGTTGTTGATGTGGTATGCCAAGTTGCACTTGAACAAGGCTTATTGTTGCAAAGCAGAGCCTTGTGGGATGATCAAAGCATAGTCTATTTAGGCATAGCTTTGTGTAACGTGACTTCGCGAGCCTCACAGCCCGGTAGAGTCTAAAACGGGAGAAGGGAACGCAGGGAGTGCACACGTTTCTCTCTAGCTAGAGTGGTGCCAGGGACCTACCAGTGCTGGCATTTATTCATTGTGGTTGTTGGATTTTTCGAGGCCTCGGTTTATGCGGTCGCCACTGGCCGTATTATAGGTCCAAAAGGACCGGGGAGCGTGTGTTCAGGAATTGCCAATCCATTAAGCGTTAACATATGGACCGGCCCTGCAGGATCCAAGGGTTGGACAGAGTACCAATCCTGGGGCATTAGCTAGAGTGTCTCGAATCGGTAAGGATCTCCTCCCTAGCCTTGACTCAGATGGAAACCCAAATTTCCAATACGACATCACGCGGTTTTGATTGTATACCTATATATGGCGACATAGTGGGATGGGGCACTCATGCCGTCTAGGATTAATACATTTATTTTGATGTATTTCAAATTGGTTGCACACTATTATTATATAATACCGTGTTTATCGTATCAAGCATCTTTTGATCATTATAAGGTAAAACCCTATCCTCCGGTTTGCGTTGCATTGTGTGATGGGACTTGGGTCTTATAATGGTTTCATTTTTCTAAAAAGCGTTGCGTTATTCGACGATTTACTTTAGTCATGCACTGGCAATCCATAGGAGAAAACCCGTTCCGCGAAAGTGGCGTGGTCCTGTGATTAGCCTTATTATATTATATAGGTTAAGTAGAATTCTCACACCAGTCCCATGACTGACCTGTAGTTTGTCCACTGGCAAACTCGGGTGCCCATATTTTCCACACGGGCAGTCGAGTAGCTATTTTTGCAGATATATTAAGCAGGATTCTGGGTTGAAGCTTAAAGCTGTGTCCAGAGATAGATAGTCTTCCGCTGTGTTCTTCCGTTGCAGTATATTACATTTTTTGTATTTATCTTCCGCTGTAATTATATTCCAATGTACTCTGATATGTATATTCTGTACTCTGATGTAACATTTATTATAGTGTTATAAAAGTCTTCTTTTGTTGTTGTTTTAATATGTTGTATTCCCAAAGTTAAAGTATTCGTAGATTTTCACTTTTTGGGTCAGACCTGTGTGGTTTATGGTCGATTCAAAGGGCGGGAATTTGCGGGTCTTTACAGTACGGGTTGAGTATTTGCCAGCATATGGCCTCTGGAATCAATTTTTTATAAGTGTTGATTTACCGTCAGGCAAATCAAGATAGATGAAGTTATAAAATTTAATTTATAACTGGATATGGATTTTGAATTGAATTATATTGAAAATAAGTTTGTAAAAAGGAAATAAATATTTATTATTTATCTAATTAATTTATAATTAATTATTAATTGTTTTTTTATATAAAGTAAATACTGATGTTAAATCAGATTTTCAAATATGAGAATAAGAAATTAAATCTAATGGTTAAATTTAGAAAATAGTTTTGTTAAGGAACAACTAAATGGAATTATGTAAATTAATTATACTGTTAATTAATTTAAAGGGAGAACGAGATGGGAATCGATTAATGAGATAACGTTTTAATAGGAATTGATTATTTAATTGGTGTGTTTTGAATAAAATAGTTTAAAGAATAATTGTTAAATTTTGGTGAAGTTTTTAAAAGGAAATTTACTATTTATTTAGTGAATAAAGAATTTAACTACTGAAGTAGTTAATGATTAAAGTAAATTATTATTTAATCAATAATAATTTAGGGAATTATTTTTTAATTGAAATTCAATTAAAAAGTGATCAAAATTGGAATGAAATCTAATCGAATGGTGAAAGGAGTTATGAACGGGTTTTATATTTAAAACCCGAATTTTTATAACGAAGTTGGAAAAGGAATTCCAAGAAAATACAATAGCTTGAATAAATGTTGCTTAAATATTTGAATTAAGAAAAAAAAGAAATTTAGAGAAAAGGGTTTAACATAAACCAAGATTATATAAAAGGTGTTTGAGGTATTATATCGTTAATTTTAAATTAACGTTATTGAATAATGGGATTAAGTAAGAAGAAGAATTAAAATAAGATTTCCAAAGCAGGAATGGTTGAATGGATTTGGAAAGGAATTGGTAAATGTGAATTTGAGTAAAGAAGTGGATCATAAGATTTGATAAACAAAATCCGAATTTTGGTATGAAATTGTTTTAAAAGGTAAAGGTTAAAAGTGGTGTTTTTGTAAGGAATTACTTAATTATTTAATTAAGGAATAATGTTATATTCGAGAAGTAGATTTTCAAAGATAAAAGAAGGTCGTATGAAATCGTATTTTGAATAAAATAGTAAAATGGGAATTTGTATTGGCATTAGAATGAAGTGTTCATTTTTGGATTATAACTGGTATCCATCTGAAGATAAGAACGTTGTTGGTTAAGGTCTGAGAGGTAATTAAATTACCCCAACTTGAACAACATCAGGATTATCTGAAGATGATATTAGTTGTAATGGTAAGAGAGAATAGTGATAAATTATTATTTCCATTAGTGAAATAATAATAATGCAGCGTTTGGGGAAAATTTGGAGAATATATAACAGGAGATCCGAAGTAAAGGAAATTAGCTAGAAGTGAAAATATATAATGAGAATTCCAAAGTAGAAGAAAAACAGAAAGGGGTTACATGAAATTACAATGATATTTCGGAGTTAGGAAAGGAAATGTAAAGTTAAGTTTTATTATATAAGAATAAGCATGGGTACTGTCAAGAAATGAATAAAAGATATTTGTTATTTTTACGAATAAATTAGTTAAATTGATTTCCCTGATATTAGATAATAATTTGGCAAATGTATAGAAAGTGAAAATAGGAAACTGAGTATACAAAAGTGAAATTGTTTCAAGATTTTTTTTAGCAAAGAACTATATTTATAATATCGAAATATTAAAGAGTTCTAAATTTACATTTTTTTTAATTAGAAAGGCCAATTGATGCTGAATACTGAACCAGTAAACCCATTGGATTTTCATGATTGAATCACTGTCTATTTTGATAGTTAAATCACCGACTATCAAATTTGTCCAATACGATTGTTGGTACGGAAAGACCGGGATCAAATTTATATTCGAAAACCATTCCGAGCAGCAAATACGTAAAAGAAGATTATTGAAGATGGAGCAATTGAAGACCGTTGATCTTCAAGGGTGGAAGAACTACTTGTTGAGTTTCTCTGGTTTAGCGACCGGAGATATTTCAACAGTAATTCTGTCGTAATTGGAATCTACGGATTGAAAGGACTACTCGCTACTAATCTATAGGGTGATTCCTTGGATATGGTAGGAGGGTGCCTTCGGTTCATCCTGTACCTGGATGACTTGTACGGACTGATGTCTGAGAGAGTATTTCAAAAGGAATTACGTACGTTGATTTCTTCAAATGTACCATAGTTAATGGCGGAGAAATGGTTTTTCTCTAGCCAAATGACTACAGCATTTTTATGGACATCAATTAGTGATATCTGTCGGATCTGACAATGTGGCATTCAAAGGGCATGGTGACCAGATGTTCAAAAGAGAAATTCAAACCTCAAGCCTCATCAACCTAGAAATGACAAAAATCAGGCAGGCAGCATGGCTATGTGGGTCGCTCCCATTAAGGTGTATAATCACCTATCTAGAGAAATTCCTTTTGCTTCTTTAATCTATTTCGATGTTGTTCCTTTTCGGGAAACGGTGGTTTGAGCGTAACCGTTGGTGATATACATTCGATACACTCAAGCGAAATGAGTGGGTGGTCATGTATGGGCCGGGTTGCAAGACATTCTTGTTGAACCCAGTGTATTCGCCTCTAGAGATATACTATCGATAGGTGGTCCCCTACCTTGTCATGGTCGGAATCCAATCTCCAATAAGCGCCCGCTGTTTTGATTGTATACTATATATATGTGTAGCATGAGATGCAAGCATTTCGCTAGATTGATATCTACTTGTATTTAGACATTATTATAATATAAGGAAAGACATTGATTTCAAAAATGTTTTGGGTTATCGTAAGGTAAAAACTGTCTGTATTTATGTGTTGATTTGGTCTTATGACTATCCTTTTCTTTTGAAAAGATTTTTGAACTTTAGAATCAAGTTGGATGATTCCCCTTAAACATTTTTGCGAGTTTTTCTCACTCTGGTTCACCAGACTGACCCGGTGTTCTGTAAATGCTCGGGTTAGACCGGGGTGTACAGGTCCAGGTTATCGGATGCTGCGTAGTCCAGAGATGAGCTGGAGAAGTTTAAACGTACTATATATAGTGTGTATTCCTCTGTGTGATTGTATATGAGGACAGGGTATTATCACTGTCCAGATGTGTGATGTACTCTGATATTGTAAGTATTTTTATAGCCCTAAACAAAGTTTTATTTCTGTATTATATTTTGTTCCGCTGCGATGTGTGACCCTGTGTTGTGTTGTTTCTTCTTCTTCTTCTATTCTAATATTTCTTTCTTTTTATCTCCCCCTCTAATTTCATTCTAATAACATTCCAGTGTTTTCGGTGTTCAAGAGGTTGGCATGAGATATGATAATTGTATTTATGTCGATTTTCGTGGCCGAAAAACCTTGGGTCGTTACAGTGGTATCGGAGCTATTGGTTTAGTAATAACCTTGGCTCTGTGGTGTGACTCGATAGAGATTGGGTTAGGAATACCCTAGATTGAGATTGAGTGTAAATATATGAGAGCGTATTTGTAAATTTTATATACAAATGTTTTGTATTGTGTTGTTTGATCGGTTCAAGTGTTGAGAAACATTGAACTGTCAATGAATACAATATTATTTTGGAAATGAGGGTAAATGAAATAACTTTACCCAATTTATATTTTTGTATAGAAAATAAATGATTTTTATCAAATTATTGGGGTATTAGTGTGTTTTTCGATTTGAATGGAATTCGAATTGGATTGAAAATTTGAATTGAAATTTAACTTGGATTAGTGTAATTAAATTCAGAATGATATCGAAATTAAATAAAACAAGTTTGGAAATTGGAAATTTGATGAATAAATAAATTTGGAATTTGAATTAATAATAATTAATTGGAAATCAAGCGAATGTTAATCGATTGATGTTCAAATCTGTGAAACCAGAATAAAATATTAATAATGAAATGCAAATTCAATTGATTTGGTTGTGTATTGGTTGTTGGTTGTGAATTGTTTGTTATTGGATGATAGTTTGTTTGATTGGAAATAATCAACAATTTAATGGAGCTAAATGAATTGTAAGCTAAAGAATAATCTCCGGTATAATTAAACTAGAATGAAGCTGCATAAGAATTGGAATTTATAGTTTAACCCTGTATTTGATAATGAAGTGATGTCATCTGTTTGATTTTGGAATTGGTGTAATTATACAAGTTGATTAGTGAAATATTATATCAGAATTTCATATATACGTTACTTATATGTGAATTGAGTTAAGTACAGGTGCCCGATGGCTAGGCAGATTGATATTGGTTGAGTAAATCGCATATACTTTGAACAATTATGCTCAATAGCGCTCGTAAAAGGTACGCCTACGTGAAAAAATAAAATTTTGGGTTTTGATTTTTGTTTTCCGACCGTGTGGGTCGATGTATATATATTATTTGTTTCTGCAATATCGCAGATGTCACTCCGTGCAGGGGGGACTCTGCCCAATTTTTCCGGGAATTTGAAGTGTTAGAAATTTTTTGATATTTTTGAAAATATTTATATACGGTATTGAATTGGTTTTAGATTTTAAATAAATTGGATTTGGAAATTAATAGGATTTGTAGCATCTTTTTTACCTTAGTAATTTCGAGGACGAAATTATTTTAAGGGGGGAAGAATGTAACGACCCGTTTTTCTGGCACTCAAATATTTTGTTTAATTTATTATTTTAAAATATTATATTTGGAATATTAATGGATTTTAATATTGAATTCGTAATTAAAACAAAGTTTGAATATATAATTTATATATATAATTATTAATCGAGCTCCAAATGGCGCTGCAATTTGTAATATGGAGTTTTGAACTTCAACTGAATATACAGAGTCCGATATAAGTCGGAATTCTATGAAACAAGAAATGTTGGAACCGTATTGATGATAATTTTCATATAAAAGAGAAAAATCCAGATTTCGTATTATAGATAGTTAGTTATGGCCAAATCAAAATTTGAAATAGTCGCTATGGAAATCGGTATTAAAATATAGCATTAATTAATATATTTAAATAGGGAAATTTAAATTGTTTAACTCAAAATTGATGATATTGAGTTGTGTAAATTATATTGGAAGTTGTATTTATATTTTGGTTGGACATATATGATAAAAATAATTATTTTTATTGAATTTATTTGGAATTTATATAATATTTTAATCGATATTATATAAGCATTAAAAATAGTGATATTTACAAACGAACTCCGTTTTCGATGAAATCAGTTTCATTTGAACCGTATCGTTTAGCTATTGTTACAAAATCAAATTTCGCGGTAAACCGATATCGTATGCGACTTCAATGGACAAAACTGCCTTTGTTTCAATTTAATTATTTACGTTATTTAGACAGGAATAACATTTAATGAATAAACGACTAGTCAAACGAACTCCAAATTTAATGAAACAAGATTCATTGGAACCGTTAGGAAGAGGTCTAGTAAAATGTCAAGGTCTCATATTTTTTGGATTTTTCTGTAATTATAGAAATTTAAAATGCATGATTTTTCGTCGATACTTATAAAGGACTTTTCACAAACGATGTCAGAATTCGACAGAACCTATCCCATTGGGTCCGGAATATTTTTTTATGCTAGGATTACATTTGTTTTCCAAAACCGAAGATCGTATGTGAGTGTTTAGGTTGTTACTTCGTCGCGAAGTTTGGTTAAATAAATATTATAATATAACCATTCCTATATAAATACCATCCTTCGCCTAAACCTAGTTTTGCGTCAAAACATACTCGCGTGGTCAAACAATAGAGCCGCCGCATCCTAGATTTCAACGACTACAAATACACAATTCTTTCCCCTCAAAAATCTGCAAATCCACTACTTTAATCACGGGATTCTCGGTTACAATTTCAAAGATCTCGTTGAGTACTGGAAGTCGAACGGTGACGATGGGGATTTTTGCAGCGAGCTAGCCAGAATCGATGGAGGAAGAGCCGCCGGTTGTAGGGCGTTTGCATGCGGATGGCATCACCAGGGCGAGCGGCATTCAGGGACAAGTCGGGTCTGGGTGAGGTGCTCCTGCTGTCGTTGTCTGATTGAACTCCGGTGTAGTGGGCTTGGTGCGAGTGGGTATTCTTCGAGGTCGAGCCAAGGTATTGTGGAGCAAATACGGGTGCGGGTGAAATGAGTGTGATATTTTGCTGAGCAACTAGAAATGAGTGAAATAAGAAAGGATCTGATAACCGGTATGTGATGTTTTTGGTTTAGAAACAAGACGAACGCGGTGATCTGCCTGGAACATTTTCGAACTCTAAAAGTAGGAAGACGAGTAGGAGAATGGAAGTCATGTGAAAACCAATATTAGAGGGTTGTGCATGGTGAAGCCGATCCGTATAAACAAGAACAGGAAAGAGTTTTCGGTCCTATTTAACGGGTAAGCAAATTAATTTAACATTACTATATAATTAAGGAACCCTTAATTTAACTTAATGCTGTTTTGAACGTTACAGGGACTAGTTTAAAAGCAAGAAGGGGAATGAAGGAATGAAAATCATAGTAAAGAGGATCGGCTGTCCTTTTTCCCAGATATAACACAATATATGGGTCCTCTTTCGTTTGGTTAATCATTGGACAAGTTAGTAAATAAGACATTTAATTAGTTTAATAATTAAATTTAGGAATTCAAAGACTATGTCTAAACTGTGCACAGGTGGTTGAATGCAGAATAAAGAGGAAACAACTGTTATTTAACTTATCATATAATTAGTTATTAACCAGGTGATTAAGAACTTAATTATAAATCAATAAAACCATTAACTTGAAATGTATATAACCTTTTGTGGTATCATCAGAATTGGACTATTCAACTCGCGTTATGATCGTGGCGACGAGCAGAACATCATGGAACAGAACTGGACGGGATTGGAATCAACCGAGATTTCCAATGGAATTAAACTATTGTTAATTTAATTGAAACAAACTGTTTCAACTACAAATCAAAATCAGGTGAGTTGAACTCACTCAGTTTTTTCCATTTATATTTTATATAAATTGGGTTTTTATTTTGTGTGCTTGATTGCTAATGGTTGACTAGTTGCTAGTTATATATTTATCTGTTGATCTAACTGATGAATTTAAACACTGTTTAATTTCAGTGAAATACCAAATTGTTATTTTAACAATTTGATCCAATAGAGGTAACTTACCTTATTGGTCACATTTATTTATAAACGTGTTTTAAATTATTTGAACTGGTAGAATTGTTTCGTTGATTCATTAATGTTAAATAGTTGTTATTTATTGTTATGAAAATTATCAGTTAAATGCAATTAATTGACCTGATTTGAGATAACCATTTGAATATAGGGAAAAACAGGTTGGAGGGATCCAACGGGATTCCTCAAATATATTATTTATTTTTCTTATTATCATATATGAACTGATCTGATGGGGTGATTGATTTGATTGTTGATTATTGACTGAAAATTCAACATCTGTTTAGTTTAAACCAACGAATGGTATGGGTTGAGTATTTGACAGCATATGGTCTCTGGAATCAATTGTTTTATAAGTGTTGATTTACCGTCAGGCAAATCAACATAGATGAAGTTATAAAATTTAATTTACAACTGGATATAAATTTTGAATTGAATTTTATTGAAAATAAGTTTGTAAAAAGGAAATAAATATTTATTATTTATCTAATTAATTTATAATTAATTATTAATTTTTTTTTATATAAAGTAAATATTGATGTTAAATCAGATTTACAAATATGAGAATAAGAGATTAAATCTAACGGTTAAATTTAGAAAATTGTTTTGTTAAGGAATAATTAAATGGAATTATTTAAATTAATTATATTGTTAATTAATTTAATGGGAGAACGAGATGGGAATTGATTAATGAGATAACGTTTTAATTGGAATTGATTATTTAATTAGTGTGTTTTGAATAAAATAGTTTAAAGAATAATTGTTAAATTTTATTGAAGTTTTTAAAAGGAAATTTACTATTTATTTAGTGAATAAAGAATTTAACTACTGAAGTAGTTAATGACTAAAATAAATTATTGTTTAATTAATAATAATTTAGGGAATTACTTTTTAATTGAAATTCAATTAAAAAGTGATCAAAAATGAAATGAAATCTAATCGAATGGTGAAAGGAGTTATGAACGGGTTTTATATTTAAAACCCGATTTTTTATAACGAAGTTGAAAAGGAATTCCAAGCAAATACAATAGCTTGAATAAATGTTGCTTAAAGATTTGAATTAAGAAAAAAGGAAATTTAGAGAAAAAGGGTTTAAGATAAACCAGGATTATATAAAAGGTGTTTGAGGTATTATATCGTTAATTTTAAATTAACGTTACTGAATAATGGGATTAAGTAAGAAGGGGAATTAAAATAAGATTTCCAAAGCAGGAATGGTTGAATGGATTTGGAAAGGAATTGGTAAAGTTGAATTTGAGTAAATAAGTGGATCGTAATATTTGATAAACAAAATCCGAATTTTGGAATGAAATTGTTTTAAAAGGTAAAGGTTAAAAAGTGGTGTTTTTATAAGGAACTACTTAATTATTTAATTAAGGAATAATGTTATATTCAAGAAGGAGATTTTCAAAGAGATAATAAGGTTGTATGAAATTGTATTTTGAATAAAATAGTAAAATGGGAATTTGTATTGGCATTAGAATGAAGTGTTGGTTTTTGGATTACAACTGGTATCCATCTGAAGATAAGAACGTTGTTGGTCAAGGTCTGAGAGGTAATTAAAATACCCCAACTTGAACAACATCAGGATTATCTGAAGATGATATTAGATGGTAATGGTAAGAGAGAATAGTGATAAATTATTATTTCCATTAGTGAAATAATAATAATGCAGCATTCGGGGAAAATTTGGAGAATATATAACAGGAGACCCGAAGTAAAGGAAATTAGCTAGAAGTGAAAATATATAATGAAAATTCCAAAGTAGTAGAAAAACAAAAAGGGGTTACGTGAAATTACAACGATATTTCCGAGTTAGGAAAGGAAATGTAAAGTTGAGTTTTATTATATAAGAATAAGCATGGGTACTGTCAAGAAATGAATAAAAGATATTTGTTATTTTTACGAATAAATTAGTTGAATTGATTTCCATAATATTAGATAATAATGTGGCTAATGTTTTGAAAGTGAAAATAGGAAACTGGATATATAAAATTGTTTCAAGAAGAATCCTAGCAAAGAACTATATTTATAATACCGAAATATTAAAGCGTTCTAAATTTACATTTGTTTTAATTAGATGATGATGAATACGAACTAGTAAACCCATTGGATTTTCATGATTGAATCACTGTCTATTTTGATAGTTAAATCACCGACTATCAAATTTGTCCAATACGATTGTTGGTACAGAAAGACCGGGATCGAATTTATATTCGAAAACCATTCTGAGCAGCAAATACGTAAAAGAAGATTTGTAACGACCCGTATTCTACACATCATAGGATTGTAGAATATTTATTTCTTTCCCGCATGAAGTCGTATGGTCATATAACTTTGGGAAACATTTATTAGAGCCATTTCCCCTGTTCATGATTTTTGTCGATTTTTAAATGACCATTTTGCCCCTAGTCAATACTGTTTTAGCCATAACTTTTGATAGGGAAGGAATTTTGACCTGAAACCACTTCCATTAGATTCGTTTGATGGTTTCTCTTTCCGTAGAGTGGTCATAATAGCCAAACGGACTTACCGTTTGGGAGATATGGCTGAAACAAGGTTTAGAGGGTGAAAAACTGCATAATTGGGCTAAACCGGATAGTTAGCAATTGGGCCCATAAGGAGATTTCGGGATTGGGGTTGTATAAGGGCTGATTAGGGTTAGAAAACATCCTTTTAGTCATTTTTTCAGCCACCATTTTATTTCATAGAACCCTATTAATGGCCTCCAACCTCTAAATCACTCCAAACCACTCCAAACTTGAAGAAAAAGGATTAGCAACGACAAATCAAGGCAAATCAACACCAAATCGGGATTAGAGCTGCTACAACACCTTGTCATCTTCACCAAATCAGAGATTTATTTCGGATCTTGTTTTATTTGTGGCTAAGGTGAGTGATTAGCTTGCTTTTTGCACTAATTATGGTTATTCGGGGTGATTAGTGCTAATTAGCGTTTTTAAACGAAAATAAATTCTGGAAAAATGTTTATAAATTCATGAATAATGTTTTAGACCTCTGATGTGAGTTTGGGTTAATTTGGTTAAGTTTTGCTAATCATGTCATTAGTTATGCTCACATATGCTTAAGGGAAAATATGGGGTTTTGGGCATGTTTGATCCATTTTACCATGTCATATTGTTGTTTTGGTGTTTGAGGTCACTTGTATGTGTTGCTATGACTCTATGACATGCTTTGTGAGTTATTGCAATAGTTAGAATGGTCGAAAACGCCGTCGAGAGGCGTATAAACACTTGCTGGAAAGTTGCAGGAATTAGTGCAGGAAATCGGATCGGATCGCCCCTACCGAACCGAACCGCCCCTTTTCTCTTCACCACGAACCGAACCGATCGTTATAGTGAAGCAAGCTGCGCCACGAGCTGAAGGATCCGAACCGATCCGAGAAGTCGCGATTCAAGACTTGGTGATTGAAGACTCCGACCCGACCCGCTTGGGGTGATAACGACACGATCCGATCTGATCACCTTGAGGACAACGAATCAAAGACTTGGAGGAGGGCGAGGCGCTTGGAACTATGACCAGGAGGCGTGACCCGAGCCGTTGCGTGGTGGAGAACCTGATCCGATCCAGGCGAGACTGGAAGCCACGAACCGATCCAGTGTACCATGGAGAACCCGATCCGATCCGGATGGGACTGGAGGCCACGAGTACTCCGATCCGATCCGAGGTGGTAGTCACGAACCGAGACGATGAAGGCCACGATCCCAATGATGATGAAAGGGATCCGAACCGATCCAATGGAGGTCCATAACCCGAAATGCAAAGGTAGTTCAAGTGGAAGTTTGAGCTCAGGATCCAGACGGGAACCAATGAGTTCACTTCGTGATTGGGCTTTGCTGCGGGACGCGTGCTAAGGAGTTGTCGATGTCTATGACTTTGGATCACTAGGTGTTGGGGGTAGAGAGACAAACTCGGGCTTTGGATATGGTGCGACTAGGGAGCTACCTACCAATGGAGTGGGGTCATGGAAACGTTGGGCGTGATCCCATAGGTATGGCGTTGGTGGTAGTAGGAATGTACATAGTCGTACAAAGTCGAGTTCTGTCATTTGAGTAAAGTGCTCTAGTGATCGAAGAAGTGGATGTCGTATGCTTTACGCACTGAGTGAGAGATGCGAGGATGGTTGTTATGTTTGATTGTTTGACACACACATCCCCCCACCCCCGTATACTTATACTATGTGTTTGTGACATCATAGAGTGTTGTACCGTGTAGTACTAACTCTTTGGTTGCAGGTCCAGGTTCAGGTATGACTTAGTATACCTGTTATTATTCTGTTTATGCTTGCTACCACTCATACCAGACTGATGTCTGACCCAGAGTTTTATGTTTCTTCTTATTACTCTGGGTGCTCACACGAGCAGACTAGAGACAGGGATAGCTGGTAGTGCGCTTGGTAGATGGACTGAAGACGAGCAGGAGGCTCCACGTATGATATATAGTTATTCTCCCTGTGTCGTGATTGGTATCTACTTTGGGCATTAGTAGCATACCTATTTTGTTTATCTTAGAGACAGTATTTTGAAGTTGTAATAAGCTGTATTTGATATTTCCGCTACTCTGATGATGTTAGTTCAAGTTTTCAGCTTATGCACTGTCTCATCTGTTTTATGTCAAGTATATGTTGGCTATTATATTTTATTCCATGCGCTGTGAGACATATTACAGGTTCTTTATTTGGTTCATCTTCTTTCTTTCTCTTCTTTGGCGACCGTCCCATGCCGATTGGACATGTGTACAGCGCACAATTGGAGTAAAACGTCGGTTGGTGCGGGGCGGGCCGTCACACTTGGTATCAGAGCTCTAGGTTGCGTAATTTACCTAGGGAAAGACACTAGGGAGAGATAGTACGTATATGAGAGCGCGTATTTGTGATTATTTTGGTTTTCAAAAGCTATATCTATATATAGTATTAGTATGTTTAAGAGTGAAGTCGCATTGCACTGCACTGGCACCACTATGGAGATGGTTAATCGTTTTCTCTTTAACAGATTTGACGATGAGCCGAGGAAGAGGTGCTGGTAGAGGGGCCAATAATGGGAATCCCCCTGACATGAGGGCTATGTTTACCAACCTCATGAGAGAGATGCTTGTGGATATTCAGAGGGAGGCTCCTAATGTTGCCAATGCTGGAGGTGTAGCGGTGCAAGCGCCTAGGGTCGATTTCGCCAAGCTGAGTAAGGATTACACTAATCTTGGTGGAAAGCCGTTTCATGGAACAGAATCGGCCACGGATGTTCAGGATTGGTTGGATAGTTGCGACCGTATCTTCGACGATTTGGGTATCGAGGATGCGATGAAGAGAAGGCTTGCGTCTCGTCAGTTGCAAGGACGAGCGATGAATTGGTGGAATGCTATTAGGGCAGCCACACCAGAAGATCAAGTTACTTGGGATCAGTTTAAAGCTCGCTTTAGCGACAAGTATATCCCAGCTGCCCAGAAATCGGAATTGTTTAGGAAGTTCTTGGAGCTTAAGCAGAATGGGAGGGCAGTATCGGATTATGTTGCTGAGTTCGACACTTTGTCGAAGTATGGGTTATCTCTAATCGATACTCCCGAAAAGAAAAATGAGAGGTTCATCACTGGTTTGGATGAATACTTAGGGGAGAGGCTGATTAATCACATCGATGAGACGTTTGAGTCGATCGTGGGAAAAGCTTTGAGGTCAGAAAGTCTTTACCCTAAGCCGAAGACTGGGGTTGTTGCTGCATCTGCTGAAGAGCCAAAGCCGCAAGCAAGCGGTGGAGGCAAGAATAACTCTCAGAATAAGAGGAAGCAGAACCAAGCCAAGGATGGCCAAAAGAAAAGCAGGAAAGAAGTCGAGTGCTTCAAATGTGGAAAGAAGGGCCATTATGCAAGGGAGTGTAGGGCCAAGACAGTGGGAAAGAAGTGCTTTAACTGTGGCCAAGAGGGACACTTTAAGGATAAGTGCCCGCAACCTCTGAAGGAGAATCAGATTGTGAAAGCATATGCCATCAATGCTGTTCCTTCTTCGTCGAATGCCCCAACTGCGGCGGAGAAAGGAAAGGGAGTCGTCATTCAAGGTATGCTTTCCATTTATGATCTTCCTGTTAGAGTTTTGTTCGATACCGGGGCTTCCCATTCCTTCATATCTAGTGACCTGGTAGATAGGTTGGGATTGGAGCCCGAGTTAGTCGATAGACCATTAGCTGTGACGAACCCGATTGGTGGTTCAACAAACCTCAGTATGATCTGTCGTAATGTGGTCTTATCGAGTCATGGATGTATGTTTGTTTGTGATTGCTTTGTTTTGGGCTTTACTGGGTATGGCATTATTTTGGGAGTCGATTGGCTCCAAAGATACGGGGTGGTGGTAGACTGTGAGGGCTTTTTGGTAACAGTTAGGGCGGATGATGGGCGGAGGGTAGTGTTTGGTAATCTACCCTGTGATGGGGTAATGGCTAGTTTTGTAAATTCCCTCGACATTCCGCATGATGAGTTATCAGGTTTGCCCGTGGTTGGCCAGTACCCGGACATCTTCGAGGAAGTGACCGGACTTCCACCACACCGAGAGATTGAGTTTCGTATTGATTTAGTGAAAGATGCCAGACCTATAGTGATGCCACTTCGTCGTATGGCACCACGAGAACAGCGAGAGCTCGAGGTGCAAGTTAGCGATCTTTTGAAGAAGGGATTTATTAGAAGAAGTGTTTCCGAGTGGGGAGCACCAGTTGTGTTTGCTACTAAGGCAGATGGTTCCCTTCGATTGTGTGTAGACTATCGCGAGTTAAATAAGGTGACGAGGAAGAATAAGTATCCTCTACCACGGATAGATGATTTGTTTGATCAACTGGAAGGAGCGAGAGTGTTCTCCCAGTTGGACCTCGCGACAGGATTTCATCAGCTCCGTGTAGCAGCTGATAGTATAGCTAAAACGGCATTTAGGACGCCGTCTGGGTTCTATGAGTGGTTGGTCATGCCATTCGGGTTGACCAATGCACCAGCATACTTCGTGGATCTTATGAATAGAGTATTCAGAGACCAATTGAATAAGTTTGTTCTTGTGTTCGTAGACGATATCCTTGTTTACTCGAGGACAGAAGAGGAACACAAGGAACATTTGAGAATTGCGTTGGAGGTGTTGAGAAGACACCAACTGAAAGCGAAGTTTTCTAAGTGCCACTTCTGGAGGAGGGAAGTGAGATTCTTGGGCCATGTTGTTTCAGAAAATGGTGTTGCCGTGGACCCTGCAAAGGTGGCTACGGTACAAGATTGGTCTACGCCCAAGAATGCAACAGACGTAAGAAGTTTCTTGGGGTTAGCTGGATATTATCGTAAGTTTATCAAAGACTTCTCCAAGACAGCGGCACCGTTGACTCAATTGACTAAGAAGAATCAAGCCTTCGTTTGGGACGGAGGGTGTGAAAAAGCATTCAAGAGCCTAAAGGAAAAGTTGACGCGTGCGCCAGTGTTGGTCATTCCTAAGGGAAATGAAGAGATGACGGTATACACGGATGCTTGTGGTACCGGACTGGGTGCGGTATTGATGCAAGGAGGTAGGGTTGTAGCTTATGCTAGTCGACAGCTAAAGCCACATGAGAAGAAGTATCCTACCCATGATTTGGAATTGGCAGCGATTGTGTTTGCGCTGAAGATGTGGAGACATTACCTCTTGGGAGAAAGATTTGAGCTGTTTACCGATCATAAATCGTTAAAGTATCTCTTCTCTCAGAAAGATCTGAATCTCCGACAGCAGAGATGGTTAGAGTTCTTGGCTTCGTATGATTTTGATATCGCGTATACACCTGGGAAGGGTAATGCGGTAGCCGATGCCTTGAGTAGGAGACATGCCAGCTTAGGGGCAATGTTTCTTGAATGGAAGCAGCTGGAGTATATCGCGGGGTTTGATTTCAGACCAAGGTGCGAATTGGATCCAATTATGCTATCTAGCTTGACGATCAGACCCACTTTGATTGAGAGGATTGGTTCCAAACAAAGGAACGACCCTAATTTATTGGAAGTCATCTCCAAGTTGGAAATGAATGTCGATGGGGAGATGGACAAGTATGGGCTTGATCGAGATGGATGGCTTCGGAAGGATGGAAGACTAGTGGTGCCCAACGTGAATGGTTTGAGAGATGAAGTGCTTAGAGAATGTCATCACTCAAAACTGACTATACATCCCGGTGGTAATAAGATGTATCGAGACATGAGACAGACTTACTACTGTGAAGGGATGAAAAGAGACGTTGGGAAGTTTATATCCAAATGCATGAATTGCCAGCTAGTTAAAGCCGAGCAAAAGAAGCCTAGTGGGTTGATGCAACCATTAGAAATTCCCGAATGGAAATGGGAACAAGTTTCGATGGATTTTATCGATGGTTTACCGAGGACTAGATCGGGATATGATAGCATTTGGGTAATTGTGGATCGACTGACCAAGAGCGCAAGATTCATACCAGTTAAGTCGAATAGAACCGCAGCTAAGTTAGCAGAACTATATATGAAGTGGGTAGTGAGATTTCATGGAGTACCCAAAGGCATTGTGAGTGACCGAGATCCGTTGTTTACTAGTGGATTTTGGAAGAGCTTACAAGAGGCTTTAGGATCAGAATTACATCTCAGTACCGCATATCATCCTCAGACCGACGGTCAGACGGAGAGGGTGAATCGTATATTGGAAGATCTCTTGAGAGCGTGTATATTGGATTTTGGTGGATCATGGGATGACCATTTGCATCTAGTGGAGTTTGCATACAATAATGGCTACCAATCCAGTATCGGTATGGCTCCATATGAAGCTTTGTACGGAAGACCGTGCAACTCACCATCATGTTGGATAGAGACTGGCGAGAAGTTTGTGCTTGGACCAGATGTGGTGAGAGAAACTTCCGATAAAATCAAGATTATTCAGCAACGAATGAAAGCTGCTCAAGATAGGCAGAAGAGTTATGCTGATAAGAGGAGAAGAGACTTGAAATTCTCCGTTGGTGACTTGGTGTTTGTCAAGATCTCTCCGTTGAAAAGCGTGATACGATTTGGCAGGAGAGGCAAGTTAGCACCAAGATTTGTGGGTCCTTTCCAAGTTCTCGAGGAAGTTGGGAATTTGCCGTATAGAGTTGGCTTACCAGAGAAAATGGCAGGAGTTCACAATGTGTTTCATGTTTCCCAACTAAGGAAGTTCGTTCACGACTCAAATGTGACTATTTCACCTGATCAGTTAGAGGACTTCGAAGTAGAACCTGAGGCGGTTGAGAACCGCAAGCCGATTCGTATTGTGGGGCATGATACGAAGCAACTTCGAAGAAAGTCGGTGAAGCTAGTCAAAGTTCAGTGGGGCGAGGACGAAAATGATTGTGCTTGGGAGACAGAGGAGAGCATTAGAAAGGCTTATCCAGAACTCTTTGCCTGGTAAGATTTACTTTGTGATTTAGTTATTCCGCATGCTAGGATAGACTTGTTTTGCTTGTTTTGCATGTTTGATGGTTGTTTTATGATTGATAGGCATGCGGGACCCTTGTGTGTGTTTTGATTAGGGAATTCCGGGGGCGAAATTTCTTAAGGGGGGAAGAGTGTAACGACCCGTATTCTACACATCATAGGATTGTAGAATATTTATTTCTTTCCCGCATGAAGTCGTATGGTCATATAACTTTGGGAAACATTTATTAGAGCCATTTCCCCTGTTCATGATTTTTGTCGATTTTTAAATGACCATTTTGCCCCTAGTCAATACTGTTTTAGCCATAACTTTTGATAGGGAAGGAATTTTGACCTGAAACCACTTCCATTAGATTCGTTTGATGGTTTCTCTTTCCGTAGAGTGGTCATAATAGCCAAACGGACTTACCGTTTGGGAGATATGGCTGAAACAAGGTTTAGAGGGTGAAAAACTGCATAATTGGGCTAAACCGGATAGTTAGCAATTGGGCCCATAAGGAGATTTCGGGATTGGGGTTGTATAAGGGTTGATTAGGGTTAGAAAACATCCTTTTAGTCATTTTTTCAGCCACCATTTTATTTCATAGAACCCTATTAATGGCCTCCAACCTCTAAATCACTCCAAACCACTCCAAACTTGAAGAAAAAGGATTAGCAACGACAAATCAAGGCAAATCAACACCAAATCGGGATTAGAGCTGCTACAACACCTTGTCATCTTCACCAAATCAGAGATTTATTTCGGATCTTGTTTTATTTGTGGCTAAGGTGAGTGATTAGCTTGCTTTTTGCACTAATTATGGTTATTCGGGGTGATTAGTGCTAATTAGCGTTTTTAAACGAAAATAAATTCTGGAAAAATGTTTATAAATTCATGAATAATGTTTTAGACCTCTGATGTGAGTTTGGGTTAATTTGGTTAAGTTTTGCTAATCATGTCATTAGTTATGCTCACATATGCTTAAGGGAAAATATGGGGTTTTGGGCATGTTTGATCCATTTTACCATGTCATATTGTTGTTTTGGTGTTTGAGGTCACTTGTATGTGTTGCTATGACTCTATGACATGCTTTGTGAGTGATTGCAATAGTTAGAATGGTCGAAAACGCCGTCGAGAGGCGTATAAACACTTGCTGGAAAGTTGCAGGAATTAGTGCAGGAAATCGGATCGGATCGCCCCTACCGAACCGAACCGCCCCTTTTCTCTTCACCACGAACCGAACCGATCGTTATAGTGAAGCAAGCTGCGCCACGAGCTGAAGGATCCGAACCGATCCGAGAAGTCGCGATTCAAGACTTGGTGATTGAAGACTCCGACCCGACCCGCTTGGGGTGATAACGACACGATCCGATCTGATCACCTTGAGGACAACGAATCAAAGACTTGGAGGAGGGCGAGGCGCTTGGAACTATGACCAGGAGGCGTGACCCGAGCCGTTGCGTGGTGGAGAACCTGATCCGATCCAGGCGAGACTGGAAGCCACGAACCGATCCAGTGTACCATGGAGAACCCGATCCGATCCGGATGGGACTGGAGGCCACGAGTACTCCGATCCGATCCGAGGTGGTAGTCACGAACCGAGACGATGAAGGCCACGATCCCAATGATGATGAAAGGGATCCGAACCGATCCAATGGATGTCCATAACCCGAAATGCAAAGGTAGTTCAAGTGGAAGTTTGAGCTCAGGATCCAGACGGGAACCAATGAGTTCACTTCGTGATTGGGCTTTGCTGCGGGACGCGTGCTAAGGAGTTGTCGATGTCTATGACTTTGGATCACTAGGTGTTGGGGGTAGAGAGACAAACTCGGGCTTTGGATATGGTGCGACTAGGGAGCTACCTACCAATGGAGTGGGGTCATGGAAACGTTGGGCGTGATCCCATAGGTATGGCGTTGGTGGTAGTAGGAATGTACATAGTCGTACAAAGTCGAGTTCTGTCATTTGAGTAAAGTGCTCTAGTGATCGAAGAAGTGGATGTCGTATGCTTTACGCACTGAGTGAGAGATGCGAGGATGGTTGTTATGTTTGATTGTTTGACACACACATCCCCCCACCCCCGTATACTTATACTATGTGTTTGTGACATCATAGAGTGTTGTACCGTGTAGTACTAACTCTTTGGTTGCAGGTCCAGGTTCAGGTATGACTTAGTATACCTGTTATTATTCTGTTTATGCTTGCTACCACTCATACCAGACTGATGTCTGACCCAGAGTTTTATGTTTCTTCTTATTACTCTGGGTGCTCACACGAGCAGACTAGAGACAGGGATAGCTGGTAGTGCGCTTGGTAGATGGACTGAAGACGAGCAGGAGGCTCCACGTATGATATATAGTTATTCTCCCTGTGTCGTGATTGGTATCTACTTTGGGCATTAGTAGCATACCTATTTTGTTTATCTTAGAGACAGTATTTTGAAGTTGTAATAAGCTGTATTTGATATTTCCGCTACTCTGATGATGTTAGTTCAAGTTTTCAGCTTATGCACTGTCTCATCTGTTTTATGTCAAGTATATGTTGGCTATTATATTTTATTCCATGCGCTGTGAGACATATTACAGGTTCTTTATTTGGTTCATCTTCTTTCTTTCTCTTCTTTGGCGACCGTCCCATGCCGATTGGACATGTGTACAGCGCACAATTGGAGTAAAACGTCGGTTGGTGCGGGGCGGGCCGTCACAAGATTATTGGAGATGGAGCAATTGAAGACCGTTGATCTTCAAGGGCGGAAGAACTACTTGTTGAGTTTCTCTGGTTTAGCGGCTGAAGATATTTCGACAGTAATTATGTCGTAACTGGAATCTACGGATTGCAAGGACTACTCGCTACTAATCTATTGGGTGATTCCTTGGATATGGTAGGAGGATGCCTTCGGTTCATCCTGTATCTAGATGACTTGTATGGATGGATGTCTGAAAGAGTATTTTCGAAGGAATTTCGTACGTTGATTTCTTCAAACGTACCATAGTTGATGGCGGAGAAATGGTTTTTCTCTAGCCAAATGACTAGAGTATTTTTGTGGACATCAATTAGTGATATTTGGCGGATCTGACGATGTGGCATTCAAAGGGCATGGTGACTAGATGTTCAAAAGAGAAATTCAAACATCAAGCCTCATCAACCGGGAAATGACAAAAATCGGGCAGGCAGCATGGCTGTGTGGGTCGCTCCCATTAGGGTGTATAATCACCTATCTAGAGAAATTCCTTTTGCTTCTTTAATCTATTTCGATGTTGTTCCTTCTCGGGAAACGGTGGTTTGAGCCCAATCTTTGGTGATATACATTCGATACACTCAAGCGAAATGAGTGGTCGGTCATGTGTGGGTCGGGTTGCAAGACGTTCTTTTTGAACCCAGTGTATTCGCCTCTAAAGAGACACTATCGGCAAGTGGTCCCCTACCTTGTCATAGTCGAAATCCAATTTCGAATAAGTGCCCGCGATTTTGATTGTATACTATATATATGTGGAGCGTGAGATGCAAGCGTTCCGCTAGATTGATATCTACTTGTATTTAGACATTATTATAATATCAGGAAAGATATTGATTTCAAAAATGTTTTGGGTTATCATTTGGTAAAAACCGTCCGTAATTATGTGTTGATTTGGTCTTACGATTATCCTTTTCTTTTGAAAAGATTTTTGAACTTTAGAAACAAGTTGGATGATTCCCCTTAAACCTTTTTGCGATATTTTCTCACTTTGGTTCACCAGACTGACCTGGTGTTTTGCAAATTCTTGGGTTAGACTAGGGTGTATAGGTCTAGGTTATCGGATGTTGCGAAGTCCAGAGATGAGCTGGAGAAGTTCAAACGTATTATATATAGTGTGTATTCTGCTGTGTTATTGTATATGAGGACATGTTATTATCACTGTCCAGATGTGTGATGTACTCTGATATTATAAGTATTTTTATAGCTCTCAACAAAGTTTTATTTCTGTATTATATTTTGTTCCGCTGCGATGTGTGACTCTTTGTTGTGTTGTTTCTTCTTCTTCTTCTTCTATTCTTATATTTCTTTCTTATCTCACCCTCTAATTTCTTTCTAATAATGTTCCAGTGTTATTGGTGTTTGGGAGGTCGGCATGAGATATGACAATTGTATTTATGTCGATTTTCGAGGCCAAAAAACCTTGGGTCGTTACAAGACCCGAACACAACTTGACCCGACCCGAACCCGACCAATTGATAGCCCTAAATGTAACGTCCCATATTCTTGGTAGTCAGATATTTAATATAATTTATTATTTTAAATATCGATTTGGAATTAGAAATGGATTTATAATATATATATATATACATATATATATATATATATATCGTTTATTAAACGCTGTTTAAACGTTTAATTTATAATTTTAATTATAAAACGAAATGCAGCGGCGCGGTAGTTCGTAATATAATGCTTTGAACTTTAAATGGTTTTATAGGATCCAATTTAAGTCAAAATTCTTTGAAACAAGATACGTTTGAATCTATTTGATTATAATTTTCTAATGCAAGAGAAAAATGGAGATTTCAGCTTATAGATTGTTAGTTATGTCCGAATCAAATTTTCAAATAGTCATATGGAATTCGTTAATAAACGATAACATTTATTATATAAATTAAATAGGATTTTTAACATAATATGGATATCATTTAACCTGAAAAGCTAATATTGAGTTTAATATATATTTGTTTAAAGCTATATAATATTTTAGTTGGAAATATATGATAATAATGATTTTTTATTATTTAATAAAAAAAATTTGAGTTTAATTATATTATGTTTAATCCTTAAAAATAGTTTTCTTTCCAAACAACCTCTGTTTTTGACGAAACGACTTTTATTGGAATACGTATAACTAGTTATTGCTATATTTCCCATTTGGAGCCAATCGGAGTTATCTTATCGGTGCGAGAATTTAAAGGTAAACCGATAAATTAAAGTAACGCCGTCATGCAAACAGAGTCCGTTTTCAACGAAATCTGTTTCATTGGGATCAGAACGTCGAGACATAGCGGTGTATTTATTGAATTTGGAATTGGTGTTCAGCGATGCGTATTCTTAACGGTAATGTAAAATAATAGTGCCCTATAAAATCAACCGTAAATATCATTGGTCATTCATATAAAAATCCTTGGTCTCTTCAAATAAAAATCATTTTGTCATATCCAAATTAATGAAGCCACGTCCTAGCCTATTCATTTATCTGAAATGCATGCACTTTTGTCTGAAGTCATTTCATCAGTTGTAGGACAAAATAAGGAGCGGCACATGGTTGTAAATAAAAAATGAAAGAGCATTCTCCCTTCTTTGTGTATATATACACACCAAACCTCTCTTGTTTCCCCACGCCAAACTCTGTAAATGAAAATGAATGTATACATAAGAAAACCACTTCATCTCTCATATAAATACTACAGAAAGTTCTAAAAGAAAAACAAGCCAAATCAATCGAGCACCCTTTGATGCAACGAACTCTCAACTTAGTGGCTCTCGGTTGATCCTTGTTGTTGAAACTCGACATAAACCAGCGAGATCTAGGGCAGCGACTGTCTTGAATTCGAAGTGGATCTGAGTTGATCATGGTGAAGTCAGTAGGCACTTTTATGTGCGGGGTTGGTCTCGGATAAGACGTGGTTACTGTTCAAAGTTGAGGTGGGTTGTGAGATGATGACCGATCTCGTAGGGATGTTAGGAGTTGACTAGCGATGCTAGGAGGAGCTCCGGTTGGCACTAGTGGGGTGTGGTATCGAGCATGGGCTATTGGTACAAGTCGTAAGGACAGGAAGGTTGCTGTGTATTGTTTCTTGTGGAATGAGTTGTTGTTTTCAACATGGTGGTGGAGCAGTGGGTCACTGAAGAGGACGGGGCCAGTGCGAGGTGAAAGGCAAGACGATGGCGGTGATCGGGGAGGCGGTATGAGGTGGCCCGGTGCCTTAGGTAAACGATGGTGTCAAGTTGAACGAGGGGTGTTTCCTGTGTTGTTTTTTTAGGCGGACGGGTTCGTTTGGGGGACAATGCTCGAATGATGGGACATTGGAGTTGATGACGATGATCTCAGATGGAAGCGGGAAGAGTGGCGCTGGGCATGGCGGAGGTGTGGCGAAGTATGGCGGACCCTAGGCGATGCTGATGAGGGATAAACGGAAGTACTTCCTATGTTAACTTTTGGATCTGGGTTCGTATTTTTGAGATGTGGCCGAACTATGGAGCACTGTGGGTCAGTGGTGGGGGTTGTGACAGTGGCGCGCCGGAGGAGGTGGGCGCGGTTACCTTGGGTTCGCCTGAGGTGATGTGATGGACGACGGAAGTCAAGGCAGTGGAAAAATCGATTTTGAACTAAAATGAGGACATCGAGATGTTTTATCCCAGAAGAAAGAGCATTGACTTAGAGGATGGATTAAGGTAACGTAATGACGTGGATATTTCATTAACGGAGAAATTAATTAATGTTAAATAATAATTAAGTAGGGATGATAATTTTAGCTAATTTATATACTATTCCAATTTAAAGTCAAACATTATAATATGTATAACTTTTTCGTTCATAAACAGAATTGGACGAAACAAGTGCTGATGGGTCCGTAATCACGGTGCTGACGTGTACAGCTAGAACGGAGTGTTTCTGAGGCAGATGGAATTTTATATAGTTTTAAACGTCGGTTTTAAAATACATAAAACAACGTAATATTGTCGGATATAAAATGGTGAGTTAATTCTCACACTTCTGAACTACTGTGATGTGTTAAATCCATATTATTAATATTTATCATTAATAAGTATAAATTGGCTGAATGGATGATATAAATGCTATGGATGATTCTTAATTGCTATTGATTGATTGTTTGTCTAAAATTTGTTGTTCAAATGCATTATATTATGTTATAATTCTCATGTTAGTGTTAATAATATTTTGAAGCTGTCGTGCAGGGAAGAACAGGTTGGAGGAATCCAACCGGATTCCTAAAATAAACTGTATATTATTGTTGTTAATTATGAATTATTTATTCAAATTTATATTATTATATCCTGGTTATTTATCCATGATTGAATGGATGTGAATTGTTAAATCTAATGGTGGTGTTTTAATCAATATGCAATATTGATTAATAAATTGGCAGCGGGTGGTCCAAATTCCATCGTTTTGAGATATTAATTCGCCATCAGGTGAATTAACATATTTTAAGTTATAAAATTAATTTGACAACCGACTTGAAGTTTCAATTTTATTTTAAATATAAGTTTTTCAAATAAATTGATATTTATGACCCGGTTTTATATAGAAATATTAAAACGATTATATAGTAACAACTTATGTTTAAATGCGTAAGAAAGTCATGTATTAACCACGAAGTTAATAATCCGAGATAATAGTCCCTAAAGGAAACATCCAAGTGAGATTCTATTATTTATATGTATTTTTTACTTAACTATTGTTATAAAGCTAATTAATCCTAAAATAATTATATTTAAGCTGATTGTTAAATAATTTATTGTTATAAAATTAATTATTATCTTATTAATTTATTAAGGAGATTAACTATCCTATTGTTAGTTAACGATGAAGTAATACCCTTTTACTTCAATATTGAAAAGGTAAATGCTTATTTTAAAAGAGTTTTACATTTTAATTGTAATCATTTAAAAAGGAATAAAGTTTTAAATGGATTCTTAATAAATCATGCTAAATGAATTTCAAAAGGAAATGTTACGGGTGGATCCAAGTTTATAAGGAAAAGAGGTTTGAAGTTTTAAACTAAGGCAAGGGCGTTAAACAAAAATTTCACTTAAGAATTGAATTAAGTAAATGTCGCGATCAAAGAGAAATTTCAAAGGCGAAAAGGATAGTAATGTTTTTAACAAAAGAAGTGGATAAAGGGATTTATGGTTATAAATCAAAAGAACATATATAATGAAAAAAGATTTTTGGAAAAGGTATTAGTGAATGGATTAGTGTAATATAATCCAAGTTATGAATAGAATACTATACAAAAGTTTTGAAGCAAAGGGTTAATATTTGAGTAAATAATCTAATCAATAATTTATTAAGTAATGTGGTTATAGTCGATTGAGTTTTCCAAAAACAAGGATATGGGTTATAAAATCATGTTTTAAAATAGAGAATAAGATTTGACTGATATTATAAGTATGGGTTTGGAGTTACGGACTTCTATCGATTCTGAGATAAGAACGTTGTCGCTTAAGGTCTGAGAGGTAAATTAAATACCCCCACTTGAACGACTTCACCATTATCGAAGAATGATATTAGTTTGTAACGGTAAGGAGGTGGAATGAGTTATTATTTGCGTAACACATTTTCAAGGCTTGAAATGTAATTTAAGATAATGAGTTTGAAATTTAAGGTGTAAATTAATATGGTTTAGCTGAGTTGACACAAAAAGCTTTATTTATGCCAGTAAACTATTTATACAGTGCTGTTTCCTATTAAAATGAAATGATATGAGTTGGAATATTCTTATTCAGAATAGTAAGTAATTAGAATGGAAGGGATATAGTAATTTGGAAACAGAAATAAAGATTTGGAATTTAAGCATTGAAGTTAAAGCCATTGAGTTTTAAAGAAGCATGTGTCGTTCAACAGGATTTTTACCGCATTAGGGTTGGCAATGGGATTATATTAGTGAGTTAACGATATATAAATATATAGACATTTCCAGAATTAAGGAGATAAATGGTTGATAAAAATATATAAATATTTTCAGAATAAAAGGAGAATAACTAAGGTGAGAATAAACAAGAGGTATTGTTTCCAAATGGCGACACGAAATATGAATTGACAAGATATGTAAACAGGATCGACCTTAAATATATGGAATGGTTTCCAATGATCCGATTAAGAGTTTTAAATGAATTATTTTTAACAATGAGGACCTGAGCTGTCAAGATAATTGAAAATACTGTGTGAGTTGATAGTTAAAACACCAAGCTATCAATAAAATATTTTATTGGACCTTTTTGATGTGTTGTTTCAAAGAGATCGGGATGGGAACTAGACACAAAACCACTTCGAATCAACGTTGCGCTCGAAGCTAACTTGCAGGAAATAAAGATGGAGCATTGAAGACCATGGATATTCATAAACGGAAGAACTACTTATAATCTCTAGTCTGCAGCCAAAGATATACTGTGGTTCTGTTGTTATTGAAATCCACTAATAGGCAAGGACTTCTCGCTACTGATCTATATGGTGGTTCCATGGATGCGGTAGGAGGGTCCCTTCAGTTCATTCTGAACCTGAATGACTTATATGGATGAATGCCTGACAGAGTATTTCCTAAAAACTCACGTACGTTGATTTTTACAAATATACCAAGTTTGGTGGCGGAGAAATTCTCTTGCTTTACACCCAAAGTATATTTGTGGATGTCAATTAGTGATTTGATGGATCTGACGATGTGGCATTCAAAGTGCATGTAATGCGATGTTTAAAAGATAAACATAACCTCAAGCCTCATCAACCGGGAAATGGCAAAAATCGGGTAGGTCGCATGGCTAATTGGGTCATTTCCCAAGCAGGGTGTATTATTACCATCTAGAGATTCCATTTCCTTCTTTACTCTTTTAATGCTGTCCCGTGGGAACGGTTACTGATTCCAACCGGTGGGTGATAATACATTCGGTCCACTCAAGCTAAATGAGTGACCAACCATGTTTAGCCTGGGTTGCAAGATGTTCTTGTTAAACCCCAGTGTATTTCCCTCTTGAGTACACTGATCGGAAAGGTGGTCCCATACCTTGCCATAGTTGGAATCCAATCTCCAATAAGCTTCACGCGGTTTTTGATTTTATACTAAATATGTAGAGTTTGAGATGAAAGCGTTCTGCTACTTGGTTATTTATTTGTGATTTGATAGACATTAATATAATATCACTAGATATGATATATCAAAATGTTTTGGGTTATAGTAAGGTAAAAACCGTCTGTGTTTATATGTGGGTTGGTCTTACTATTATCCTTTCTTTCAAAAAAGTTTTCTAAAGTTAAGCCAATTGTTTGACGTGAATTTAACACTGAAAGTATTCCAGACTGATCCGGGTGTTTTTGCTTTGCTTTAAAATGTGCTCGGGTCAGACCGTTCATATTTTCCAGGTTAGATTTTGCTTGGAGTTTCAGGAGCTAGAAGCAGGAGGCTTCACCGTTAGTTATTTAAGGTTTTGTTCCGTTGTATCTGATACATGTTGTATGTACTCTGATGATTGGTATGTATACAAGATTTTCTTTGGTGTAAAGATGTATTAATATATATATATGTTATATTTTATTCGTTCCATTGTGAGATTCTGATGTTCTTCTTCTTTCTTCTATTCCTGTACTTCTTTCTCTCTCATCCTCTATCTTCTTTCTCTTAACTTTCTGCTTTTCTATATAATTTGGGTTGACTATGGTTGTTAAATGTCAGCTTAAATTTGTACGAAAAAGTGGGACGTTACACAACTAGCAATACCAGGTCATTAAGAAATCAAAGGAAATCATGGGTTTGAACACCCTATGAATAACACTCATTCTCATCACAGGTAGCATCAATGACAAATCAATTCATCCAAACATAAAGAAATAAGATATGGACTACACACAAATTCTTTCAAGGTTTTGATCACAAGGCCAAATCGGTGGACAAGAGAGCAACACGAATCGAGAGCTACAAGAAGAATAATTTTATCAACCAACTTGAAGTCGCGATTTGGGCAAAATCACAAAACCCTAACTTTCCACGGTGGACATTGAAGAACAAAGGGAGCCAATATTTTTCTAGTGATAAAATAAATAAAAGAGGCAAAACTTTATTTTGTTAATTAGGACTTAGGGGTTTTTGTGTTATTTGTTTAAGTATTGTTATAAATGTTTATAAACTCTTTGTTGTTTCACAACACCAAAATAGACAATTTGAAATGGTAATAAAATGTTGCTAAGAATTTTAGAAACACTTTTTAGGTGTCGCAGATTAGTATGTTGCAGACTTTTGAAACATCTATATAATATTTCAAATTGACAAACTGAAATACCAAGGAAGTGTTTCAGATTAACGGATTGAAACACTTAGCGAGTGTTTCAAATTGATAAACTACAACCCTTAATAAGTGTTTCGAGTTGATAATTAGCAACACTTAATGAGTGTTTCAAATTGATAATCTACAACACCAAATACATGTTTCAAGATAATAATTAGCAACACCTAATAAGTGTTTCAAAACGATAACCAGCAACACTTACTAGGTATTTCACAATGACAACTACCAACACCTACTGAGTGTTTCAAATTGATAATCAGAAAGATTCATTATACGTTTTGAACTAGTGATTTGTTACGAATTAAAGATTTGAAAATTATTTTAAAATTTTCAATTCATATCTTCAGTAACTTAAATAGATTTAATCATTCATCACACAAAAAACTAAAAAATATAAAAGAAAATTCATAAGAAAATTTACCATAAATAAATTACCATAGAACAAAGATAAACCATGTCTTCGAAGGAAAAAAAGTATAAGTATACTTTAACAAATCCAAGTTACATAAGTTTAAGTTTGACATTATAACAAAACAATAGATAAAGATAACCATACTTGCTCATAAACACTTTCATGCACCGTTGATAACCTCAATTCATCATATTCTCCCATCGAAATTTATGTCTACAAAAAATAATTATTAATTGACGCAACTTAGTCCTTATATCGATTAAAATGAATATAATTTGACATATAATTTTCGCATATAATGGACCTCATGCTAATACATAAGGTACTTTCTGCGCATTGACCGTAAAGTTCAAATGTTGCTTTCGAAATTGTAATCATTAGATTAATTAGTTGTTAAGCCTTGTGAATAAGAACCAAGCAAACTAATAAGAAATTGTAAACGATGAATAAGAAAAAGTCCATCCTATGGAAGCAAAAAAGATTTTCATTAGATACAAATTCATTACAAGCAAAAGAAAAATACACAGTATCTTCCACATTTAAAATACCATTTTGTTTCATGTTTTGAAGTTTTCCAAGCAAAACATCTATCATTTATTCTTTTTACTCAACACTTAATGCTCTGCATTTTCCATGGTACATAATTTTGAGATAGTATACATGATTTTATATTAGAAACAATAAAAATAAGTGCCATTTTGGGTCTAAATTTACGTTATCTTTATGTAGCACCTGGATTGAATCATTAACATACACGCCTAAGGAGGGATGAATGGCACATAACAAACAAAAACAATAAGAGAAAGGATGACATAAAATGAACATACAAATCTAACTTATCTAATTTAGCTCAATTTCCTTTCACGGTACCAAAAGGATCCACTCATATGTATAGCTTCTTCTCCAATAAGAAGAAAATGTTAGTTAGGAAAACTGGTATATAATAACATAAACTTAGTGGTTAAGCCAATGCAAATAAGATCATGTTAATAAATGAAAATGAAAAACCAGGAATATTGTCTGATATCATAGGAAGTTACAATACAATTACCATAACAGGATTATAAGCAAAAATTGCAAATAAAATTTGAACAGTTTTAGATAAAACACTCCAGTTTGAATGACAATATATCATAGAAACAAATATTAGTTGAATGTAGAAGTTTGAATAACAATATTAATTCATTCATTGACTATACAACAGTGATTTATAGTCTACATATAGTTGAAATAAGGGTAATATGATACCCATGAAATTTCTACAATTGTTTGTTGCATAAGCAAGTGCTGCAAACATCCAAGTAAAATAGAAAAGAAGTCTGAAAAGCATACAAAAAAGTAGGGATGAGTATTATTCAGTTAAACCAAATAAACCAACCAAACCAATTTATTTTGGTCAGTTCGGTTCGGTTTTGAAATTAAATTGGTTTGTAATCGGCCCAAAAAATATTAAGTTCAGTTATTGGTTTAACCAAATTAACTGAACATTTACTATATTTTAAAAATTATCGATATTATAATAAATGTTTTAGGTTAATTTATTTATTTAAGTAAATTTTAATCATCACCTATGTGTCAAAATTAATATTAGAAAGCATAAAAATCATAAATAATAATACTCTAATCATATATTTATAATTTATTTCAAATTATAGTGAATATTCCAAACATAAAGTGTAATACATTTTTTAGTTCGGTTTAATCGGATAACCAACTGAACCAACCAAATTTAATTTGGTTGGTTTGGTTTGGTTTGGTTTCTGTTTTTATTGGTTTTACTTTGGTTTGACAAATTTCATCATCGGATAAACAGAACCAACCAAACGCTCACCCCTACAAAAAAGGGACTGTTGTTTATCATGTATTAATAAACGTGTAAGATGTAAAAATTTCAATCTGTGGCAACAAAAACGATGAAAATTACTAATGCAGATGTATTTAAATTATTAGAAAATCTGATGTATTGCAACAACTATTCAACAGACATACCATTCATGGATTCTCCCTTTGTAGTAAAATAATTGTACATACCACTTGAGCCTAACCCTTTACAAGCATTTTATCTAATATAACAATATCCCAAAGATTTGTTATGTGCATCGACCATTACATATTCAGCATATATGAATTGTCAACTACTTTGCTAGCATTTCAGCCTACTTAACAAATCCCGGTATAAGAGTGGAAAAATCTAAAGGCTTTAATTTAAGTATACCTTTAGATATGCTCACCTTTTAGTCAGAATTGTCTATTTTCTTACTCTGGTTGGTCTGATTTACATACAAATTGTAAACATGATTGCTTAACTACAGTTAGAAATAGAACTAATTGAATGAATCATAAAGAGTAGTCAGATATACTTAAAATTTTCTTAATGCCTCACCTGAAATATAATAGTGGGTATAATGAAACATCTTTAGAAAACATATATGAAATAAAAAAATGTACCACAAGACTACCAATAGTAAAACATATATGAAATAAAAATTTGAATAAAAGTGTGAAGAATTCTAGTGTGTTAGGAAACTTACTTTATTACAAATGGAAAAGAAAGCTTATCAGGTCTCAAAAAAGTTGCGAAGCTTGAGCCATTTTAAACATAATAATTCTTACAATTTCCCCAAGTTACATTCCTAAGATTGTCTTCTCAAATATCTGTATTGAAAAAGGGAATGAAAACTTCAAATTTTTTGTCAACCGCCTAATTATATGTTATGATGTTATGCAAATGACAAATCTTTTATATCTGCGTTCCTCCATTTGATCCACCCTAGCTATATAGTTCCCCCTTTTCAAAATATGATTTTAACTTTCGATGCTTAAACAATTTCGTTCTTTTCCCACTTTTAGTTTAGCTCCTAGAATTTTGACCTCTTTGTCTCAAAATTAAACTTTGCCTGTAAACAATTGAATAATTTCATCAATTTCCTACTTTTAATGCAAGTTTAAAAGTACCGACCAAAAGCTACTTTCAATCCCTTAATCCAAATATCTCACATTACTGAATTTCATAAATCCTCAAGTAACGGTCATTTAGTCGAAATAATTGACTCAGTCGTAATCTCGGAATGCCAATCCTTGATCGACTTGAAGTGAGTAATATATATTTTCTAGCTTAAGGTTGTATAATTCCATTAGTATTGTGATTACTCTACCAGAACCGAATGATAGATTGTTCATACAAGATGTGATTGAGATAGAAGATAACCCAAAGGGAACAAAACAAACCCATTTATTTCAAAGTTTACCTTATATGTCACATACAAAGTAAACATTGAAAGGGATTTTTTCTATCAAAATCTCCAAACAATTGACTGTCTACTTTGGCTTAGGTAGACAAACACTAGTCAACAACTTGGAAATTTCGATAGAAAACATCCCACTCAATGTTTACTTCATATGTGACATATAAGGTAAACTTTGAAATAAATAGGTTTGTTTTGTTCCCTTTGGATTATCTTCCAGCTCAATCACATCCTATATGAACACAATCCATCATTCACTTCTGGTAGAGTAATCACAATACTAATGGAATTATACAACCTTAAGCTAGAAAATATATATTACTCGCTTCATGCCGATCATGGATTGGCATTCTGAGATTACGGCTGAGTTAGTTATTTCGACAAAATGACCAGTACTTGAGGATTTATGAAATTCAGTAATGTGAGATATTTGGAATAAGGGATTGAAAGTACCTTTTGGTCGGTACTTTTAAACTTGCATTAAAAGTAGGAAATTGATGAAATTATTCAATTGTTTACAGGAGAAGTTTAATTTTTAGACAAAGAGGTCAAAATGCTGAGAGTTAAACTAAAAGTGGGAAAAGAACGAAATTATTTCCACTTCTTTGTCTTTTTTAGCATCAGTACAAGCTCATCAAGAGAGAAAATAGATAAACTAAGATAACTTCCAGAAAAGACTTATTTTATTCAAAATATGACATAAAAGAGTTTAAAAAAAAATTCTAGGGTTATACCTGAAACTTGTTAATTGTGATTATCACAATACACAAGGACAAGCAAGCATTTCTCAATAAGCTTCACTGCCAATTTATAGGTAAGATCCTCATGTCGTTCAGAGCGAAGAATTGATCTAGCGAGATGGTTTCCAAAACCAGCAGCCACATGATTATCTACAAATGAGTGCCAGTCATGGTTACCAGAATATGTGATGTACGTGCAATGTTTTTTTTAAGATTTCAGGAAAATATTCAAGATCATGTATTTTATAGTGAATATACCACGTCAAGGTACTTCAGACCATTTTTTACTCCACCAAGTACATGTGAGTTCCAAAGAGGGTCGAACTAGTTCCGTCTGATACACATAATCCGGCTCAAATAACTATGAACCACTTTAGGACCCAAAAAGAGTTGCAGGTCAGATAATTCATAAAGGCTACAAAAACATATAGCATGTTGGGGAATTCATAAAGTTGGACAACCAACCGATCATGTTGGATTATTTATTTATATATCATTTTCTTAATTTATTAAGTCGAGGAACAATACACATACGTGCAGACTCACAAAGATCTTTGGACACTTAATTTTCATCATATAGTCCATTCATAACATTTAGAACATGAAAACAAGTGAAAGTGTATGCCCTTTTAAGAAATTGGTATAAATGACATAAATTTCCCATTCCAATATACGAGAGAACATGTAAAACCATGACAAGTTTTATAAACGGAAGATCATGGTGGATCAGCGTCATACATGGCACATTGATATTCTTTAAGACTAGCTGCGCATAACTAATTATGAGCCATAGCGTACTCTCACTATGTGAGTATACCTATAGCTGCATAAATACACGGGTCCTATAGCATGTAAGATAAAAGCTTATGAGACTTATGTTATGTAACACCCCACCTCCGCTAGGGTCACTCGCAAAGGAATGCACTAGCTTTAGAGGGGTATTATTGGTAAACATGTACGGAAATATTACAAGACAGAACATATAAAATAGCGGAAGTAAAACCAACTTTCATATCATTAATAAATAAGGTCTAAAGCCTTTTACATCAGAGAATTTCTTACATGGAAACCTGTCTTGCAATAGTAAAGAAGCATAAAAACCTTTTCATAAATTATTCCCCAAGTAAAACAGTAAAGTAGCCATAGCCAAGAAAAGTCCAAGCCATACATAATGACCTTCAAACAGAAGAAGTCTGAACTAACAATAGCATTTCCTCCCTGTAACCTGGGGGGGAGACGGAAGACAAAGAGGCGAAACAAAACGGGGGTCAGTCATAAAGACTGGTAAGTCCTATCTACTTCCAGTATAAAAACAGGTAAAGGTAACATGACATGCATAAACTGAAAGTAAACATAAGGATGACAACAAGATAGATAAGCTCAACCAAGGTAACTGGATGAACTACTGAAGCAAGGTAAACTAAGGTATCATGATAAACTACGGTGTCATGATAAATCAAGGTATCACATCGTCAGGTTTCTATCAAGTATACTATCCCAAGGTATCTATCCTGTATAACATCCCACGGTATCTATCATGTATATTTCTCATGGTTCTAACATGTATATTTGCTCTGCACCTCTCGTACTAGTATCCCAACCCGCGTCATGTGTTAACAATGAATGTCCCTTGCCCAATAGCATATGTAGGTTTTCCCAACTCGTATGTTTCTTTCCATGTATAAGTTCAGTCCCTTGCCGTAGGCCGTACGGGCTTTCCTATGTAAATCTATACCACCTCAACGTAGTACCATTTTATCCTTGAAGTTGTTTTGGACTGCTACCCTTGATCTAGTTATGTTTTCTTGCCATAAACTAACGCGTGTTCACTTAGGATTTATGCCACCTAGGACCACTAGGGATTAAGCTACCTAAGGAACATTTTCGTGTCTCGGTTTGGGTTTTGGCCACCTAGGACCACTAGGGATTATGCCACCCGTCAACCACGCCCTTTATCCCATGTATGTATCGTGAATCGTTTTCCATGTCTAGACGCACATGTTCCTCAATGTGCCATCCGAGTTCCGTGCCAGGGCAAATCAAGAAATACGGAACTTGGTCGGGAGCTTTAAGTCGTATGCTGATGCAGATATCAAGGTCTGTTTTTGTACCCGTGGCTATGGTCCCACGTGACCCCTCCCTCAACTACTGAAAGGCAATCCAAGAAAAATCATGTATGAGAATTACATCCCAGCCCCACTATAGCCCCACTTTCCTATGGGCCAACCTCACCCATGACTCGATAGCAAGAATATGGTCTGTTGGGAGTTCTCTGCCTTTCCGTTCGTACACGATTGACTAAAGATTGTAGGTAGTCGGCGACGTGCTATCCAGGGCAAAATCAAGTATCGTCGACTCCACGCTAATCCATCCCAGTCTTTAGGTCGCTCGCATAGCAACCAAGGCATACTCTTGGCTCTTCTACCGCAGACCTTAACCTCTATGAGGCCGGGTTTCATGGACCACCTGCCACCTCACAGAGGGATACCAAGAGTACCCTCATGTCCCCCGAAGCTACCGCTTCGTCACCCAGTTCGTTGGAGCCCTTATCCAAGTCGGATCATTTGCTCCTCCTCGTGTGTTTAAGCGATGACATACCATATCGGGTTACTCATCCATTCATGAACTAGTCCCATGTCCTTGGCTAAGAATTATTACTTAGTTATACTTAACTAAGGTTTACCACTTAGCTTCTTTTCCCCGTTACCCTTGATTAACCATGATTTTCTACCTAGTTCCTCTCACTAGGGTTTTGTCTATTGGGTTAAGTGTTGTTATTCAGGTTCATGACTTAGCCCGCCTACGAATCATGTCAAGATTGGCTAAGTATTTAAGTTCAAGGTTTAGCCCTACAAGTTGGTTAAGTATACCGAGAAGCTCATGACTTAACCCTATCAAGTCAAATTGGTTAAGTATTTATTTGTCTTAACCCTATCAGATTATCATGTTAGATTGATTAAGCATAGATTATCTTAATCCCATCAGATTATCGAGTCGGATTGGTTAAGTATAGGTTAACTTAACCCCATCCCCTAATCGTATTACGATGGTTAAGCCTAGTTTAAAAGGTCTTGTGACTTAACCCCACCAGGTCCACATATTAGATTGGTTAAGTGTAGGTTACTTAACCTCATCAAATCATCATGTATAATTGGTTAAGTATAAGTTACTTAACCCCATTAAATTATCATGTTAAATTGGTTAAGTATTGGTTAATTAACCTTATTAAATTACCGTGTTTAGATTAGTTAAGTGTTTAACTTAACCCCATAAAATTACCGTGTTTAGATTAGTTAAGTATAGGTTACTTAACCCCATCTAATTACCAAGTCGGATTAGTTAAGTGTAAATTACTTAACTCCATCTAATTACCAAGTCGGATTAGTTAAGCGTAAATTACTTAACCCCATCCCCTAATTGTCTTGTATGGTTAAGTGTCATTAAGAAATCAAGCCCGGTCCCACTTAACCTACCCATTCGTGTCATATCGGTTAAGTGTCATTAGTCAAATTTACTTAACCTTATCATGTGACATTAATTTAATTAATGCACTCTCAACCTCTCACATTAGACCTTGTTGTGGTTACTAGTTAAGCCGGGCGGGTCCGGGTAGTTTTACACCACAACCTAGTCTAACCTCGGGTCTTAAGCGCGACATGACCAACTTCTCACATTGGATCCTATTGTAACACCCCGCCTCCGCTAGGGTCACTCGCAAAAGGAATGCACTAGCTTTAGAGGGGCATTATTGGTAAACATGCACAGAAATATCACAAGACAGAACATATAAAATAGCGGAAGTAAAATCAAACTTTCATAACATGAATAAATAAGGTCTAAAGCCTTTTACATCAGAGTACATCAAAACCTGTCTTGCAATAGTAAAGAAGCATAAAGACATTTTCATAAATTATTCCCCAAGTAAAAACAGTAAAGTAGCCATTAGCCAAGAAAAGTCCAAGCCATCCATGATGACCTTCAAGCAGAAGAAGTCCGAACTAAACAACAGTATTTCCTCCCTGTAACCTGGGGGGAAACGGAAGAAAAGAGGCGAAACAAAACGGGTCAGTCAAAAAGACTGAGTAAGCCCTATCTACTATTAGCATAAAAACTAGTAAAGTTAACTGACATGAGAAACTAAGATGAACATAAGCATGATAACAAGATAGATAAGCTAAATCAAAATAACAGGATGAACTACTGAACTCAGATAAACTAAGGTGTCATGATAAATTACGATGTCAAGATAAAACAAGGTATCACATCGTCAGGTTTCTATCAAGTATAATATCCCCAAGATATCTGTCACGTATAACGCCCCGTGATATCTATCCTGTATTTTAGCTCTGCACCTACCGTACTAGTATCCCCACCGTGTCATGTGTTAACCAAGAATGACCCTCACTCAAAAGTCGTGTAATGGTCCATGTCAACCTAATATATCGCATATATAGGTTACTCAACTTGTATGTTTTATTCCATGTAAATGTTCAGTCCCTTGCCGTAGACCATACGGGCTTTCCCATGAGATTCTATATTACTTTAACATAGTTCCATGATCCTTAAGATCGGTTTGGACTGTTACCCTAAACCTAGCCAGGGTCTTCCAACATGAATTATCGTTTGTACAACTAGGACTTATGCTACCTAGGGCTACTAGGGATTATGTTTACCTATTGCGCGTTTTCGTATCTCGGTTTGGGTTCAACCACCTAGGGCCACTAGGGATTACGCTAACCGCCAACCGCGCCCTTTTTCCCACGCATATATCGTGAATCGTTTTTCCAGGACTGTATGCACATGTATCACATCGTGCCATCCGAGTCCTTTCACAGGGCAGACCAGGAAATACAGGACTCGGTCGGGAGCTTTCAATTTATCTGCCGATGCAGATGCTAAGGTCTGTTTTTTCCTATACGTGGCTATGGTCCCACGAGAGCACTCCCTCAACTAGTGAAAGACAAGACAGGATAAATCCTGTATGAGAACACAACACTGGCCAACCCACATCCAAGCCTTACCGCAACCATAATTAGATAACAATTATGGTCTATTGGGTGTTCTCTGCCTTTCCGTACGTACACGCTTGACCAAAGATGGTAGGTAGCCTGACGAAATGCTATCTAGGATACGATCGTGTATCGTCGACTATCCCCTATCCATCCCCGTCTTTAGGTCGCTCGTATAGCAACCAAGGCATACTCTTGGTTCTTCTAACGCAGACCTTAACCTCTCATGAGCCTAGTATAATCACCTGGCAGCTCATAGAGGGATACCAAGAATATCCTCACGTTCCCCGAAGTCGCTGCTTCGTTACCCAGTTCGCTGGAGCCTTTATCTAAATCAGATACTTGCTCCTACTCGTATACTTAAACGATGACCTACCGTATCAGGTTACTCATCTATCTATGAACTGGTCTAAATTTCCTTGACTAAGAATCATTACTTAGTTATTCTTCAACTAAGGTTTACCACTTAGCATTGTTCCCGTTATCCTTGTTAACTACGGTTATCCACCTAATCCTCAGAACTAGGGTTTACATAATGGATTAAGTGTCACTTAAGTTCATGACTTAACCCGTCTACAAATCCTGTCAAAATTGGCTAAGTATCCAAGTTCAAGGCTTAACCCTACAAACCATGCTCAAGTTGGTTAACTATATTAAGCAATTCACGACTTAACCTCGTCCAATTATCATTCTAGATTGGTTAAGTATATATTAACTTGACCCTATCAATTTACTTAGTCAAATCGGTCAAGTGTATTCAAGCGATTCGTGACTTAGCCTTATCATGTTTTCACGTTATATTGGTTAAGTATTGGTTAACTTAACCACAATAAATTAACGAGTTAGATTGGATAAGTATAGGTCACTTAACCACATCAATTCATCATGTTTAGATTAGTTAGGTGTTTAACTTAACCCCATTAAACTACCAAGTGGGATTAATTAAGTCTAGGCTAACTTAACTCCATCCGATTTCCGTGTTTAGACTAGTTGAGTCTAATCTTAACCCCATTCGTTAACCGTATTTTTCGGTTAAGCGTCATTAAGAAAACTTACTTAACCTTACCAAGTTATCGCGTTGGATTGATTAAGTGTTGGTTAACTTAACCCCATCCACTAGTCATATAAAAATGGTTAAGTGTCATTAGGCAAATCAAGTTACTTAACCTACCCAACCTTGCCATGTTTTGTTAAGTATCATTAGCCTAATCAAATTACTTAACCCATTTGTCCATGTCATATTTGGTTAAGAGTCATTAATCAAATTAACTTAACCCTATCATGTGGCATTAATTACTTAATGCACCTTCACCTCTCACATTAGACTTTGTTGTGGTTACTAGTTAAGCCGGTCGGTTCCGGGTAGCTTTACACCACAACTTGGTCTAACCTCGGGTTCAAGCACAACATGACCAACTTCTCACATTGGGTCCTATTGTTTGCAACTACTAGTTAGGCCGGTCGGTTCCGGGTAGTTTTACGTTGCAAACTCAACCCAACCTCGAGTTGGCCACACTTATATTATCTATGTGTCATGTCCATCATGTTTCCCAAAACATGTTACAAGTTTTCAAGCATTTGGGTAGACCTAACTTAATAGGTAAATTCCCAAAGGGTAGACCTAACTTAATAGGTAAATTCCCAAGCTTATGTTTTTATGCATACTTACATGTCAACTTCCATGTTATATTTCAAGTCATGTTTTCAAGTTGTATTTTCATGTCATTAGAAATTACCCATAACATAACCCAACGCTTTTAAACTCGCATATACGTTCGCGACAACGTAATGGATTAAAAGAAGAGACTTGGCAAAGGCATGACAAAAATGGATATTAAGCCACAAGTTAATCATGGTGGCAAATGAGGCACAAATGTGTTCATTAACTTGCATGTTACATTCTTAAGCCTCAAAACATGCATAAACCCAAACTTGGCACATAAGCGAATCATGGTGACAAAAGATATGGAATGATGACTAGTAACTCGCATATATCATCATGTAAGGGTTATGACTTCATATGCAAGTTGACATAAAGGTTATGAGGGTTCTCATGTTGCCTAATGCAACATTTCAACATAAAGGTTGTAGCTTTTAGCTCACAAGATCAAGATAATGACTTCATAAACTTGCATGACATGATAGCATGTATCATACTCAATGATCAAACCCAAACTTGCAACATGAACATTTAACTTCATAGTTAATATCTAAGAGTAGGGAAAGGGCTTACATTGCTATGAAGGCACAAAAGATATGACAAAGCCCTTATGCAATCAAATAGACCCAAAATGCAAGCTCTAACATAAAAACCCTTGAGCCAAAATGATCAAAACCCTTGCTTTATGATGCAAAGATAGAAACTTGACTTGAATGCAAGCTAATGACACTCATACAAGCTTGAAAACACTTGTATACATGGAAAATCTCTCATAGAAACCATTTAGAAATTTTATGAAGAGAGTGGAGGCCATGAGAGGTAAAATTTTGCCATAGTTTAGTTGCATGAATGAATAATGAGGATTTAGGATAGGTTAGGGTCTTATTTATAGATTAGGCAAGTGTTTTAGGCCATAGGATTAAACCTAGATTCAATCCAAGCCATCAAAGCATGTCTTGGGGAAGAAGTCAAGTGTAGGAACCATCTAGGGCCTTTAGATTAAAGATGAACCATGAGAACCATCCAAATGCCAAATCTGCATTTGAGCGAATCGGCCCACGGGTTGACAGCCAAACACCCTGGATTAACCCCTAGTCGACCCAGCGAGCTCGGGTCGACCTCAAAAATCGGCCGGTTCGGTTATTCCCCTCTCCCAATTCGCTGTTTTGAACATTTTTGCATATTTATTTATTTAATTTTCAATTATATATATATATATATATATATCAATATATATATATTTCTCTGCGCAACCCATTTCACTTAATTAAGTATACTTTAATTTGGGAATTTTTCGTGAAACTTCGCGAGGCCATATCTTGGTCATACGGACTCCGATTTTCGAAAACTCGGACTCTATTTCGCGTATTTTTCTGAGATGAACGCAATGGCATAGCCCGTTTCCCTTGATTCAGATTTTACAGTTTAATTCTGCCTCCATTTATGTTATAATAGGTTATTGAAAATACGGGTTGTTACATTCTCCCCACCTTTTAGGATTTCGTCCCCGAAATCTCCAAGTTAGGAAGAACATATCCTACCATCCATCATCCATCTACTCAAAACATCATCCACAAGCAACCATTGTCCTTAGATGATTTCTAATGCTGTATGAATATATGCGAAACGTGTGTGTACATGTTCCTTAGCTAATGCTAATGATCAGGCCTGAATAATCTTTCTAATGCAAAATATGTATAGTGCCATGAATCCAACATGTATGCAAATAGTCCTAGTCATATAGATACTATATGCGTGCACAATCATTCATTCATATGCAACAACCACATGATAATACATTCGATTTCATCCATAAACAAGTATAAATACTCGTGCATATGCAATATGAAATGTGACCGAGTCGAGCTAGTATCTAATGTGTATTCGCGCATCCACGAGCAACCACTTGCAACCATATCAATCATAACATGTTTCAAATACATGTTTACATCCATAGGGTTCTACCTAGAATTCCCTGAAACAGGGTCGAGAAGATAAACAAGACAAACTCCTTACGGGGTTTGTAACAGAAAATAGGACCAAGAAGATGTCCACAAAAGATAGCCTACAAGTAAGCTCTACAGAAAACAGGGATCAAGGATATACTCCCAAAAAGAGATATCATGCGCGTATCTAGTCTTTGACCATCAAAGTCGTATTTCCTCGAGCTTAATTCCATTGTGCCTTGACCGTCTTTTAACTTCGCGATTTCGTAGCTTCTTATTTCCTGTTTCCATAACATGAGCTGGAACTCATTTCTTCGTCGCCTCTCGTTCCACTTGCACTTATCCTTTTCCTAGAATATTTGACGCAATCATGACTGCGTACTCATGATCTCATGCAAGCTTTCCAAAATTCACTAGTGAATCTTGGATCTCGTTTATATACTATAAGGTATTCCATGTAGAAGAACTTTCTCTTGAAAGTAAACAGATGTTAACCAGGTTATCAAGCACACTTACTAGGGTGATCTCTATAACCCATGCATAAATGAAGTAAACCATTCGTCTTATCGGCGCACACCACTCGATCGGGCTTCAAATTTCCAATAAAGGCATCAAGGAATTCTAAGTAACTAGTCATGACAGAACCTCAAAAAGGTTACACGACACTTCCAGGGCATTACCAAGGCTAGTCAAAAGGTCTAACTACCCTCCTATCAAAACCGAGAGTGGCACCCCCTACTGGATAACCACTTCATCCCTAGAATCCATCCATAGCTTATAAACATAAGCATTATTTCCAAATTCAACACTTGGCATAAACATTCTCAAATCCAAATAGGTCATGTATAAATGGACTGATTCTCCAATAGGACTTTGAGACAAAAATGGGATCCTCTATTACGCTAGTACTTAAGGTGCAGAGACTCAACTACCGAAGCAGACTTAAATGATGCGGGGATCAAAACAAAGTCTTGGCGGGATGATAGAAAAGAATAACTAGATCTTCAACAAGGATGTTATCCCCCTACTCAGGTACTCTAGTGAGGGTATACAATTATCTTCACGATGATCTTGTCCTTGTTCCACAATACTTAACTATCCGTCCCGTTTCACCATACCAAAGATACTTTTTCGTTATGGGTTGAGCCATACCAACAAGTTGCTCATCCTTAAGCTCGTATCCTTTATCCTCTTTCTCGCTATCCTTTCTTATAACGCGGCCACTGGTCTCTCGAGAACCACCTCCATCGCATGGAAAGCACTTTCGTAGATAGAAAAGAATAGTCGCAGTTAAAACCACTGTGACTACAGGTGGAGGAAAGAAAGGAGAAGAGATTCAATTAAGGAAACAAGGATAGTGCTAATGGCCTTTGGGGAATAGCCTTTTTCTTTTAAAAGAAAATTTTCTTAAAAAATGCTTCTTTGTAAACGGTTTTCATATAGTTTTCAGAAGGTCTTTAAAAACTTTTGCCCAGTCTGGTAACCTTCTGCTCTGATACCAAATGTAACACCCCGCCTCCGCTAGGGTCACTCGCAAAAGGAATGCACTAGCTTTAGAGGGGCATTATTGGTAAACATGCACAGAAATATCACAAGACAGAACATATAAAATAGCGGAAGTAAAATCAAACTTTCATAACATGAATAAATAAGGTCTAAAGCCTTTTACATCAGAGTACATCAAAACCTGTCTTGCAATAGTAAAGAAGCATAAAGACATTTTCATAAATTATTCCCCAAGTAAAAACAGTAAAGTAGCCATTAGCCAAGAAAAGTCCAAGCCATCCATGATGACCTTCAAGCAGAAGAAGTCCGAACTAAACAACAGTATTTCCTCCCTGTAACCTGGGGGGAAACGGAAGAAAAGAGGCGAAACAAAACGGGTCAGTCAAAAAGACTGAGTAAGCCCTATCTACTATTAGCATAAAAACTAGTAAAGTTAACTGACATGAGAAACTGAGATGAACATAAGCATGATAACAAGATAGATAAGCTAAATCAAAATAACAGGATGAACTACTGAACTCAGATAAACTAAGGTGTCATGATAAATTACGATGTCAAGATAAAATAAGGTATCACATCGTCAGGTTTCTATCAAGTATAATATCCCCAAGATATCTGTCACGTATAACGCCCCGTGATATCTATCCTGTATTTTAGCTCTGCACCTACCGTACTAGTATCCCCACCGTGTCATGTGTTAACCAAGAATGACCCTCACTCAAAAGTCGTGTAATGGTCCATGTCAACCTAATATATCGCATATATAGGTTACTCAACTTGTATGTTTTATTCCATGTAAATGTTCAGTCCCTTGCCGTAGACCATACGGGCTTTCCCATGAGATTCTATATTACTTTAACATAGTTCCATGATCCTTAAGATCGGTTTGGACTGTTACCCTAAACCTAGCCAGGGTCTTCCAACATGAATTATCGTTTGTACAACTAGGACTTATGCTACCTAGGGCTACTAGGGATTATGCTTACCTATTGCACGTTTTCGTATCTCGGTTTGGGTTCAACCACCTAGGGCCACTAGGGATTACGCTAACCGCCAACCGCGCCCTTTTTCCCACGCATATATCGTGAATCGTTTTTCCATGACTGTATGCACATGTATCACATCGTGCCATCCGAGTCCTGTCACAGGGCAGACCAGGAAATACAGGACTCGGTCGGGAGCTTTCAATTTATCTGCCGATGCAGATGCTAAGGTCTGTTTTTTCCTATACGTGGCTATGGTCTCACGAGACCACTCCCTCAACTAGTGAAAGACAAGACAGGATAAATCCTGTATGAGAACACAACACTGGCCAACCCACATCCAAGCCTTACCGCAACCATAATTAGATAGCAATTATGGTCTATTGGGTGTTCTCTGCCTTTCCGTACGTACATGCTTGACCAAAGATGGTAGGTAGCCTGACGAAATGCTATCTAGGGTACGACCGTGTATCGTCGACTATCCCCTATCCATCCCCGTCTTTAGGTCGCTCGTATAGCAACCAAGGCATACTCTTGGTTCTTCTAACGCAAACCTTAACCTCTCATGAGCCTAGTATAATCACCTGGCAGCTCATAGAGGGATACCAAGAATATCCTCACGTTCCCCGAAGCCGCTGCTTCGTTACCCAGTTCGCTGGAGCCTTTATCTAAATCAGATACTTGCTCCTACTCGTATACTTAAACGATGACCTACCGTATCAGGTTACTCATCTATCTATGAACTGGTCTAAATTTCCTTGACTAAGAATCATTACTTAGTTATTCTTCAACTAAGGTTTACCACTTAGCATTGTTCCCGTTATCCTTGTTAACTACGGTTATCCACCTAATCCTCAGAACTAGGGTTTACATAATGGATTAAGTGTCACTTAAGTTCATGACTTAACCCGTCTACAAATCCTGTCAAAATTGGCTAAGTATCCAAGTTCAAGGCTTAACCCTACAAACCATGCTCAAGTTGGTTAAGTATATTAAGCAATTCACGACTTAACCTCGTCCAATTATCATTCTAGATTGGTTAAGTATATATTCACTTGACCCTATCAATTTACTTAGTCAAATCGGTCAAGTGTATTCAAGCGATTCGTGACTTAGCCTTATCATGTTTTCACGTTATATTGGTTAAGTATTGGTTAACTTAACCACAATAAATTAACGAGTTAGATTGGATAAGTATAGGTCACTTAACCACATCAATTCATCATGTTTAGATTAGTTAGGTGTTTAACTTAACCCCATTAAACTACCAAGTGGGATTAATTAAGTCTAGGCTAACTTAACTCCATCCGATTTCCATGTTTAGACTAGTTGAGTCTAATCATAACCCCATTCGTTAACCGTATTTTTCGGTTAAGCGTCATTAAGAAAACTTACTTAACCTTACCAAGTTATCGCGTTGGATTGATTAAGTGTTGGTTAACTTAACCCCATCCACTAGTCATATAAAAATGGTTAAGTGTCATTAGGCAAATCAAGTTACTTAACCTACCCAACCTTGCCATGTTTTGTTAAGTATCATTAGCCTAATCAAATTACTTAACCCATTTGTCCATGTCATATTTGGTTAAGAGTCATTAATCAAATTAACTTAACCCTATCATGTGGCATTAATTACTTAATGCACCTTCACCTCTCACATTAGACTTTGTTGTGGTTACTAGTTAAGCCGGTCGGTTCCGGGTAGCTTTACACCACAACTTGGTCTAACCTCGGGTTCAAGCACAACATGACCAACTTCTCACATTGGGTCCTATTGTTTGCAACTACTAGTTAGGCCGGTCGGTTCCGGGTAGTTTTACGTTGCAAACTCAACCCAACCTCGAGTTGGCCACACTTATATTATCTATGTGTCATGTCCATCATGTTTCCTAAAACATGTTACAAGTTTTCAAGCATTTGGGTAGACCTAACTTAATAGGTAAATTCCCAAAGGGTAGACCTAACTTAATAGGTAAATTCCCAAGCTTATGTTTTTATGCATACTTACATGTCAACTTCCATGTTATATTTCAAGTCATGTTTTCAAGTTGTATTTTCATGTCATTAGAAATTACCCATAACATAACCCAACGCTTTTAAACTCGCATATACGTTCGCGACAACGTAATGGATTAAAAGAAGAGACTTGGCAAAGGCATGACAAAAATGGATATTAAGCCACAAGTTAATCATGGTGGCAAATGAGGCACAAATGTGTTCATTAACTTGCATGTTACATTCTTAAGCCTCAAAACATGCATAAACCCAAACTTGGCACATAAGCGAATCATGGTGACAAAAGATATGGAATGATGACTAGTAACTCGCATATATCATCATATAAGGGTTATGACTTCATATGCAAGTTGACATAAAGGTTATGAGGGTTCTCATGTTGCCTAATGCAACATTTCAACATAAAGGTTGTAGCTTTTAGCTCACAAGATCAAGATAATGACTTCATAAACTTGCATGACATGATAGCATGTATCATACTCAATGATCAAACCCAAACTTGCAACATGAACATTTAACTTCATAGTTAATATCTAAGAGTAGGGAAAGGGCTTACATTGCTATGAAGGCACAAAAGATATGACAAAGCCCTTATGCAATCAAATAGACCTAAAATGCAAGCTCTAACATAAAAACCCTTGAGCCAAAATGATCAAAACCCTTGCTTTATGATGCAAAGATAGAAACTTGACTTGAATGCAAGCTAATGACACTCATACAAGCTTGAAAACACTTGTATGCATGGAAAATCTCTCATAGAAACCATTTAGAAATTTTATGAAGAGAGTGGAGGCCATGAGAGGTAAAATTTTGCCATAGTTTAGTTGCATGAATGAATAATGAGGATTTAGGATAGGTTAGGGTCTTATTTATAGATTAGGCAAGTGTTTTAGGCCATAGGATTAAACCTAGATTCAATCCAAGCCATCAAAGCATGTCTTGGGGAAGAAGTCAAGTGTAGGAACCATCTAGGGCCTTTAGATTAAAGATGAACCATGAGAACCATCCAAATGCCAAATCTGCATTTGAGCGAATCGACCCACGTGTTGACAGCCAAACACCCTGGATTAACCCCTAGTCGACCCAGCGAGCTCGGGTCGACCTCAAAAATCGGCCGGTTCGGTTATTCCCCTCTCCCAATTCGTTGTTTTGAACATTTTTGCATATTTATTTATTTAATTTTCAATTATATATATATATATATATTTCTCTGCTTCACTTAATTAAGTATACTTTAATTTGGGAATTTTTCGTGAAACTTCGCGAGGCCATATCTTGGTCATACGGACTCCGATTTTCGAAAACTCGGACTCTATTTCACATATTTTTCCGAGACGAACGCAATGGCATAGACCATTTCCCTTGATTCAGATTTTACAGTTTAATTCTGCCTCCATTTATGTTATAACAGGTTATTGAAAATACGGGTTGTTACACTTATTGTTTGTAGCCACTAGTTAAGCCGGGCGGGTCCGGGTAGATTTATGCTACAAACTCAACCCAACCTCGAGTTGGCCACCTTCATGTTTGGTCTAGTGTCTTATTACACTTACAACCCACCCATGTCTAGTTCAAGTTCCATGTTTTCCCACGTGTCATGACCCTATTTAAGTGTATCATGAATGTCATGTTCTCATGTAAACCCCATGTCAAGTTTTTCATGTCATACCCACGTTTTTCCTAAGCTACCCAAACGTATTTCCAACCCAAGTGGAAGCGAGTCACCTAGTAGGGTATTATGCCAACATATTGGCCACAAACATGCATAGTATCATAAGGGGATTTGGCCACAAACATGCATAGTATCATAAGGGAATTTGGCCACAAGCATGCATAGTGTCATAAGGGAATTTGGCCACAAATATGCATAGTATCATAAGTGAATTTGGCCACAAATATGCATAGCATTCTAAGGTAATTTGGCTACAAACATGCATAAGCCCCAAAGTCAAGTCTTTGCCCATGTTTCACAAGTCAAGTGGTTCCCAAAGGTTCATGCTAACATTTCATAGATAAAGATTCAAACTTGCAAGATATACTAGGTTAAACATAGCATGAATGGCATGATTAAGTCGCTACAACTTAGCCCAAGGTCATAGATCATAGAAAAGGGGCAAATTTAGGTTCACATAAGCTAGCATACTTATGTTTCATCGCATTTTATCCCATGTCACATTAGAACCACCGTTAGAATCTACAAGTAGCTAGAACTTACATAGTGTGGCTTAGCGAATTAGCATGAATCGTCTCGACGAAGAAAGGTGGCTCCTTTGAAGAAGAACCGTCATGAAACCGTCGTAGCAACGTTGATCGAGCCTCGATTTGGTGTAGCAAGCTTGCACCTTTCGATTCGGATCCGATTTGCATGCATAGTCTCTTGGAGTTGGAGATGGAGGCCATGATCACTTGGCATTTGGGCAGCACTTCGTGGCATGAGTGATTTGTGAGGGTTTAGGGTAGGCTTAGGGGTCTTTTTATAGAGATTAGGAGTAGTTTAGACCGTAGGATAAACCCTAGGATAGATCTGAACCCTCAAAAATCGTCACAAGCCTCCAAAACCGAGCCAACATGACAAGCAGGTGCAACAGGTCGGGGTTCTACAGGGGGGGTCGACCCAGGGGTCGACACCCATGTCGACCCCCTGGAGGGGGGTCGACCCAGGGGTCGACACCCTGTGTGTCTGGCGGGAATTTTTCCGCCTTCTCTTTCTGGGCTGAATTCAAATCTGTTTTCGGATTTGAATTTTCGTGAAACTTCATTGGGCCTTAACTGGGTCATACGGACTCCGATTTACGAAATTTCGGACTGTATTCCGCGTATTTTTCCGAGACGAATGCAATGTCGCAACCCGTTTATCCTGATTCAGATTTTATAATTTAATTCTGCCTTGATTCTTGTCTTAACACGTTGTTTAAAATTCGGGTTGTTACATTCTCCCCACCTACCATCCATCATCCATCTACTCAAAACATCATCCACAGGCGAACATTGTCCTTAAACGATTTCTGATGCCATATGAACATATGCAAAACGTGTGTGTGTATATGCTCCTTAGCTAATGCTAATGATCAGGCCTGAATGATTTTTCTAATGAAAAATATGTTTAGTGTCATGAGTCCAACATGTATGCAAATAGTCCTAGTCATATAAGTACTATATGCGTGCACAAACATTCATTCATATGCAACATCCACATGATAACACATTCAATTTCATCCATAAACAAGTATAAATACTCGTGCATATGCAACCTGAAATGTGACCGCGTCAATCTAGTATCTAATGTGTATTCGCGCATCCACGAGCAACCACTTGCAACCATTTGCAACCATATCAATCATAACATGTTTCAAATACATGCTTACATCCATAGGATTCTACCTAAGGTTCTCACGATAGGATCGAGGAGATAAACAAGGTAAACTCCCTACGGGGTTTGTGACAGAGACAGGACCGAGAGGATATTCACCAAATGATAACATGCGAGCAAGCTCTACAGGAAAAACCAAGGATCAAGGATACACTCTTTAAAAAGAGGTACGATGCGCGTGTCTAGCCTTACGTCTTCTAAGTCGCGTTTCCTTGAGCTTAATTCCTTGGTGCCTTGACCATCTTTTTAACTCCATGATTTCGTAGCTCCTTGATTCCTATTTACAAGATATGAGTTAGAACTCATTTCATTGTCGCCTCTTATTCCACTTTCACTTATCCTTTCCCTAGTATACTTGTCTCAAACGTATCCACTTACTCATGCAAGCTCTCCAAAATTCACTAGGGAATTCTGGATCTCGTTTGCCGATGCCAATCCATGTTGCCAAGAGTACTTACTAGGGTGATTCCCATAACTCATGCATAAGCGAAACGAACCATCAGCCTTAGCGGCGAATTCTATTCGAACGGATTACCAACAACTACATCCCGAGATTCTAGGTAACTAACCATGACAGAACCCAAAAGGTTACACGAGACTTCGAGGGTATCACCAAGGTGAGTCGAGAGTCTAACTTCCCTCTTTCCAAAACCGAGAATGGCACCCCTTATTGGGTGACCACTTTATCCCTAGAATCCATCCGTAGCTGAGACATGTCATTCTCAAATCCAAACAAGTCATGAAGAAATGGACCAACTCTCCAACCAGATTTTTGGGAAAAAAACTGGGATCCTTTACCATGCTAGTACTAAGGTGCAGAGACTCAACTATCCAAGCAGACTTAAATGATATGATGATCAAGACAAAGTCTGGACGTGATGATAGAAAAGAACGACTAAACCTTTACCAGAAACGGTAACATCTCTTTTAGGTACCCTAGAAATGGGAGCGTACAATTGCCCTCTCCGATGACCCTGTCCTTGTCCTCCTTGATGGACTAAGCCATACCAACAGTTGCTTATCCTTAAGCTCACGACCTTTATCCTTACTCTTATTATCCTTCCTTGTACCACGGCAACAGGTCTCTCGAGAACCACCTCCATCGTACGGAAAATACCTACGTGGCTAGACAAAGATTAGTCACAGTTAGAACCACTGTGACTACAGATGGAGGAAAGAAAGGAAAAGAGATTCAATCAAGGAATCAAAGGATAGTTCTAATGGCCTTTGGGGAATAGCCTTTTAAAACAAAACTTTTCTTGAAAAATGCTTCTTTGTAAAACGGTTTTTCAAATAGTTTCAGAAGGTTTTTTTTAAAAACTTTTGCCCAGTCGGGTAACCTTCTGCTCTGATACCAAATGTAACACCCCACCTCCGCTAGGGTCACTCGCAAAGGAATGCACTAGCTTTAGAGGGGTATTATTGGTAAACATGTACAGAAATATTACAAGACAGAACATATAAAATAACAGAAGTAAAACCAGCTTTCATATCATTAATAAATAAGGTCTAAAGCCTTTTACATCAGAGAATTTCTTACATGGAAACCTGTCTTGCAATAGTAAAGAAGCATAAAAACCTTTTCATAAATTATTCCCCAAGTAAAACAGTAAAGTAGCCATAGCCAAGAAAAGTCCAAGCCATACATGATGACCTTCAAACAGAAGAAGTCTGAACTAACAATAGCATTTCCTCCCTGTAACCTGGGGGGAGACGGAAGACAAAGAGGCGAAACAAAACGGGGGTCAGTCATAAAGACTGGTAAGTCCTATCTACTTCCAGTATAAAAACAGGTAAAGGTAACATGACATGCATAAACTGAAAGTAAACATAAGGATGACAACAAGATAGATAAGCTCAACCAAGGTAACTGGATGAACTACTGAAGCAAGGTAAACTAAGGTATCATGATAAACTACGGTGTCATGATAAATCAAGGTATCACATCGTCAGGTTTCTATCAAGTATACTATCCCAAGGTATCTATCCTGTATAACATCCCACAGTATCTATCATGTATATTTTTCATGGTTCTAACATGTATATTTGCTCTGCACCTCTCGTACTAGTATCCCAACCCACGTCATGTGTTAACTATGAATGTCCCTTGCCCAATAGCATATGTAGGTTTTCCCAACTCGTATGTTTCTTTCCATGTGTAAGTTCAGTCCCTTGTCGTAGGCCGTACGGGCTTTCCTATGTAAATCTATACCACCTCAACGTAGTACCATTTTATCCTTGAAGTTGTTTTGGACTGCTACTCTTGATCTAGTTATGTTTTCTTGCCATGAACTAACGCGTGTTCACTTAGGATTTATGCCACCTAGGACCACTGGGGATTATGCTACCTAAGGAACGTTTCCGTGTCTCGGTTTGGGTTTTAGCCACCTAGGACCACTAGGGATTATGCCACCCGTCAACCACGCCCTTTATCCCGTGTATGTATCATGAATCGTTTTCCATGTCTAGACGCACATGTTCCTCAATGTGCCATCCGAGTTCCGTGCCAGGGCAAATCAAGAAATACGGAACTCGATCGGGAGCTTTAAGTCCTCTGCTGATGCAGATATCAAGGTCTGTTTTTGTACCCGTGGCTATGGTCCCACGTGACCCCTCCCTCAACTACTGAAAGGCAATCCAAGAAAAATCATGTATGAGAACTACATCCCGGCCCCACTATAGCCCCACTTTCCTATGGGCCATCCTCACCCATGACTCGATAGCAAGAACATGGTCTGTTGGGAGTTCTCTGCCTTTCCGTTCGTACACGATTGACTAAAGATGGTAGGTAGTCGGCGACGTGCTATCCAGGGCAAAATCAAGTATCGTCGACTCCACGCTAATCCATCCCAGTCTTTAGGTCGCTCGCATAGTGTAAAGACCCGCAACTTCCCCGAAAAGGAAAGCGTCGGATAGTTCGAGAACAAGCCACAACAGAACACATATAAAAGAACATTTCACTGTATATTACAACAATGCATCAGATTACAAGAATATACAGAGTATAAATGAATATTACACAGAAATATCAGAGATTTAAATTACATTTAAATACATGGCAGCGGAAAATAATACAATATACAACTAGAAGTAGATATACGGATACAAAGCTTTCCGGATATCGTTCCAGCTGTAAACCAGGATCCTGTGAATATAAATCTGCAAAACCAAAACTACTAGTTGCCCGTGTCGAAAATAAGGGCACCCAGAGTTTAGGTTAAAACAATAAACTCCAGGTCAGTCATGTGACTGGTGTGAGAACTAAAACAGTTATTAATCTTTATTTTTAAAGCTAGGTAAATCAAGGGACCACGCCGTATAACACGGAACGGGTTTCCTCCCAAGAATACCAGTGCATAAAACCAGCAGCGCAATGCTAAATAAAGAAAAATGAAGCTGTTATAAGACCCAGGTCCCATCACACAATGCAACGCAGCCGAGGATAGGGTTTTCCCTTATAACAGCCAAACATGCTTGATACGTTTAAAACAAATCATTTGATACTATAATAAGTGTATAGTGTCAAAACAACTTCAATCATAAATATAAATCATAGACGGCATGAGTGCCCCATCCCACTATGTCGCCATACTAGGCTCTACAAATAAAGCCGAAATACACGTATCGGAAATTGGATTTCCATCATGGTGGCTCCTGATTCGAAAGATCGCTCGCGTAGTACAAATCACCGCGGCTTACGTCTCAGCGAGAGAAAACACCGCTATGCACATCCGCACTTTTGGGGACTCAAGTATCACCGCGGCTTACGTCTCAGCAAGAGAAAACACCGCTTACTCTATCCCTCCGAGCACGAAGCTCAATATCGGTCGACCGAATCCACTACACTAAAAAAAATGTATACTGATCAAACCATCAGTTTACCACCATCCCGGGCTGTGAGGCTCGCGGATCAACGCTATACACAAAGCCATGCTATATCAGCTGCGCTTTGATCATCAACCACCAAACTTTGCTTTTCAACAAAAGTTTGGATCACTGCATCTCAGTATGCCACACTATCAATCCATATCGTACCACTGATTTCTGCCAATATATAACCTCTGAGCTCATATGTCTCAGAGAAGGGCGTTAAGCAAGAGAATAAATTCTCCGCCGCCAAACAGATATATATTTAGCAGAGATCAACAAATACAATATAAAGGAATACAATGTCAGACACACCATCCATTTACAAGTCCGTTCCAGGTCTGAACGAAACCGGAGGCACCTAGTACCCCGCATATCCATCGATCTCCAAGTACGTCTGGACGATCACTAACTGTTTCCATCTTCTTGGGTGTACAACCCAATCAAGATCATCAGTAATTACCCAAACGACGTGAAGACCTCCGGTCTTCGACCATCGTCTTCATCTTCGACTTATCGTCGTATCAGTTATTCAGAATGGGATAAACCCGGACTTTCCGAATAACTCGCGTATATTTTAAATAAGTGTTACACAAACACAACATACGCCTCATTCCAATTCATCAGTCACTAACCGTAAATTAATCAAGAGAATAATTCCCCAAACATTAACCCCGAAGGCCGAAACCAACATCAGATCAATATTCAGAAAACCATTCTGCTTAGCTAACCGACAGTTAGTTTCTAATTTTCACATTCATAGGGAAAGGTTCCCATTAATTTTATCCAAGGTAATTTCCTGAATTTATTCTTTTATCATCCTTTGAATTTCGATTCAACTAGTCGGGATTAACGAAACTTATCGAAGTAATCATTTGTTTTAATTCCCCAATCCCAACCTATTCATCCCATGAAGTAAAACTGGTAATACTTCATATCTAACACCACAGTGTTATCGGTAAATTCAATTACCATTTCACGTTCAAATCTAATTAAAGATTTAACTATCGCCTGGAGCAAAACTGGTGATACTCCATTTTCGATCAATTCAATCTAATTAAAGATTCATTAAAACTCCACTTAGTTTTAATCTTTAACCGGGTTAAAGAATCCGTGTCATTTAAAACACGGTTCACGATAAACCCAGAGTCACATTCATTAATTATCGGGTTAAAGAACGAGCGTTATTTAAAACACTGTCCACGATAAACCCAAAAATCAATATCAATTCAATTCCAATTAAATATTGTTTAATTGGTACACTTCATTAAATCTAAATAAAAAGATTTAATCTTTTCTCAACTGGATTCAAGAACAGTGTTAGTGAAGACACCATTCACGACAAACCCAAATCACATTCGATATTCAATACAAGGCTCTGAATAGAAAATATATCGGCTTATATTCAATATCAAATTCTACGACTAACAAATGTCGTATTGGAAATAACGATATAAAGATATATCTTTCAAATTTCCATAACAACATCTGTATAATCACGAATTCCAACATCGAAATATTCCGAAGACAATTTCGATTCAAATCCACTCCAATGCAATCATTGGAAATTTTGGTTATCTTTAAAACCCTTTTCAAATTCAATTTATTTATTTAAAAATAAATAGAATTATAATTCTAGTTCAAAACTAGTACATTTCGATAAAAATCTATTTTTATCTTTTCAAATATGGAGTTTTTCATCCCAAATCTTCACAAATCATTTCTTATGATTTTACACAAATTATTACTATTTTTAATAATTTTATCAAGGCCCGTACAGTCGATTTCCATCAATGGCTATCGAACTGCACTTACAGCGACCTTTTTCGAATTTGATTTGGACGTATCTCCAAATCCAACCGTTAGATTTTAAATTTCTAATATTCATTAGAAAGCTCTTTTCGATACGAACCCAACGGTTCCGGTTTTAGGAGAATCCGACGGTCGGATCTCCCGTAATGTCCGTTTGAAATAAATGGTCGAAATTCGCGAACTGCCGCGGCGCGGCGCGTTCTATTCAGGCCATTATATTATATATAATATATATAATATATATTTCGTCGATTTCTATTTAAAACGAATTATATAAATAGTTTTAAATTCGTTTCAAAAGCAATTTCAACTTCCTTTTCAATTCAAATCAAAATTGAATTCTCCGTTATAAATTCGTTTTAAAATTCATTTCTATTCAAATTTGAATTCATATTCAATTCAATTCATTTCGAAATCGTTTTCAATTCAATTCATTTCGAAATCGTTTTCAATTCAATTCATTTCGAAATCGTTTTCAATTCAATTCATTTCGAAATCGTTTTCAATTCAATTCATTTCGAAAACGTTTTCAATTCAATTCGAAATCGTTTTCAATTCAATTCGAAATCGTTTTCAATTCAATTCATTTCGAAATCGTTTTCAATTCAATTCATTTCGAAATCGTTTTCAATTCAATTCATTTCGAAATCGTTTTCAATTCAATTCAAAATATTCGATTTCGAAATCACTTTTCAATATTCATTTTTAAGATGAATAAAATCGATATAAATATCGTTCACGTCAAAATGGCGTCAATCTAATCAACATGGCTTCCTAAATTTCTATTTTCAAATATTCTATTTCAAATATTTCTTTTTCAAAATAGTTGTTATTATCAAAATATTTCGTTCAACACATGACCAATCTCAATGAATGAGTACTGTCAACACATGAACTTTTATTTTATATCGATAAAGATGTAAATTTTATTACTAAAATATTTCGTTCAACACATGACCAATCTCAATGAATGAGTACTGTCAACACATGAACTTTTATTTTATAATATTCTTTATTTTTCAAATTGGAATGAGGCCCAATCAATTACCATATAAAGTTAATTATATGGATTTTCATACAACACATGTATATAATTACTTTGAAAAATAATCAACCATCAACCAAAGTGCACTACACTGTATAAGCATCAAATATAGATATTCAACGCTTATAACAGCCTGTCAATCAATCGATCGACACATTTAACCAATCAGGATGAGTGAACTTCAAATTTCATCCCAACACCCGTGTGGGGTTTCAAACAATCAAACGCATATTTTATTTGTGCAGTTGGGCGATGTGTAAAATTTATCGTCCCAATCAATGTCATTCAAATAGGTGTACATAAACAAACCGTCCGGTTTATAAATGAATATTTTATTTTATTCACTTCACGTTAAAAATTATATTTTTAACGATAAAACATTTTATTTCAACCTATGAATTTCTATTCAATTCATTTACACAATAAAATGATATTTTTATTTCTCTAACATATTTTAGAAAATTTCGGCGGCATAACGGCACGATACTAGAAACGGGACAAGGCCTAGCCTTATCCCCGGTCTAGTGAAGGCCCACGCCATTCACACATCAATCATATCAATTTCAATTTCACCAAAACAATCAAATCCAAATCAAATAATCTAACCAACTACACAACCAATCAAACAAGTCCATGGTCTGTGGACGGGTGTCGGGTGCTTCTAATAAGCACCGTCTGCATCCTAGTATATATATATATAACTAGAAAAATAAATTGAAAGGTGAGAAATTCTCACTTATAGCTATCCTAGCTCCACGGCTCTTCATTTGCAGAAGTCTTCGTCGTCTTCGTTGCTGCTTTCACTACATACGTAAAAATTGAATTTTACTTCGCTATTCAATATATAAAAATTCTATTTTTCTATCGAAGTTCAATATATAAAAATCGAATTTTTAGTTCAAAGTTCAATATATAAAAATCGAATTTTTAGTTCAAAGTTCAATATATAAAAATCGAATTTTTAGTTCAAAGTTCAATATATAAAAATCGAATTTTTAGTTCAAAGTTCAATATATAAAAATCGAATTTTTAGTTCAAAGTTCAATATATAAAAATCCACATTTTATTTCGAAGTTCAATATATAAAAATCGAATTTTTAGTTCAAAGTTCAATATATAAAAATCGAATTTTTAGTTCAAAGTTCAATATATAAAAATCGAATTTTTAGTTCAAAGTTCAATATATAAAAATCGAATTTTTAGTTCAAAGTTCAATATATAAAAATCGAATTTTTATTTCAAAGTTCAATATATAAAAATCGAATTTTTATTTCAAAGTTCAATATATAAAAATCGAATTTTTATTTCAAAGTTCAATATATAAAAATCGAATTTTTATTTCAAAGTTCAATATATAAAAATCGAATTTTTATTTCAAAGTTCAATATATAAAAATCGAATTTTTATTTTAAAGTTCAATATATAAAAATCGAATTTTTATTTCAAAGTTCAATATATAAAAATCGAATCTTTATTTCAATTATGTATATATAAAATTATATTTTTATCCACGCTATTTTATATTTTTAAATCAAAGGTATTTTATTTTTCAAAGCAAAGGTATTTTATATTTCAAATTCAAAGTATATTTATATTCAAATTCCATGATATATATATGTTTTCACTTTGCTTTGCTATTTCATTATCTCTTTTAAAACTGAAAAGAAACAATGCTCATTTCTCTTTCAAAAATAATGCTAATCTTATCTTACAAAAATATTGCTAATTTGATTTACAAAAATAATGCTAATTTTCTATTCAAAACAATGGGATTTTCTATTCAAAATTTACCTATATAATTAATAAAGTAGTTAATTAGATTTGTAATCACCTCACCATCCTGTAAATCGTTCCAGGAACTGTCGAAGCATCCAAGCCCATATCGCGAATTTAGGGTTCCTTCTCGCCGATCATCCAAGCCGCCGTACCACCATCGTCGCCTGCCCCTCGGAGCGTCGGAGTGTCAGCCCCCTCCTCTAGTGCCAGCGTGGCACTCGCACTTCCCAGGACCCACCAAAACTCGCGCGAACCCTCCCTGTTTGCCCCGCGATCTCGAACGCTTCACCTCACCAAACCCAATCCCCTCTGTACGAAACTGAGGAGGATGGAAATCCCTTCGATTTCCCCCTGAAGGCTTTAATTTTTTATTGAATGGATTTAAAGAAAAGAGAGGAGAAAGGATCGAGTGGATTTCGCCGTATACTGAATGGAGGGAGGCGGGATTTTCTAGAGGTTTGACTAAGGAAGGGGTTTGACCAATCATTTAGGGTTTTGGGAGGATATATAGGCTATTTAAAATATTATTTAATCCGTTTTAAAGTTCAAAATCGTCATGAACTTCAAATCAAAACCAACGACTGTCGCCTCTAGCTAATTACCCCCATTCTGAACACAATGGAATATGTACCGCAAGCTGAATCGACCGTTACAATCAGTTTCCGTTAAATTTACATTTAAGTCACTATATTGAATTTTAAACGTACATTTCAAATTACCGGGGTCACATACTAACTAGAAAAATTCCAGAAAAATATTTTCTAGCTTCGTATTGACGATACGGTCCTAACAAAACTAGTTTCGCCGAATTCTGAGACCGTTAGAAAAATGGCCAATTTCCAGTCGATTAAAATCAACTGAAACCGGTCAAACTCGTTTTCTTTTGCCACGCTCACATATTGATTCGAAAAATTATGAAATTTGGAATCTAGCAATAATTTGACACTGCGGACCCAACAAAACTGGTTTCGTCGAAATCCGAGGTCGTTTGCAAAATGTCCATTTTTAAGGGCCTTATATATATAAAAATATATATAAATTCCACAGCGACTATTTCTAATTTTAAACTGGACATATCTTATCATTTCTAAAATGAAATCTCAGTTTGTTAACTTCGTTACAAAGATATAGTTATACAGATTCAAATATTTCTTGTTTCGTTCAATTCTGACTTATATTGAATTCTGTATATTCATTTGAAATTAGAAATCGAATTTTCGAACTACCGCGCCATTTTCTATTCCTTTTATAATTATATATAAATATTTATATTCTAACGACGACGCGTATAATATATACGTTCGAATTATATTCAAAATAAATTTCTCGTTGATTTTATTTAAAATAATCTATTTTAAATATTCAAAATTCGCTAAAATTGCCAAAATAAAAATTTTAAACTGGCCCAGATTTTCCGGGTTGTTACAATCTCCCCCACTTAAAACTTTTCGTCCCCGAAAAGGAACAAAGTCGAAAGTGGTTTGATCATTAAACTCTACGCTCGATCTGGCTTTCCTTCTCCAACCTTTTAGTTTCTGAGAATTTTCAAATTTTCAAAAATTTGGCTAACACCCTAAATTTTTGAAAAATTTCGCCATAACCTCCCCTGCAATGGGAGCATCGGGGAATTTCAAATAGCTTCCCCGGTCCTTCAGATCTCAAAAAGAAAAAGAAAAAGCCAAGCGGCTAGCCAATAGGCTCACAAAATCATCATCACCCAAACAAAATAGGAAATTATGTAGTAAACATGTACCTATTTGTCGGGCAAACAAATTTTATTCTCTGGCTCTAGCCTTCTTGCTATGACCTGTTCAATGACATACATGTATATGCAAGCAAATGCAACCAATTTTCAATACAATTCAATATTCGATCAAATTAGGCATAATGGTTCAAAATTATCAAACAATTTAACAGCCAACACAAACATCAATCAATTAGTGAATTAGAATTTCAAATTCATAATTTGATATATATACAAAAATCAGATTTTTTGATGCCAAATCACAACAATAGGCCCTATCTAGTTTCGGTTCTCACACCAGTCTATATGGAAATATATAGATAACCCACTCTCGCCAGTCGAACACAACACAGATGACGATGCCTCATCATCAGAATCATCCCCGGGCAACTAGAATGTGATCCTATATCTACCCAATATATTAAAACTTCGAATACAAGCCGCTAAGCGTGTATGCAAAATCTTTATATACTCGATTGCCCAAATTCAATTTAAATAGACTATTCAAATACGAATACTTAAGATTTGAATTTCCAAAACAAAGTGGGTTTTCACTTTAATTTTCAAAAACAACACTCTTTCGACTCGTTCTAGGACACTACTGATCCCATCTCTAACGAGTCATCCTCATTGGATATTACTAATCCAATATCTGATGAATTCTTTCGTAAGGTTCTAATGTGTCTTGTTCTCTAGCTTTGTAAACCAAAGCTCTGATACCACGTGTAAAGACCCGCAACTTCCCCGAAAAGGAAAGCGTCGGATAGTTCGAGAACAAGCCACAACAGAACACATATAAAAGAACATTTCACTGTATATTACAACAATGCATCAGATTACAAGAATATACAGAGTATAAATGAATATTACACAGAAATATCAGAGATTTAAATTACATTTAAATACATGGCAGCGGAAAATAATACAATATACAACTAGAAGTAGATATACGGATACAAAGCTTTCCGGATATCGTTCCAGCTGTAAACCAGGATCCTGTGAATATAAATCTGCAAAACCAAAACTACTAGTTGCCCGTGTCGAAAATAAGGGCACCCAGAGTTTAGGTTAAAACAATAAACTCCAGGTCAGTCATGTGACTGGTGTGAGAACTAAAACAGTTATTAATCTTTATTTTTAAAGCTAGGTAAATCAAGGGACCACGCCGTATAACACGGAACGGGTTTCCTCCCAAGAATACCAGTGCATAAAACCAGCAGCGCAATGCTAAATAAAGAAAAATGAAGCTGTTATAAGACCCAGGTCCCATCACACAATGCAACGCAGCCGAGGATAGGGTTTTCCCTTATAACAGCCAAACATGCTTGATACGTTTAAAACAAATCATTTGATACTATAATAAGTGTATAGTGTCAAAACAACTTCAATCATAAATATAAATCATAGACGGCATGAGTGCCCCATCCCACTATGTCGCCATACTAGGCTCTACAAATAAAGCCGAAATACACGTATCGGAAATTGGATTTCCATCATGGTGGCTCCTGATTCGAAAGATCGCTCGCGTAGTACAAATCACCGCGGCTTACGTCTCAGCGAGAGAAAACACCGCTATGCACATCCGCACTTTTGGGGACTCAAGTATCACCGCGGCTTACGTCTCAGCAAGAGAAAACACCGCTTACTCTATCCCTCCGAGCACGAAGCTCAATATCGGTCGACCGAATCCACTACACTAAAAAAAATGTATACTGATCAAACCATCAGTTTACCACCATCCCGGGCTGTGAGGCTCGCGGATCAACGCTATACACAAAGCCATGCTATATCAGCTGCGCTTTGATCATCAACCACCAAACTTTGCTTTTCAACAAAAGTTTGGATCACTGCATCTCAGTATGCCACACTATCAATCCATATCGTACCACTGATTTCTGCCAATATATAACCTCTGAGCTCATATGTCTCAGAGAAGGGCGTTAAGCAAGAGAATAAATTCTCCGCCGCCAAACAGATATATATTTAGCAGAGATCAACAAATACAATATAAAGGAATACAATGTCAGACACACCATCCATTTACAAGTCCGTTCCAGGTCTGAACGAAACCGGAGGCACCTAGTACCCCGCATATCCATCGATCTCCAAGTACGTCTGGACGATCACTAACTGTTTCCATCTTCTTGGGTGTACAACCCAATCAAGATCATCAGTAATTACCCAAACGACGTGAAGACCTCCGGTCTTCGACCATCGTCTTCATCTTCGACTTATCGTCGTATCAGTTATTCAGAATGGGATAAACCCGGACTTTCCGAATAACTCGCGTATATTTTAAATAAGTGTTACACAAACACAACATACGCCTCATTCCAATTCATCAGTCACTAACCGTAAATTAATCAAGAGAATAATTCCCCAAACATTAACCCCGAAGGCCGAAACCAACATCAGATCAATATTCAGAAAACCATTCTGCTTAGCTAACCGACAGTTAGTTTCTAATTTTCACATTCATAGGGAAAGGTTCCCATTAATTTTATCCAAGGTAATTTCCTGAATTTATTCTTTTATCATCCTTTGAATTTCGATTCAACTAGTCGGGATTAACGAAACTTATCGAAGTAATCATTTGTTTTAATTCCCCAATCCCAACCTATTCATCCCATGAAGTAAAACTGGTAATACTTCATATCTAACACCACAGTGTTATCGGTAAATTCAATTACCATTTCACGTTCAAATCTAATTAAAGATTTAACTATCGCCTGGAGCAAAACTGGTGATACTCCATTTTCGATCAATTCAATCTAATTAAAGATTCATTAAAACTCCACTTAGTTTTAATCTTTAACCGGGTTAAAGAATCCGTGTCATTTAAAACACGGTTCACGATAAACCCAGAGTCACATTCATTAATTATCGGGTTAAAGAACGAGCGTTATTTAAAACACTGTCCACGATAAACCCAAAAATCAATATCAATTCAATTCCAATTAAATATTGTTTAATTGGTACACTTCATTAAATCTAAATAAAAAGATTTAATCTTTTCTCAACTGGATTCAAGAACAGTGTTAGTGAAGACACCATTCACGACAAACCCAAATCACATTCGATATTCAATACAAGGCTCTGAATAGAAAATATATCGGCTTATATTCAATATCAAATTCTACGACTAACAAATGTCGTATTGGAAATAACGATATAAAGATATATCTTTCAAATTTCCATAACAACATCTGTATAATCACGAATTCCAACATCGAAATATTCCGAAGACAATTTCGATTCAAATCCACTCCAATGCAATCATTGGAAATTTTGGTTATCTTTAAAACCCTTTTCAAATTCAATTTATTTATTTAAAAATAAATAGAATTATAATTCTAGTTCAAAACTAGTACATTTCGATAAAAATCTATTTTTATCTTTTCAAATATGGAGTTTTTCATCCCAAATCTTCACAAATCATTTCTTATGATTTTACACAAATTATTACTATTTTTAATAATTTTATCAAGGCCCGTACAGTCGATTTCCATCAATGGCTATCGAACTGCACTTACAGCGACCTTTTTCGAATTTGATTTGGACGTATCTCCAAATCCAACCGTTAGATTTTAAATTTCTAATATTCATTAGAAAGCTCTTTTCGATACGAACCCAACGGTTCCGGTTTTAGGAGAATCCGACGGTCGGATCTCCCGTAATGTCCGTTTGAAATAAATGGTCGAAATTCGCGAACTGCCGCGGCGCGGCGCGTTCTATTCAGGCCATTATATTATATATAATATATATAATATATATTTCGTCGATTTCTATTTAAAACGAATTATATAAATAGTTTTAAATTCGTTTCAAAAGCAATTTCAACTTCCTTTTCAATTCAAATCAAAATTGAATTCTCCGTTATAAATTCGTTTTAAAATTCATTTCTATTCAAATTTGAATTCATATTCAATTCAATTCATTTCGAAATCGTTTTCAATTCAATTCATTTCGAAATCGTTTTCAATTCAATTCATTTCGAAATCGTTTTCAATTCAATTCATTTCGAAATCGTTTTCAATTCAATTCATTTCGAAAACGTTTTCAATTCAATTCGAAATCGTTTTCAATTCAATTCATTTCGAAATCGTTTTCAATTCAATTCATTTCGAAATCGTTTTCAATTCAATTCATTTCGAAATCGTTTTCAATTCAATTCAAAATATTCGATTTCGAAATCACTTTTCAATATTCATTTTTAAGATGAATAAAATCGATATAAATATCGTTCACGTCAAAATGGCGTCAATCTAATCAACATGGCTTCCTAAATTTCTATTTTCAAATATTCTATTTCAAATATTTCTTTTTCAAAATAGTTGTTATTATCAAAATATTTCGTTCAACACATGACCAATCTCAATGAATGAGTACTGTCAACACATGAACTTTTATTTTATATCGATAAAGATGTAAATTTTATTACTAAAATATTTCGTTCAACACATGACCAATCTCAATGAATGAGTACTGTCAACACATGAACTTTTATTTTATAATATTCTTTATTTTTCAAATTGGAATGAGGCCCAATCAATTACCATATAAAGTTAATTATATGGATTTTCATACAACACATGTATATAATTACTTTGAAAAATAATCAACCATCAACCAAAGTGCACTACACTGTATAAGCATCAAATATAGATATTCAACGCTTATAACAGCCTGTCAATCAATCGATCGACACATTTAACCAATCAGGATGAGTGAACTTCAAATTTCATCCCAACACCCGTGTGGGGTTTCAAACAATCAAACGCATATTTTATTTGTGCAGTTGGGCGATGTGTAAAATTTATCGTCCCAATCAATGTCATTCAAATAGGTGTACATAAACAAACCGTCCGGTTTATAAATGAATATTTTATTTTATTCACTTCACGTTAAAAATTATATTTTTAACGATAAAACATTTTATTTCAACCTATGAATTTCTATTCAATTCATTTACACAATAAAATGATATTTTTATTTCTCTAACATATTTTAGAAAATTTCGGCGGCATAACGGCACGATACTAGAAACGGGACAAGGCCTAGCCTTATCCCCGGTCTAGTGAAGGCCCACGCCATTCACACATCAATCATATCAATTTCAATTTCACCAAAACAATCAAATCCAAATCAAATAATCTAACCAACTACACAACCAATCAAACAAGTCCATGGTCTGTGGACGGGTGTCGGGTGCTTCTAATAAGCACCGTCTGCATCCTAGTATATATATATATAACTAGAAAAATAAATTGAAAGGTGAGAAATTCTCACTTATAGCTATCCTAGCTCCACGGCTCTTCATTTGCAGAAGTCTTCGTCGTCTTCGTTGCTGCTTTCACTACATACGTAAAAATTGAATTTTACTTCGCTATTCAATATATAAAAATTCTATTTTTCTATCGAAGTTCAATATATAAAAATCGAATTTTTAGTTCAAAGTTCAATATATAAAAATCGAATTTTTAGTTCAAAGTTCAATATATAAAAATCGAATTTTTAGTTCAAAGTTCAATATATAAAAATCGAATTTTTAGTTCAAAGTTCAATATATAAAAATCCACATTTTATTTCGAAGTTCAATATATAAAAATCGAATTTTTAGTTCAAAGTTCAATATATAAAAATCGAATTTTTAGTTCAAAGTTCAATATATAAAAATCGAATTTTTAGTTCAAAGTTCAATATATAAAAATCGAATTTTTAGTTCAAAGTTCAATATATAAAAATCGAATTTTTATTTCAAAGTTCAATATATAAAAATCGAATTTTTATTTCAAAGTTCAATATATAAAAATCGAATTTTTATTTCAAAGTTCAATATATAAAAATCGAATTTTTATTTCAAAGTTCAATATATAAAAATCGAATTTTTATTTCAAAGTTCAATATATAAAAATCGAATTTTTATTTTAAAGTTCAATATATAAAAATCGAATTTTTATTTCAAAGTTCAATATATAAAAATCGAATCTTTATTTCAATTATGTATATATAAAATTATATTTTTATCCACGCTATTTTATATTTTTAAATCAAAGGTATTTTATTTTTCAAAGCAAAGGTATTTTATATTTCAAATTCAAAGTATATTTATATTCAAATTCCATGATATATATATGTTTTCACTTTGCTTTGCTATTTCATTATCTCTTTTAAAACTGAAAAGAAACAATGCTCATTTCTCTTTCAAAAATAATGCTAATCTTATCTTACAAAAATATTGCTAATTTGATTTACAAAAATAATGCTAATTTTCTATTCAAAACAATGGGATTTTCTATTCAAAATTTACCTATATAATTAATAAAGTAGTTAATTAGATTTGTAATCACCTCACCATCCTGTAAATCGTTCCAGGAACTGTCGAAGCATCCAAGCCCATATCGCGAATTTAGGGTTCCTTCTCGCCGATCATCCAAGCCGCCGTACCACCATCGTCGCCTGCCCCTCGGAGCGTCGGAGTGTCAGCCCCCTCCTCTAGTGCCAGCGTGGCACTCGCACTTCCCAGGACCCACCAAAACTCGCGCGAACCCTCCCTGTTTGCCCCGCGATCTCGAACGCTTCACCTCACCAAACCCAATCCCCTCTGTACGAAACTGAGGAGGATGGAAATCCCTTCGATTTCCCCCTGAAGGCTTTAATTTTTTATTGAATGGATTTAAAGAAAAGAGAGGAGAAAGGATCGAGTGGATTTCGCCGTATACTGAATGGAGGGAGGCGGGATTTTCTAGAGGTTTGACTAAGGAAGGGGTTTGACCAATCATTTAGGGTTTTGGGAGGATATATAGGCTATTTAAAATATTATTTAATCCGTTTTAAAGTTCAAAATCGTCATGAACTTCAAATCAAAACCAACGACTGTCGCCTCTAGCTAATTACCCCCATTCTGAACACAATGGAATATGTACCGCAAGCTGAATCGACCGTTACAATCAGTTTCCGTTAAATTTACATTTAAGTCACTATATTGAATTTTAAACGTACATTTCAAATTACCGGGGTCACATACTAACTAGAAAAATTCCAGAAAAATATTTTCTAGCTTCGTATTGACGATACGGTCCTAACAAAACTAGTTTCGCCGAATTCTGAGACCGTTAGAAAAATGGCCAATTTCCAGTCGATTAAAATCAACTGAAACCGGTCAAACTCGTTTTCTTTTGCCACGCTCACATATTGATTCGAAAAATTATGAAATTTGGAATCTAGCAATAATTTGACACTGCGGACCCAACAAAACTGGTTTCGTCGAAATCCGAGGTCGTTTGCAAAATGTCCATTTTTAAGGGCCTTATATATATAAAAATATATATAAATTCCACAGCGACTATTTCTAATTTTAAACTGGACATATCTTATCATTTCTAAAATGAAATCTCAGTTTGTTAACTTCGTTACAAAGATATAGTTATACAGATTCAAATATTTCTTGTTTCGTTCAATTCTGACTTATATTGAATTCTGTATATTCATTTGAAATTAGAAATCGAATTTTCGAACTACCGCGCCATTTTCTATTCCTTTTATAATTATATATAAATATTTATATTCTAACGACGACGCGTATAATATATACGTTCGAATTATATTCAAAATAAATTTCTCGTTGATTTTATTTAAAATAATCTATTTTAAATATTCAAAATTCGCTAAAATTGCCAAAATAAAAATTTTAAACTGGCCCAGATTTTCCGGGTTGTTACACATAGCAACCAAGGCATACTCTTGGCTCTTCTACCGCAGACCTTAACCTATGTGAGGCCGGGTTTCATGGACCACCTGCCACCTCACAGAGGGATACCAAGAGTACCCTCACGTCCCCCGAAGCTACCGCTTCGTCACCCAGTTCGTTGGAGCCCTTATTCAAGTCGGATCATTTGCTCCTCCTCGTGTGTTTAAGCGATGACATACCATATCGGGTTACTCATCCATTCATGAACTAGTCCCATGTCCTTGGCTAAGAATTATTACTTAGTTATGCTTAACTAAGGTTTACCACTTAGCTTCTTTTCCCCGTTACCCTTGATTAACCACGATTTTCTACCTAGTTCCTCTCACTAGGGTTTTGTCTATTGGATTAAGTGTTGTTATTCAGGTTCATGACTTAGCCCGCCTACGAATCATGTCAAGATTGGCTAAGTATTTAAGTTCAAGGTTTAGCCCTACAAGTTGGTTAAGTATACCGAGAAGCTCATGACTTAACCCTATCAAGTCAAATTGGTTAAGTATTTATTTGTCTTAATCCTATCAGATTATAATGTTAGATTGATTAAGCATAGATTATCTTAATCCCATCAGATTATCGAGTCGGATTGGTTAAGTATAGGTTAACTTAACCCCATCCCCTAATCGTATTACGATGGTTAAGCCTAGTTTAAAAGGTCTTGTGACTTAACCCCACCAGGTCCACATATTAGATTGGTTAAGTGTAGGTTACTTAACCTCATCAAATCATCATGTATAATTGGTTAAGTATAAGTTACTTAACCCCATTAAATTATCATGTTAAATCGGTTAAGTATTGGTTACTTAACCTCATTAAATTACCGTGTTTAGATTAGTTAAGTGTTTAACTTAACCCCATCAAATTATCGTGTTTAGATTAGTTAAGTATAGGTTACTTAACCCTATCTAATTACCAAGTCGGATTAGTTAAGTGTAAATTACTTAACCCCATCTAATTACCAAGTCGGATTAGTTAAGCGTAAATTACTTAACCCCATCCCCTAATTGTCTTGTATGGTTAAGTGTCATTAAGAAATCAAGCCCGGTCCCACTTAACCTACCCATTCGTGTCATATCGGTTAAGTGTCATTAGTCAAATTTACTTAACCTTATCATGTGGCATTAATTTAATTAATGCACTCTCAACCTCTCACATTAGACCTTGTTGTGGTTACTAGTTAAGCCGGGCGGGTCCGGGTAGTTTTACACCACAACCTAGTCTAACCTCGGGTCTTAAGCGCGACATGACCAACTTCTCACATTGGATCCTATTGTTTGTAGCCACTAGTTAAGCCGGGCGGGTCCGGGTAGATTTATGCTACAAACTCAACCCAACCTCGAGTTGGCCACCTTCATGTTTGGTCTAGTGTTTTATTACACTTACAACCCACCCATGTCTAGTTCAATTTCCATGTTTTCCCACGTGTCATGACCCTATTTAAGTGTATCATGAATGTCATGTTCTCATGTAAACCCCATGTCAAGTTTTTCATGTCATACCCACATTTTTCCTAAGCTACCCAAACGTATTTCCAACCCAAGTGGAAGCGAGTCACATAGTAGGATATTATGCCAACATATTGGCCACAAACATGCATAGTATCATAAGGGGATTTGGCCACAAACATGCATAGTATCATAAGGGAATTTGGCCACAAACATGCATAGTATCATAAGGGAATTTGGCCACAAGCATGCATAGTGTCATAAGGGAATTTGGCCACAAATATGCATAGTATCATAAGTGAATTTGGCCACAAATATGCATAGCATTCTAAGGTAATTTGGCTACAAACATGCATAAGCCCCAAAGTCAAGTCTTTGCCCATGTTTCACAAGTCAAGTGGTTCCCAAAGGTTCATGCTAACATTTCATAGATAAAGATTCGAACTTGCAAGATATACTAGGTTAAACATAGCATGAATGGCATGATTAAGTCGCTACAACTTAGCCCAAGGTCATAGATCATAGAAAAGGGGCAAATTTAGGTTCACATAAGCTATCATACTTATGTTTCATCGCATTTTATCCCATGTCACATTAGAACCACCGTTAGAATCTACAAGTAGCTAGAACTTACATAGCGTGGCTTAGCGAATCAGCATGAATCGTCTCAACGAAGAAAGGTGGCTCCTTTGAAGAAGAACCATCATGAAACCGTCGTAGCAACGTTGATCGAGCCTCGATTTGGTGTAGCAAGCTTGCACCTTCCGATTCGGATCCGATTTGCATGCATAGTCTATTGGAGTTGGAGATGGAGGCCATGATCACTTGGCATTTGGGAAGCACTTCGTGGCATGAGTGATTTGTGAGGGTTTAGGGTAGGCTTAGGGGTCTTTTTATAGAGATTAGGAGTAGTTTAGACCGTAGGATAAACCCTAGGATAGATCTGAACCCTCAAAAATCGTCACAAGCCTCCAAAACCGAGCCAACATGACAAGCAGGTGCACCAGGTCGGGGTTCTACAGGGGGGGTGGTCGACCCAGGGGTCGACACCCATGTCGACCCCCTGGAGGGGGGTCGACCCAGGGGTCGACACCCTGTGTGTCTGGCGGGAATTTTCTCGCCTTCTCTTTCTGGGCTGAATTCAAATCTGTTTTCGGATTTGAATTTTCGTGAAACTTCGTTGGGCCTTAACTGGGTCATACGGACTCCGATTTACGAAATTTCGGACTCTATTCCACGTATTTTTCCGAGACGAACGCAATGGCGCAACCTGTTTATCCTGATTCAGATTTTATAATTTAATTCTGCCTTTATTCTTGTCTTAACATGTTGTTTAAAATTCGGGTTGTTACATTATCTTTATACTTCCATTATTGCATACATTATATTTATGTGCTTCAATAGAAGTAATGATAGCACAGGTATTTTGATGTTCCCACACCGGAAACTCATAATAGAAAGAAAACTGTGATTCTCTTCTAGACTTTAACTCTCTCGTCAATCCTGATTTTTTTGGGTTTGGGTTCTTTTGGTGAAAAAGGTCAAAATTATTTATATAAAGATTTGGATGGCTTTTATCTAAAAACTAGATCTTTAATTTTACGATAAGTTAAAACAGCAACCAAAAACTTTGATGCAACAAACAAGATTGGAGAAGGTGGTTTTGGTTCACTTTACAAGTGTTTATTAAAAGATGTTACTATAATCGTTGTGGAACAACTCTCATCTAAATCAAAGCAAGGAAGTCGTGAATTTGTGAATGAGATAGGACTGATTTCATCTTTACATCGTCCAAATTTGGAAAAGCTATATGGTTGTTACGCAGAAGGAACTCAATTATTGCCAACTTATGAATACATGGAAAATAGTTGTATTTCTCGTGTACTACTTGGTAAAGCTCCTAAATTCAAATTGTAACTAGATTGGCCGACAAGGCGAAATATATGTATTGACAGAGTAAGAGGTCTATCCTATCTACATGAAGAATCAATATTTAAAATTGTGCATAGAGATATAAAGGCCAGTAATGTACTGCTCGATAAGGAACTCAATGCTAAAATTTCCGATTTCGAACTAGCTAAGCTTAATATGGATGATCATATTCATATAAGCACTCAAGTTGCCGGAACCATAGGTTATATGGCTCCAGAGTATGCAATCCGAGGACACTTAATAGTTAATGCAGATATATACAGATTTGGAGTAACTACTTTGGAAATCGTAAGTGGTAATAGAAACACAAATTACAGACCAAAAGAAGACTTTGTTTACCTTCTAGAGTGGGCTTCTATGCTTCAAGAGAAGGGAAATATGCTTGATTTTGTAGATCCAGAACTGGGATCAGATTATAGTGAAAAGGAAGCATTGTCGATGCTCAATATTACTCTTTTGTGTACCAATGCTTTAGCAACTATAAGACATGCAATGTCTGAAGTTATAAGCATTATAGAAAGTATCAACTCCTTTACAACTCTCTCCTAATCACGTGGACTTATCAACCAATAGTTTGAGCATTGCCGGAATCAGAAGGAACTTCTAGGAAAATTTTGGGAAGAGCCGTTCGGTTTATCATGATGCATCGTTCAGTGATACATCTGATTATGCATCAAATTGAGCAAATGACAATATACTGGAGAGGGACATCCCCGGTTCTGTTAGTCAACGGCAGTAAGTCATTTTAGCTTTTAGCCTCAATAGTTTAATTTAGGCTAGTAGTTGGCAACATGCAAGTGTTTATAATGTAGCCTGCCCTTTAGCATTTTTTTTTGAGGAAAATCTTAATGTATGGCTAGTGCTAACATTATATTTAGTTAGCAATTGATCAGCTAATGCTTCAAGTTCAAAATTTAACGCAAACATAATCATGACAACCTATTCTTTTTCGAGCATTATTTTAGCTTTCCCACAACACTTGGAATGTAGGCAACGCTTCTAGTTTCTACTAAATTATACTTGAATTCACAGAGCAAATCCACGTTATTTTAAAAGCTTACCCTAGAGCCATCTTCTTAGGTTTGTTCATTGAGAAAACTGCTTCAGTCGTGATATAACAATAGAATCAAGTGGTTTATCACATGCCACATCACCATTAATTTGAACCTAAGGATGACTTGTACAATGAAGTAAGAATTAATATATATTACAAAAAAATTGTATGAGGCAGTGTATTGTTAAAAATAAATTAAATTAAAAAAGTATGTCTAAAGAACTTCTTGAGTTGACAGCCTCTTATTAATAATACGGCAGAGCTGAGTTTAAAAAGACTTACTAGGGCATCCTCAAGAAATTCAGTAAATGGTTGCCATATCCCACGTGATTTTTCAATTTTAACTTAAAATGCAAGCATCTTGGATGTCATAAGCATTTTCCTTTCCTTGGTGATCTTTTGGATATTCTTTACATTTTTCATACACTTTCGAACTGTATTGGTCGTTAAGAAAAGGTATTAGCAACAAAACTCTGCACATATAGTCTTGGTAGAATAATACAAGAGTATAAGGTTAAATAAATGAGAGAGATGGCCTCATATCAATGTGGGTTGAAATTGATAGTGCACATAATGGACATAATTCCTGAATTACAACCTCAAATTACTATTAAATCCAAGTAAAATGAAGACAATAACCCTATTATTCAAAATACCAAACTAACTTACGTTAACACAATCACAATAAAAAACATAACAAGCATATTACCAGCCCATCAGTTTGCAGTTTACAATGAATACAACCACTAATCAACTATAGCAATATCCAAAAATGAGTTGAATTCAATCCAGATTTTCTAAACAATTGATATGACATGTTACAACTTGATGTTCATGAAATTTACATTATTCCAGTTAAAAAAGTAATAATATGCTTCAAAGAAGCAATTAAACAAAAGCATATTATTGTAGCATGAAATCCCATTTATAAAAACCTAAAACACTCTTTGGATTCAATTACACTAAACGTAAGGACAGTTTCCATATGGAAACTTTTGTAAGTTAGCATAAAAGACTCTAGTGGTTCACAATGCCACTATATTTATATAGACAGTTTTGTATTCACACAATATTAAAGAAAGAGAAAACCAATTCAGCTAAATGAAAAGTATTCCAAGCAAAGTTGTGTTTTTATATCCTCATGTAACTCATCACTGATTGACACATAAGACCAATCTGTTTGTCCAATATCATTTTCTTGGAATCAAAATTTAATTTGAAAACCGCTAAATATAAAATATGTACACTCATAATCTTTAGCAAATCAGACCATTATTGTTTTTTTAACATCTTATCCTGGCTATCAATTGAAATTCACGCCTAACTAAGACAAAAATTGTGCAAAAATGTTAAAATTTGCTTCTGGAACTTACAATTCAAATTCATGATTTAAATTATTCAAAATTACAAAATTTTCCAATCTAATAATACTGGACATTTCTAACTTTCAGATTTATAAGAGTCGCCTTTGCCATTAGTACGACCGTTGAAGCTAAAATGTATTAATATTAAGTAATACCATAATCATTAGAGCGAAATGAAGTTTGAATTCACCTTTGCTATTATCACAATATCAAGAAACATATCATGACCTTCAAATCCCAAAAAAAACGTCCCGTGCATACAGATCCCGACTGTACTTCATCAGTTGTGTATAAGCTACTAACTTGCTTCATGCTCTTATAGGCAACAAGCAAGTAACCTGGAGCTAATATTGATATTCCACCCGCTCGTTGTGACAAATGGATAACTTCAAACAATCATGAAGAAATCAATTAACAAATTCAAAAAAACAAAAAAATAGAATTACTCTACCTACATAGATCCAACATATCTATCGATTACAGTAACAATATAATTAGGCCCAATTTCAATGCTCTAAGTTGTAGGAGAACCCAAAAATCTCATCACGACGTGAATTAATGAATTTCCACCTCCTACTTTTTTGAATTCTTCCCTAAACCATTGGTATCTTCGTTGTGCTTTAAAACAACCGTATATGCTTTGAGTTCCATCCAGATTTGAAAAATCAAAACTTCAAATCAAAGTAGAGATAAATTGTGTGTTCCTAATTTAGGAGAAAATAAAAAAAATCTAGCTCAAACAATGCGGATTTAAGTAATGTCACCTAGCTAACTGGAGGAATACAAATCCGATAAAAGTAGAAATAAACGATGCAGTACCTTATTAGGGCTTTTGAGAAAATTCCCAAAGAAAACGTCAAACAATCATTTACAAGAAGAAGGAAGCTCAACAATTGATACCTTATTATGGCTTTGAGAAAATTCCCAAAGCAAACGTCAAACAATCATTTACGAGAAGGAGGAAGCTTGACAATTGATACCTTATTAGGGCTTTTGAGAAATTTCCCAAAGAAAACATCAAACAATCATTTACGAGAAGAAGGAACATCGACAATTGAGATAGAATAATTAGGAGCGAGGTAAGATGAAAAGGGAGAGATTTAATTGGAAATGAAGCGACTGAATTTTAAAAAGGGAAATGGTTTTGTTTTAGCTTGTGCTTCCAAGTCGAAGGATAAGAAATAAATAGGTTCTCGTGAAAATTATATATTTATTTACTTTTTTAAATAAGGATGAAAGTAATACAAAAACACATAATTAAGAAATGAAACACCAGACAACCGTTGCAGATCTAGAAAACATATCAACCATTTCAGTACAAAAAAACATGTGTTTTTAATCTATGCACTTGGTGTAGTGTTTTCAAGTTTTCTTTAAACTAGGGAGTCGAGTTACTGGCTTGTAATTCAGGGAAAAATCTGATCTTGGGGATAAAGTTCAGTATAAGGTTTTGAGCGTAGGATTAAAATAGTTGGGAGGGGGTGTGCAAGTTTACACGGAATTGTAAGCATATAGATTGTTTTAGTTCTAATAGAAATCTTGGGGAATACAACAGTACGCACAAGTTTGCTGAAGCTAGGTAAAATCTATGTCATTTATTTTCTACATTTATTTATTCTGTTGTGATCCGTGCTAAGATAATTTTCGTATTCCTCAAAACTGCAATAAACCCTATTCACCCCCACCTCTCTAGGGTTAATTTAGATCTTATAGTAACTACCTTATAAGAGTAAGCCACCACATCAATAACGAGCATGAGAGAGAATGAGAACCGAAAACCAAACTTAAACACCTATGGGAACCTGATCTTCTCGAATTAACCCGATAGTTGTAACGAGGAGGGGGTCAGAACAATAAGTTATGTTGAGAAGAAAGAGTATAACATAGTCTATAATACACATATGTATCCTGTTTGGTTCAACCACAGACATATGTCTATCAAGGCTAGTAATTCTAACCTAACCTTGTAAACACATACACACGACAACTAACTACCATACCCAAGGTAGCATTCCCAACTGATAATGACACTGAGATAGAACGTTTATGCATAATTATGAAGCCTTTAAACCATCATTCAACCAATTACCAAAAACTAAGAGGTTTCATATGGTGGCTAATTATTTCTATATAGTTGCTTAAGACCTCACTATCTATGGTAGATAAGGGTGGATCCTTTATATCATTTAAGAAACAAGGTGGAACTATCGGTCACTTAATACCTTTTTCGATGGTTTACCTTATGCTAATATAAATTAAAGGACACTAGATATAAGTTTTATTAATTTAAGGCTTCTACCATTCACGCACATAAACCCATGCCCCGCATAAGGCGAGAGATAGTAAGTAGTCACTTAAGACCAATCAGATAAGTAGACATATCACGTCATTTAAGACCTCCCTATGGTGGACCCCCCTCGTTACTATCTAGCTGACCTTATTAGGATAATCCCCTAATCATTTAATAATTTCCCCTTATGATAAGTTAACTTATGGTACCTCCGTAGTGGCTAATTAAAACCTATCCCCAGGTGGACCCTCAACCCCAGCCACTTAAGACCTAAGGGAAGCGAACAAATGTGGAGATTATCAAACTCGTACCCAATTAGCCTTAATGATTTCATTTATGAGAGGTGGGGTACATGATCACACAGTACCTTTTTAAAGGTGGATCTAACCACTTAAGACATTGATTCCTAAACCAGGCCACACTATTGAGTTATTTCCATTTTGGTTTCTTCTTTCAGTTGGAAGAAGGGCCCTACGGCCACTTAAGACCTCACTCAAGAAGCAAACATTAACTTTGGAAATAATACACATACACAAACTAACTATCATCATAGGTTCCCATGATCAGTGATGTCCCACTCCCACATCAATTGAACATATATTCGACCATTAGAAAGTGCAGACTTCTGTCGAATAAGGCAACTGACCTCGCATCATTAACCTACTAAGTCCAATCCTAATTTCTAATTATATTAATTCTAGATTAACTAGAATAGAATAAGGGAAACCTATTCCTTTCCTGTCCTAGGATGATTAATTAATTGTTTACTTATTGGACTTGGTATTTAAAATGACAACCACTGCCCATTAATCCCCTTTTTATTTCCATTTATTGCTATTAGTTAGGGTTATTGCCACTTATGACCATAGTAGTTATATTTTACCTGAGACCATAATTAAACCCTTCTAATGCCATTTATTATAATTAATGTCATTTACAAACCTAACGGTCATAATTCCCTAAGACATTAATTTAAACCAATAAATGTCCTTATTGTATTAGTCCCTTATTATACTAGTCTAATTATTGTAACTCCTTAAATCTTTCTATTTTATTTTAACTTGATTCATTCTTTTGTGTGTGTATATATATGTATATATATATATTATAAGAATTATTTATTTAATTATTAGAGTTAAAATTCCTATTCCTGGTCACCGTTTTTAAATTGTAACCATTTAGGCATAATTTCCCAATTCCATTAATTTTCCTTAAATCAACGATGGTTACAATAGTTATAATTCTTTTATGACATTATCTATAGCAAATCGGTTACATTTATTTCTATAATGGCCATAATATGTATTTCAATTTAATACGGATTATACTTCCGTATTCCATAAAGTGGAAACCATTTAAACACACACAGACTACAAACATTAATTATAATATATTTTTCGTTATTTACGTAGTTTTGGATGGATAATGTGTGTGAGTGTATATATTTACATATATTTGTGCAGGTAACGTTGTTATTATTCTTTTATTTTTATTATTATTCAATTCAATATTTTTGTTTAAACTAACAACTAAAACAATCCTTTTTGCGTTTAATTTTGTAAAGATTCCAAACCTTACAAAAAGGTACTGCAATTATTGTAAATTATGCCTAAGATATTTGAAAGAGAAATAAACATATTTCAAATCATAGGAAATATATAATATGTATGTTTTTTGAATGCTTGATGTAGATTATGAACAAGCATACATAAATTTATGTTTGTCTATGAATTTACACAACCCTTTCTTTTTGTTTTTGTACATATTTCTTATTGATTTCAAATAACGACTTTTTATTGGAAAAGAACTAAAAGGCATATTTACAATAATCAAGTTAAAACCCAAACAAAATGGAACATAAACAAGCTTATAGCTTTTTAACAAAACTTACATCAACCACAAATCAACACCAAAACTACATATCTGGAATAAAACTACATTTTGACAATGATTTAGGGGACTGACTTATAGATTTATGGTGTTTACAATGACCAATATTTTTAAACACAATTGTAGGCAATATATGAATAATCTAACAAGCCTACAAAATAACAATATTCAAACCACAATTATTCTTTCAGATCTGACAAAAACTACAGCATATCTTTTGAACATACAGGCATATTTTTCAGATCTAATACAAATAAAGTAATCAGATTAATGTACACTATGTGTATAAACTTCCTACTCACCTGAAAGCATCCAATTCTGAATTCGAAGTCTTTTAGGCCTAAAAATCTTAAATTCTTACAGATCTATAGTAATTCTAAAAAGGGATAATTTTAGATTTGTATATTTGTAAGAAAATAAGAAAAGAGGAGAGAAATCTGATGAAGAAGAACCAAATTGTCAATCCATATCCTTTTCCACTTGAATCTGGTTAATCTCCTCAAATCTATTATTTATGTTTGATTATATTTGTGTATGATTATATTTTGTTTTAGAATTTGTTTGAGGAGAAAAGAAAATGGCAGAGCTCCGCTGCTAGTCAAAAATATATGAAAAATAAAGGAGGCATAACCCTTTATTTATAGGAGTTGAAACTGCCCTGAACCGATATATTTGATTTAATAAACATCCGTCCATCCATATAATAATTTATATATTAAAAACCGTAGTCACCACCTATTGTGTCGACCGAAATATGGTAGGTAGGATGGGGAGATAAGTAGATATATCATATATATTTTATTATATTCTAAATATTTCCGTTCGTTTTCCATATTTCATTCGTAACTTCTTCATATAGACTCCATTTGCGAAACTACAATCATGAAAGTTAACCAAACTTCCGTGATGAATGCAACAGTGCAAGTTTAATGGTCAAATTCCGTTGTCTGCGGAAATCATATTTTTGAAAATCAAATTAAATAACTAATTTATTTATTGTCAAAATTCCGGGTTGTTACATTCTTCACCTCTGCCTCATCTCATATTCTTCACTTTTTTTGGCCACACCTAAAATTTAGCAGTCGTCCGCCCCTCAAACCACTAACCCTTCAGCTTAAATTCGTATCCCCTTTCTCTCTCCTTCGCTTGATCTTGTTTTGATAAGCCGTATGATTTGGAACCTGTGCGGCTCCCTTGCCCCTTGTTACCAACTAAACTAATGAACTTCTCCAGTGACATACATACGAGACTGAAATTCAGCTATCATAGGTCAGTCAAGCTACTGGTGGTTGGTTCTATTGGTGCTTTGGGGATTTATATGAGTTTCTTCTGTGTACGTGTTTGCGTCTTGTTTTGATTGGGTTTTTGGGTGATTCTGTGCGATGTTTCTGTTTTTTATCTTGTTTGTGAGGCGTTGCTTCGGAGATGGGTTGTAGTTGTTACTTGTTCGCTCTTCAACATAATATCAATATTCATGTGAAGCTTTTACACTAACCATGTTGTTATATGTGGTGGTGATTCCCTTTTTATTGCATCCATCCCCTCCCGAGTGATTGGTTTCATGTTAGAATTTTTTTTTAGTTGGGATGCAATGTTAGCTGTTACTTATTCCTTTAATTTGAATATTATGCGATGTTTTGTGGTTCTATGTCAAGATCGGCTCTTGAGATTCTTGCTCCTTAGTTTTGTTATGCTATTTCGTGGTGATGTAATGTATTATTAGCCATGTTTTGGCTCTGCTTGATCTCTTTGGTTATTGGTGTTGCCTCCTTTATGTCAAAGTTCTATGTTAGTTCTTTCTCCTCGTCATGGATGTTATTTCTAGCTGCTTTTGAGGATGATATGCTCTCGTATTAATCAACCGTGCTATTGGATAGGTGTGGCTGCAGTTCCTGCGTCGTGCGATGTTATGTCTTTGTTGATGTTGATATATTTTCACTGTGGTGTGTACAGTGAATGTAACTGTCGTTGTGTACTTTACTTTTGTATTGTACCATATCCCTATGTCAAATGTTACCTCTGTTTGAAGTTTGAAATTTTAATAGCAAGCTATGACTTTTCACTCTGCGTGGAGTTTGTAATCTAGAAACATTGTCTAGCTCCAGATCCGTAACCTTGTTAGGATGTAATGGACGATCCACTATAAAAATAAAATGGGTGGACGGTCCACCTTGAAAATCGAGTAGTAGTTAAATGCTCTGTCTATCTCTTGTAGAAATGTATATATTATTTGTTATAATAAAAAGCATTTGCGGTCACTTTAAAAACTGGTCGGCTCTGCCAAAAAAAAATATTCCAATGGTTATATAAGACCTGTTACATTCATATAAATCTAATATACATTGTGTGTGTTTTTAAGTAATAGTATATATTTATTATTATATTATTATATGTATATATATATGTATACATATAATTATTTAATATTTATAAATATTGAATAATATATTTACATATTTACTTATTTCATTTTTACAAAAAGTAATATATTTCACCAATAATTTAAATATATTTATATAGTCATAAATGAATATAATATCAATATTTTATACTTATGATTATAAATGAATGTAAATGTACTTATATACACATTAATTTAAATAAATTATGGTTTTATTTACACGAAAATTTCATATTTATGTAAAATATATATAAGCATACATTTGGGAAAATATTTTTACATCAGATGAGCTGCCATGTTCTCCGTGGTGTAAATCCTAAGACTTATACAAGGGAATGTTATATCTTGCATGAATTTAATCTTCAATATAATGTTACACACACATACACACACACACACACACACACACACATATATATATATATATATATATATATATAATACAACCTCATGTTATAACTTCAAATAAATAAAATATTTTTTTAAAATAAAACTTGAAAATATTCTAAATAAATTATACTTCATAGCTTAAAAATGTATAATATCATGGATTTTTTTGAATTTCATCCATAACTTTCATTATAGGCTGACTTAGTTTCGACATTTTGTAAGTCAAAAAAAATACTAAGCTTGCTTATCTTTTATTACACACACACACACACACACACACACACACATATATATATATATATATATGTGTGTGTGTGTGTGTGTGTGTGTGTGTGTGTATGTGGCACACTCTATGAAACTCCTATTTTAGAACACCCCAAATACACCACATTTTCAGTCTCTTATTTGTATTTAAATAAATTAGCGGGAAGAGAGAGATCTAGTGGCAAGAGAGAGAAACACGAATGTGCGGTGGAAATACAGAGGGTTACAAGGGTGCAGTAAATCCCACACACACACACACACACATATATATATATATAACCATTTGATCCTTATATTTAAATCTTTTCTTTTAAATATTTTATAAAATTTTGAAAATAACTTAATGAAATTCATTAAAATGTTATTATCGATCTATTCAAATAAGATATTTCATTTAGAATATTTAGAATAAAATATTATGGTAATTATAATCATTATAACTATTTAGGATACCTAACTTATTTAAGGATGATATTTAAAATGCAATTGACTTGCTTTGCTAAAAAATTGCAATTGACTTACTTTGCAAAAACTGCAATTGACTTAATTTGAAATATATTATTTTAGTTTCTTCTCTTCCATAACAAAAATATTATGTTACCATATAAAAATATGGAATGAGAAATATTAATTTTTGTTGATTTATTTATACGTTTTTTTCATATATTATTATTATTTGTTATAATAATAAGTGTTTGCGGCCACTTTAAAAACCAGACAAGTTTGCCAAAAAAACAATATTAATATTTTATACTTATGATTATAAACGAATGTAAATGTCCTTATATACACATTTATTTAAATAAACTTTGGTTTTTTTTACATCTAAAATTTCATATTTATACGAAGTATATATAAGCATACATTTGGGAAATATATTTGTACATCAGATGAGCTGCCATGTTCTCTGCGGTGTAAATCCTAAGACCTACACATAAGCATGTTATACCTGGCATGGATTTTATCTTCAATATAATGTAATATATATATATATATATAATACATCATTTTATAACTATAAATAAATGAAATATGGTTTTAAAATAAAACTTATAAATATTCTAAATAAATTATACTTCATAGCCTATTTGTGATCTAATATTGTAGATTTTTTAATTTCATCCATAACTTAAACTGTAGGATAACCCAATTCCAAAGTTTTGTAAGTCGAAAAATATACTAAGCTTGCTTAATTATCTTTTATTATACATGCACACGCACGCGTACACACATACACACACACACACACATATATATATAGTAGCATTCTGGGGCACCCCTATTTTGTACCGAGGCACCCCTACCCTACCATGAGCTACACCAATCTAAATTCAACAAGATTCTGTAGATGTTACATCCACATATATATTATCATCTATCTAAAATTTGAGGTCGTTCCGACATTCATAACATTTTTAAAAGCTTAGCTCAATTATTCACCATTCAGACATTAATTCAAACCGATAAATTTAAACATCAAATATATTATTTTACGAATGTTGGAATGAACTCAAATTTTGGATAAATGATAATATATGTGGATTGAACATCTACAAAATCTTGTTGGATTGGATTAGTGTAGCTCACGATATGGTAGGGGTGCTGCAAAACAGGGGAGCCCCAGAACGCTCCTCATATATATATAGTGTGGTGCTAAGGGAACCTAATTTACTCTTCCTATTACCGCTACTAAAAAATAACACAAGAATTATCATTACACTCTTCTTAATACCTCATGTAAAAGAATAGGGGCTACCACACCACCGTTACTTTGTTTTCCTCTCATTTCTTTTTCGTTCCTTTTTCAGTTCATTCTGAAATCCTAGTTCTTCAATCGATCAATCAACGATAAATTATTCGACAACGCAGCAATTCCGAGAAAGAAGAAAGCTACAGATACGTCAATGTCTCAACCCCAGTCAACTCCATCAAGAAATTTTAGGGCTTCAAACAATAAAAATTTGAAATTTCCCACGGGAAAGATGAAGTAGACAACGATTGCTATTGATTAGGGTTTTCTAATTAAGACTAACTACGTGATTAGTTCGGCAAATACTGGTTAAATGAGAGATTAGATGTAATGTCTCGTATTTTTGGTAGTCAAATATTTTTTTTTTATTTTAAATAATATATTTGGAATATTAATGGATTTAAATCTGAAATCATTTATTTAAAATGAAGTTGAATGTTAATTTATATATAATTATAAATTGAGCTTGAAATGGCGCGGTAGTTCGTAATATTGAGTTTTGAACATCATTTGAATATACATAATCCGTTTTAAGTCGGAATTCCATGAAATAAGAAACGTTGGAAATAATGACATCTCCCAACATACCAAAACTGGCCGTTACTCCACCAGTTGTAGGGGATGTAAGGATTGATACATAGAATAACTTTTTATTTAATTGATAATTATATGAAGCAGAAGATATTTTAGCCATTTGCATCAAGCTCAAACTTCGTTGATAATAATTTTCTTATGAAAGAAAAAAAATCTAAATTTCTTGTTATAGATTATTAGTTATGTCCAATTCAAATTTCAAAATAGTCATTATGAAAATCGTTAATGAACGATAATGTTTATTTAATTATTTACAAGGATTTTTAATATAATTTGGGTACCGTTTTAACTCGAAATTGTTGATATTGAGTTGTATAATTCATATTGGTTTATATCTGGAGATATATGATATTTCAATTTGGATATTTACGATAGTAATAATAATTTATTATTATTTAATTTGATTATTTTGGATTTTAATAATATTTTAATCAATACTATTATACGCGTTAAAAATAGCCATTTTTGCAAACTGTCTCGGTTTTCAATGAAATTAATTTCATTGGAATCACAACGTTAAATTATTGTATGATATTAAATTTCGTGGCAAATCGATGTCAAATGTGACTTTAGTAGCCAAAAACTTCTCTGTTTTTATTTAATCGTTTATATTATTTTGGCCAATTTAGACAGGGTGAATTTAAAGGAATAAATGACTGGCCAAACGAACTCCGATTTTAACAAAACAAATTTCACTGGATCCGTAAGAAAAATGACAAGTGGAATTTCAAATTTTCAAGTTGAATGGATTTATTTTGTTATTGTGGGAAATTAAAATGCATGATTTTCCACTTGTGAAATAGAAAGGGATTTTCACAAACGGCCTTGGAATTTGACGAAACCTGTTCCATCATGTCCGGAATATTTTTCTATGCTAGGAGTAGGATTTTCATCTCGATATATTAAAGGTCATACATGGCGGTTTTAGCGCGATACTTTACGCTTAAGTTTCATGAAATTAAAATAATATATTTATCCTTTCTTTTATATATACCATCTTATTCTTAAACCCTCAATTTCGTCAAACCAATCCACGCGCGGTGTTTGAGCCGCCTCCACCTAAGCCTTTAACGGCTGAAGTATTTGATTATTTCCATCAAATTTTCTTGAAATCCATAAACCAAATTGAAAATCTTTTTCCTACAATATTGCCGAGCTCATCAAGGGCCACTTAACCAACGATCGCGATCTGTTTCTGGGCACTGTAGCGGCCATATCGATGGACAAAAGGAATGAGTTCAAGGGGATTTTACAGGGGACTAGTGAAATTTGGCGTAACAAGGCTCAGGGCGTGGATTGATGACGCTGCAACGTGCCATCCGATAGGGGTTGATGGTCGCCCGATGGCCAGAACATGGTGCAGCGAATCACTACACCATATATGCTAATTAGGCTATGTTTTTAGCCGTATCTAAAATAATTAGGCACGCTAACAAGCCGTAACAAAAAATGGCACGTTAAATTATTAGATATGGCTATAAACCATATCCCACTGTAATAACATATGGCTATTGGTCGTATCTAAACGATTAGTAGATACAGCTATAAACCGTATCTTATATGTGTCTGTATGTGTATATATATGTATATATATATAAGGAAAAAATGCAGTATATATTATTTGTAATACAAAGCATATATAACACAATTTATAAACAGCATACACTAATTCACAATTGTAATAGTAAATGAAACAATTGTATGAAATATTTCATTGCATTACAATATATAATGATGCATGCTATTTTATTACATTACAATAAATAAGATACACGTTGTTTCATTGCAATAATGAAGATACATAATGTTACATTACAATAAAGATGATACTTACTGTTTCATAATTACATTACAATAAAGAATGTAAACTTCATCGATCAACCACTCTTTGCTTTTCAACTTTAGCGGTCGACCACTTCGATCCGCAGCTAATGCATTCACCAAGATGAAGGTGTAACTTTCTGGTTAAGAATTTACTGGGTGATTCACTAGGTGGATGCACTTTAGCTCACGCACCAGGGTCGGGTATTTATCCTAACTTATGCATTTAACTAAGAGCCAAGACTATCAAAGGGGATAGTATATCATGTGTCATATACTGCTTCAATAAACCTTAGGAAAAAGCATTCGACACTTAATATTATCTCCTTTGTCAGTCCTGGCGCTTAGTTAAATGAATAAGCTGGGATAAATACCCGAACCGGCATCGTGAGATAAAGTGCAGCCACCTGTTGAATCACCTATTAACTCTTAACCAGAGAGTTACAGCCTTCAGCTTGGTGAGCTTCACTGGTGGATCACGCAGTAAATTCTTAACCAGAATGCATTATCTTCGTCTATACTTGCAACCTAATTTGCATTAGAACAATAATGAGTCAGAATATACATATACAACACACACATATTTACACATAAAAGAATATATTTCCACAAGACTAAGTACTGACTTGGATGCATAAGATAACAGAAAAATATACAATTAGAACAGACACATACTTTGCACAACAACATCATGAACATACAACCAAGAAGAACACAGTCAGGTCATGGATGAATACAACAAATCAGTGCACAAACACATGCCCATACTTGATGCACATAATGTCATATACATAAGCACAAAGCAACTTGGTTGAAGACCACATGATTTTTTTGGCACAAGCCTGAAATGACACATGCACTTCAGATCAGTAAGGATCGGTGTACATGGTGCAATAATACTCACAAATGAGCATGGAAGCACAAGTAAAAATGTTTGAATTCAAGGTAGACAAATACAAAAAAAGTAAATGATAGCAAATACATTGTCGCACTATAAAACTAGGGATAATACCCAATTTAAACACAACAACAGCATGAATTCTAGATAGACAAGCACATACAAATATCTATCATTCATATTTTTGAACTAAGGCATGGAAATTCAAATGAAACCCAATTTAAACACAATTTAAAGTCAAATCGAATTCAAATTAAACCCAATTCATATTTAAAATTAACCGTGGTATAGTACTTACTTCCAATGGTGACGAGAAGGATGGACAACGTGGACTGAGGCTTGGCCGATCACCTGAAGGCATCGCGAGCTGACGATAACCCATTAACTGTGGTGGATGGCTTATTGACAAAGGAAGTCGGTCGAGTACCAAAACCCTAATTTGGGTATTCGGTGGTCGCCATTGCAAAATAAAAAGAGGGATAATTTGGCCGAAAGTTTTGATGTATCATAACTCGATTGTGCTAGAATGGAAGTAAGGAGGGAAAAATTTGATACTTATTTCATACGGTTCAAAGCCGTATCAAATGGGCTGATCCGGTGCTTCATCGATGGATGGTAGATTTAGGGTGTTTGGGGTGATGCGGATCACAAAATGTAGTTTGATACAGATCTAAGCACTATCAAATTTGAAATGGCTTATAGCCGAATTGTATATTTGCATCCTTGTGAGCCGAATTCGGTGATATGGTGTAGTGGACTAGTGTTGCATGCATGCTTTTCTAGACTAGCGAGAATGATTTGAAAAAGGAACGAAGTGTAAAATTGGTTTACCTGTGTTAACCACGTAATAAATTAACTTTGTTTTATCAATTTACTTATTTAAAGAATATTTGTATTAATCAAAATTATATCGTTTACAGCAAATTAATTTGGGCGCGCAGGATGAGGTTCTATGGAACGAAGTATGCAGCGTGAAATAGAAGAAAGATCGGACCAAATTGGTTTGAACCAAAAGTAATTAGTAATTATAAAAGTTATTGAGAAACAAATTATTTAGTTAAATCGTATATTAACTTGTGTATAAGGATGCAGAAGGTAATAAAGGAAGTAAAGAATAGTCGGCTGTTCTTTTTGGACAGAAGCCACCTTCTTAGCCATATTAGAAGTAATAAGTTTAATTAATTTTTAGTTAAGAATTAATTATATATATTAAATCGTATATCTTGAACGTTAATAACTATTGCATATCTCAATATAATTGGGCAAATCATATACCGTTGGGATCGACTTGATGGGAACTAACTTGGACGCGACTGGAATCAAAAGAAAGTTTCAGTTAAATTAAATGCTTGTTTAATATAACTGAAACAAGCCGTTTTACACAACAAAATCAGACCAAGTTGAGTTAAACTCACTTAGTTCCTCCCACTTATATTTTTATACAAGTCGGGTTTTATAAATTGTGTGCCATGATTGCAAATGATTGATTGTCTATTAAATATATGTTCATATATTGATTGAACCGATGAAATTAAACATTTGTTTAATTTCGGTGAAAACCAAATCGTTATTTTAACGATTGGACCCAATGAAGGTAACTTATCTTGTTTGTCACGTTTATATTATAAATGTGTTTAATTTAATGAACAGCTAGAATTTTTTGTTGATGTTAAATAAATTAGTTGAAGTTAAATGGCTGTTATTTACTGGTATAGAAATAATCAGTTAAATTGAATTGAATGAATTTATGTGAGAAAAGCTATTTTGTTGCGGGGAAGAACAGGTTGGAGGGATCCATCTGGATTCCTTGAATATATTAAATGTTATTTATTCTCATTTATCATTATATGAACTGTTATGATTAAATGATTGATTTGGTTGTTGACTGTTGACCTGAAATTCAACATTTGTTTTGTTTAAACCAATGGGTAATATTGGTTGAGTAATTGGCAGTATATGACCTATAATTCAATCCTTTTCTAAATATCGATTTACGTTAAGTGTAACAACCTGCACCTCCGTTCACGCAAGATATTGTCCCCAACTTAACCACCATAAAGGCGTGGGGTTTTGTTCCTTAAAAGGCCTCGGTGTTAGTAAGAGACAGACTCTACTATATAAGTACCCACTTCACATAGGCTTCAACGATGTGGGACTTAGGGGTGTTACATTCTCCCCTCCTACAGAGCCCAACTCCCCGTTGGCTCACAAACACCTCACCCGGGCGCTGTGGTCCACACAGGAGCCACAATTCCGGCTGGGTATTGGCTCTGATACCAGCTGTAACGATAAGGGATTTCGCCCGGACCTAATCGATCGCTAAATTGACCAAGACCGTTCGAATCTCACATATGCTAACTTTGGGCATACAACACATCAGAACAAAAAATAGAAGACTTTTATAAACATCATAATAATGTTACATCAGAGTACATAATATCAGAGTACATCAAAATACAATACAGTGGAAGATTAATTTACAATAAATTTAATACAACGCACAGCAGAACAAATAAACCAACACAACGGAAGACTATCAATGCTCTAGACACCTCTTTAAGCTTCGACTCAGAATCCTGCTCAACGAATAAATATTTGCAAAACAAGCCACTCGACTGCCCGGGTGGAAATAAGGGCACCTGAGTTTGTAAGTGAAAACAAACTACGAGTTAGTCATGAGACTGGTGTAAGAAATCTTTACTTAACTTGCCTAATAATAAGGCTAATAACAGGACCACGCCGCTAACGCGGAACGGTTTTACTCCATTGGTTTGCCAGTGCATAAATTAAATAAATCTTTTACAAACAACGCAATGCTTTTTAGAAAATGAAATCGTTATAAGACTCAAGTCCCATCACACAATGCAACGCAAACCGGAGGATAGAGTTTTACCTTATAATGTTCAAACATGCTTGATACATATAAAATAATATTTAACATTATTATTAGTGTCTAATCAATTTTAAAACACTTTCAAAATAAATGTATCAATCCTTGATGGCAAAGTACCCCATCCTACTATGTCGCCATATATAGGTTTACAATCAAATCCATAATGTCGTATTGGAAATTGAGTTTCTATCATGAGTCAAGGCTAGGGATGGTCTCCTTACCGATTCGAGACACCCTAGCAAATGTCTCGGGGATCAGACGCCGGTGAACCCTTAGATCCTCCAAGGTCGGTCCACAAATACTTTAGTGGACTAGTTATACCTGAACACACGTTTCCCGGTCCTATTGGACCTATAACTTGGCCAGTTGCGACCAAAATATCGAGGCCTCGAAATCTAACATCCACATAAGTAAAAGTGTCCGGGCTCCATACTATGACACCACTTCTAGCTAGAAAGAGACGCATGCACTCCTTGGGTCCCTTATCCCTTTTTTGACACCTACAGGGGTGTGAGGCTCGCGAAGTTACGTTATACACAAAGCTATGCCTAAATGGGTTGTGCTTTGATCATCAACCACAAGGCTCTGCTTTTCAACAAAAGCCTTGATCATTTGCATCTTGGCATGCCACATTGACAACCCACGCCATGCGATCAATAACTATCAATATATAACCTCTAAGCTCTTGCGTCTCAGAGAAGGGTGTTAAGCAAGAGAATAAATTCTCCGCCACCAAACATATATATATTAAATAGAAATCAATTTACATGAAATGAAATCCAATGTCAGACACACATCCATTTACAAGTCCGTTCTGGGTCTCAACGAAACCGGAGACACATTATTCCTCGTCCTGTATTTCCAATACGAAAGAGAGGTGCTCACTTATCCGGACAATCAACAAGTACGTCCGGACAACTACCACTTTAACCCTTTACTGGGAGCTACCCAATGCCGGACATCAGTAATCGTCCATTCGATGTGAAGATCGCCAGTTTTCAATCACCGTCTTCAATATCTTCGATTTAAATCGTCGTATAATTATTTGAAATGAGATTGAACTCGGTCTTTTCAAATAATTTTCGCATATATATAATTTAAATCATTTCATATCGTTAATATTATAAATAACGATTTATCGCTATTTTTATTTATATAGAAATATCCCAATTTAATTTAACGACGCTTCGGGTCAATTGGCGGCCCTGGCGCTGTTTTTACCCAAATTTGATTTAAAAATTTCCTGAAATCTAACCGTTGGATTTTAACAAAATTTATATCATTGGAAAGATCTTCCCAAAGAGGTCCTAAGTTTTTGGTTTCGGGAAATTCCGACGGTCAGATCTTTCGGTATAATCGTTTAAAGTTACGATTCCGAAATGCGAACTACCGCGCACGATTCGTTTAATTTTAATTTATATATATATATTTATATGTATATATATATAATTATATATATATATAAATCATTCGATGATTCTCCTAACGTGTTCAACACGCCAAATAAAAGCATGTTTTATTTGCATAACATATCTATATGTTTATAATGTCAAATAAATATGTATTTTATTTACATGAATTCAGTACATGTTTCTAATGTCAAATAAAATGTAATTTATTTACATGACATTGTGCTAATGACAAATAAAAAGACAACTTTTATCTTCATTATTTGTATGCAATTTCAATTTTTAACTTTAACAAATAAAAAGAAATATTTTTATTTGCTATATAGTTTCAATGTATAACATGACATATAAAAATGTTTATTTTACTTGCGTACAAATTCTAATGTATAACTTGACAATGAAAATGTCTCTTTAATTTGCATTCAAATTCTAACGTATAATTTGACAATAAAAATGTCACTTTGATTTGCACACAAATTCTAATGTATTATTTGATAATAAAAATGTCACTTTTATTTGCATACAAATTCTATTGTATAATTTGACAATAAAAATGTCACTTTAACTTGTACACAAATCCTATTGTATAATTTGATAATAAAAATGTCACCTTAATTTGCATACAAATTCTATTGTATAATTTGACAATAAAAATGTCACTTTAACTTGTACACAAATTCTATTGTATAATTTGACAATAAAAATGTCACCTTAACTTGCATACAAATTCTATTATATAATTTGACAATAAAAATGTCACCTTAATTTGCATACAAATTCTATTGTGTAATTTGACGATAAAAATGTCACTTTAATTTGCATACAAATTCTAATGTGTAATTTGACGATAAAAATGTCACTTTAATTTGTACACAAATTCTAATGTATAATTTGACGATAAAAATGTTACTTTAATTTGTACACAAATTCTAATGTATAATTTGACGATAAAAATGTCACTTTAATTTGTATACAAATTCTAATGTGTAGTTTGACGATAAAAATGTCACTTTAATTTGTACACAAATATAAGTCTAACAATAATTGATATTTCTATTTCAACCAATATGAATAAAGATGATTCTTTCATTTTTGTTGACAATTCTATTTCAACAAAATGATTAAAAGTGATTCATTCATTTTTGTTGATAATTCTATTTCAACAAAATGATTCATTCATTTTTGTTGACAATTCTATTTCAACAAAATGATTAAAAATGATTCATTCATTTTTGTGGACAATTCTATTTCAACAAAATGATAAAAGTGATAACTTAATATTATTAACAATTCTAATTTAACAAATGAATAAATGTGATATTTCATATTGTTAACAATTCTAATTTTAATAAAATGAATAAAGGTGATATTTCATATTATTAACAATTCTAATTTTAACAAAATGAACATTTTTGTTGTAACACAAATCTATTTAACAAAAATGTTATTTTTATTTTTAATACAAATCTACTTAACAAAAATGTTATTTGTGTTTTGACACAAATCTATTTAACAAAAATGTTATTTTTGTTCTAACACAAATTTATTTAACAAAAATGTTATTTTTGTTTTGATTATTTTATTTCAACAAAAATGTTATTTTTGTTTTGACAATTTTATTTCAAAAACGTTCATTTTTATTTTGACAATTTTATTTAGACAAAAATGTTCATTTTTGTTTCAACTATTATATTTTGACAAAAATGATAATTTTGTTTCAACTGCTATATTTTGACAAAAATGACGATTTTGTTTCAACTACTATGTTTTGACAAAAATGATAATTTAGTTTCAACTATTATATTTTGACAAAAATGACAATTTTGTTTCAACTATTATATTTTGACAAAAATGACCATTTTGTTTCAACTATCATATTTTGACAAAAATGATAATTTTGTTTCAGCTATTATATTTTGACAAAAATGATAATTTTGTTTCAACTATTATATTTTGACAACAATGACAATTTTGATTCAACTATTATATTTTGACAAAAATGAATTTTGATTCAACTATTCTTGTAGTGACCCGGATTTTTGGCGACTTTGGTTATCGACATAAACTCGATGTCGATAACCAAACATCGAAAAATCCCAGTAATTAATGAAAGAAATTAGAGGGTGAGGATAGATAAGATAGAAACTTAGAATAGAAGAAGAAAAGAAGAACTTACATCATAAGAGTAACACGAATCTCACAACGGAACGAATAACATATAATATATATAACATAGCTTGAAATATACATCTGTACTTGAATATACATCATTATCAAAGTACAACACTTACAACACAGCGGAAATAACTGTAGCTATATAATCCTGAAGTATCCTGCTCCAAGCTCTTCCAGTATATCTGTAAATCCTGACTACTTGACTGCCCGTACAAATTTAGGTACCCAAGAGTTTAGAGAAACAAACAAATAAACTCCGGGTCAGTCATGGGACTGGTGTGAGTAAAACAGCTTAAAACAGTTTGAACAAGTAAACGATATCTCATAAGACCACGCCGTATAACGGAACGGGTTTTTCCCTTATGAGAATCCAAATTAGCTTTATATCAAAAACCTTTTGATATTATAATAATGTCTATCAACCACAATATAATAATCATCTAGCAGAAACGCTTTCATCTCACGTTCTACATATATAGTATACAATCAAAACCGCAAGCACGTATTGGGTAATGGATTTCCAACTATGACAAGTTATGGAACCACCTTCCGATCAGTGTACTCTAGGAATGATACACTGAAGTTCAACAAGAACATCTTGCAACTCAGCCACACATGACCGACCACTCATTTCGCTTGAGCGTATCGAATGTATAACACCAATGGTTGGGATCAGCAACCATTTCCCGTATATATATGTGACAGCATTGATAGATTAAAGAGGCAAATGAATATTCTCTAGATAGGTGATTATACACCCTACTTCGGAGCGACCGACTTAGCCATGCTACCTGCCCAATTTCTGTCATTTACCGGATGTGAGGCTAGAAGCTACGCTCATCTTTTACATGTTACATCTTCATTCACTTTGAATGTCACATCGTCATACCTGCCAAATCACAAATTGATTTCCCCAAAAATACCACGGGCATATAGCTAAGAGAAACGAATTCCTCCACCACCAAACATGGATACGTTTGAAGAGATCAACTTACACAATCTATCAGATATACTCTGTCAGACATTCTTCCATACAGGTCGTCCTGGGACTGGACAAACCGAAGGCACTATTCTGTAAACAGGATAGCCCTTGCATAGCTTCGTCTTCAATTATCTTTGGCATATATGATTCGCAACGCTTATGCCAATACAGAGTGGTTCTTCGGATAATAATCCAACCGGTCCCTCCATATTAACAACGTTAAAATGGTCAAAAACTTCGATAGTCTGTGATTTAACCATCAAAGAAAAATAGGGGTGCAAATAATGATATTATTTCCAATTGGAAATTATATCGATCAATCATCAACCATATATATATATATATCCTCAATTCTTTGTTTAGAAAATATACGTTATTAACATTGGAAAACATTTCCATTTGTTTATTTACATATCACTATCATCCCACATCTATCAGACTCTAACTACAACCAACAAGAGAACAACTTCCCAAGTATAAACCCCGAAGGCCGGAACCAACATCAGATCGATACCCAGAAAACTATTCAACTTATTAATCTCTAGTCAGTTTCTAATTTCTGTTTAACCCCATTTTGATTTACTCTAATTGAATAACTATATTTGTTTAACTCCTATTCTAATAACTATTATTGAATTCAACTCCATTCGCTTGACTCTAGAACGCAGCGATCACAATGGTTACGCCTGATTCCCTCAGGAAACATCCGACCGCCGTAGGTTATCTGCAGCCCTGCGAATTACGCTAGCAGTCGTGCTAAATGGTAACTTATCATAAATAACTATGTTTGAGTAACTCCTTTTGATAAATTATGTTTGATTAACTCCTTTTGATAAACTACGTTTGATTAACTCCTTTTTATCTCGTCAACTTCCTTTTATAATCCTATTTTGTTTCCAACTAAATATTCCTTTTATAACGCTATTTATTTACTAAATAAATATTCCTTTATCCTATTTATTTGTTTTATCAACATTCCCCCTTTTATAAAACTTTGTTTGTTTTATAAATATTTTCCTTTTATTTACTTTCAAAATATTTCCTTTTATAGAATTCGTTGATTTTATAAAATCCCTTTATTTCAATATACATTGAAATAATTCTTTTTACATCCCAGGGTCTCTTATGATATTTAAAATAGCAAACCCCCAATGATCGATATCGTTTAAACCCACATAATCAAACAGATTATATATCACATTATATATTACAATATATGAACAGAACAGTATCATAAATATTAAGGAGTCCAATTGGACCCCTCCAACCTGTTCCCCTGCATCACAGATGTTAAACAACACATATATAAGATATTCTAATAAAACAGAATCAATATTCGATTAACGATTTATATATATATCATTATCTATGATTTCAATGAATACACAAACAACTAAACCAACAGTTAACACACAACAATCAGTCATCATTTATCAGTTCTAAATATACGTTATAAAAATAGAACTGTTCAGAGTTGGTGAGTTTTACTCACATTGGCAGTTCATTGTTAAAGAATGATAAACTGTTTATTTGATTTGAATCAAACAATTTGTTTCGCCATAAATTCATACGGACCCCAATCCACTTCCAGTCAGCTTCATTGTGAAGCTCTCATCCATACGGTCCCAATGCAACTTACGGTTCGTGATTCTGATGTCATATGAATAAGTTAATGACATTATATGTTTATACTAATTTAAATTAAAATAAATTAAATTTCCTTTCTCTAAATGGGCTTAACTTAAATTCTTGGCCCAAACCCCATTGTAAATTACCAGGTCCGCTCCTTCTTCTTCCTGGATAGAACTTGAACCCGTCGCTCTTTCATTTGGCTTCAGCAACACCATTACCAAACGTTGATGCCTCCACCACACCTTCATTCTCCTACCGAACTCCCAATAAAAATCACCATCACCATCCTTGTGTAAGTCTCCTCCTCCCCATATCCCTTTCTCCCAACTCGACGTCCATATTCAAATCCGTCATCCCCATTGTATACACCGAACTCCAGTAAAACACCCAGCTACTTTCGATCTTAATTCCTCCACCATCACTCCAACAATTTCCAAACGAAAATCACCATTTTACTGCTCGTCCAGCCCTTGTCCTCCTCCACTCCATTAAAATGAACTCGCACCTCCCTAGAAACTTCCGTCTGTCCATTTTCTCGTCACTGTTCGAATAGGTATCGAACACAGTTCCAGCAGAACTCCCCAAGTTTTGGCACACCAGTGCGGTTTTCCACCACGAGATCATCTATCACCTCCCCTTCAACCAAAAATCAGCATACGCCAAAAAATCCCGAACCCTAGGTTCCGCCGTACCCTATAAACTGATGTCGAACACCATAAAATGGGTAGGAGACTGAAGCTTACCTCAATCCAAACTCGAATATACACGCTATATGATTTATAAGAATTTTCATGCTTATAGATAGATTTTAAAAGAGGATCGAACTTTTTTGCTCAAAGAAAAATAGAGCAGCGCCTTGTTTGACTTCTGGAGAATTTTCTTTAGGGTTTAGGAATGTGATGGGTTATTTAATGGAATTTTTATTTAATTTTTTATATTCGATTTTAAGCAAACGCTATGTATTTTTGTCCTTAAAAATTCCTGTGGTCATATACGATACCCAAAAATCACCAAGCCGGACAGGTAGCTAGAGTTCGACATTACGGTCCCAACGAAACTGGTTTCGTCGAATTCCGACTCCGTATGCTCACACAACGTATTTTTAACTGTCAAAATACTGACTGTTTCTCACTCTAAAAATCCGTACGGTCACACAGTGACTCTAAAAATCACGAAACCGGAAATCTAACAACTATTTGATGTTGCGGATCCGACAAAATTAGTTTCGTCGAATTCCGACTTTGTTTGCAAAAGTGGCTATTTTTAAAGATCTAAATAGCCTATTTAAATATATAAATATATTTAAATATAATTAAATTTAATATTTAAAATTAAATATTATCGTCTATATTCACTGTGGGATACCATACAGCTCCAGAATATTCCTGTATGTATTTACAACTCGATATTACATCGTCAGAGTTATATTGATGTTCGATTTCTATTTAAATCCTTATATAAAATATAATTGAATCCTTATGGTCAGGGCGCTGCATTTCTGAGAATTTGATTTGGACATAACTCAAAATCTACACGACGAAATCGCGATATTTCTCTTCCACCATGAAGATATACTCCACCAGCTCCACACGTTTCTTGTTTCACAGAAATCCGATTTAAAACGAACCTTTTATACTCAATTGAAGTTCGAATCGCCAAATAGCGTACTGCCGCGCCATTTCAAGCTCTATTTTAATTATATTATAATTCAACGTTCAAACTGACGTCGATTGAATATATTCGTCAATATAGTTCAACTCTAAGCTGAATTAAATCTAAGGGACGACCCTGTTCACAGAATATTGTGATTTCCAATATTTTGATTATTTCTGAATTAAATATATTATTCTATTATTTAATTTAATTAAATATTCTGTAAAATTTAATTAACGACGATTTAATTCCCTGAATCACTATTTATATAATTAAATAAATTAATTATAATACCTCTGACAATGCGGGTCATTACATTCTTCCCCACTTAAAATAATTTTGTCCTCGAAATTGCTAAGTTAGAGGACGACCCTATCTATTTGAATTCCTAAGATTTGTTCACCCCTTATTTCTGATTTCAACTGAACCAATTAATATCGACTAAAATATTTATTCATTCCGACTAACTAACATTTTCAAAAATTTTGAAAATTTTCTAACACTTTAAACTTTCGGTAAATTTCGCCATAACTTCCTTTGTACAGCCCTATCGGTAAAACTCCAACTCGCCTCTCTAGGCCTTCTCCAACCCAAAAGAAAATCAAACAGCCAAGCGGCTTGCCAATTCGGCTCACAAATCTCATGCTTATACCAAATATAAACTGGTACCTTTTTGTCGAGCATATCAACTTTATCACTTCCATCTGCTGTTAATTCAGCATATACCAATGTTATCCTAACCAAATTCCAATTTGTTTTTACCTACAAATCCAACCATTCGCTTATACCTAAGTCGAATTCAATTTCAAATCGATGCCATTACCAGTTTAAGTTCTTTACTTACCAGCCCAATATAATCCTAGATTATCTCTAATCAAGTCTAATTCTACTTGACACCAATCTATTTCAATTTGATTTTTACTTAACTGGCTTTTAATTCAATCTCAATTCTATTGGATTTTACAAATTTTACTTTAATTTGTTTAAATTCAAACACCTTTTCTTCCTGGAAGTTTTTAAACAGTTTACCTCTTTCAAAAATCAAATTTTCCTTTTTGAAATTCAACACAACTTGTTTTCCCAAAACAAATTCAAAACAAAATCCTTGGTAGTAATCCGTCACTTACATACTCGAAAATGAATACTGATAATGTCATGATCAACATCAGAAACTATTTTCCAGCTACTGAAGTGAGTTCAATACTATAGCACTTTCAAAACCCATTTTTAAACATTTCCACCTTGAAATAAATTCCAAATATCCTTTTACAATCTTGTAAACAAATTTAAAATCTCCCAGGATTTTAAAATTCTCTTATACTTAATCCAAATATGTTAACAAACACCTTTCCAAATCTCCAAGGTTTTAATTTCAATTCTGATTTAAATTCTGATTCAATCCATCTGATTTCACGTATTTCACTTATATGAATTCTGATTGGTTATATATAACCATTTCACATGTTATAGTCTTACTCGATTATAATCACAACCTATATGTGATAATATATCACATATCCATACTGTGTCGGTCCATCGTATTCAAGTGTTTATAAACCCCTACCGATATAGTGGATTAAACTGATTGACCAGAATTCATAAACAACTCAACCAATGATTCTCTACAATATAAAACCATTTTTATATCAAATACAAATACGCACTCGTATATATACACTCAAACTCAATCTAGGGTATTACTAACCCTATCTCTACTGAGTCACGCCACAGAGCCAAGGTAATACTTAACCAAGGCTCTGATACCAACTGTAGTGACCCGGATTTTTGGCGAATTTGGTTATCGAGATAAACTCGATGTCGATAACCAAACATCGAAAATACCGGTAATTAATGAAAGAAATTAGAGGGTGAGGATAGATAAGATAGAAACTTAGAATAGAAGAAGAAAAGAAGAACTTACATCATCAGAGTAACACGAATCTCACAGCGGAACGAATAACATATAATATATATAACATAGCTTGAAATATACATCTGTACTTGAATATACATCATTATCAAAGTACAACACTTACAACACAGCGGAAATAATTATAGCTATATAATCCTGAAGCCTCCTGCTCCAAGCTCTTCCGGTATATCTTTAAATCCTGACTACTTGACTGCCCATACAAATTTAGGCACCCAAGAGTTTAGGGAAACAAACAAATAAACTCCGGGTCAGTCATGGGACTGGTGTGAGTAAAACAGTTTAAAACCGTTTGAACAAGTAAACGATATCTCATAAGACCACGCCGTATAATGGAATGGGTTTTTCCCTTATGAGAATCCAAATTATCTTTATATCAAAAACCTTTTGATATTATAATAATGTCTATCAACCACAATATAATAATCATCTAGCAGAAACGCTTTCATCTCACGTTCTACATATATAGTATACAATAAAAACCGCAAGCACGTATTGGGTAATGGATTTCCAACTATGACAAGGTATGGAACCACCTTCTGATCAGTGTACTCTAGGAACGATACACTGGAGTTCAACAAGAACATCTAGCAACTCAACCACACATGACCGACCACTCATTTCGGTTGAGCGTATCGAATGTATAACACCAACGGTTGGGATCAGCAACCGTTTCCCGTATATATATGGGACAGCATTGATAGATTAAAGAGGCAAATGAATATTCTCTAGATAGGTGATTATACACCCCACTTCGGAGCGATCGACTTAGCCATGTTGCCTGCCCGATTTCTGTCATTTACCGGATGTGAGGCTAGAAGCTAGGCTCATCTTTTACATGTCACATCTTCATTCACTTTGAATGTCACATCGTCATACCAGCCAAATCACAAATTGATTTCCCCAAAAATACCACGGGCATATAGCTAAGAGAAACGAATTCCTCCGCCACCAAACGTGGATACGTTTGAAGAGATCAACTTACGCAATCTATTAGATATACTCTGTCAGACATTCTTCCATACAAGTCGTCCTGGGACTGGACAAACCGAAGGCACTATTCTGTAAACAGGATAGCCCATACATAACTCCGTCATCAATTATCTTTGGCATATATGATTCTCAACGCTTATGCCAATACAGAGTGGTTCTTCGGATAATAATCCAACCGGTCTCTCGATATTAACAATGTTAAAATGGTCAAAAACTTCGATAGTCTGTGATTTAACCATCAAAGAAAAACAGGGGTGCAAACAATGATATTATTTCCAATTGGAAATTATATCGATCAATCATCAACCATATATATTTATATATATATATATCCTCATTTCTATGTTTAGAAAATATACGTTATTAACACTGGAAAACATTTCCATTTGTTTATTTACATATCACTATCATCCCACATCTATCAGACTCTAACTACAAACAACAAGAGAACAACTTCCCAAGTATAAACCCCGAAGGCCGGAACCAACATCAGATCGATACCCAGAAAACTGTTCAACTTATTAATCTCTAGTTAGTTTCTAATTTCTATTTAACTCCATTTTGATTTACTCTAATTGAATAACTCTATTTTTTTAACTCCTATTCGAATTACTAATATTGAATTTAACTCCATTCGCTTGACTCTAGATCGCAGTGATCACAATGGTTACGCTTGATTCCCTCAGGAAACATCCGACTGTCGTAGGCTATCTGCAGCCCTGCGAATTACGCTAGCAGTCGTGCTAAATGGTAACTTATCCTAAATAACTATGTTTGAGTAACTCCTTTTGATAAACTACGTTTTTAACTCCTTTTGATAAACTACGTTTAATTAATTCCTTTTTATCTCGTCAACTTCCTTTTATAATCCTATTTAGTTTCCAACTAAATATTCCTTTTATAATGCTATTTATTTACTAAATAAATATTCCTTTATCCTATTTATTTGTTTTATCAACATTTTCCCTTTTATAAAACTCTATTCGTTTTATAAATATTTTCCTTTTATTTACTTTCGAAATATTTCCTTTTATAAAATCTGTTGATTTTATAAAATCCCTTTATTTCAATATACATTGAAATGATTCTTTTTACATCCCAGGGTATCTTATGATATTTAAAATAGCAAACCCCAATGATCGATATCGTTTAAACCCACATAATCAAATATATTATATATCACATCATATATTACAATATATGAACAGAACATTATCATAAATATTGAGGAGTCCAGTTGGACCCCTCCAACCTGTTCCCCTGCATCACAGATGTTAAACAACACATATATAAGATATTCTAATAAAACAGAATCAATATTCGATTAATGATTTATATATATATATATCGTTATCTATGATTTCAATCAATACACAAACAACTAAACCAACAGTTAACACACAACAATCAGCCATCATTTATCAGTTCTAAATATACGTTATAAAAATAGAATTGTTCAGAGTTGGTGAGTTTTACTCACATTGGCAGTTCATCGTTAAAGAATGATAAACTGTTTATTTGATTTGAATTAAACAATTTGTTTCACCATAAATTCATACGGACCCCAATCCACTTCCAGTCAGCTTCATTGTGAAGCTCTCATCCATACGGTCCGAACGCAACTTACGGTTCGTGATTCTGATGTCATATGAATAAGTTATTGACATTATAAGTGTATACAAATTTAAATTAAAATAAATTAAATTTCCTTTCTCTAAATGGGCTTAACTTAAATTCTTGGCCCAAACCCCATTGTAAATTACCAGGTCCGCTCCTTCTTCCTGGATAGAACTTGAACTCGTCGCTCCTTCATTTGGCTTCAGCAACACCATTACCGAACGTTGATGCCTCCACCATACCTTCATTCTCCTACCGAACTCCCAATAAAAATCACCATCACCATCCTTGTGTAAATCTCCTCCTCCCCATATCCCTTTTGCCGAACTCGACGTCCATATTCAAATCTGTCGCCAACAATGTATACACCGAACTCTAGTAAAACACCCAGCTACTTTCGATCTTAATTCCTCCACCATCACTCCATAAATTTCCAAACGAAAATCACCATTTTACTCCTCGTCCAGCCCTTGTCCTCCTCCACTCCATTAAACTGAACTCGCACCTCCCTAGAAACTTCCATCTATCCATTTTCTCGTCGCTGTTCGAACAGGTATCGAACACAATTCCAACAGAACTCGCCAAATTTTGGCACACCAGTGCGGTTTTCCACCATGAGATCATCTATCACCTCCCCTTCAACCAAAAATCAGCATACGCCCAAAAATCCTGAACCCTAGGTTCCGCCGTACCCCATAAACTGATGTCGAACACCATAAAATGGGAAGGAGACTGAAGCTTACCTCAATCCAAACTTGAATATACACGCTATATGATTTATAGGAATTTTCATGGTTTTAGACAGATTTTAGAAGAGGATCGAACTTTTCCGCTCAAAGAAAACTAGAGCAGCGCCTTGTTTGACTTCTGGAGAATTTTGTTTAGGGTTTAGGAATGTGATTGGTTATTTATAGGAATTTTTATTTATTTTTTTATATTCGATTTTAAGCAAACGCTATGTATTTTTGTCCTTAAAAATTCCTGTGGCCATATACGATACCCAAAAATCACCAAACTGGACAGGTAGCTAGAGTTCGACATTACGGTCCCAACGAAACTGATTTCGTCGAATTCCAACTCCGTATGCTCACACAGCGTATTTTTAACTGTCAAAATACTGACTGTTTCTCACTCTAAAAATCCGTACGGTCACACAGTGACTCTAAAAATCACGAAACTGGAAATATAACAACTATTTGATCTTGCGGATCCAACAAAATTAGTTTCGTCGAATTCCGACTTCGTTTGCAAAAGCGGGTATTTTTAAAGCTCTAAATAGCCTATTTAAATATATAAATATATTTAAATATAATTAAATTTAATATTTAAAGTTAAATATTATCGTCTATATTCACTGTGGGATACCATACAGCTCCAGAATATTCCTGTATGTATTTACAACTCGATATTACATTGTCAGAGTTATATTGATGTTCGATTTCTATTTAAATCCTTATATAAAATATAATTGAATCGTTATGGTCCGGGCGCTGCATTTCTGAGAATTTGATTTGGACATAACTCAAAATCTACACGATGAAATCCCGATATTTCTCTTCCACTAGGAAGATATACTCCACCAGCTCCACACGTTTCTTGTTTCACAGAAATCCGATTTAAAACGAACCCTGTATACTCAATTGGAGTTCGAATCGCCAAATAGCGAACTGCCGCGCCATTTCAAGCTCTATTTTAATTATATTATAATTCTACGTTCAAACTGACGTCGATTGAATATATTTGTCGATATAGTTCAACTCTAAGCTGAATTAAATCTAAGGGACGACCCTGTTCACAGAATATTGTGATTTCCAATATTTTGATTATTTCTGAATTAAATATATTATTCTATTATTTAATTTAATTAAATATTCAAAGTAATTTAATTAACGACGATTTAATTCCCTAAATCACTATTTATATAATAAATAAATAAATTATAATACCTCTGACAATGCGGGTCATTACATTCTTTCCCCCTTAAAATAATTTCGTCCTCGAAATTGCTAAGTTAGAGGACGACCCTATCTATTTGAATTCCTAAGATTTGTTCACCCCTTATTTCTGATTTCAACTGAACCAATTAATATCGACTAAAATATTTATTCATTCCGACTAACTAAAATTTTCAAAAATTCTGAAAATTTTCTAACACTTTAAACTTTCGGTAAATTTCGCCATAACCTCCTTTGTACAGCACTATCGGTAAAACTCCAACTCGCCGCTCTAGGCCTTCTCCAACCCAAAAGAAAATAAAACAGCCAAGCGGCTTGCCAATTCGGCTTACAAATCTCATGCTTATACCAAATATAAACTGGTACCTTTTTGTCGAGCATATCAACTTTATCACTTCCATCTGCTGTTAATTCAGCATATACCAATGTTATCCTAACCAAATTCCAATCTGTTTTTACCTACAAATCCAACCATTCGCTTATACCTAAGTCGAATTCAATTTCAAATCGATGCCATTACCAATTTAAGTTCTTTACTTACTAGCCCAATATAATCCCAGATTATCTCTAATCAAGACTAATTCTACTTGACACCAATCTATTTCAATATGATTTTTTACTTAACTGGCTTTTAATTCAATCTCAATTCTGTTGGATTTTACAAATTTTACTTTAATTTGTTTAAATTCAAAAACCTTTTCTTCCTGGAAGTTTTTAAACAGTTTACCTCTTTCAAAAATCAAATTTTCCTTTTTGAAATTCAACACAACTTGTTTTCCCAAAACAAATTCAAAACAAAATCCTTGGTAGTAATCCGTCACTTACATACTCGAAAATGAATACCGATAATGTCATGATCAACATCTGAAACTATTTTCCAGCTACTGAAGTGAGTTCAATACTATAGCACTTTCAAAACCCATTTTTAAACATTTCCATCTTGAAATCAATTCCAAATATCCTTTTACAATGTTGTAAACAAAATTAAAATCTCCCAGGATTTTAAAATTCTCTTATACTTAATCCAAATCTGTTAACAAACACCTTTCCAAATCTCCAGGATTTTAATTTCAATTCTGATTCAAACCATCTGATTTCACGTATTTCACTTATATGAATTTTGATTGGTTATATATAACCATTTCACATGTTATAATCTTACTCGATTATAATCAAAACCTATATGTGATAATATATCACATATCGATACTGTGTCGGTCCATCGTATTCAAGTGTTTATAAACCCTACTGATACAGTGGATTAAACTGATCGACCAGAATTCATAAACAACTCAACCAATGAATCACTACAATATAAAACCATTTTTATATCAAATACAAATACGCACTCGTATATATACACTTAAACTCAATCTAGGGTATTACTAACCCTATCTCTACTGAGTCATGCCACAGAGCCAAGGTAATACTTAACCAAAGCTCTGATACCAACTGTAGTGACCCGGATTTTTGGCGACTTTAGTTATCGACATAAACTCGATGTCGATAACCAAACATCGAAAAATCCTAGTAATTAATGAAAGAAATTAGAGGGTGAGGATAAATAAGATAGAAACATAGAATAGAAGAAGAAAAGAAGAACTTACATCATCAGAGTAACACGAATCTCACAGCGGAACGAATAACATATAATATATATAAGATAGCTTGAAATATACATCTGTACTTGAATATACATCATTATCAAAGTACAACACTTACAACACAGCGGAAATAACTATAGCTATATAATCCTGAAGCCTCCTGCTCCAAGCTCTTCCAGTATATCTGTAAATCCTGACTACTTGACTGCCCGTACAAATTTAGGCACCCAAGAGTCTAGGGAAACAAACAAATAAACTCCGGGTCAGTCATGGGACTGGTGTGAGTAAAACAGTTTAAAACAGTTTGAACAAGTAAACGATATCTCATAAGACCACGCCGTATAACGGAACGGGTTTTTCCCTTATGAGAATCCAAATTATCTTTATATCAAAAACCTTTTGATATTATAATAATGTCTATCAACCACAATATAATAATCATCTAGCAGAAACGCTTTCACCTCACGTTCTACATATATAGTATACAATAAAAACCGCAAGCACGTATTGGGTAATGGATTTCCAACTATGAAAAGGTATGGAACCACCTTCCGATCAGTGTACTCTAGGAACGATACACTGGAGTTCAACAAGAACATCTTGCAACTCAGCCACACATGACCTACCACTCATTTCGCTTGAGCGTATCGAATGTATAACACCAACGGTTGGGATCAGCAACCGTTTCCCGTATATATATGGGACAACATTGATAGATTAAAGAGGCAAATGAATATCTAGATAGGTGATTATACACCCTACTTCGGAGCGAGCGACTTAGACATGCTGCCTGCCCGATTTCTGTCATTTACCGGATATGAGGCTAGAAGCTACGCTCATCTTTTACATGTCACATCTTCATTCACTTTGAATGTCACATCGTCATACCTGCCAAATCACAAATTGATTTCCCCAAAATTACCACGGGCATATAGCTAAGAGAAACGAATTCCTCCGCCACCAAACGTGGATACGTTTGAAGAGATCAACTAACGCAATCTATCAGATATACTCTGTCAGACATTCTTCCAAATAGGTCGTCCTGGGACTAGACAAACCGAAGGCACTATTTTGTAAAAAGGATAGCCCCTACATAACTCCGTCTTCAATTATCTTTGGCATATATGATTCGCAACGCTTATGCCAATACAGAGTGGTTCTTCGGATAATAATCCAATCGGTCTCTCCATATTAACAACGTTAAAATGGTCAAAAACTTTGATAGTCTGTGATTGAACCATCAAAGAAAAACAGGGGTGCAAACAATGATATTATTTCCAATTAGAAATTATATCGATCAATCATCGACCATATATATATATATATATCCTCATTTCTATGTTTAGAAAATATACGTTATTAACACTAGAAAACATTTCCATTTGTTTATTTACATATCACTATAACCCCACATCTATCAGACTCTAACTATAACCAACAAGAGAACAACTTCCCAAGTATAAACCCCGAAGGCCGGAACCAACATCAGATCGATACCCAGAAAACTATTCAACTTATTAATCTTTAGTCAGTTTCTAATTTCTGTTTAACTCTATTTTGATTTACTCTAATTGAATAACTCTATTTATTTAACTCCTATTCGAAAACTCCATTGGCTTGACTCTAGATCGCAGCGATCACAATGGTTACGCCTGATTCCCTCAGGAAACATCCGACCGCCGTAGGCTATCTGCAGCCCTACGAATTACGCTAGCAGTCGTGCTAAATGGTAACTTATCCTAAATAACTATGTTTGAGTAACTCCTTTTGATAAACTACGTTTGATTAACTCCTTTTGATAAACTATATTTGATTAACTCCTTTTTATCTCGTCAACTTCCTTTATAATCCTATTTAGTTTCCAACTAAATATTCCTTTTATAATGCTATTTATTTACTAAATCAATATTCCTTTATCCTATTTATTTGTTTTATCAACATTTTCTCTTTTATAAAACTCTATTCGTTTTATAAATATTTTCCTTTTATTTACTTTCAAAATATTTCCTTTTATAAAATCTGTTGATTTTATAAAATCCCTTTATTTCAATATACATTGAAATGGTTCTTTTTACATCCCAGGGTATCTTATGATATTTAAAATAGCAAACCCCAATGATCGATATCGTTTAAACCCACATAATCAAATATATTATATATCACATCATATATTACAATATATGAACAGAACAGTATCATAAATATTGAGGAGTCCAGTTGGACCCCTCCAACCTGTTCCCCTGCATCACAGATGTTAAACAACACATATATAAGATATTCTAATAAAACAGAATCAATATTCGATTAATGATTTATATATATATATATCGTTGTCTATGATTTCAATCAATACACAAACAACTAAACCAACAGTTAACACACAACAATCAGCCATCATTTATCAGTTCTAAATATACGTTATAAAAATAGAACTGTTCAGAGTTGGTGAGTTTTACTCACATTGGCAGTTCATCGTTAAAGAATGATAAACTGTTTGTTTGATTTGAATTAAACAATTTGTTTCACCATAAATTCATACGGACCCCAATCCACTTCCAGTCAGCTTCATTGTGAAGCTCTCATCCATACGGTCCTAACGCAACTTACGGTTCGTGATTCTGATGTCATATGAATAAGTTATTGACATTATAAGTGTATACAAATTTAAATTAAAATAAATTAAATTTCCTTTCTCTAAATGGGCTTAACTTAAATTCTTGGCCCAAACCCCATTGTAAATTACCAGGTCCGCTCCTTCTTCCTGGATAGAACTTGAACCCGTCGCTCCTTCATTTGGCTTCAGCAACACCATTACCGAACGTTGATGCCTCCACCACACCTTCATTCTCCTACCGAACTCCGAATAAAAATCACCATCACAATCCTTGTGTAAATCTCCTCCTCCCCATATCCCTTTTGCCCAACTCGATGTCCATATTCAAATCTGTCGCCAACAATGTATACACCGAACTCTAGTAAAACACCCAGCTACTTTCGATCTTAATTCCTCCACCATCACTCCATAAATTTCCAAACGAAAATCACCATTTTACTCCTCGTCCAGCCCTTGTCCTCCTCCACTCCATTAAACTGAACTCGCACCTCCCTAGAAACTTCCATCTATCCATTTTCTCGTCGCTGTTCGAACAGGTATCGAACACAATTACAATAGAACTCGCCAAATTTTGGCACACCAGTGCGGTTTTCCACCATGAGATCATCTATCACCTCCCCTTCAACCAAAAATCAGCATACGCCCAAAAATCCTGAACCCTAGGTTCCGCCGTACCCCATAAACTGATGTCGAACAACATAAAATGGGTAGGAGACTGAAGCTTACCTCAATCTAAACTCGAATATACACGCTATATGATTTGTAGGAATTTTCATGGTTTTAGATAGATTTTAGAAGAGGATCGAACTTTTCTGCTCAAAGAAAAAAGAGCGGTGCCTTGTTTGACTTCTGGAGAATTTTCTTTAGGGTTTAGGAATGTGATGGGTTATTTATAGGAATTTTTATTTATTTTTTTATATTCGATTTTAAGCAAACGCTATGTATTTTTGTCCTTAAAAATTCCTATGGTCATATACGATACCCAAAAATCACCAAACCGGACATGTAGCTAGAGTTCGACATTACGGTCCCAACGAAACTGGTTTCGTCAAATTCCGACTCCGTATGCTCACACAACGTATTTTTAACTGTCAAAATACTGACTGTTTCTCACTCTAAAAATCCGTACGGTCACACAGTGACCCTAAAAATCATGAAACTGGAAATCTAACAACTATTTGATCTTGTGGATCCAACAAAATTAGTTTCGTTGAATTCCGACTTCGTTTGATAAAGTGGCTATTTTTAAAGCTCTAAATAGCCTATTTAAATATATAAATATAATTAAATTTAATATTTAAAATTAAATATTATCGTCTATATTCACTGTGGGATACCGTACAGCTCCAGAATATTCCTGTATGTATTTACAACTCGATATTACATCGTCAGAGTTATATTGATGTTCGATTTCTATTTAAATCCTTATATAAAATATAATTGAATCGTTATGGTCAGGGCGCTGCATTTCTGAGAATTTGATTTGGACATAACTCAAAATCTACACGACAAAATCCCGATATTTCTCTTCCACTAGAAAGATATACTCCACCAGCTCCACACGTTTCTTGTTTCACAGAAATCCGATTTAAAACATACCCTATATAGTCAATTGAAGTTCAAATTGCCAAATAGCGAACTGCCGTGCCATTTCAAGCTCTATTTTAATTATACTATAATTCTACATTCAAACTGACGTCGATTGAATATATTCGTCAATATAGTTCAACTCTAAGCTGAATTAAATCTAAGGGACGACCCTGTTCACAGAATATTGTGATTTCCAATATTTTGATTATTTCTGAATTAAATATATTATTCTATTATTTAATTTAATTAAATATTCACTATAATTTAATTAACGATGATTTAATTCCCTAAATCACTATTTATATAATTAAATAAATTAATTATAATACCTCTAACAATGCGGGTCATTACATTCTTCCCCACTTAAAATAATTTCATCCTCGAAATTGCTAAGTTAGATGACGACCCTATCTATTTGAATTCCTAAGATTTGTTCACCCCTTATTTCTGATTTCAATTGAACCAATTAATATCGACTAAAATATTTATTCATTCCGACTAACTAAAATTTTCAAAAATTTTGAAAATTTCTAACACTTTAAATTTTCGTTAAATTTCGCCATAACCTCCTTTGTACAGCCCTATCGGTAAAACTCCAACTCGCCTCTCTAGGCCTTCTCCAACCCAAAAGAAATTCAAACAACCAAGCAGCTTGCCAATTCAGCTCATAAATCTCATGCTTATACCAAATATAAACTAGTACCTTTTTGTCGAGCATATCAAGTTTATCACTTCCATCTGTTGTTAATTCAGCATATACCAATGTTATCCTAACCAAATTCCAATCTGTTTTTACCCACAAATCCAACCATTCGCTTATACCTAAGTCGAATTCAATTTCAAATCGATGCCATTACCAATTTAAGTTCTTTACTTACCAGCCCAATATAATCACAGATTATCTCTAATCAAGTCTAATTCTACTTGACACCAATCTATTTCAATATGTTTTTTACTAAACTGGCTTTTAATTCAATCTCAATTCTATTGGGTTTTAAAATTTTTACTTTAATTTGTTTAAATTCAAACACCTTTTCTTCCTAGAAGTTTTTAAACATTTTACCTCTTTCAAAAATCAAATTTTCCTTTTTGAAATTCAACACAAATTGTTTTCCCAAAACAAATTCAAAACAAAATCCTAGGTAGTAATCCGTCACTTACATACTCGAAAATGAATACCGATAATGTCATGATCAACATCGGAAACTATTTTCCAGCTTCTAAAGTGAGTTCAATGCTATTACCGATTTCAACTTTGTTCAATTCTAGGTTTTCAGTTTTTGATCCAACCTCTCAGTGTCTCGACGATCCAACACCATAGCATCGAAGAGGAGCGGGAGGCGCCCAGGGTTGACCCCACGCGGCGGCACTCGATCGGATTACGGGGGTGCGGCGGCAATGCAAACGGCAGCAGTTGGAGGGGTTGGTTCTCTTCCAATTTGCAACGAAAATTCGCAAACCGCGTATGGATCTGAATCTCACGAAGTGCTCTACATTAATGTCTAAAGGAGTGGGAAGTTTTATAGCGTGGATTGAAGGAAAGTAGTGGAGGAAGGGAAGAACATTTCTGTCCACTGACAGGGAAGGAGGCGGCAGCTACAGTATTGGGTATTAGGGTTTGTTAATGTATATTTATAATAAAATAATATTTAATTACTAGTTTGGCAAATAAACCCTTTAATCCTCAATAACTCCAAATTCAGCCCAACGAGAGTTGTTCCTAACCAAATGCCCCTGTTCTGGACACAATGGGCTAGGTCCCGTCAGTCCACTCGATCATTTTCAGCCTGTTTTCTTGAAATTAAAATATAAATCATTTATTTATTTAATTTGGTCGTACATTTAAATTCACCGGGGCCACATACGGACTTCAAAAACTCCCAAAAAATAAATCTAACTATGTTTTGACGATAGGTCCTAATAAAATTAATTTCGTCGAATTTAGAGAGCGTTTGAAAAATGGTCCTTTTAACGGTCGATTAAATTTAACAAAAATTATTGAACACAGTTTAATTTACCACGCTCACATATTAATTCCAAAAATTATGGAAAATTAAACTTAGCAATAATTTGACATTCCGGATCTGACAAAAATGGTTTCGTTAAAAACAGAGGTCGTTTATAAAATGACTATTTTTAATAGATTTAATATTATTTAAAAATGGAATTTTTAAATTCTGGCACATTTTCCCACAAAATTACTTAAAATAAAATTTTTAAATTGGTTCTGATTTTCCGGGTTGTTACATTAAGTGAATTGGCAGGAATGAAGTTATGAAATTTATTCTTATAACTGAAGATAGATTTTTATATCAATTATTTTGAATAAAAGTTTATTAAAGAGAATAAATATTTATTATTTAAGTTTATAAGAAATCACTAAATGATTTTATGAAGTTACTTAAGACATTAATCAGAATTATAAGCAAGAGAGTATAAAATTAACCTAATGGTTAAGAATTGGATAATTGTTTTAAGAAACAATTAAATGGAATTGTTTAAATTAACCATATTATTAACTAATTTAAAGTGGGAACTAATTGAACTGGTTAATGAGATAACCATGTTTTGAGTTGACTAAGTCGACCGTTTTAACTAGGATTGATTATTAAATTAGTTTATTGATTTACCAAATGAAATATCCTAATAGATATTTGTTTTAATTTTATAAGATTTTAAAAAGGAATTTACTATTTATTTTAGTTAAATAAAGAGGTTAACTACTGCTACAGTAGCTAATGATTGAAGTAAATTATTATTTCAATAATAATTTAAGAGTTTACTTTTTAATTGAAATACATTTCCAAAGTAATCGAAGTTGAAATGGAATCCAACTGAATTGTGAAAGAAGTTATGCACGGGTTTATATTAGAACCCAAGTTTTTATTACGAATTTTTAAAAGAAATTTTAAGCGAATACGATAGCTTAAATTAAATGTTTACTTAATAGTTAAAGTTAGAAAAAGGAAATTGAGATAAAAAAGGGTTAATATTAAACTAGAGCTATATAGACGAGATTTATAAAAGAGATGTGGAGTTAAAGCGTTAATTTTAAATTAACATTACTTAATATTGGAATTGAGTAAAATGGATGAAATTGAAATAAGATTCTAAAAAGGGGTTAAATGGATGGAAAAAGGATTTGGTATGGGGCAAAGGAATTAAGAGAAAGATTTTGTAATAAAAATCCATGTTATAAAATAAATTGGTTTAAGGAATTTAAAGTAAAAGGCGATGTTTAATAAACATTTACTTAATTAATGAATTAAGTAATAATAGTTGTATTTGAAAAGGAGATTTTCGAATATAAGAAATGGATTATAAAATCATGATTTAAGTGAATGGTTAAATGAATTAGGTTGAATATTAGAATGAATATCGGTTTTTGAATTACAAATTATATCAATTTTAAGATAAGAATGTTGTGGATAAAGGTCTGAGAGATAATTAAAATACTCCAACTTGAATGACTTTAGGATTATCTAAGGACGATATTAGTTTGTAACCGAAAAGAGGTTAAATATAATTTATTATTTCCATATGAGAAATAATAACACAACGTTAATTGAAAATTGGAGAATATATATATATATATATAATGAGATTTCCACCGTAACGGAAATGAGAAAATTCGAGAATATATATATAATAATATTTCCCAGGTAAATGAAGAAATAAAAGGTGACCGTGTAAAATGGTAACGGTATTTTTGAGGAAAAAGAGAAATAAAAGAAAAAGGTTTTGGAATGGGTTTATTTTGAAGGAATAAGGGTTGGTTTGGGTTTTCAAATAATGAAACGAAAGAGATTTTGTAACGTTGTTTTATGATTGATTATATGAATTTATTTCCAATTTTATACATTAAGTAGTGGTGCAGCAAATGTTTTGAAATGATAGAATAATAGAAAATTAGATATGATTATAGGATATTTTCTTGTGTATTTAAATAAAATAGTATAGGAAATAAATCTTATGTTAAATAAGAAGTGAAAAGCTATATTCGTAAAATTGAAGGATTTAAGAGTTTTAAATTAACCTTCGTTAATTATTTTAATTAAAGAGGCCAAGTAATGCCGAGCACTGAATCAATGAACTCAGTTTTATTCTCATGATTATTTATTTGATAGTCAAATAACTAACTATCAAAATCTGACATATACGGTTGTTGGTATGGAAAGACCTGGATCGAATTATATTCGAAAACCATTCCGAACCAGCAAATACATGAAAAATGCTGATTGAAAATGGAGCAATTGAAGACCGTCGATCTTCGTAAGCAGAAGGACTACTTGGTAAATTCTCTATGTCGCTCCTGGAGATATTTTGGCAATGATTCTGTCGTGATTGGAATATGCGGATTTTAAGGACTACTCATTACTGATCTATAGGGTGATACCTAGGATGTAGTAGGAGGGCGCCTTCGCCCACATGTAACGATAAGAGATTTCACTTGATCTGAATCGATTGCTAAACCGACCAAGACCGTTCGAAACCCCTGATTGTTTTGAGAATACGACCAATCAGAACACAAACAGAAGAACATTTCATTGCTTCTTACAACAATTACATCAGAATACAAGAATATACATAGTACAAACAAATAATATACATTTGATAAATAACAGAGATTACAATACATTACATAGCAGCGGAAAAATAATACAAAACACAACTGAAAACAGATACACAGATACAGAGCTTTCTGAATATCGCTTCAGCTATAAATCAGGATCCTGTGAACATAAATCTGCAAAACCAAAACTACTAGCTGCCCGTGTGGAAAATAGGGGCACCAAGAGTTTAGGTTAAAACAATAAACATCAGGTCAGTCATGTGACTGGTGTGAGAACTAAAACAGTTATTAATCTTCATTTTTAAAGTTAGGTAAATCAAGGGACCACGTCGTATAACACGGAACGGGTTTCCTCCGAAGAATACCAGTGCATAAAACAACACGCAATGCTAAATAAAGAACAATGAAGCTATTATAAGACCCAGGTCCCATCACACAATGCAAGACAAGCCGGAGGATAAGGTTTTACCTTATAATAGCCAAAGAATGCTTGATACGTTAGAACAAATCATCTTTTATTATTACTATATGTGTATAGTGTCAAAACAACTTCAATCATAAGTATTAATCATAGACGACATGGGTACCATATATCATGTCGCCAATACTAGGCTCTATAATCAAAACCGCAAATGTCATGTATTGGAAATTGGATTTCCATCTGTGAACCAAGGCAAGGGATCGTCCTTACCGAATTCGAGATGCTCTAGCCCATGTCTCAGGAACAGAACGCATCGTCCCTTGGAGCGACAGGGCCGGTCCATCGATGTGGATTAAAATGCCTGAACACTGCGTTTCCCCACACTATGGGGTGTCAATGAGTCCAACGACTCCATCGGCTCCACATAGTCACCGATATATCCGAGGTGCCTCGCAACCCAACAACCACATAAGTCAAACTCGTTAGGGAGTGTCAAACCACTGACGCTACTTCTAGCTAGAAGGAAACGCATGCCCTCCCTGAGGTCCTCTCTCGTTTCGGGTTCACACCAGGGTGTGAGGCTCGCGAATTAACGCTACACAAAGCAACGCCACAAAGGCCGTGCTTTGATCATCAACCACAAGACTCTGCTTTTCAACAGAAGCCTTGATCATTTGCATCTTAGCATACCACATAGGCAAACCACTCCATGCAACCGATATCCATCAATCACAAAGAATGATATCCAATGTCAGACACACAGTCCATTTACAAGTCCCTTCTGGGTCTGAACGAAACCGGAGGCACCTTGTACCTCGCATATCCATCGATCTCCAAGTACCTTTGGACGATCACCAACTGATTCCCTCCTCTTGGGTGTACAACCCAATCAAGATCATCAGTTATCACCCAAACGATGTGAAGACCTCCGGTCTTCGACCACCGTCTTCATCTTCAACACATCGTCGAATCAGTTATTCAGAATGGGATAAACCCGGTCTTTCTAAATAACCCGCGTATATAATAAACAAGTGTTACACAAACACAACATACGCCTCATTCCAATTCAGAATATTCTTTTATTCAAATATTCTTATACTTTGGGAAAGGTTCCCATTAATTTCATCAAAGATAAATTCTTTAAATTTATTCTTTAATCTTCTTTTGAATATCAATTTAAACCAAATTATGGTTTATCCAAACTAGTCGGGATTAACGTACCTTACCGAAGTAATCATTTGTTTTAAATTTGCCAATCCCAAACTATTCGTCCCACGAAGTAAAACTGGTCATACTTTCATATCTAACACCATGGTGTTATCGGTAAATTCCATTACCATTTCACGTTCAAATCTAATTAAAGATTTAACTATCGCCTGGAGCAAAACTGGTGATACTCCATTCTCGACCATATCAATCTAATTAAAGATTCATTAAAACTCCACTTGGTTTTAATTTTCCCAAAAATCATATTAATGATTGTTTAACTTAGGAAACTATATCCTGTCTTTAACTGGGTTAAAGAACCAATGTCATTTAAAACACAGTTCACGATAAACCCAAAAATCAATCCAAATTCAATTCCAATTAAATATCATTTAATTGGTATACTTCATTAAATCTAAATAAAAAAAATAATCTTTTTTTTTCAACTGAGTTTAAGAACAGTGTTAATGGAGACACCATTCACAACAAACCCAAATCCCATTTGATATTAAATACAAAGCTCTGAATAGAAAATATATCGGCTTATATTCAATATCAAACTCTACGACCAACAAATATCATATTGGAAATAACGATATAAATATATCTTTCAAATTTCCATAACAATATCTGTATAATCACGAAATCCAACATCGAAAATTCCAAAGACAATTTCGATTTAAATCCATTTCCACTTTATATATTGGAAATTCTGGTTATTTTCAAAACCATTTCAAATCCACTTTATTTATTTTAAAAATAAATGGGGTTATATTTCTAGTTCAAAACTAGTTCATTTTGATAAAAATCTATTTTTATCTTTTCAAATATGGAGTTTTTCATCCCAATTGTTCACAAATCATTTCTTATGATTTTACACAAATTATTACTATTTTTAATAATTTTATCAAGGCCCGTACAGTCGATTTCCATCAACGGCCATCGAACTGTACTTACAGCGACCTTTTCCAAATTTGATTTGGACATAATTCCAAATCCAACCGTTAGATTTCAAATCTCTAATATTCGTTAGAAAGTTCTTTTCGATATGAACCCAACGGTTCCGGTTTTAGGAGAATTCGACGGTCGGATCTCCCGTAATATCCATTCGAAGTCAATGGTCAAAATTCACGAACTGCCGCAGCGCGGCGCATTCTATTCAGGCCATTATATATATATAATATATATATATTATATATATTTCATCGATTTCCTTTTTAAAACATATTTTATAAATTGTTTTAAATTCGTTTTCGAAACGATTTCAACTTCATATTCAATTTCTAATCAAAATTGAATATTCCACATCATCGATATACAAATGATAATATTTTCAAAACATTATATTTTGAAATTACTTCCTTTTCTATATTCATTTTAAAAACGAATATAATCGATATAAGTATCGTTCGCGTCAAAATGGCGTATATCCAATCAACACAGCTTTATATATTTCAATAACTTCGTTATTCTATTCAACAAATGAATATTTTCTTCAACACATGAATATATATTTTTATTCAACACATGAATATATATATTTTATTCAACACATGAATTTATATTTTTATTCAACACATGAATATTTATTCTATTCAACACATGAATTTTTATACTATTCAACACATGAATTTTCTATGTATTCAACACATGAATTTTCTTTCTATTCAACACATGAATTTCTTTCTATTCAACACATGAATTTTCTTTTATAATATTCCTTATTTTCCAAATTGGAATGAGGCCCAATTAATTACCATATAATGTTAATTATATGGATTCCCTACAACACATGTATATAATAGCAACGATAAATCATCAACCATCATCCAGAGTGCACCACACAACTGCATAAGTATTAAATATAAATAATTAACGCTTACACAGTTTGTCAACACATCGATTGCATACAACTAAACAATCGGGATCAGTGTACGTCAAATATCATCCCAATACCCGTGTGGGGTTTCAAATCCACAAACACGGATTTTTATTTGTGCAGTTGGGCGATGTGTAAAATTTATCGTCCCAATCAATATCAGTCAAATGGATGTACATAAACAAACCATCCGATTTATTTATAAATATTTATTTTATATACACGTTAAAAATTATATTTTTAACTATAAAATATTTTATTCATTCCACACCACATAATCAACTTTCACAACACATCAATCAAACAAACAAGTCATTCATGGTCTGTGGACGACGGGTGTCGTGTGCTGCTAAGCACCGTCTGCATCCTAGTATATATTTCAACTAGAAATTAATTATAAGTAAGGAGTTCTCACCAAGAGCTAAACTAAACGCCGCGACTCTTCATATGTAGAAAATCTTGATGTGTCCGCCTTTTGTAACTTTCGTTGCCCGTATTCACTACATATATAAAAATCACATTTTTATATTGTTGCTATATGTATAAAAATCACTTTTTTTATATTGATGCTATATAGATAAAAATTCTATTTTTATACTACTACTATATAGATAAAAAATCTATTTTTATAACGGTGTTCATATAATAAAAATCATATTTTTCTCTCGCCGTTCTCTATATAAAAATCACATTTTTTTTATATAAAGATCGTATTTTTATATCTCTACTACATATGCAAAAATCACTCCTTTGCACCGCTACTTCCATGATAAAAATTATATTTTTATCTTGCTAGTAACATAATAAAAATTATATTTTTATTACTCTACATAAATAAAAATCAAATTTTTATTCTTTCTATGATATAAAAATCATATTTTTATTCTCATACTTATATAAAAATTATATTTTTAACTTCCTACTTATATAAAAATTATATTTTTAACTTCATGTTTATATAAAAATTATATTTTTATTATCTATAACTATAAATAAAAACGTTTCGTTATTTACTAAAAATCAAATCTTCATTAACCTAAAAATCTAATCTGTATTTGCATAACCAACGTAGCTTTATATAAGTAAATATCTTAACTTTATACAAGTTAAAAATTAGATTTTTATAAAGTAAAATAAAATAAAATAGGATAAACTCACTGTTTTCGTCGTCGATGACTGCGGGGCTTCTGCTGCGCGGTGTCTCGACTAGTGGAGGAGCTCGCGGGTGCAGGAAAGGGGTGGAAGTAGTCTCGGTCTGGGCTATTGGGTTTAGGGTTTGCAAACGGAGAAGGAGAAAAGAGGAGAGGGGCGCCGGGGCGAGGGTAAGTGGCTGCTAGCGTTGCTGGTCGGGGTTTGGGCCCACATTGGCCGGTGACGGCTAATTAGGTCGGGGGGTGCGGTTTCAGGCTTCTAGGTGGAGAAGGGGGCGTGGCGGAGGAGGTAGAAGCTGGGGGGTCGCAGCCTAAGGGGGAGCTCCGGCGATTGTAGAGGGCGGCGGTGCTCAGATGGAGGCGGCGGGTCTGGTTTTCTCGATTGGTGTGGAGCGGGTTTTTGATTGTGAAAGAAACAAAGGGGGGAGGGGGTATTAATGTATATAAATATTTATTTTATTTTATTTTATACCATAAAGTAACTTTTTGTTTCGAACGCCAAATCAAGCCCACCGACTATCGTCCATAGCTAACTACCCCCATTCTGAACACAATGGGATACGTATCCTAAGACGATTCGATCGTTTCGATCGGTTTCCATCAAAATCAAAATATAAATCTATATATTGAATTTGAACACACATTTTAATTTACCAGGGCCACATACGGACTTTAAAAATTCCCAAAAAAAATATTTTTTAGCTTCATATTGACAATACGGTCCTAACAAAACTAATTTCGTCAAATTCTGAGACCGTTTGAAAAATGGCTATTGTCTGGTCGATCAAAATTGACTGAAACTGTTAAAACACGTTTAATGTAGTGGCCCGCAAATCCGTACTATCTGAGTTGACTAATAACACCCCACGTCCAACCCAAATTGCACAGAAATACGAATCATTATTAGAAAGAAGTTAGAGGATCAGAAATAGAAAGAAAGAAAGATTAGAATAGGAGAAAACGAAGATCACAAACTCACAGCGGAACGAATAAAATATATTATATAACATAACTTTTGAAAATACAAATCGGTAAATGGATATACATACCATTATTAGAGCACAACAGTTATTCCTGGAACAGTTATAAACACCTATTTCCAGATACAACACAATACACAGCGGAAATATGATAGTCTATAGCTAACTGGTGAAAGTCTCTTGCTTCCATCTCTTCCAAGTGAATCTGTAAAATCCCAACTAATTGAATGCCCATACAAATTTGGGCACCCAAGCGTTTGGGGAAAACAAAACAAACTCTGGGTCAGTCACGGGACTGGTGTGAGTAAACTCCAACCATTTGTTTAACCTTAAAAATCCTTTCAAAAGAAAAGATAATAGTAAGACCAGCCCACACATAAACATGGACGGTTTTTACCTTACTTGTAGTGACCCGCATTTTTGGCTGTTGAATAATTAAAATAATTTAATTATTAATTATCGATGGGGCGATATCGACGACCGAAATTAAATAAAAATGAATATTTAATTAATAATTATAATATAATAATTATATATTATAAGCCCGGAATGGTCAGAATAGTGAAATTCACGATATACTGTGAATTAGATAGTATCAGAGGATTGGTTGAGTTTATAATCGAAATATAAATAACGAATATATTCAATCGACGACAGTTGAACGTATAATTTATAATATATTTATAAACGAGCTCGAAATGGCGCTGCAGTTCGCTATTTGGCGATTTGAACTTCAATTGAGTATACAGGATTCGTTTTAAATCGGATTTCTGTGAAACAAGAAACGTGTGGAGCTGGTGGAGTATATCTTTCTAGTGGAAGAGAAAAATCGGGATTTCGTCGTGTAGATTTTGATTCACGTCCAAATCAAATTTCAGAAAAAGTCGCTATGGATTTCCTTTATAATTTGCAACGCTTTATTTACGTTATAAAGGATTTTCGATATAAAACTAAATATCGATAAATCTAAAATCGTAAATATCAAACTATAAATTCTGATATGATATTCTGGAGCTGTACGATATCATATGTGAAGATATACGAGAATATAAATTTATTTATATTTAATTTAATAATATTTAAATATATTTATATATTTAAAAGGGTCATCCAAAGCTTTAAAAACAGCCACTTTTGCAAACGAAGTCGGAATTCGACGAAACTAATTTCATTGGATCCGCAATGTCGAATAGTTGTTAGATTTCCAGTTTCGTGATTTTTAAAGTCACTATGTGGCCGCACGGATTTTTAGAGTGTAAAACAGTCAGTATTTTGATGGTTAAAAATACACTGTGTGAGCAAACGAAGTCGGAATTCGACGAAACCAATCTCGTTGGGACCGTAATGTCGAGCAGTAGCTGCATGTCCAGTTTCGTGATTTTTGGGTATCATAGGTGGTCACAGGAATTTTTAGAAGATAGGAAAAAAAGTGTGTTTGACTAAAATAAATATCTAAGTAAAATATCTAGATATTTGTGGGCCTTATAAATACACCACACCTTACCCTTAAAACCTAATTTCAGTTCGTCCTTTGTCAAAACTGAGCCGTCAGTGTTTTTCATCCTCAAGCAAAGAAAACGCAACAAAGAAAATCCAAACAAATGAAATCAAATGCCATAAATCAATTCGTATATATTTATGGAACCACCAGAAGATTTGCTTCAGCTTCAAACCGTTTTGAGCAACTCGATTCTGTCCTTGTCGAGGTCGGTTCATTCAGCAGTGTTATAGGGTTCGGGATAAGGGAAAATCCAAGTTTTTATCAACAATTTCGAGTGAGGTTTTGGGTTTATAGGATCGAACTACACTTATGGCAAAGTTTTTGTGGGGTTCTGTCAAAAATTGGTTCGATGTTTTTGGGTACAGCGACGGTAAAGCCGTCGAAGTGGATGGCACCAGATTGTTCGAGTTTCACCAGAATGTATGGGGAGAATGGGGCTGAGGAGAGAAGCAATATGGTGTTTCCAGTTGTTGAATCGTGGAGTTTGAGTTCAGGATGCTCACACGTCGGTCTTCTCCGCTGAACGCGAGAAAGGATTGGGTGCTGAGTTTCTGTTTCGAAGTGGGTTGGGAAACTGTTCATATGCGATTAAGAAGGGAGGATGAGCGGTCTACTTAGGTGCTTAAAAAGGTGGATTAATCTAATTCATCTTATAGTTATTAATTTAAAGTAATGAGGCTAATTTGTTTATATACTTTAAAATGGTGGTTTACCAAAGTGCTGTATTTACAGTAAATTGGGGAAATAGACTAATTGACAGTTTTGTTTGAAAACATTGGATGCAGGAGGGTTCATTTATGAACAAGAGTATGGTGAACGAGTGGGAATTTTGGTGGTTTGGATTGTGAAAACGATGGAGTAATTGTCAGAAACGTTTGTAAATAGAGGGGGCATCGTTTTGGGTATAAACTATCCTAGAAGAAAATGATGAGCGCAGTGGAAACGTGGATTAGGGATTTAAGGTAGTAATTAAGTTAAGTAATTATTTAATTAATTTATTGATGACCATTAATGTATAAAACTTGTATAATTAATATCTTTATCATACGATATCAGAATCATGAACGGCCGGATCCGTTGGGACCATATGGACGAGAGCTTCACACTGGAACTGACTGGAAGTGGATTGGGGCTCGTATGAATGTACAGCGAATTAAATTGTTTGATTCAAATCAAATAACAGTTTATCGTTCTTTAACGATGAACTGCAAATGTGAGTAAAACTCACCAACTCTGAACAGTTATATCTTTATAATGTATTCTTAGAACTGTTAATCATCTGTTGATTGCTGTGTGTTGGTTGATTGATTGAACTGCTAGTCGGTTAGTGGAAATTTTATTTATTTATTTATATATATATATAAACCGTTAAATCTATATATGTTGATTCTGTTAACAGAATATTTCATATTGAATTGAAAGTGATATTGATTTTATTGTGTAACATCTGTGGATGCAGGGAAATAGGTTGGAGGGACCCAACTGGGTTCCTCAATATATAAATACTATTTTGTTTTATATATTGTGTTATATGATGTGATATGAAATCTGTTGATTTTATATGTGTGAATGATACTGATCATTGTTGTATGGTATGTTAAATACCATAACATACCGGAATGTTGATAAAGGAATTTTCAAAGTGATATCGAAAACAGAATATTTATAAATGGAATATTTATAAATAAGAGATATTTATAAATAGAAATATTTATAAATAAGAAATATTTATAAATTTGGAATATTTATAAATAGGAGATATTCAAAAAGGAAATAATTTCAAACCATTTTCTTTTTGAATGGAAAGGCCTGTTTGGCGGGTTTGGGGATTTTCCCGATACTCCCGTTACAAAGGAGGTTATGGCGAATTTTCCCGAAAATTTAAGGAGTTAGAATATTTCAAGAATAAATTTGAAAAGGAAATATTTGTAAACCATTTACAAATAGAATTGAAAAGGAAACGTTATAAAAAGGAAATCATTTTTAAAGTGTAGAACCATTATTTAAAAGTAAATCTTTTCAAATGAATAAAACGTTGTTGAAAAGGAAGTCTTTATAAAGTAAATAAAGTTAATCGAATATAGACATTCGAAGTTAGTTAATCGAATATAGACATTCGAAGTTAGTTAATCGAATATGGTATTCGAAGTTAGTTAATCGAATATAGACATTCGAAGTTAGTTAATCGAATATAGACATTCGAAGTTAGTTAATCGAATATAGACATTCGAAGTTAGTTAATCGAATATAGACATTCGAAGTTAGTTAATCGAATATGGTATTCGAAGTTAGTTAATCGAATATAGACATTCGAAGTTAGTTAATCGAATATAGACATTCGAAGTTAGTTAATCGAATATAGACATTCGAAGTTAGTTAATCGAATATCGACATTCGAAGTTAGTTAATCGAATATGGTATTCGAAGTTAGTTAATCGAATAAGGTATTCGAAAGTTAGTTAATCGAATATGTTATTCGAAAGGGGTTAGTCAAGTCGAATTAGTCAAATAGGGTTAACCAGTTAGAGTTAATCAGTTAGAATTAACCACTTGGAGTTAATTAGTTAGAGTTTAATCGATTAGAGTTAAGAAATAAAAGAGCTAATCGATGTTAGTTTAATCGATTAGAGTTAAAGTAAAAGGAGTTAATCGATGTTAGTTTAATCGATTAGAGTCAAACGAATGGAGTTAAATCGAATATTAGTTATTCGATAGGAGTTAAGTAAGTCGAGTTAGTCGAGTCAAGTTAAGTTAGTCGAGTTAAAGTTATCGATGTTAGTTTCATCGAAATGAGTTATCGATGTTAGTTTCATCAAAAGGAGTTATCGATGTTAGTTTCATCGAAGGGAGTTATCGATTATAGTTTAATCGAAGTGAGATTTTCAAATATGAGATATTTGAAAAGGAAGAGTTATCGAATATTAGCTATTTGAAGAGAGATTATCGAATATCGTTTATTCGAAAGAAGTTAATCGAATATAGCTTATTCGAAGAAGAATTAATCAAATAGAGATTTCTCGAAGAGAGTTAATCGGCAAAATTCGATTATATCGAATTCGGGAAAGTACTTATACTTTCCAGTGTCTAAATAGAGATTTATTTATTTATAAATAAATAAGTGTTAGGTTAATTATTCACTAATAAGAATAGAAGTTATAATTAAAGTTAGATAATTCGAAAGTAGGGATTATAACGTTATCGTTATAACCAATGTTTTAAATATAGAAGTGGACTAGTAAAATTGAATCCGAGAAAGGCGTAAAGAAGTTGTTAAAGATTAAAAGATAAACTTTGACCATTTCGAAGTTATAACGTTGTTCAGTTAAGGCCTGAGAGGTAATTATACCCCAACTTGAGTGACTTCCTTCTTAACTAAGAAATGGTAAGGTTTGATCGTAAAAGAGTTTTGGAAATGTTTTCCAAACGAGAACCAGAAATGTTTTCTGATAAAAGAAAAATAAGAATTTAGAATATAGGGAAATAGGAGATAAGTAAATGAACTAAAGAGATAAATGTTAAATGATGTTTGTTTGATATAATTTCCATCTGGAAATAATATCGTTGTTTGCACACTTGTTTTTCTTTGATAGTTAACTCACAGACTATCGAAGTTTTGACCATTTTAACGTTGTTAATATGGAGAGACCGGTTGGATTATTATCCAAAGAACCACTCTGTATTGGCATAAGCGTCGCGAATCATATATGCCAAAGATAATTGAAGACGGAGTAAAATGCAAGGGCTATCCTGTTTACAGAATAGTGCCTTCGGTTTGTCCAGTCCCAGGACAACTTGTATGGACGAGGGTCTGACAGAGTATATCCAATGGATCGCGTAAGTTGATCTGTTCAAACGTATTCACGTTTGGTGGCGGAGGAATTCGTTTCTCTTAGCTGTATACCCGTGTTATTTTTGGATAAGTCAATTTGTGATTTGGCGGGTATGACGATGCGACATTCTAAGTGAATGAAGATGGATGTCTGACAGAGTATTTCCAGAAAGGTCACGTACATTGATTTCTTCAACCGTACCAAGAGTGGAAGCGGAGAAGGAAACTTCTTTTAGCTGACACGTAATGTATTGTTGTAGACGTCAATTAGTGATTTTCGATGGATCTGACAATGTGGCATTCGAAGTGAATCTATTGTGATGATAAAGCGTAGCTTCTAGCCTCACAATCCGGTAAATGACAGAAATCGGGCAGGCAGCATGGCTAAGTCGGTCGCGCCGAAGTAGGGTGTATAATCACCTATCTAGTGAATATTCATTTGTTTCTTAAATCTATCAATGCTGTCCCATATATATACGGGAACGGTTGCTGAGCCCAACCGTTGGTGATGTACATTCGATACACTCAAGCAAAATGAGTGGTCGGTCATGTGTGGCTGAGTTGCAAGATGTTCTTGTTGAACTCCAGTGTATCGTTCCTAGAGTACACTGATCGGAAGGTGGTTCCATACCTTGTCATAGTTGGAAATCCAATCATCCAATACGTGCTTGCGATTTTGATTGTATACTATATATGTAGTAACGTGAGATGCAAGCGTTTCTGCTAGATTGATATTTATTTGTACTTAGACATTATTATAATATCCGAATGATATTGCTTTGAAAAGTTATTTGGATTCTCATAAGGGAAAAACCCGTTCCGTATTCACGGCGTGGTCTTATGAGATATCATATACCTGTTTAAATGATTTGAGTTTATTCACACCAGTCACATGACTGACCCGGAGTTTATTTTGTTTTCCCTAAACTCTTGGGTACCTAAATTTGTACGGGCAGTCAAGTAGTCAGGATTTACAGGTACACTTGGAGAGCTTGGAGCAGGAGGCTTCAGGATTCTATAGCTATTATTATTTCCGCTGTTGTTGTAAGTGTTGTACTCTGATAAGTGTTATTGTATACATATACTGATGTTATTTCAAAGATATGTTATGTTATATTTTATTCGTTCCGCTGTGAGATTCGTGTTTACTCTGATGATGATGTTCTTCTTCTTCTTCTATTCTATAAGTTCTATCTTATCTATCCTCACCCTCTGTCTTCTTTCTATTAGTTTCTTGAATTTCCAGTGCGATTTGGGTTGGACTTGTGTTATTTAGTCAGCTCAAATTCCCCTGGATTTTCGGGTCACTACAGTTGGTATCAGAGCATTGGTTTAGTTATTACCTTGGCTCTGTGGCGTGATTCAGTAGAGATGGGATTAGTAGTATCCTAGACTGAGTTTGAGTGTATATATACGAGTGAACGTATTTGTTAGTTAATATAAAATGATTTTATATTGTGGAGTTTTATTGGTTGAGTTGTTTGTGAGTTTTGGTCGATCGGTTTGATCCACTGTATCGATGGGGGTTACTAAACACTCGAATACGATGAACCGTCATGGTATGTTTTGAAAGAGGGTAAATGAAATAATTTTACCCGAATATATTTGATATAGTATATTGGTTGTGTTGGTTGTTATTATAATCGAGTAAGATTATAACAAGTGAAATGGTTATATATAACCAATCAGAATCATATAATTAAAGTATATGAAATAAGATGAAGTAAATCTGAATTTAAAATCAGAATTTGAATTAAAATCCTGGAAACATGTAAGTGTTTGTAAATGGATTGAAATTATATAATAAGGAAATTTTAAGTTCCTGGGAGATTTTGAAAACGTTTTTCAAACTGAAGGTGATATAGTATTGAACTCACTCTGACAGCTGGAAAGTAGATTCCGATGATGATCATGACATCATCGGTGTTCATTTTCGAGTTCTTAGTGATGGATTACTACCGAAGATTTTGTTTTTGAAATTGTTTTGAGAAAACAAATGGTTTAGAAAATTCAAATGTTTTGAATTGGTATTATGATTTCAAATTGATTTGAAAGAAACCCAGGGATTTAAGTTCTGGAATTAGAATTTAACTAATGAAGTTAAATAGATTGAGATGGTAAAATGGAGAAAATTAAATTGAAATATAACTTGAACTGAGTTAAATGAAACTGAATTGGATTAGAGATAATCTAGAATGGAACCAAATTGATAAGTCAAGAATTTGAAATTTGATATTGGGGTTCGAATGAAATTCGATTTGGATTTGAGGATATGAACTGATTGGAATTTGATGGAAAAAACACTGGTATATGCTGAGTTGATAGCATATGGAAGTGATAGAGTTGATATTCCCGACAATAAGGTACCAGTTTATATTATATATGGATATGAGATTTATGAGCCGAATTGGCAAGCCGCTTGGCTGTTTGATTTTCTTTTGGGTTAAAGAAGGCCCAGAGAGGCGAGTTGGAGTTTGAGATATTGACCAGTACAAAGGAGGTGCTGGCGAAATTTTTTGAAAAGTTAAGGTGTTAGAAAATTTTCAGAATTTTTGAAAATTTAGTTAGTCGGAATAAATTAATATTTTAGTCGATATTAATTGGTTCAGTTGAAACCGGAGACAAGAGGTAAACAGATAAATTTTTACCCAGAAGATAGGGTCATCCCCTAGCTTAGCAATTTCGAGGACGAAATTTTATTAAGGGGGGAAGATCGTAGTGACCCGCATTTTTGGCTGTTGAATAATTAAAATAATTTAATTATTAATTATCGATGTGGCGATATCGATGACCGAAATTAAATAAAAATGAATATTTAATTAATAATTATAATATAATAATTATATATTATAAGCCCGGAATGGTCAGAATAGTGAAATTCACGATATACTGTGAATTAGATAGTATCAGAGGATTGGTTGAGTTTATAATCGAAATATAAATAACCAATATATTCAATCGACGACAGTTGAACGTATAATTTATAATATATTTATAAACGAGCTCGAAATGGCGCTGAAGTTCGCTATTTGGCGATTTGAACTTCAACTGAGTATACAGGATTCGTTTTAAATCGGATTTCTGTGAAACAAGAAACGTGTGGAGCTGGTGGAGTATATCTTTCTAGTGGAAGAGAAAAATCGGGATTTCGTCGTGTAGATTTTGATTCACGTCCAAATCAAATTTCAGAAAAAGTCGCTATGGATTTCCTTTATAATTTGCAACGCTTTATTTACGTTATAAAGGATTTTCGATATAAAACTAAATATCGATAAATCTAAAATCGTAAATATCAAACTATAAATTCTGATATGATATTCTGGAGTTGTACGATATCATATGTGAAGATATACGATAATATAAATTTATTTATATTTAATTTAATAATATTTAAATATATTTATATATTTAAAAGGGTCATCCAAAGCTTTAAAAATAGCCACTTTTGCAAATGAAGTCGGAATTCGACGAAACTAATTTCATTGGATCTGCAATGTCGAATAGTTGTTAGATTTCCAGTTTCGTGATTTTTAAAGTCACTGTGTGGCCGCACGGATTTTTAGAGTGTAAAACAGTCAGTATTTTGACGGTTAAAAATACACTGTGTGAGCAAACGAAGTCGGAATTCGACAAAACCAATCTCGTTGGGACCGTAATGTCGAGCAGTAGCTGCATGTCCAGTTTCGTGATTTTTGGGTATCATAGGTGGTCACAGGAATTTTTAGAAGATAGGAAAAAAAGAGTGTTTGACTAAAATAAATATCTAAGTAAAATATCTAGATATTTGTGGGCTTATAAATACACCACACCTTACCCTTAAAACCTAATTTCAGTTCGTCCTTTGTCAAAACTGAGCCGTCAGTGTTTTTCATCCTCAAGCAAAGAAAACGCAACAAAGAAAATCCAAACAAATGAAATCAAATGCCATAAATCAATTCGTATATATTTATAGAACCACCAGAAGATTTGCTTCAGCTTCAAACCGTTTTGAGCAACTCGATTCTGTCCTTGTCGAGGTCGGTTCATTCAGCAGTGTTATAGGGTTCGGGATAAGGGAAAATCCAAGTTTTTATCAACAATTTCGAGTGAGGTTTTGGGTTTATAGGATCGAACTACACTTATGGCAAAGTTTTTGTGGGGTTCTGTCAAAAATTGGTTCGATGTTTTTGGGTACAGCGACGGTAAAGCCGTCGAAGTGGATGGCACCAGATTGTTCGAGTTTCACCAGAATGTATGGGGAGAATGGGGCTGAGGAGAGAAGCAATATGGTGTTTCCAGTTGTTGAATCGTGGAGTTTGAGTTCAGGATGCTCACACGTCGGTCTTCTCCGCTGAACGCGAGAAAGGATTGGGTGCTGAGTTTCTGTTTCGAAGTGGGTTGGGAAACTGTTCATATGCGATTAAGAAGGGAGGATGAGCGGTCTACTTAGGTGCTTAAAAAGGTGGATTAATCTAATTCATCTTATAGTTATTAATTTAAAGTAATGAGGCTAATTTGTTTATATACTTTAAAATGGTGGTTTACCAAAGTGCTGTATTTACAGTAAATTGGGGAAATAGACTAATTGACAGTTTTGTTTGAAAACATTGGATGCAGGAGGGTTCATTTATGAACAAGAGTATGGTGAACGAGTGGGAATTTTGGTTGTTTGGATTGTGAAAACGATGGAGTAATTGTCAGAAACATTTGTAAATAGAGGGGGCATCGTTTTGGGTATAAACTATCCTAGAAGAAAATGATGAGCGCAGTGGAAACGTGGATTAGGGATTTAAGGTAGTAATTAAGTTAAGTAATTATTTAATTAATTTATTGATGACCATTAATGTATAAAACTTGTATAATTAATATCTTTATCATACGATATCAGAATCATGAACGGCCGGATCCGTTGGGACCATATGGACGAGAGCTTCACACTGGAACTGACTGGAAGTGGATTGGGGCTCGTATGAATGTACAGCGAATTAAATTGTTTGATTCAAATCAAATAACAGTTTATCGTTCTTTAACGATGAACTGCAAATGTGAGTAAAACTCACCAACTCTGAACAGTTATATCTTTATAATGTATTCTTAGAACTGTTAATCATCTGTTGATTGCTGTGTGTTGGTTGATTGATTGAACTGCTAGTCAGTTAGTGGAAATTTTATTTATATATATATATATATATATATATATATATATATATATATATAAACCGTTAAATCTATATATGTTGATTCTGTTAACAGAATATTTCATATTGAATTGAAAGTGATATTGATTTTATTGTGTAACATCTGTGGATGCAGGGAAACAGGTTGGAGGGACCCAACTGGGTTCCTCCATATATAAATACTATTTTGTTTTATATATTGTGTTATACGATGTGATATGAAATCTGTTGATTTTATATGTGTGAATGATACTGATCATTGTTGTATGGTATGTTAAATACCATAACATACCAGAATGTTGATAAAGGAATTTTCAAAGTGATATCGAAAACAGAATATTTATAAATGGAATATTTATAAATAAGAGATATTTATAAATAGAAATATTTATAAATAAGAAATATTTATAAATTTGGAATATTTATAAATAGGAGATATTCAAAAAGGAAATAATTTCAAACCATTTTCTTTTTGAATGGAAAGGCCTGTTTGGCGGGTTTGGGGATTTTCCCGATACTCCCGTTACAAAGGAGGTTATGGCGAATTTTCCCGAAAATTTAAGGAGTTAGAATATTTCAAGAATAAATTTGAAAAGGAAATATTTGTAAACCATTTACAAATAGAATTGAAAAGGAAACGTTATAAAAAGGAAATCATTTTTAAAGTGTAGAACCATTATTTAAAAGTAAATCTTTTCAAATGAATAAAACGTTGTTGAAAAGGAAGTCTTTATAAAGTAAATAAAGTTAATCGAATATAGACATTCGAAGTTAGTTAATCGAATATAGACATTCGAAGTTAGTTAATCGAATATGGTATTCGAAGTTAGTTAATCGAATATAGACATTCGAAGTTAGTTAATCGAATATAGACATTCGAAGTTAGTTAATCGAATATAGACATTCGAAGTTAGTTAATCGAATATAGACATTCGAAGTTAGTTAATCGAATATGACATTCGAAGTTAGTTAATCGAATATAGACATTCGAAGTTAGTTAATCGAATATAGACATTCGAAGTTAGTTAATCGAATATAGACATTCGAAGCTAGTTAATCGAATATGGTATTCGAAGTTAGTTAATCGAATAAGGTATTCGAAAGTTAGTTAATCGAATATGTTATTCGAAAGGGGTAGTCAAGTCGAATTAGTCAAATAGGGTTAACCAGTTAGAGTTAATCAGTTAGAATTAACCACTTGGAGTTAATTAGTTAGAGTTTAATCGATTAGAGTTAAGAAATAAAAGAGCTAATCGATGTTAGTTTAATCGATTAGAGTTAAAGTAAAAGGAGTTAATCGATGTTAGTTTAATCGATTAGAGTCAAACGAATGGAGTTAAATCGAATATTAGTTATTCGATAGGAGTTAAGTAAGTCGAGTTAGTCGAGTCAAGTTAAGTTAGTCGAGTTAAAGTTATCGATGTTAGTTTCATCAAAATGAGTTATCGATGTTAGTTTCATCAAAAGGAGTTATCGATGTTAGTTTCATCGAAGGGAGTTATCGATTATAGTTTAATCGAAGTGAGATTTTCAAATATGAGATATTTGAAAAGGAAGAGTTATCGAATATTAGCTATTTGAAGAGAGATTATCGAATATCGTTTATTCGAAAGAAGTTAATCGAATATAGCTTATTCGAAGAAGAATTAATCAAATAGAGATTTCTCGAAGAGAGTTAATCGGCAAAATTCGATTATATCGAATTCGGGAAAGTACTTATACTTTCCAGTGTCTAAATAGAGATTTATTTATTTATAAATAAATAAGTGTTAGGTAAATTATTCGCTAATAGGAATAGAAGTTATAATTAAAGTTAGATAATTCGAAAGTAGGGATTATAACGTTATCGTTATAACCAATGTTTTAAATATAGAAGTGGACTAGTAAAATTGAATCCGAGAAAGGCGTAAAGAAGTTGTTAAAGATTAAAAGATAAACTTTGACCATTTCGAAGTTATAACGTTGTTCAGTTAAGGTCTGAGAGGTAATTATACCCCAACTTGAGTGACATCCTTCTTAACTAAGAAATGGTAAGGTTTGATCGTAAAAGAGTTTTGGAAATGTTTTCCAAACGAGAACCAGAAATGTTTTCTGATAAAAGAAAAATAAGAATTTAGAATATAGGGAAACAGGAGATAAGTAAATGAACTAAAGAGATAAATGTTAAATGATGTTTGTTTGATATAATTTCCATCTGGAAATAATATCGTTGTTTGCACACTTGTTTTTCTTTGATAGTTAACTCACAGACTATCGAAGTTTTGACCATTTTAACGTTGTTAATATGGAGAGACCGGTTGGATTATTATCCAAAGAACCACTCTGTATTGGCATAAGCATCGCGAATCATATATGCCAAAGATAATTGAAGACGGAGTAAAATGCAAGGGCTATCCTGTTTACAGAATAGTGCCTTCGGTTTGTCCAGTCCCAGGACAACTTGTATGGACGAGGGTCTGACAGAGTATATCCAATGGATCGCGTAAGTTGATCTGTTCAAACGTATTCACGTTTGGTGGCGGAGGAATTCGTTTCTCTTAGCTGTATACCCGTGTTATTTTTGGATAAGTCAATTTGTGATTTGGCGGGTATGACGATGTGACATTCTAAGTGAATGAAGATGGATGTCTGACAGAGTATTTCCAGAAAGGTCACGTACATTGATTTCTTCAACCGTACCAAGAGTGGAAGCGGAGAAGGAAACTTCTTTTAACTGACACGTAATGTATTGTTGTAGACGTCAATTAGTGATTTTCGATGGATCAGACAATGTGGCATTCGAAGTGAATCTATTGTGATGATAAAGCGTAGCTTCTAGCCTCACAATCCGGTAAATGACAGAAATCGGGCAGGCAGCATGGCTAAGTCGGTCGCACCGAAGTAGGGTGTATAATCACCTATCTAGTGAATATTCATTTGTTTCTTAAATCTATCAATGTTGTCCCATATATATACGGGAACGGTTGCTGATCCCAACCGTTGGTGATGTACATTCGATACACTCAAGCGAAATGAGTGGTCGGTCATGTGTGGCTGAGTTGCAAGATGTTCTTGTTGAACTCCAGTGTATCGTTCCTAGAGTACACTGATCGGAAGGTGGTTCCATACCTTGTCATAGTTGGAAATCCAATCATCCAATACGTGCTTGCGATTTTGATTGTATACTATATATGTAGTAACGTGAGATGCAAGCGTTTCTGCTAGATTGATATTTATTTGTACTTAGACATTATTATAATATCAGAATGATATTGTTTTGAAAAGTTATTTGGATTCTCATAAGGGAAAAACCCGTTCCGTATTCACGGCGTGGTCTTATGAGATATCATATACCTGTTTAAATGATTTGAGTTTATTCACACCAGTCACATGACTGACCCGGAGTTTATTTTGTTTTCCCTAAACTCTTGGGTGCCTAAATTTGTACGGGCAGTCAAGTAGTCAGGATTTACAGGTACACTTGGAGAGCTTGGAGCAGGAGGCTTCAGGATTCTATAGCTATTATTATTTCCGCTGTTGTTGTAAGTGTTGTACTCTGATAAGTGTTATTGTATACATATACTGATGTTATTTCAAAGATATGTTATGTTATATTTTATTCGTTCCGCTGTGAGATTCATGTTTACTCTGATGATGATGTTCTTCTTCTTCTTCTATTCTATAAGTTCTATCTTATCTATCCTCACCCTCTGTCTTCTTTCTATTAGTTTCTTGAATTTCCAGTGCGATTTGGGTTGGACTTGTGTTATTTAGACAGCTCAAATTCCCCCGGATTTTCGGGTCACTACATTACTATAATCCAAAACACTTTGATTCAAAAATCCAGTGATATTATAATAATGTCTACATCAAATAAATAGAATCTAGCGGAACGCTTGCATCTCACGCTCCATATATAATATAAAATCAAAAACCGCAGGGCGCTTATTGGAGATTGGATTTCCAACATGATAAGGTATGGAACCACCTTCCGATAGTGTATCTCTAGAGATGAATACATTGGGTTCAATAAGAACATCTTGCAACCCGGCCCACACCTGACCGACCACTCATTTCGCTTGAGTGTATCTAATGTATATCACCAACGGTTGGGATCAGCAACCGTTTCCCGAATGGGACAACATCGAATAGAATAAGGAATTAAATGAATCTCTAGATAGGTGATTATACATCCTAATGGGAGCGACCCACATAGCCATGCTGCCTGCCCGATTTTTGTCATTTCCCGGTTGTTGAGGCCTGAGGCTATGATTACTTATCATTCACTGATAGCACAATCACTTTGAATGCCACATTGTCAGATCCGTTAATCATTAATTGATTTGCACAAATATATTTTGGATATTTTGCTAAGGGAATAAATCCGTTGCCACCATGTATATTTATACAGACCAACATATTCGATCATTGGAAATACTCTGTCAGACATTCGTCCATATACGTTCATTCTGGGACTGAACGAAACCGAAGGCACAATTTCTATTAATAGAAAAAGCACTTGCACTTTATTTCGTCTTCGATTATCTTCATATAATCTGATCTGCAACGCTACTGCCAATACAGAGTGGTTCTCGGATAATAATCCAACCGGTCTCTCCATATTGACAACGCTATTGGCAGATACTACGATAGTCGGTTATTTAACTATCGAAGAAAAATAAACAAACATCCATTCATCCATAACATCAATCAATCACTGGGCCTGTTAATTAATATTTCATTAATTAATTCACTTCTTCATTTCACTATCAATATTCGTTACTCAAATATTTTCAGTAATCTTATTGGTCTCTTACGCTATTTGAAAAAAAAAATCCCCTATATCACCTTCTTTTATTTTCTACACTTAGAAAATATATTCCATTTGCAATTGAAAATAATTTCAATCACTTATCTCTTTCCCGACTACTAAATTATACTCAGGAAATATTTACTGTTATATTTCCAAAATTCCATCACTTGGGTTAAAACAAATGCTGTGTAAAACATCGTTACCACAACCCAAAATATTTTATTCAACTAACTATTATTCAGCACTACTCTTCGAGATTGGATCTTGCTATTTATCAATTAAAAATGAAATCAATCAACTTGGGGTAAAATTACCTCTCAGACCTTGAATGAAAACATCATTAACTTCAAAACAGACAAAACCACTTACCTCGAATAATCAACATTATAAAAACCCATTATTCATTTTTAAAACATGTATATAGTTCGCTTTCTATTTCTAATTTATAGATTTCCCTTTAACAATATTCTATTTTTAATTTTGTTTCCTTATAGAATTATACATATATCGATACACTGATTTCTAACTATCAAATTATCTTAAAAATATTCTAACTCCTTAAATTCCCGGAAAAATTCGCCATAACCTCCCTTGTACCGGGAGCATCGGGATATTTCATATATCCTCCCATGGCCCTCACAAATCCAAAAGAAAAAGAAAAGGCCAAGTGGCTTGCTGATACGGCGTATAAAATCTTATATATGAATTTAAACATGTACTTTTTTGTCGGGCACATAAATTTAAATCTTCGTATACTTCATCCCATACCTGTCTAACACATGCTCACCTGTTTTCAATTCAATTCAACTCAATCCAATCGTTTGAATTCAGTTTCGCTCATTTATTCTTTAATTAGCTATTTTGCCTATTTCACTTCTTTGTTTGAACATAACACGTTCAAACAAAATATTTAACTTTCTCATAACCAAATTGAATTTCAATTTCAATTCTAGTTTCCTTTTCAATTTCGAATATAAATTTTCAAATCGAATTCACTTATTCAAAGCCAAATATCAATTCAAAATCTCATTTAACTAATTACTATTCAAATTAGTTAATTCTATTCAATAATCAAAAATCTGATTTCTGTTTCAAAAATCAATTCATTACTCCACCTGAGTTCACATATAATCTACAACTCAAATCTAAAATTTTCTAAATAGAAATTCGGGTTTTATTCGCTTAAAATCCTTTTATAAAATTAAATAAATCGTTATGATTTTAAATGGTTATGGCGCTGTTTTTCTGAAAATTTGATTTTGATATAACTCAAAATCTATTCGACGAAATCCAGATTTCTCTCCTCCATTAGAAAACTATTATCAAATCGGTCCTGACGTTTCTTGTTTCAAAGAATTCCGACTTCAATTGAGTTCTGTATACTCAATTGAAGTTCGAAACGCCAATTTACGAACTGCAGCGCTGCGGCGAGTTCGTTTTACTTATATTTATATATATATAAACGTTTGAACTTCGTTTATAATAAATTCAACACCATTCTAATATTTTTTAAACCAATTTTCCAAATTCAACTTACTATTTCCAATTATCTAAAATTGTCGATTTTTCCTAATTTGTAAATAAATTTATTTATACTTCGATCCTCTATATTCAAATCCCATTTCAATTCTATTTGAATTCAATATTCAAATTCCATTTTAAATTCTATTTTAAAAATAGAGTTTTCCTTTTTAAATCTCAAATATCCTTTCCAGGATATTTTTAAATTAACACTTAGGCCCAGGGATATTTAAACACCAAACAACCAATTATTTATTTCAGATTTTCTAACTCATTATATATGAAGGTATATATGCAAACAAATAAACAAAACAGATAATATATTTTTGAGGAATCCAGTTGGATGCCTCCAACCTGTTTTCCTGCATCCACAGACGTTAGTCAACATAGTAATACCCATCCTGCTTCGAGGCAGGATATCGCGGTATGAAGGTCATCCACTAATATATTTGTGGGATGCATAGGGAAATCATCCGTTATGAAACTGCGGGCATCCACTAATGAGACTGCGGGTATCCAACCAATCATCAACCCAATATATATATATAATAGTCAACCCTAAATAACTAATATATTTAAAGCAACCAGAAAAATCCAAACAAGCAATAACAATTATTTTTAATGGATAAAAATAATTTTAAGTAAAAGGTGAGTGAGATTTACTCACCGTGATTTTCCATTGCTGAATATCCAAATAAATCCCATTTAATTTCATATCGATATGCTTACAAACATATTGAATCATCTCAACCAACTTTACCCCGTACCTATGATTAATTCATATTATTTAACGATTAATCAATTATTTTTTTATTTAAATTAACTATAATATAAATAAATAGATTATTCTAGGTATTTCTAAATTTAATTAAAATGTATACCTTACTGTCTCGTCACTGTTTTCACCCTTACCCAGTTCAAACTTCACCTTCATTATCCCTCAATTCGCACACAACCGCGGCGCTGAACCTGTAACACCCCGTAATTCTATTAATATTAATATTCACAAATTAAAGAATAACTCATCTCAGACGTGAGAATTATGGGAAACGGGTTGTGCCATTGTGTTCGTCTCGGAATTCTGGTTGAAATAGAGTCTGAGTTTGCGTGAATTGGACTTCGTATGAAGAAGTTATGGCCGTCGGAAGTTTCAGAAAATTCAAAACAGCTCGTAGGAAATTTAAAATTCAAACTCAAAGTGCAGAAGCGGGCTGGGCGGGAAAAATTCCCGCCACGGCAGGTCGACTGGGGAGTCGACACTAGTATCGACCTCCCCCCCCCCCCCCAGGTCGACTGCCATGTCGACCTGCCCCCCCCCCCCCCCAGGTCGACTATAGTGTCGACCTGGGTGTCGATCTGGTCTGTCGGCTAGGGTTCTGAAGGAGCCCAATCTTGAGCTGCTGATGTGCCTTTAGGGCTGAGTTGGCAAATTAAACGGTTCAGGTTAGTTCTGAATTAATCTGACGGTCTAAATAAACCCTAAACTCTATAAATACCTAGGTAGTCTCTCACTCTAACTCACATGAAAAATAGAATAGCTACCGTCATATCGCCGCCATGGAATTCAGTCTAGCCGCCGCCAACTAAGAAGGAAGAAAGCTAATCAAAATCCTAATTCTACTCAATTCTAAAGCGAATCAAGACTCTCTTTCTTCTCTAATGGTGAGTATGATGATCTTAACAAGATTATTGTTAAACTAAATTGATTAAGTCATGAATGGATTATAAGTGAATGATGTGGATTGTCATATATGTTGTTGTAAATCTTATGCTATCATGTATGTTATAAATCCTATGCTATGTGATGATGATATCCTATATGTTGTAAATCATGCTATGATGATATTGTATAGGTTGTAGTTTTCTATGCTAAATTGAGATGAATCATACATGTTATAAAGTCATGATGTTATTGTCTATGCTAGTTAGTTCATGTTAATCAAATCATAATGTTTGGGCTATGTTGATCTATATGACAAACCATGTATGCAAGTTAGATTGATTAGTAAAGATTATGAACATATGCCATGACATCTCTTTAGAGCTAGAATTATGACATCTAGAATTATGCTATGACATATGTGAGTTCTATGTATTAGATGCTAGTTCACACCATCATTATGTTGCATAAAACCCCATATGCAAGTTTACACATGAAATTGGGTTATGATCATATCATGTAAATTGTGACATTTAACAAGTTGACACCTTTAGATCCTTAACATGTGTAGTTTATGCAAGTTTCACCCCTATTATGATTAGATTCCTTTTAATTGTCTATATGTTGTGATAATTTATTTTTGTGCTATAAGTTAGACTATTCGAGTCTAACGTATATTCTGCGTTGAATAAGCGAACGTATAAACGTGGGGTAGGGGTAATATTAAGGATTTAATATTAAGAAGTTGGGGTGCAATTGATATGATTTTGCATGCCATAAGTGGATGGCCATAATTGAGTCAATTATGGACATCATTAAAATTGGAAGTAATTAATAATTTGAATAGGGAATTATTAAAACTGGGGTAAAAGATTATAAGTGTTAATCAATGCTTAGGACACGAGGTTGGACTCGTTTGTGACGTAAACCTGCCCGGACCCACCCAGCAAATCCAGTGGTCACAAATGTCAGCCCAATGTGAGAGGTCCTAAGCCTAAACTAAAGCATAACAGTTGTAAAGACACGAGGTTAGACTCTTTTATGGTGTAAGACTGCCCGGACCCGCCCGGCAAATCCAGCTGCCATAAATGCCAGTCTAATGTGAGAGGTCTTAATGAGGTTATGGCCTGAATGAATTAAGTAATACTTAACCAGATAAACTTGTAAGGTGGGACATGGGGGTTAAGTAGGTGCCTTGGGTGGCATGAGGAATCTAGTGGGTGCCTTTAGTGGCATGTGAAATACGATTAGTAAGACTTAACCAAACACACATGTAAATGAACATGACTAAGAGGGTTAAGTGGGATGTACTAGTGGACAAGCTTAGGTGGGTAGCTTGTGGGGGCCCATTTCAACCAGTATCCCAAACGTATCTTTGTGGGCTCGACCCAAGTCGAGGACGGGACACGCATGCTGGGCTTGACTATAAGAGACCAAAATGGGGTAGCGATGGCAACGCAAGTCCAACGGGTTTCATATGCATGTGTGGACCCGGGCTGGTAGGTAAGACGTTGTTGCATCATGTAGGTATAAGCCGTGCATTCTTAAGTTGTATCGGGTTGCCACTTTAGGGGAGTGATACACCCCACTGTGGGGCCAGCACGGGTATCTACGAGTAGGGATCCGATCGAAAGTGGGTAGTGGGGTACACCTAGTGGAGATAGGGGCAGACAACACCTATGTAGTCAGCTAGGGGTACGCAAGGCTATTTATATAGTTTATGTGTGAAGCAAGTGGGATCAACTTTTAGGGTGACTGGTGTGGTGCAGTGTAGTAATGTGCGGTGCAGTGTAGTAATTATTCGTTAGTAATTAGGTTTGCCTTTAACGTATCATTATCTGCTCTTCCATACCCAACAGTTCATAGTCATTTCCTTGTTTTCCAGCTTATGCCTTAGTCTAGTTATTTTGATGATAGTATTGTTAGAATTATCATACTCGCCAGACATTATGTCTGACCCCCTCCATTTCTATCCTTTTCCCCCTCCAGGTCCTCAGGTTGGGCCCAGCTCTAGTGGAGTTTGATTGGATTGCTTTATCTCTTTGGGAAAGCTTAGACCGCTGAAGTAAAGTCCAACTTGTTGTCTTTTCTAATGGTTGTTTCTGTATTGGGGTTATGTATTTTATTTATCAAGATGGATATCGTACTTGACTCTGATTTATGGTTTTATGATGTAACAAACATGTTAAATTTCCGCTGCAATAAAATGAAGTTTTAGATTTCCAAGTACTACTTATTACCTGTCTTGTTGTAATTTTTCTGTTCTATATTCACTTAAAGCCTCCATGGAAGTTAATGCATTCCCTTTGTGAGTGACATTAATGGACGTGGGGTGTTACACGTGGTATCAGAGCTTAAGGTTACCAGAACAGATAAAATTTTTAGAAAAACTATTTTTCTAAAGTATTTTTGGAAGAAGAGCTTTCAAAAACTTGTCTTAATGAGTAATATAAAGAGGAAAGTTTTTATGAAAAACATAATCCCCAAATAGCCATATATCTTTATCTTTCGAATTCTCTATTTTGAATCTTTCCTTTTTCGTTTCAGCATGGCTGAAGATCTTAACCTTCCGGATGGTGTAACGATACCAGGATGGTATAGGAGGTTATTAGAGGCTAGGGTCGTTGCGGGTCCAGCCAATGTTCCTCCACCACCGGTTGCACCCGCTCCTCCTCCACCTCGCGTTGATACCTTTGCAAGACGTGCAAGGAATTTAAGGCTATGGGTGGAAAACCTTTTCAAGGGTCAGAAACGTTTGTGGAAGCTAGAGATTGGCTTAAGGAGGTGGAAGAATTGCTAGAAATCTTTGAAGTAGAAGAAGGGAGGAAAGTTCATTTAGCAGCTTGGTTAATGAAGGGAGAGACCTCGTTTTGGTGGGAGGTCACTAATGGGGAGCGTCCTATTGACACTTGGGCGGATTTCAGGCGTAGGTTCGAGGCGAAGTTTCTCTCAAGGGCGGAAGAAAATCTATATATGGAAAGGTTCTTGACATTAAAGCAAGGAAGCTCATCAGTGAAAGAATATGTCAATAAATTTAATCAGTTAGCAAGGTTTGGCTTGGACTTAGTGAACAGGCCGGAGAAGAAGGCTCTGAGGTTCGTTAATGGATTGAATGAACCATTGGAAGGGTTGGCTATGACCCACATCCCTATGGGGCGACCTTTGAGAAGCTAGTAGAAATGGCGCTCATGCACGAGGAGAAAAGCGCTAATGCTAATAAGGCACCCGAGAAGAAAGGGGATCAGAAGAAACCACAACAGCGAAATAAGAAGGGTGGTAAAGACAATAATGGCAAGGGAAAGAAGAAATGTTTTAACTGTGGGACACCAGGCCATCTCAGCATGGATTGCCGGAAGAAAAAGAAGACTGGCTGTTTTCATTGTGGTGAAGCGGGACATCTAGTGAAGGACTGCCCAAAGAAGGGGCAGAGGGCAGGGGCTACCTCGGGAGGATAGGTGCAGGCTCTTATGGAACCAGGGCAGGCAAGGGGACAAGTTCAGGCTCTCGCGGTCCCACCGCTGCAAGAACGAGGTAGAACCATTTATGTTGAAAGCCTAGTTTTTCTGTTTGATCATCCTGTACGTACCTTATTCGATTCGGGCGCATCGCATTCGTTTATCTCTACATCATTAGTTGAATCACTGCACTTAAACACCAGTTTAGTATAGGTTCCCTTAGTTGTTTCGAATCCAATAGGGGGCTCAGCTTATTTGTCCATGATGTGTTTGGATTTGAAAATTTCTATACTTAGCGTTGAGTTTAGATGTGATGCTTATGTGTTGGGCTTCACGGGCTATGGGGTAATTTTAGGAATGGATTGGTTATCCAAAAATGGGGTCGTTCTTGATTGTGAAAGGAGAGTAGTTAGGCTCGTGACTCTCCTTGGCAACACTCTCGAAATCTTTTGTAATCCCATAAATTCTGTTATGCTAAGTTATTTAGAATCGCTTGACGCGTCTGAGGAAAATCTACGATCTGTTAGAGTGGTCCGAGAATATTCGGATGTGTTTGAGGAGGTGAAGGGCTTGCCTCCGAAGCGGGAGATAGATTTTCGAATATATCTTGTGGATAATGCAAAACCAGTATCTTTGCCAGTATGCCACATGGCTCCTCGTGAAAGGAGGGAACTCGATAAGCAAGTGAAGGAGTTGCTTGAGAAGGGGTTCATAAGACGAAGTATATCGGAGTGGGGTGCTCCAGTAGTATTTGCCACGAAGGCGGATGGGTCCCTTAGACTTTTTGTGGACTATAGAGAACTTAATAAGCTTACTAAGAAGAACAGACACCCACTGCCGAGGATTGACGATCTCTTCGATCAGTTAGTTGGCGCCTCAGTGTTTTCGCGGTTGGACTTAGCCACTGGTTTCCATCAGTTGAGAGTGGATGAGGATAGCATTGACAAGACTGCCTTTAGGACTCTGGACGGTTTCTATGAATGGCTAGTGATGCCCTTCGGTTTGACAAACGCCCCGCATACTTTGTTGATCTGATGAGTAGGGTGTTTAGGGAGTACCTTAATAAATTCGTGGTAGTCTTTGTAGATGACATCTTGATCTTTTCTAAGGATGAAGAAGAGCATGCCCTACATCTTAGGGAAGTGTTGGAGACCCTACGAGCGCATAATCTTAAAGCTAAATTTTCTAAGTGTCACTTCTGGAGGAAGGAAGTACGGTTCTTAGGGCACGTGGTTTCCAAAGAAGGGATAGCTGTGGATCCCGCGAAGGTGGTGGCCATCCAAGATTGGAAGGTCCCTAAAAATGCTACCGAAGTAAGAAGTTTCTTGGGATTGGCTGGCTACTATCAAAAACTTCGCAAAGATATCAGCTCCATTAACACGCTTGACGAAGAAGAACCTAGTTTTCACATGGGACGTAGATTGTGATGATGCGTTCCAACGTTTGAAGAGAGCTTTGACTTCAGCCCTAGTCTTAGTATTGCTAGACGGGAGTAAGCCATTTACTGTTTATACCGATGCTTGTGGGACAGGACTAGGCGCAGTCTTAATGCAAGAGGGAAGGGTAATAGCCTATGGTGGAAGGCAGTTGAGGGCGCATGAGAAAAATTACCCTACGCATGACTTAGAGTTGGCCGCTATTGTTTTCGCGCTTAAGTCTTGGCGTCATTATCTTCTTGGCGAGAAATTTGAATTATTCACTGACCACAAATCTTTAAAATACTTATTCTCTCAGAAGGACTTGAACTTAAGGCAGCAAAGGTGGATGGAGTTCTTAGCATCCTACGACTTCGAGATAGCATATACCCCTGGCAAGGGTAACGTAGTGGCCGATGCCTTAAGTAGAAAAAGATTATCCTTAAGTCCTTTGTTTGTTGAGCGGCGAAACTTAGAATTCATTTCGTTGTTTGACTTTAGACCTTCCGTTGACTTTGTACCCGGTTTGCTAGCATCCTTGGAGGTCAGACCTACACTTTTGGGATGGATTGGCGAGGCACAGCGAGACGACCCACAGTTGGTTGAGTTAGTAGAAAAGCTCAAAAGAGGGGAGTCATCAAGCCATCTCCGTAGGTATACCCTAGATGATAAGGGTTGGTTACGTAGGGACGGTAGACTTTGTGTACCAAAAGATGATGACCTAAGGAAGACTATTCTTGACGAAGCACATCGTTCGAAGATGACCATTCATCCCGGCGGGGACAAGATGTACAAAGACATGAAGCGAGTTTTCTTTTGGGCCGGTATGAAGAGGGATGTGGCCGAGTATGTCGCTAGATGCTTGGTGTGCCAACAAGTAAAAGTGGAGCAAAAGAAACCCGGTGGGTTACTTCACCCATTGGAGGTACCACTATGGAAGTGGGAAAGTGTCTCGATGGATTTTGTGGATGGATTACCGAGATCGAGGAAGGGTAATACGGGGATTTGGGTTATAGTAGACAGACTTACTAAAAGCACCCATTTTATTCCCGTGAAGAGTAAGAGGACTGCTCCATGGTTAGATTATGTATACGTCCGAGAGATAGTTCGTTTGCACGGTGTTCCTTCTAGCACAGTGAGCGACCGCGATCCTATTTTCACTAGCGAATTTTGGAGAAGCTTACAAGAGGCGGTAGGGACTCGGTTATGTTTGAGCACCGCATATCATCCTCAGACGGACGGGCAGACCGAGAGGGTGAATCGCATCCTAGAGGATCTTTTGAGGCTATGTATCCTAGACTTTGGGGGTACATGGGAAGAGCATCTTCCATTAGTGGAGTTTGCATATAATAACAGCTTTCAGTCTAGCATTGGCATGGCACCTTTCGAAGCTCTTTATGGACGACCTTGTCTTTCACCTACATGTTGGTGGGAACCTATGGATAAGATCTTACTTGGGCCCGATATGATTAGAGAGACTTCGGAAAAGATCGACTTGATTCGAAGGAGGATGAAAGCAGCGTAAGATAGGCAGAAATCTTATGTGGATAAAAGGAGGTTAGATCTTGAGTTTGAGGTTGGGGACATGGTCTTTGTCAAAGTGTCTCCATTACGGAACGTTGTTCGCTTTGGGTCCGTTGGGAAGTTAGCACCAAGGTTTGTAGGGTCGTTTCCGATTAAGGAAAGGATTGGACAGATGGTGTATAGAGTGGAGTTGCCTGAGAGACTTAGTGATGTACACGACGTATTCCATGTGTCACATTTGAGGAAGTGCTTGCACGAGACCGCAGAAGTGGTAGAGCCGAGCTTGCTTAGAGAGGTAGAGATAGAGCGTGATGCGACGATTCGACGAGCTCCTACGCGCATTCTTGGGTAGGAGATCAAGAAGTTGAGGAATCGAGAGGTCAGACTAGTCAAAGTGCAATGGGGAGATGATGAGAGCAACGCTACTTGGGAGACGGAAGAGAAGATGCGTTCGTTGTACCCTTTTCTTTTTGAGGGTATGTCTTTTAATTTCTCCTTTATCGCTTAGCTTGTACTTATCTTATCTTTAGTGTGTCCTCTCGCTAGTATCTTTGACCTTTAGTTAGGATAATCCTATGGTTGAAACATGTGTTTGAGACATGTTATGTATGATGGATGCAAAGTGGATGCAAGTGTTTGCTAGTGGTTGCTCGTGGACGCATATACACACACTATTAGGCACTAGATCGGCTTGGTCACCTCATATTGCATATTGCATATAAATGGATGTATTTAGTAAAATGGATGTATGATGATTGTATTATCATATGGATGCTGCATTCAGATGATGATTATGCACGCATATAGAGATAATATGTAGCATTAGGGAACTTTTGCATACATAATGGATGCATGGCACTATCATGATTTGCATTAAGGAGGTCAACTGAATCAGTGGACCGCCTGATTTTGCATTAGATAAGGAACATATACACACACTTTTTGCATATGTTCATACAGCATTAGATGTCTATAAGGACAATGGATGCCTGTGTTTGATGGTTGAGTAGATGGTTGTTTGGATGTTAGGATATACATTCTTCTTGACTTGAAGATTTCGGGGTCGAAATCCTTTAAGGAGGGGAGAATGTAACACCCCGTAATTCTATTAATATTAATATTCACAAATTAAAGAATAACTAATCTCAGACGTGAGGATTGTGGGAAACAGGTTGCGCCATTGCGTTCGTCTCGGAATTCTGGTTGAACTAGAGTTCGAGTTTCCATGAATTGGACTTTGTATGAAGAAGTTATGGCCATCGGAAGTTTCAGAAAATTCAAAACAGCTCGCAGGAAATTTAAAATTCAAACTGAAAGTGCAGAAGCGGGATGGGCGGGAAAAATTCCCGCCCAGGCAGGTCGACTGGGGAGTCGACACTAGTGTCGACCTCCCCACCTAGGTCGACTGCCATGTCGACCTGCCCCTCCCCCCCCCCAGGTCGACTATAGTGTCGACCTGGGTGTCGACCTGGTCAGTCGGCTAGGGTTCTGATGGAGCCCAATCTTGAGCTGCTGATGTGTCTTTAGGGCTGAGTTGGCAAATTAAACGGTTCAGGTTAGTTTTGAATTAATCTGACGATCTAAATAAACCCTAAACTCTATAAATACCTAGGTAGTCTCTCACTCTAACTCACATGAAAAATAGAATAGCTACCGTCATACCGCCGCCATGGAATTCAGTCTAGCCGTCGCCAACTAAGAAGGAAGAAAGCTAATCAAAATCCTAATTCTACTCAATTCTAAAGCGAATCAAGACTCTCTTTCTTCTCTAATGGTGAGTATGATGATCTTAACAAGATTATTGTTAAACAAATTTGATTAAGTCATGAATGGATTATAAGTGAATGATGTGGATTGTCATATATGTTGTTGTAAATCTTATGCTATCATGTATGTTATAAATCCCATGTTATGTGATGATGATATCCTATATGTTGTAAATCATGCTATGATGATATTGTATAGGTTGTAGTTTTCTATGCTAAATTGAGATGAATCATACATGTTATAAAGTCATGATGTTATTGTCTATGCTAGTTAGTTCATGTTAATCAAATCATAATGTTTGGGCTATGTTGATCTATATGACAAACCATGTATGCAAGTTAGATTGATTAGTAAAGATTATGAACATATGCCATGACATCTCTTTAGAGCTAGAATTATGACATCTAGAATTATGCTATGACATATGTGAGTTCTGTGTATTAGATGCTAGTTCACACCATCATTATGTTGCATAAAACCCCATATGCAAGTTTACACATGAAATTGGGTTATGATCATATCATGTAAATTGTGACATTTAACAAGTTGACACCTTTAGATCGTTAACATGTGTAGTTTATGCAAGTTTCACCCCTATTATGATTAGATTCCTTTTAATTGTCTATATGTTGTGATAATTTATTTTTGTGCTATAAGTTAGACTATTCGAGTCTAACGTATATTCTGCGTTGAATAAGCGAACGTATAAACGTGGGGTAGGGGTAATATTAAGGATTTAATATTAAGAAGTTGGGGGTGCAATTGATATGATTTTGCATGCCATAAGTGGATGGCCATAATTGAGTCAATTATGGACATCATTAAAATTGGAAGTAATTAATAATTTGAATAGGGAATTATTAAAACTGGGGTAAAAGATTATAAGTGTTAATCAATGCTTAGGACACGAGGTTGGATTCGTTTGTGACGTAAACCTGCCCGGACCCGCCCGACAAATCCAGTGGTCACAAATGTCAGCCCAATGTGAGAGGTCCTAGGACACGAGGTTAGACTCTTTTATGGTGTAAGACTGCCCGAACCTGCCCAGCAAATCCAGCTGCCATAAATGCCAGTCTAATGTGAGAGGTCTTTATGAGGTTATGGCCTGAATGAATTAAGTAATACTTAACCAGATAAACATGTAAGGTGGGACATGGGGGTTAAGTAGGTGCCTTGGGTGGCATGAGGAATCTAGTGGGTGCCCTTAGTGGCATGTGAAATACAATTAGTAAGACTTAACCAAACACACATGTAAATGAACATGACTAAGAGGGTTAAGTTCGATGAATTAGTGGACAAGCTTAGGTGGGTAGCTTGTGGGGGCCCATTTCAACCAGTATCCCAAACGTATCTTTGTGGGCTCGACCCAAGTCGAGGACGGGACACGCATGCTGGGCTTGACTATAAGAGGCCAAAACGGGGTAGCGGTGGCAACGCAAGTCCAACGGGTTTCATATGCGTGTGTGGACCCGGGCTGGTAGGTAAGACGTTGTTGCATCATGTAGGTATAAGCCGTGCATTCTCAAGCTGTATCGGGTTGCCACTTTAGGGGAGTGATACACCCCACTGCGGGGCCAACACGTGTATCTACGAGTAGGGAGCCGATCGAAAGTGGGTAGTGGGGTACACCTAGTGGAGATAGGGGCAGACGACACCTATGTAGTCAGCTAGGGGTACGCAAGGCTATTTATATAGTTTCTGTGTGAAGTAAGTGGGATCAACTTTTAGGGTGACTGGTGCGGTGCAGTGTAGTAATGTGCGGTGCAGTGTAGTAATTATTCGTTAGTAATTAGGTTTGCCTTTAACGTATCATTATCTGCTCTTCCATACCCAACAGTTCATAGTCATTTCCTTGTTTTCCAGCTTATGCCTTAGTCTAGTTATTTTGATGATAGTATTGTTAGAATTATCATACTCGCTAGACTTTATGTCTGACCCCCTCCATTTCTATCCTTTTCCCCCTCCAGGTCCTCAGGTTGGGCCCAGCTCTAGTGGAGTTTGATTGGATTGCTTTATCTCTTTAGGAAAGCTTGGACCGCTGAAGTAAAGTCCAGCTTGTTGTCTTTTCTAATGGTTATTTATGTAATGGGGTTATGTATTTTGTTTATCAAGATGGATATCGTACTTAACTCTGATTTATGGTTTTATGATGTAACAAACATGTTAAATTTCCGCTGCGATAAAATGAAGTTTTAGATTTCCAAGTACTACTTATTATCTGTCTTGTTGTAATTTTTCTGTTCTATATTCACTTAAAGCCTCCATGGAATTTAATGCATTCCCTTTGTGAGTGACATTAATGGACGTGGGGTGTTACAGAACCCCTCCCTAAACATCCACAAGACCATCGTCCCTTTCTGCCTCAACAATGTTCCTGACAACATCGGTCGAGACATTTACCTTCCTGTAATCGCGACTTCAGCCAACTGATAAAGGTCACGCCCTTAGTTGAACCGAACTCCACTTGAATCGATACCCAGTTCCCCTTCTTCGTTGTTAACAGCATCACGAATTCGTCACCCTGATGTAGGCCAAATTCGATTACAACTCACGACTGTATGGCCCTTCCTCCATCGAGCTAGACTTCGACCCCCAACCTCCAACGTGCTTCTCCATCGTGACCGCAACACTCGACTGTCACCTACATCGCGATGACCTCAGCCCTAGTATCGAGCGACTGAAAACAATGTCGAATCCAAAAATCAAGCTTCGACTATACTTGAGTTCCTCCGAAGAAAACAACGTTGACCCCAACCTCCTACAGCAGATCGCAACTTGAACCCGTAACCCAATAACACCCAAAGCGCCTCAATCGATGTCCAAAAACCGAAACCCCAATATCTCTGCTTCCGACCGCGATTGGAGATCTCGCAGCTTTGATTTAAAGTGTTCGAGTTGAATCAGCTTCACTGGAGATGAACGAAGAAAACGAGGCCATTTTTATTTGTTAATTTCTGAAGCTTTGGTCTTCATTTTCATTTGTGAAGAATTACAGAGGGATGTCGCGATTTTATAGAAGAAGAAGATACATGAAGTACATAGCAAATGTTTATATTTATTTTAAAAAGATTTTCTAATTAATTTGATTTGATTCTGATTCGAGATAGAGAGATCTTTTATTCTTTTTAAACAGATATCGATTTGATTTCAAGCCTATCCACAATTAAATATCTCGGGGTCCATTAATTTAAACCACGAACCGCTATTTTGACGTAACCATTGTTATTTCAACATTGTAACACTATTCTGAACTAACTGAATATATTTTGATATTTAATTTGAACGTAAATATAAATAACCAAAATAAATTAATATAATTTAATTTAAATTCGAAAACAAATAAATTCTTTGATAACAAATTATTATTATTAACATTTTAAATTCGAACAAAAATTCATATAAATCATTTTGACCCCATTTCAAATTGAATTACTTAAGATCCTCGTATTACGATAATTATATCGATAATTTAATATAAAAATCGATTTATATTATCTGCTCAATATTTAAAATAATATTAAATATTCAAAATAAATCAACCAGAAAATCTGGGTCCTTACATTCGTCCCCCCTTAAAATAATTTCGTCCTCGAAATTGCTAAGGTAGGAAAAATGGTACAAATCCATTACTTTTCAAAATCTCACTTATGTTGAAATTCAACTCTTCACATTTCAACAAATTTTAATTCCACCAAAACTTTTGGTCTTCCTTCATTAAATTCGAATGATCTATGATCAATCCATTTATATCCAATCTATATTCCAATAAAGCTATTCAAATTGATTCTAATCGATTGATTCACTTCAATCCATCTAACTAGCTTAAGTTAAATTCCAATTTCAAAATCCAAATCCCGGGGTTTTCATTTCAAATCCTTTTGAAATCACTTAAACATGTACATATATTTATAATCCTTTCAAATTCAAAATATTTGAATTTTCCAACTAAATTTATTTTCTTCCAAACAAATTTCCATCAAAACTTTTTTAAGGCAGCAATTCTTTACTTAGAAACTCGAAAATGAACACTGATGATGTCGCGACCATCATCAGAATTATTTCCCAGCCACCGAAGTGAGTTCAGTGCTTTACCACTTTAAAAATCCATCTAAATTGATTTTTAATCAAAATCCTTCCAAAACAAAGCTATATCATTTTAATATATTTCAAAAATATATTTTTCAAATCTCCTAGGATTTTAAATTCTTAATTCAAATTTTGAATCCAAGTCCAGTTCATCTCATTTGTATATTTCATTCATATACAATTTTTATTTATTTTGGGTTATATATAACCATTCCAATTTTATAATCTCATTTGATTATAATAATAACAACCAATACATCCATATATTATAATAATTTCAAAAATTATTCTTTCTATATCAAAATATAATTTTGGGTAAAATAATTTCATTCACCCACTTTAAAACAATATCGTGTTCAATCTTCTGTTCAAGTATTTAGAAATTCCTATTGACTTCGTGGCGTCCCACTATTCGATCAGAATTCATAATCCACTCAACAGACTGCCCAACACAATATAAAATAGTTTTTATATCAATTTACAAATACGCGCTCTCATCTATACACTCAACTCATTCTAGGTTACTACTGACCCTATCTCTAATGAGCACATACCACACAAGCCTAGGTATTCGCTCAACCTAAGCTCTAATACCAACTGTAGTGGCCCGCAAATCCATACTATCTAAGTTGACTAATAACACCCCAAGTCCAACCCAAATTGCACAGAAATACGAATCATTATTAGAAAGAAGTTAGAGGATGGGAAATAGAAAGAAAGAAATATTAGAATAGGAGGAAACGAAGATCACAAACTCACAGCGGAACGAATAAAATAAATTATATAACATAACTCTTGAAAATACAAATCAGTAACTGGATATACATACCATTATCAGAGCACAACAATTATTCCTGGAACAGTTATAAACACCTGTTTCCAGATACAACACAGTACACAGCGAAAATATGATAGTCTATAGCTAACTGGTGAAAGTCTCCTGCTTCCAGCTCTTCCAAGTGAATCTGTAAAATCCGACTACTTGAATGCCCGTACAAATTTGGGCACACAAATGTTTAGGGAAAACAAAACAAAACAAACTCTGGGTCAGTCATGGGACTGGTGTGAGTGAACTCCAACCATTTGTATAACTTTCAAAATCCTTTCAAAAGAAAAGATAATAGTAAGACCAGCCCAAACATAAACATGGACGGTTTTTACCGTACTATAATCCAAAACACTTTGATTCAAAAATCCAGTGATATCATAATAATGTCTACGTCAAATAAATAGAATCTAGCGGAACGCTTGCATCTCACGCTCCATATATAATATAAAATCAAAAACCGCAGGGCGCTTATTGGAGATTGGATTTCCAACCTGACAAGGTATGGAACCACCTTCCGATAGTTTATCTCTAGAGATGAATACACTGGGTTCAACAAGAACATCTTGCAACCCGGCCCATACATGACCGACCACTCATTTCGCTTGAGTGTATCGAATGTATATCACCAACGGTTGGGATCTGCAACCGTTTCCCGAATGGGACAGCATCGAATAGAATAAGGAATTAAATGAATCTCTAGAGAGGTGATTATACATCCTAATGGGAGCGACCCACATAGCCATGCCGTGTGCCCGATTTTTTTCATTTCCCGGTTGTTGAGGCTTGAGGCTACGATTACTTATCATTCACTGATAGCACAATCACTTTGAATGCCACATTGTTAGATCCGTTAATCATTAATTGATTTGCACAAATATATTTTGGATATTATGCTGAGGGAATAAATCCGTTGCCACCATGTATATTTATACAGACCAACATATTCGATCATTGGAAATACTCTGTCAGACATTCGTCCATATACGTTCGTTCTAGGACTGAACGAAACCGAAGGCACAATTTCTATTAATAGAAAAAACCCTTGCACTTTACTCCCCTTCGATTATCTTCATATAATCTGATCTGCAACGCTACTGCCAATACAGAGTGGTTCTCATATAATAGTCCAACCGGTCTCTCCAAATTGACAACGCTCACTACAATAAAACACTGATTTAGCGTCAAAAATTTAGAAGCGGAAATTTCCGTCGCTAATTTGCGACGGATTTCCATGTGATTTGCAAGGGATAGTTTTTTGTATTTTCAAACTTTTTTTTCTTTTATTTATTACCGTCGTCTTATGTCATCCCCCACTAATCCGTTGCAAATTGCGTCAAATTACCGATAGAAAATTTCTATCGCTATTTTCCGCTGCAAATACAGGCAGAATACCGACGAATATTTATCGAAGTATTTTGCAGCAGAATTCCAACAGATTTGCAAGAGATGTTTTATGTTATTTTTTTAATATATACTTTTGTGTTATTTTTTGATAATTATTAACAAATTCTCAAACTTTAATCTCTAATTCCTTTTTTTTGTTCAAATAAAACCGTAATGAATTCCAGTTAAAAATTAGTAATTAAAACTAGTAACTAATATATTTAATAATTAATATTTTATAATTATTTTTAATAATTATTAATATAATATAATTAATTAAATTACTACTAACTTCTAGTAATAGTGTATGAATAACATTGTATACTAACTATATTATCTAATAATTATTTTTGTTCAATAGTTTTTTCATTAACTATTATATATAGGTAAAAAATTTAAAATACTTAATTATAATAATTAGTAAATTATTGTCAATATTAATTAATTAAATTAAACAAATAAAAATAATAACTAATAATTTAATATTAAATAATTAAGTAGCAATATTCAGTACTTAATAATTAATTTTTATAGTTTATATTTGCTAATTATTATCAAAAATTAATATTAATTTTTATATTTAAAGTTATTTATTAATAATTAGTAAATTATTGTCAATATTTATTAATTACACTTAATAACTAACTAGTATAAATAATATTAAATAATTAATTATTATTATTGTTATTGTTATTATTATTATTATTTAATAATCAATGTTTATTAGTTAATTTTATTTAATAAGTAAAATTAAATAATTAAGAAGTAGTATTTAATACTTAATGGTTAATAATTCAGTTATAATATAACACTACAACAAAAACATCGTTTTACAACAAGGAATTTACAATGGTTATGTAAAGTGTTGCAAAAAACAAAGAGTTTTAACAACTTAATCGGGAAAAAACGTTGTAACCAATATTTTCGGAATGCATTTTCTAAATAAATGTTGTAATAGTACTAAATTCTACAATATTGTTTTAAATAGTTGTTAAACAATGTATTTTGCAATGTTTTTTTCGCATTGTATCATTTTTTTTTCTTCAGAATATTCAAGGGAAGTCATTGAATTTAACATCTTAAATTCTTTTTAGTCTTATAAATTTATTTTATTCAACACTATTTGTTTGGCGTTATAAATATTAACTTAATAATTATTTTTAATTTTTGTTGTTTCTTATATTTTTTATTGCTCAAAACTATTTAGGCTTAATGATTTACAAAGAATGCAATTTTATTTCCAATTAATTTTGTTAGATTGTTTATTTAATGTTTATATATATTGGTAGGCGAAATGCAAAACAAAAGCAGCCCCCCGCGGTTATTACCAATCCACGGCTTTATTACCTTAGTTTCTCCACCGTTAGATAAGCTATCAAACCAATGCCTCAGATTTACGTTCTTTTTCACCATCCATACTCAGATCTGCAGCTCTGCTCAACCCTCCTCTTTCCCCATTTCTCCACACGCCAAAAAAATAATCCGCTCACATCTTAACCTGGTCACCAACGATGAATTGATTTCCATCTTCTTTAGTACTCCAGGTAACATCTTTCTCGCTTTCCATTTTATGATTTTTGAAATGTTTGTTCGTCCGATTTCGAATCTCAGATTAGGGTTTTGTGTCACCGACCTGTTATCATCTCCCAAATCACCCTTCAATCTTCGACCCGCAAACACCAATCGCGCAAACTTCGGTTGAACTACCGCTTCTCAATTTAGGATTTCCATTCGAAATCTAAGAAGCGTTTTCCTAGGCAACAGGATATCCTGTTCTTCTTGCATCACAAACAAATTGTAAGTTATTATTCTTTGAAATTTTGTTTCTTTTTGCTGCTGTTGGTTGGTATTAATGTAAAATATGTTAGCTTTGGACAAGGGGATTAAGGATTTTCGATAATCATTAAATGTTAAATACTATGTATTTGGATTTAAACAATATATGTTCGTGTTTGCCATTTTTTATTTTACATTGGGCCTGTTGGTATGTAGCCAGTGTAAGTGAAGTGGATGCATTATTTGAGCTATTTAAGAGCATTAGTCTGTGTAAGTGATGGAAGTATCATATACTGATATCATACACTATTTACATCTCCAGAAAAAGGAATAATTTTGTAAAATCAACCTTTTTTTACGGTTTGAATAAAGCATTTTGTGGCAATAAGGTAAATAGAGGATTGTTAAACAATATTATACATGTTCATGTTTGCCATTTTTTATTTTACATTGGGTTTGTTGGTATGCAGTCAGTGTAAGTGATGTGGATCCATCACAGCTTTTAATTCCGGGCTCCGGTAAGAGATAGTCATAGTATATGATGTATAGCTAAACACTAGAAGTACCAATCAGCCTTTTATGGGTATTAAACCCACAAATAAATCTCTGCATCTCAATCGCAGCACATCTATACTACCTAAATGACTTCTGATGTACTGCACATCGAAAACCTGATTGGATCTTTTTGGTTGCACCAAGTTTGGCTAAAAACATTTTCCTGGTATAGGAGGAACACCAACAGCTTTGAATTTTTACTGCCGCAAATATTTTTTGTGCTTGAAAATGGTGCTCCTTATATCTTTTCCAATTAATTCTGTATTTTAGTTGTAGCTCGATATATATTATCACCATGTTCGGACTTGTGAGAAATGTCTCATTGCTTTACCGTATCAGACCAAAACTCAAGGTATCTAAGTCTCGTAATAATACCCCGTATAAAAAACTGAATAGTGATGGCAGGATCATTTTTCATCTTTTGCTTTTGTGATATCCAAGACTCTGTAGTCTTGTATCTTTTCCAGTTAGACTGTATTTTAGTTGCGACTCTACATAGACGTCGATCATTTACTAATTCGAGAGACGTTTTCTTGCGTCTCCAAAGAAGCTTTTAACTCGTGACGTCTTTGTCTTGGTAAACTGCCCCGTACAAATGACTGGAAAAAAATCACAACATCGTCTACTATTTGTTGTTTACATGATACATAAAACTTCGTTGACGTATATCTTTCCCAATTTGATTTTATTTTTGTTGCAGCTCTACGCTAACGCTCACCATTTTCTAGTTCAAGAGAAATGCTTTGTTGCTTCTCCAAAGAAGCTAATAATTGAATAATTATGACAGCATTATCTTTGAGTTGTATTTTTTGTGACAACAAAAACCTTGTCTTTATTAGCATGACTTCCTTCTTGAAGGACATAAGTGCATAAGGTGGTGCAGTATAACTGTCTTTATTAGCATGTGGTATCAGGCCTGGTGGGGTATTTTTATACATAATATAATGGGGAATGGTTTCTACAGTAGTAGATGCGATGCAAATGCATGGACGAAATGCTATTAAAATTCAACTATCATGATGCAGCAAAGTAGGTTTGCACATGAAATTAATTATCATTGGCAGACATTAACAAAATAAGTTTGCACATGAAATTAATTATTCAAATTACACTTGATTTTTTCAATACTAGGTGATTCCAATGTTTATGTAATAGTTTTTTTTTTTTTCTTCTCTCCAGACCGTGAGATTTATTTGTGGGATTGTATACTATGACATTTGCTTATCTCGGATTGAACCAAGACCCAGTTCATCAAGCTTGAGGAGGTGACTCGTATTTTTTGTGTTTTCTTAATCAGTAGTCATTCCCAATTCTAATAGTCATCACATAGTATCAATTCATGTTTTATATATAGGGAGGATGGAGGTTAGTGGGTTTTGCCCATGATTCTTCTCCTTGTCAAAACTTCACAAGCTTGCTTCATATTGGCACATTGCAAAACTGGAAATTGTGGACCTTTCTTTGTATAGTCCTAATCCAGAGGAATTCTGGGAAACGTGAAATGATACAGGGTCAGTTGCGCGCACACACACACGCACATGCACACACACAGGATGCTCAAGATGTTATTCGTTTTTACTAGTTGCGTTATTGTAAATCCACTAGGTACCCTGGAGCAAACCCATGCTGCACAGAGCCTTATTCAAGCATTTTTGCTTAAGGAGACTGCTATTTCTCGATTTTCCGTAACTGAAGGTAAAATAATTATCTTCAAATTATGGTTTTTTCCTTTTTTTTTAAATATTCTTTGCTAGAAAATTATTATGCTAGCATGTCACAATCTGCACGCTGTCCTTAATTTCCCCTAAGTCACTAGCTTTATACATGATGTCTAATCTGTTGCATCTTAGCAATGCAGCTTTATACATAGTGTCTAATCTGTTACATTTTCAGTATCTCCATTAAGCAGATGCTAGTAAGTTTGTATTTGTAGGATATTCTTTAACTATAATTGACGGAATTGATGATGGTAATTTCATAAAGCATGCCGACTCATCACTGTTCATTGATCTCTTCTATGATCATGTCCCTTTTTAATGTTTTTTCCATGACTCTCTATCTGAAAGGTAAGTGACATTTATCTTATTTCTGTTTTGTTTTCCTTGTATGTTCAAAGATCAGAATGGAATTAGTTGGATAACATGACTTACATGAACAAATTTTTACATGTTCGAACAGGACAAGATAAGAGATGTACAACTACAAACACTGACTAATTAGGTCTGATTCATATTTATTGCTTCTATTTTTGCATAGGTTGACTACCTGATATTTGATGAGTTTGACTGTCCCAGCTTACCATCTGATTCAACTTAAGGTACTTTTTGTACTGTTAGTCTGTGTGTCGTAGAAAAAATTCAAATACAAATGGTATTGCTACTATGTTTTCTTTTTTGTGACTGTTAGTGTTCACACTATGACATGCTAATTTGATGTAACTAACACTTTTTGGCAGCTACACCTGAAGCTGAACATAAGTACCATTCATTTAATTTCATTGTTTGTCCGCACTAATCATATATAGTTTGGATGCAATATATTATGACTAAACAATATGTAGAAATGCTTTGGGGATCTGACTTATTTTCGTCCAATTGTGTTATTGGATATATGATAGACTTTATGACTTCCAAGCTTATGATAAACAATAGAGTAATAATGCACCCGAAGTTTATGTTTATATTACCAACTTGACATAATAAAAATATTTCTATTTTAAGACAGTGTTAAGTGTAAATGGGTGCTACCATTATGTGTTAGTCACTTATAAATTTTGCAATAATGCTATATGTATATAGTTTTAAATTTGATGGTGATCATTTTCTATTTTTTTCCAAAATGTATAATTGCCTCGTTTCGTTTGCATGTTAGTAGGCAATAGGCAATAGGCAATGGCAGTAGAGCCTGAAGCATTGGATCAGGTGGAATATTCGAAAGGGTTAAGAAGAAACTGGCATTAGTTAGGTCCACTCATTAAGTGACATGGTGAAGTGGATGACACCAGCATGAGGTAGGAGATCTTTGGCAACTGCCAATCGTCTAGATGGCTAAGGGTTCTTCGACCAATTGGGTTTCGATGAGGTAAATAGGGGAAGGAGGAAACTGTAGCAGGTTAGTCCATTATCAATTATCAAGTTGGATGCCTGAATCTGTTAGAAACTGCAGCAGGTTAGTCGATTTCTACATAAATCATAATCAGTTAATGTGTGGACTTGTTTGATAATCAATTTGGTCATAATATCAAGTTATTGCACCATTTACAATGCAGACTTGAACTGAAATACAGTTTTGCATCATTACTGACGTGCTAGCAAAACCAAAAGCACAACGTCGCGCTCACTTTCGAGACAAGTATAGCTTTCATTTTATTGAATTAAATGTACTTCTACATTTATTCACATTATTTGTCAACATATATCAACAATCATTTTTTTTCATTACAAACAGCTACCATCCTTGTTAGTTTCACCTTTAGTTTCACTGAAAGTCTGAGAAAGGATCATGGCAGTGCACCATCAGATCTAATCATGCACAAAGGCAGATTTTTCATATGGATGTTAAATATACAGGTACAGTCTTCTATTTTACACTTTGTAAATTTTTGTAGATTTATATTTATGTTATATTTTTAGACAATTCCATTAATTTTTTTGTAGATCTTTTTAGACAATTCCATTGGGTAAACCGTCGCTTGGCATAAAGACTTCATCTTCTTGATCTAGTATGATAGTACTAGAACATGATATTTGTAGTTGACTATTATATGTTAATGCTTTATGTATTTGGCTCTTATGGAACTAGTTGTCATGAGTATGTTAGAACTATGTTAAAGTAAACTTATCTAACTTTTTGGAATGTATTTAAAATTTATGACTCCGCTTCTAATGTTTTCATATATGATTTTGATTGTTTTATGGTAATATTTATTATAGTTAAATTATTCATTATTGGTATGAATGCACTATGCATTTATGATAATATGTATTACAACAGGCTATGTTAGTTGTATTATGCGTGCTTTATATATATATATATATATATATATATATATATATATGTATGTATGTATATATGTGTATATATATATATATCAGAAGGGGAATAGCGACAGATTACCAGCAAAAGTTTTTTAAATAAAAATTATTTGTTGCAAATCCATTGCTATCTTGCAAGGGTTTACCTGACGGATAATTATAAATAATAATTTCCAAAAAATACTTTTTCGTCGCTAAAATGTCAGTAAATAAATTAAAATTAAATTAATAAATAAAATTATATTTTTATTATATAGATAGTAAAATGATGGAAAATTGTCACAAAACTCATGCTATATTCCATTGCTAAATCTGACACAATTACCGTCATGGTTTTTACCGACCACCGTGTTATGCAGGAAATCCGTCGATAAAGCCGATATAGCGACGGATTAGCAGCGGATTCTGTCGCTGCTAAATGTTGTTTTTCTTGTAGTGGCTATTGGAAAATACTTCGATAGTCGGTTATTTAACTATCGAAGAAAAATAAACAAACATCCATTCATCCATAACATCAATCAATCACTGGGCCTATTAATTAATATTTCATTAATTAATTCACTTCTTCATTTCCCTATCAATATTCGTTAACCAAATATTTTCAGTAATCTTATTGGTCGCTTACGCTATTTGAAAAAAACATCCCCCTATATCACCTTCTTTTATTTTCTACATTTAGAAAATATATTCCATTTGTAATTGAAAATAATTTCAATCACGTATCGTGTAACACCCCACTCCCGCTATGGTCACTCACTAAGGGAATGCCATAACATCGGTGGAGTATTTTAAGTGAATATAGAACAGAAAAATTACAGCAAGACAGATATAAGTAATACTTGGAAATTTAAAACATCATTTCATTGCAGCGGAAAGTAAAACATGTTTGGTTACATCACAAAACCATAATAAGAGTCAAGTAAAAAATATCCATCCTGATAAATAAAAATACATAATCCCAATACATGAACTGATAGCCATAAAAGAAAAGGGTAAGCTGAGCTCTACATCTAGGGTCCAAGCTCCAAGAGAGAAATAAAAGCAGCCTGATCAAAGCCCACTCGTGCTGGGCCCACTCTGAGAACCTGAGGGTTGGGAAAAAGATAAAAACAACGGGGTCAGACATAAGTCTGAGCGAGTCCTATAACTTTAACAATACAATCATTAAAGTAATTAGGGTATGATATAACTTGGTACGGTGTGACTGGGGATAAATGACTACACTCAGTAGCCAATCAGACTTAGAATGAACTAAGATAACGATAAAGACGCATTTGCCCACCCAAGGATAATTACTACACTGCACCACACCAGTCATTCCTACTTAAAGATTGATCCCTCCCAAGGACTTAGAAAATTTACCCAGTAGTTTCGTGTACCCCTAGCTGACTACATAGGTGTCGTCTGCCCCTATCTCCACTAGGTGTACCCACTACTCCCAAGCGATCGGCTCCCTACCGTAGATACCCGTGCTGGCTCCACAATGGGGTGTATCACTCCCCAAAGTGGCAACCCGATACCACAAATGGTGCACGGCTTATATCTACACGATGCAACAACGTCTTACCTACCAGCCCGGGTCCACACACGCATATGAAACCCGTTGGACTCGCGTTGCCACCGCTACCCCGTTTTGGCCTCTTATAGTCAAGCCCAATATGCGTGTCCCGTCCTCGACTTGGGTCGAGCCCACAAAGATACGTTTGGGATATTGGTTGAAATGGGCCCCCACAAGCTACCCACCTAAGCTTGTCATTTCTAGTGTATACCACTTAACCCTTTAATCATGTTTTAATTACATGTTCGACTTTGGTTAAGTATTCTAATCGTATTTTCTATTGCCACCCAAGGCAACCACTAGATTTCCACATGCCACCCAAGGCACCCACTTAACCCCTCATGTCCCTCTACATGCTAATATGGTTAAGTGTTTCTTAATTAATTAATTAAGATCATGACCTCATAAAGACCTCTCACATTAGACCACCTTTTATGACTGCTGGATATGCCGGTTGGGTCCGGGCAGACTTCCGTCATAAAAAGGGTCTAACCTCGTGTCTTTACTTTAATCACGTATTTAATTTATGACTAAGACCTCTCACATTGGGCCAATCATTTGTAGCTGCTGGATTTGTCGGTCGGTTCCGGGCAGACTTCCGCTACAAAAGGGTCCAACCTCGTGTCTTAGTTGATTAATTACACCTAATTAATCACCCCCATAATTTGTATTAATTATCCCTAATTAATTACACATTTTTAAGAATATGGGTAGACCTAACTCAATAGGTAAATTCCCAATTCCATAGTATGGGTAGACCTAACTTAATAGGTAAATTCCCAACTCCATAATATGGGTAGACCTAACTTAATAGGTAAATTCCCAATTATGTCCATTCATTTTATGTTATGCTTAAGCATACCAACTTTACACATTTCTATTAACATGCATATTAACCCCATCGTTTCCCACGTAATTCGTTCTCATGACATGACATATAAATGGGAAGATTCATCATAAATGTAATGGGTTCAACTTAGCACAACATTGGCATTTACATGGGTTTAAAAGGTGTCAACTTGCATATAAACTTGCATATGAACTTGCTTAACATGTCATACATAGAGGCAAACTTGCATATGTTATGCATATCATAAAAAGAGACAAACTTGCATATGAACTTGCATATAAACCCACATATGAACTTGCATAACATGTCATACATAGAGGCAAACTTGCATATGTTATGCATATCATAAAAAGAGACAAACTTGCATATGAACTTGCATATAAACTTGCATATGTTATGCATATCATAAAAAGAGACAAACTTGCATATGAACTTGCATATAAACCCACATATGAACTTGCATAACATGTCATACATAGAGGCAAACTTGCATATGTTATGCATATCATAAAAAGAGACAAACTTGCATATGAACTTGCATATAAACTTGCATATGAACTTGCATAACATGTCATACATAGAGGCAAACTTGCATATGTTATGCATATCATAAAAAGAGACAAACTTGCATATGAACTTGCATATAAACTTGCATATGAACTTGCATAACATATCATACATATAGCATATGACAACCACAACTTGCATAGATCCACATTTACAACCATAGCCTCATAATATCCTATCCTAATTAGTTTAGCAATTGCTTGCTAAAGGCATAGGAACTCACCAATAACTAATTAGCACTCCAATGAGGAAGATTAAGTTGCTAGAGTGGATTAGAACTTGATTAGAGTTGATTTGAGATGCTAACTTCCTCTCAACTTTGGTGGAGGCTCCTTCTAGTTTTAATTTGACGGCATGAAGCCCTTGAATCTATTTTTAGTATGAATTAGGGTAGTCTTAGGGTGTATTTATAGATTAGGCAAGTGTTTTAGGCCATTAGATTAACCCTAAATTAGATTAGGACCATCAGATCTCGGAAGCTTCCAGAAAACAGCCCCAAAACACAGCCAAACCCTAAAATGGTGCACCAGGCCAAACTGGCCGAGCACCCCCTGTCGACACCCAAGTCGACAGGGCTGTCGACTTGGTCCTAGCCAAGTCGACTGCCCAGTCGACAGGGCTGTCGACTTGGGTAGCTGGGCGGGAATTTTCCCACCTGCGCCCAATGGCCCCAATTTCGAAATTTGAACCTGAATTTTAAATCTGTTTTGAACTTTGAATTTTCTGTAAACTTCATTGGGCCATTACTGGGCCATACGGACTCCGATTTACAAAATTTCGGACTCTATTTCGCGTATTTTTCCGAGACGAACGCAATGACGCAGCCCGTTTCCCCCAATTCTCACATCTGAGATTATTTATTCTGCAATTAGTGAATTTTAGCATTAACTGAAATTCAGGGTGTTACATTCTCCCCTCCTTAAAGGATTTCGTCCCCGAAATCCCTAAGCTAAGGAGAATGCATATCCTACCATCCAAACAACCATCTATTCAATCCATCAAACACGGGCATCCATTGTCCTTAAAACAATTTCTAATGATGTATGAGCATATGCAAAAAGTGTGTGTATATGTTCCCTATCTAATGTATGAACATATGCAAACCATGATAGTGCCATGCATCCATTATGTATGCGAGAGAACCCTATCGACACATACAATATCTACATGAGTGCACAATCATTCACCAAAATGCATCATCCATATGATAACACAATCATTATACATCCATAAATATAGCTACCTACACACAATTATATGCAATATGCAATATGAAGTGACTGAGCCGATCTAGTGTCTAGAGTGTGTGTATATGCATCCACGAGCAACCACTAGCAAACACTTGCATCCACATGCATCCATCAACCACAACATGTCTCAAACACATGTTTCAACCATAGGTTTACCCTATCTAAAGGTCAAAAGTACTAACAAGAGGACATACTAAAGATAAGATAAGTACTAGACAAACGATAAAGGAGAAGTTAAAAGACATACCCTCAAAAAGGAATGGGTACAATGAACGCATCTTCGCTTCCGTCTCCCAAGTAGCGTTGCCCTCATCTTCTCCCCATTGTACTTTGACTAGTTGAACCTCTCGATTCCTCAATTTCCTAGTCTCTGACCCAAGGATGCGAGTAGGAGCTCGTCGAATAGTCGCATCACGCTCTACTTCCGCTTCTCTAAGCAAGCTCGGCTCTACCACCTCTGCGGTCTCATGTAGGCACTTCCTCAAATGTGACACATGGAATACATCATGTACACCACTAACTTTGTCGGGCAACTCCACTCTATAGGCCATCTGTCTAATCCTTTCCTTAATAGAAAATGGTCCAACAAACCTTGGTGCTAACTTCCCAACAGATCCAAAGCGAACCACATACCGTAACGGAGACACTTTCACAAAGACCATGTCCCCAACATCAAACTCAAGATCCGTCCTCCTCTTGTCCGCATAAGATTTCTGTCTGTCTTGCGCCGCTTTCATCCTTCTTCTAATCAAATCAATCTTTTCCGAAGTCTCTCTAACCATATCGGGCCCAAGAAAGATCTTATCCGTAGATTCCCACCAACATGTAGGTGATCGACAAGGCCTTCCATAAAGAGCTTCGAAAGGAGCCATGCCAATACTAGACTGAAAGCTGTTATTATATGCGAACTCCACCAATGGAAGATGCTCTTCCCATGTACCTTCGAAATCCAAGATACATAGCCTCAAAAGGTCTTCTAAAATACGATTCACCCTCTCAGTCTGGCCGTCCGTCTGAGGATGATATGCGGTGCTCAAACACAATTGAGTCCCTACCGCTTCTTGCAAACTCTTCCAAAACTCGCTTGTGAAGATAGGATCTCGATCGCTCACAATACTGGAAGGTACACCATGCAATTTAACAATCTCTTGAATGTAAACTGAAGCTAGCCATGGAGCAGTCCTCTTACTCTTCACGGGTATGAAATGGGCGCTCTTAGTAAGTCTGTCTACCACAACCCAAATTCCCGTATTACCCTTCCTCGATCTTGGTAATCCATCGACAAAATCCATCGAGACACTATCCCACTTCCATAGCGGAACTTCCAATGGGTGAAGCAACCCTCCGGGTTTCTTTTGCTCCGCTTTCACTTGTTGGCACACCAAGCATCTAGCGACATACTCGGCCACGTCTTTCTTCATACCGGCCCAAAAGAAAACTCGCTTCATGTCTTGGTACATCTTGTCCCCACCGGGATGAATGGTCATCTTTGAACGATGTGCATCATCCAAAATAGCCTTCCTCAAACCTTCGTCTTGCGGTACACAAAGTCTACCGTCTCTACGCAACCACCCCTTATCATCTAGGGTGTACCTACTCAAATGGATGGACGACTCCCCCCTTATGAGTTTCTCTACTAACTCAACCAACTGTGGGTCGTCTCGCTGTGCCTCACCAATCCGTCCCAAAAGAGTAGGTCTAACTTCCACGGAAGCTAGCAAATCGGGTACAAAGTCAACGGAAGGTCTAAAATCAAACATCGAGATGAATTCCAAGCTTTTCCATTCCACGAATAATGGACTCAAGGTCAACCTTTTTCTGCTTAAGGCGTCTGCCACCACGTTACCCTTGCCAGGGGTATATGCTATATCAAAATCATAGGACGCTAAGAATTCCATCCACCTTTGCTACCTCAAATTCAAATCCTTCTGAGAGAATAAGTACTTCAAAGATTTGTGGTCTGTGAACAATTCGAACCTCTCGCCAAGAAGATAATGACGCCATGACTTAAGCGCAAAAACAATAGCAGCCAACTCTAGATCATGGGTAGGGTAATTTTTCTCATGCACTCTCAACTGCCTTCCACCATAGGCTATTACCCTTCCCTCTTGCATTAAGACTGCGCCTAGTCCTGTTCCACAAGCATCGGTGTAGACAACAAATGGCTTACTCCCAACTGGCAGCACTAAAACTGGAGCGGTGGTTAAAGCTCTCTTTAACCGTCGGAACGCATCCTCACAATCTACGTCCCATGTGAAAACAAGATTCTTCTTCGTCAAGCGGGTTAATGGAGCTGATATCTTCGCGAAGTCTTTGATAAACTTCCTATAGTAGCCCGCCAACCCTAAGAAACTTCTTACTTCGGTAGCATTCTTCGAAACCATCCAATCTTGAATTGATACTACCTTCGCGGGATCCACAACTATCCCTTCCTTGGAGACCACGTGCCCCAAGAACTGCACTTCCTTCCTCCAGAAGTGACATTTAGAGAATTTAGCCTTAAGGCTATGTGCTCGAAGAGTCTCCAACACTTCCCTAAGATGTAGAAAATACCAAGATATCATCCACAAAGACCACCATGAACTTATTAAGGAACTCCCTGAACACCCTACTCATCAAATCAACAAAGTATGCAGGGGCGTTCGTCAACCCAAATGGCATCACCAGCCACTCATAGAAACCATCCGGAGTCCTAAAGGCAGTCTTGTCTATGCTATCCTCAGCCACCCTCAACTGATGAAACCCCGTGGCTAAGTCCAACTGAGAGAATACTGAAGCGCCAACCAACTGATCGAAAAGATCATCAATCCTCGGCAATGGGTGTCTATTCTTCTTTGTGAGCTTGTTGAGTTCTCTATAGTCTACACAAAGTCTGAGGGACCCATCCGCCTTCATAGCAAAAACTACTGGAGCACCCCACTCCGATATACTTCGTCTTATGAACCCCTTCTCAAGCAACTCCCCTACTTGCTTATGGAGTTCCCTCCTCTCACGAGGAGCCATGTGGCGCACTGGTAAAGATACAGGTTTAGCATTATCCACCAGATATATTCGGAAGTCAATCTCCCGCTTCGGAGGTAAGCCCTTCACCTCCTCAAACACATCCGAGTATTCCCGGACCACTCTAACAGATTGCAAACTCTCGACCGAAGCGTCAAGCGATTCAAGATAACTTAGCATAACAGAATCCATGGGATTACAAGAGATCTCGAGAGTGTTACCCAAGCGGGTCATGAGCCTAACAACTCTCCTTTCGCAATCAAGAACGGCACCATTACTGGATAACCAGTCCATGCCCAAAATCAACCCATAGCCCGTGAAGCCCAAAACAAAAGCGTCACATCTAAACTCAATGCTAAGTATAGAAATATTCAAACCCAAACATATCATGGACAAATAAGTGGAGCCCCCAATTGGGTTTGAAACAACCAAGGGATCATCTACTAGACTGGTGTCTAAGTGCAGTGACTCAACTAATGATGACGAGATAAACGAATGCGATGTGCCAGAATCAAACAATGTACGGACAGGATGATCAAATAGAAAAACCAGACTTTCAACGGAAATAGTTCTACCTCTTTCCTGAATCGATGGAACCGCGAGAGCCTGTACTTGCCCCCTAGCCTGACCCGGTGCCATAAGAGCTTGCACCCGTCCTCCTGAGGTAGATCCCGTCCTTTGCCCCTTCTTAGGGCAATCCTTCACTAGATGCCCTGCTTCGCCACAGTTATAGCAGCCAGTCTTCTTCTTCTTTCGACAATCTTTGCTTATGTGGCCTGGTATCCCTCAATTGAAGCACTTCTTCTTTCCCATGCCACCGTTGCCTTTCCCACCTTTGTTTTGCTGTTGTTGCTGAGATCTCTTTTGATCTCCCTTCTTCTCGGGTGCCTTATTAGCATTGGGACCCTTCTCTTCTTCATGCATGAGTGCCATGTCAACTAGCTTCTCAAAGGTGGCCCCCATAGGGATATGAGTCATAGCCAATCCATGCATCGGTTCATTCAAGCCTTTCACGAACCTCAAAGCCTTCTTCTCCGGTGTATTCACCATGTCTATGCCAAACCTTGCCAATTGATTAAACTTGCTGACATATTCCTTTACTGAGAGATTTCCATGCTTTAGCGTCAAGAATCTTTCCATATACAAGTTTTCCTCCGCCCTTGAGAGAAACTTTGCCACAAATCTTTGCCTAAAATCCGCCCAAGAGTCAACGGGGCGTTCTCCATTAGTGACCTCCCACCAGAATGAGGCCTCTCCCTTCATTAACCAAGCAGCTAACTTGACTTTCTTTCCTTCTTCCATCTCAAAGATATCTATCAACTCTTCCACCTCCTTAAGCCAATCTCTAGCCTCCACAAAAGTTTTTGATCCTTGAAAAGGTTTCCCTCCCATAGCTTTAAATTCCTTGCAAGTCTTAGCAAAAGTATCCGTGCGAGGAGGAGGAGGGGGAGGAGGAAGATCGGGTGCTACGGTTGGTGGAGGAACATTTGCTGGACCCGCAGTGGTGGCCCTAGCCTCCATCAATCTCCTATAACATACTGGTATCGTCACACCCTCCGGAAAGTTAAGATCCTCAGCCATGCTGAAACGAAAAAAAGGAAAGATTCAAAACGGAGAATTCGAAAGATAACGATATGGCTATTGGGGATTATGATTTTCTTTCAAAAACTTTTTCTCTTAAAAACATGTTTTTGAAAATACTTCTTCCAAAATGTTTTAGAAAAATAGTTTTCTAAAAAATTTATCTGTTCTAGTAACCTTCAGCTCTGATACCACGTGTAACACCCCACTCCCGCTATGGTCACTCACTAAGGGAATGCCATAACATCGGTGGAGTATTTTAAGTGAATATAGAACAGAAAAATTACAGCAAGACAGATATAAGTAATACTTGTAAATTTAAAACATCATTTCATTGCAGCGGAAAGTAAAACATGTTTGGTTACATCACAAAACCATAATAAGAGTCAAGTACAAAATATCCATCCTGATAAATAAAAATACATAATCCCAATACATGAACTGATAGCCATAAAAGAAAAGGGTAAGCTGAGCTCTACATCTAGGGTCCAAGCTCCAAGAGAGAAATAAAAGCAGCCTGATCAAAGCCCACTCATGCTGGGCCCACTCTGAGAACCTGAGGGTTGGGAAAAAGATAAAAACAACGGGGTCAGACATAAGTCTGAGCGAGTCCTATAACTTTAACAATACAATCATTAAAGTAATTAGGGTATGATATAACTTGGTACGGTGTGACTGGGGATAAATGACTACACTCAGTAGCCAATCAGACTTAGAATGAACTAAGATAACGATAAAGACGCATTTGCCCACCCAAGGATAATTACTACACTGCACCACACCAGTCATTCCTACTTAAAGATTGATCCCTCCCAAGGACTTAGAAAATTTACCCAGTAGTTTCGTGTACCCCTAGCTGACTACATAGGTGTCGTCTGCCCCTATCTCCACTAGGTGTACCCACTACTCCCAAGCGATCGGCTCCCTACCGTAGATACCCGTGCTGGCCCCACAATAGGGTGTATCACTCCCCAAAGTGGCAACCCGATACCACAAATGGTGCACGGCTTATATCTACACGATGCAACAACGTCTTACCTACCAGCCCGGGTCCACACACGCATATGAAACCCGTTGGACTCGCGTTGCCACCACTACCCCGTTTTGGCCTCTTATAGTCAAGCCCAATATGCGTGTCCCGTCCTCGACTTGGGTCGAGCCCACAAAGATACGTTTGGGATATTGGTTGAAATGGGCCCCCACAAGCTACCCACCTAAGCTTGTCATTTCTAGTGTATACCACTTAACCCTTTAATCATGTTTTAATTACATGTTCCACTTTGGTTAAGTATTCTAATCGTATTTTCTATTGCCACCCAAGGCAACCACTAGATTTCCACATGCCACCCAAGGCACCCACTTAACCCCTCATGTCCCTCTACATGCTAATATGGTTAAGTGTTTCTTAATTAATTAATTAAGATCATGACCTCATAAAGACCTCTCACATTAGACCACCTTTTATGACTCCTGGATATGCCGGTTGGGTCCGGGCAGACTTCCGTCATAAAAAGGGTCTAACCTCGTGTCTTTACTTTAATCACGTATTTAATTTATGACTAAGACCTCTCATATTGGGCCAATCATTTGTAGCTGCTGGATTTGCCGGTCGGTTCCGGGCAGACTTCCGCTGCAAAAGGGTCCAACCTCGTGTCTTAGTTGATTAATTACACCTAATTAATCACCCCCATAATTTGTATTAATTATCCCTAATTAATTATACATTTTTAAGAATATGGGTAGACCTAACTCAATAGGTAAATTCCCAATTCCATAGTATGGGTAGACCTAACTTAATAGGTAAATTCCCAACTCCATAATATGGGTAGACCTAACTTAATAGGTAAATTCCCAATTATGTCCATTCATTTTATGTTATGCTTAAGCATACCAACTTTACACATTTCTATTAACATGCATATTAACCCCATCGTTTCCCACGTAATTCGTTCTCATGACATGACATATAAATGGGAAGATTCATCATAAATGTAATGGGTTCAACTTAGCACAACATTGGCATTTACATGGGTTTAAAAGGTGTCAACTTGCATATAAACTTGCATATGAACTTGCATAACATGTCATACATAGAGGCAAACTTGCATATGTTATGCATATCATAAAAAGAGACAAACTTGCATATGAACTTGCATATAAACCCACATATGAACTTGCATAACATGTCATACATAGAGGCAAACTTGCATATGTTATGCATATCATAAAAAGAGACAAACTTGCATATGAACTTGCATATAAACTTGCATATGTTATGCATATCATAAAAAGAGACAAACTTGCATATGAACCCACATATGAACTTGCATAACATGTCATACATAGAGGCAAACTTGCATATGTTATGCATATCATAAAAAGAGACAAACTTGCATATGAACTTGCATATAAACTTGCATATGAACTTGCATAACATGTCATACATAGAGGCAAACTTGCATATGTTATGCATATCATAAAAAGAGACAAACTTGCATATGAACTTGCATATAAACTTGCATATGAACTTGCATAACATATCATACATATAGCATATGACAACCACAACTTGCATAGATCCACATTTACAACCATAGCCTCATAATATCCTATCCTAATTAGTTTAGCAATTGCTTGCTAAAGGCATAGGAACTCACCAATAACTAATTAGCACTCCAATGAGGAAGATTAAGTTGCTAGAGTGGATTAGAACTTGATTAGAGTTGATTTGAGATGCTAACTTCCTCTCAACTTTGGTGGAGGCTCCTTCTAGTTTTAATTTGACGGCATGAAGCCCTTGAATCTATTTTTAGTATGAATTAGGGTAGTCTTAGGGTGTATTTATAGATTAGGCAAGTGTTTTAGGCCATTAGATTAACCCTAAATTAGATTAGGACCATCAGATCTCGGAAGCTTCCAGAAAACAGCCCCAAAACACAGCCAAACCCTAAAATGGTGCACCAGGCCAAACTGGCCGAGCACCCCCTGTCGACACCCAAGTCGACAGGGCTGTCGACTTGGGTAGTTGGGCGTGAATTTTCCCACCTGCGCCCAATGGCCCCAATTTCGAAATTTGAACCTGAATTTTAAATCTGTTTTGAACTTTGAATTTTCTGTAAACTTCATTGGGCCATAACTGGGCCATACGGACTCCGATTTACAAAATTTCGGACTCTATTTCGCGTATTTTTCCGAGACGAACGCAATGACGCAGCCCTTCCCCCAATTCTCACATCTGAGATTATTTATTCTGCAATTAGTGAATTTTAGCATTAACTGAAATTCGGGGTGTTACATCTTTCCCGACTACTTTAATTATACTCAGGAAATATTTACTGTTATATTTCCAAAATTCCGTCACTTGGGTTAAAACGAATGCTGTGTAAAACATCGTTACCACAACCCAAAATATTTTATTCAACTAACTATTATTCATCACTTCTCTTTGAGATTGGATCTTGCTATTTATATATTAAAAATGAAATCAATCAAGTTGGGGTAAAATTACCTCTCAGACCTTGACTGAAAACATCATTAACTTCAAAACAGACAAAACCACTTACCTCGAATAATCAACATTATAAAAACCCATTATTCATTTTTAAAACATTTATATAGTTCGCTTTCTATTTCTAATTTATAGATTTCCCTTTTTGCTTACAATATTCTATTTTTAATTTCGTTTCCTTATAGAATTCTTTATATGTCGATACATTGATTTCTAACTATCAAATTATCTTAAAAATATTCTAACTCCTCAAATTCTCGGAAAAATTCGCCATTACCTCCCTTGTACCGGGAGCATCGGGATATTTCAAATAGCCTCCCATGACCCTCACCAATCCAAAAGAAAAAGAAAAAGCCAAGTGGCTTGTCGATACGGCGCATAAAATCTCATATATGAATTTAAACATGTACCTTTTTGTCGGGCACATAAATTAAAATCTTCATATACTTCATCCCATACCTGTCTAACACATACTCACCTGTTTTCAATTCAATTCAATTCAATACAATCATTTGAATTCAGTTTCGCTCATTTATTCTTTAATTAGCTATTTTGCCAATTTCACTTCTTTGTTTGAACATAACATGTTCAAACAAAATATTTAACTTGCTCATAACCAAATTGAATTTCAATTTCAATTCTAGTTTCCTTTTCAATTTCGAATATAAATTTTCAAATCGAATTCACTTATTCAAAGCCAATATCAATTCAAAATCTCATTTAACTAATTACTATTCAAATTAGTTAATTCTATTCAATAATCAAAAATCTGATTTCTGTTTCAAAAATCAATTCATTACTCCCCTTGAGTTCATATATAATCTACAACTCAAATCTGAAATTTTCTAAATAGAAATTCGGGTTTTATTCGCTTAAAATCCTTTTATAAAATTAAATAAACCGTTATGGTTTTAAATAGTTATGGTGTTGTTTTTCTGAAAATTTGATTTTGATATAACTCAAAATATATTCGACGAAATCCAGATTTTTCTCCTCCATTAGAAAACTATTATCAAATCGGTCCTGATGTTTCTTATTTCAAAGAATTCCGACTTCAATTGAGTTCTGTATACTCAATTGAAGTTTGAAACGCCAATTTACGAACTGCAGCGCTGCGACGAGTTCGTTTTAATTATATTTATATATATAAACGTTTGAACTTCGTTTATAATAAATTCAACTCCATTCTAATATGTTTTAAACCAATTTTCCAAATTCAACTTACCACTTTCGATTATCTGAAATTGTCGATTTTTCCTAGCTCGTAAATAAATTTGTTTATACTTCGATCCTTTATATTCAAATCCCATTTCAATTCTATTTGAATTCAATATTCAGATTCCATTTCAAATTCTATTTTAAAAATAGAGTTTTCCTTTTTAAATCTCAAATATCCTTTCCAGGATATTTTTAAATTAACACTTAGGCCCAGTGATATTTAAACACCAAACGACCAATTATTTATTTCAGGTTTTCTAACTCATCATATATGACCGTATATATGCAAACAAATAAACAAAACAGATAATATATTTTTGAGGAATCCAGTTGGATCCCTCCAACCTGTTTTCCTACATCCACGGACGTTAGTCAACATAGTAATACCCATCCTGCTTCGAGGCAGGATATCGCGATATGAAGGTCATCCAATAATATATTTGTGGCGGTGCATGGGGAAATCATCCGCTATGAAACTGCGGGCATCCGCTAATGAGACTGCGGGAATCCAACCAATCATCAACCCAATATATATATAATAGTCAACCCTAAATAAATAATATATTTAAAGCAACCAGAAAAATCCAAACAAGCAACAACAATTATTTTTAACGGATAAAAATTATTTTAAATAAAAGGTAAGTGAGATTTACTCACCGTGATTTTCCATTGCTGAATATCCAAATAAATCCCGATTAATTTCATATCGATGTGCTTACGAACATATCGAATCATCTCAACCAACTTTACCCCGTACCTATGATTAATTCATATTATTTAATGATTAATCAATTATTTTTTTATTTAAATTAACTATAATATAAATAAATAGATTATTCTAGGTATTTCTAAATTTAATTAAAATGTATACCTTACTGTCTCGCCACTGTTTCCACCCTTACCCAGTTCAAACTTCACCTTCATTATCCCTCAATTCGCACACAACCGCGGCGCTGAACCCCTCCTCGAACATCCACAAGACCATCGTCCCTTTCTGCCTCAAAAATGTTCCTGGCAACATCGGTCGAGACATTTACCTTCCTGTAATCGCGACTTCAGCCAACCGATAAAGGTTACACCCTTAGTTGAACCGAACTCCACTTGAATCGATACCCAGTTCCCCTTCTTCGTTGTTAACAGCATCACGAATTCGTCACCCTGGTGAAGGCCAACTTCGATTACAACTCATGAAGGTCTGGCCATTCCTCCATCGAACTAGACTTCGACCCCAACCTCCAACGTGCTGCTCCATCATGACCGCAACACTCGGTTGTCACCTACATCGTGATGACCTCAGCCCTAGGATCGAGCGACTGAAAACAATGTCGAATCCAAAAATCGAGCTTCGACTATACTCGAGTTCCTCCGAAGAAAACAACGTTGACCCCAACCTCCTACCGCAGATCGCGACTTGAACTGGTAACCCAATAACACCCAAAGCGCCTCAATCGATGTTCAAAAACTGAAACCCCAATATCTCTTCTTCCGACCAGGATTGGAGATCTCGCAGCTTTGATTTAAAGTGTTCGAGTTGAATCAGCTTCATTGGAGATGAACGAAGAAAACGAGGCCATTTTTATTTGTTGATTTCTGAAGCTTTGGTCTTCATTTTCATTTGTGAAGAATTACAGAGGGATGTCACAATTTTATAGAAGAAGAAGGGGACATGAAGTACTTGGCAAATCTTTATATTTATTTTAAAAAGATTTTCTAATTAATTTGATTTGATTCTGATTTGATATAAAGAGATCTTTTATTATTTTTAAACAGATATCGATTTGATTTCAAGCCTATCCACAATTAAATATCTCGGGGTCCATTAATTTAAACCACGAACCGCTATTTTAACGTAACCACTGTTATTTCAATAGTGTAACACTATTCTGAACTAACTGAATATATTTTGATATTTAATTTGAACGTAAATATAAATAACCAAAATAAATTAATATAATATAATTTAAATTCAATAACAAATAAATTCTTTGATAATAAATTATTATTATTAACGTTTTAAATTCAAACAAAAATTCATATAAATCATTTTGACTCCATTTCAAATTGAATTACTTAAGATCCTCGTATTACGATAATTATATCGATAATTCAATATAAAAATCGATTTATATTATCAGCTCAATATTTAAAATAATATTAAATATTCAAAATAAATCGAACAGAAAATCTGGGTCGTTACATTTAACTTCACCACGCTCACATATTGATTCAGAAAATTATGAATTTTGGAATCTAGCAATAACTTGACATCCTGGATCCAACAAAAGTGGTTTCGTCGAAAACAGAGACTATTTGCAAAATTTCCCTTTTTAAGGGCCAAAATTCCATAGCGACTATTCTGAATTTTCAACTGGGAATAACTTTTTATCCCTGTTACGAAACTTTGATTTTTCGGATTCGCTGGAAAGATATTCTCAAATAGATTCTAATATTTTTGGTTTCGCCAAAATCCGGTTTATTTTGAATTCTGTACATTCATTTGAACTTTGAAATCGAAATTTCAAACTACCGCGCCATTTTCAATTCCTTTTATATTTAAAATAAAATATTTATATTCTAACGATGATTCAAATAAATATATATGCTCTATTTCTATTCAAAATTAATTTCTCGTCGTTATTATTTAAAATAATTCATTTTAAATATTCAAAATTCACTAAAATTGCCAAAATAAAACTTTTAAATTGGCTCGGATTTCGGGTTATTACAATCTCCTCCACTTAAAACTTTTCGTCCCCGAAAAGGAACGAAGCTGAAAGTTGTTTTACCAACCAACTCAACTTTCATTATTTTCATTATGGCTAAAGTTCTTCAACTTTTTAGTTTCTAAGAACTTTTCAAACCTTTCAAAAATTTGGCTAACACCCTAATTTTTCGAAAAATTTCGCTATAACCTCCCTTGCACCGGGAGCTTCGGGATATTTCAAACAGCCTCCCATGGCCCTCACCAATCCAAAAAGAAAAAGAAACAGCCAAGCGGCTCATAAAATCATTAAAACCCCAAGAAATACAATAAACATGTACCTATTTGTTGGGCAAACAATTTTATTCTTTTACTCTAGCCTCCTTGTTATGACCTATTCAATGTAAGTACACGTATATGCACGCAAATGCGACAAATTTTCAATCCAATTCACTATTTGGTTCAATTTGGCTAAATGGTTCAAATTTTAATTAATCAACCAATAATCAAACAACAAAACCAGCAATCAATTAGTTGATTATCTTTTCAAATTCATAACTTGGATACATAGTCAAAAAATCAGATTTTTGATGCCAAATCACAACAATAAGCCCTATCTAATTTTGGTTCTCACACCAATCAATTGGAATCATATAGAAATCCCACTTTCGTCTCTCGAACATAAATTCCGATGTCGAGTACTCAATCATCTGAATCATCTTTGAGGCCACTAGAGTATGATTCTATATCTATCCAGTATATTAAAACTTCGAATGCATGCGGATCAGACGTATACGCAAGATCTTTATATTCTGGATTGTCCAAATTCAATACAAATAAATATTCAAATACGTTGAATAAAGTTTAAATTTTCAAAACAAGATTCGTTTTCATTTTAAAAATATACTTTTCACGCTCGTTCTAGGATAATACTGATCCCATCTCTAACAAGTCATTCTCATTGGATATTACTAATCCAATCTCTGATGAATTCTTTCGTTTGGTTCTAACATGTCTTGTTCTCCGAGCTCTGTAAACCAAAGCTCTGATACCACATGTAACGATAAGAGATTTCGTTCGATCCGAATCGATCGCTAAACCAACCAAGACCATTCGAAACCCCTGATTGTTTTGAGAACATGACCAATCAGAACACAAACAGAAGAACATTTCATTGCTTATTACAACAATTACATTAGAATACAAGAATATACAGAGTATAAACAAATAATATACATTTGATAAATATCAGAGATTACAATACATTACATAACAGCGAAAAAATAATACAAAACACAACTGAAAACAGATACACGGATACAGTGCTTTCCGAATACCGCTTCAGCTGTAAATCAGGATCCTGTCAATATAAATCAGCAAAACTAAAACTACTAGCTGCCCGTACGGAAAATAAGGGCACCCAGAGTTTAGGTTAAAACAATAAACTCCAGGTCAGTCATGTGACTGGTGTGAGAACTAAAACAGTTATTAGTCTTCATTTTTAAAGTTAGGTAAATCAAGGGACCACGCCGTATAACACGGAACAGGTTTCCTCCCAAGAATACCAGTGCATAAAACAATAGCGCAATGCTAAATAAAGAACAATGAAGCTATTATAAGACCCAGGTCCCATCGTATAATGCAACACAAGCCGGAGGATAGGGTTTTACCTTATAATAGGCATAAAATGCTTGATACGTTAAAACAAATCATCTTTTATTATTACTATAAGTGTATAGTGTCAAAACAATTCCAATCATAAGTATTAATCATAGACGGCATGGGTACCATGTATCATGTCGCCAATACTAGGCTCTACAATCAAAACCGCAAATGTCATGTATTGGAAATTGGATTTCCATCTGTGAACCAAGGCAAGGCATCGTCCTTACCGAATTCAAGACGCTCTAGCCCGTGTCTCAGGAACAGAACGCATCGTCCCTTGGAGCGACAGGGCCGGTCCACCGATGTGGATTAAAATGCCTGAACACTCCGTTTCCCCACCCTATGGGATGTTAATGAGTCTAATGGCTCCATCGGCTCCACATAGTCACCGATATATCTGAGGCGCCTCGCAACCCAACAACCACATAAGTCAAACTCGTTAGGGCGTGTCAAACCACTAACGCCACTTCAAGCTAGAAGGAAACGCATGCCCTCCCTGAGGTTCTCTCCCGTTTCTGGTTCACACCGGGGTGTGAGGCTCGCGAATTAATGCTACACAAAGCTACACCACAAAGTCTGTGCTTTGATCATCAACCACAAGACTCTGCTTTTCAATAGAAGCCTTGATCATTTGCATCTTAGCATGCCACACAGGCAAACCACTCCATGCAACCAATATCCATCAATCACACAGAATGATATCCAAGTCAGACACACAGTCCATTTACAAGCCCGTTCTGGGTCTGAATGAAACCGGAGGAACCTTGTACCTCGCATATCCATCGATCTCCAAGTACGTCTGGACGATCACCAACTGATTCCCTCCTCTTGGGTGTACATCCCAATCAAGATCATCAGTAATCACCCAAACGTTGTGAAGACCTCTGGTCTTCGACCATCGTCTTCATCTTCGACACATCGTCGAATCACTTATTCAGAATGGGATAAACCCGGTCTTTCTGAATAACCCACGTATATAATAAACAAGTGTTACACAAACACAACATACGCCTCATTCCAATTCAGAATATTCTTTTATTCAAATATTCTTATACTCTGGGAAAGGTTCCCATTAATTTTATCAAAGATAAATTCTTTAAATTTATTCTTTAATCTTCTTTTGAATATCAATTTAAACCAAATTATGGTTTATCCAAACTAGTCGGGATTAATGAACCTTACCGAAGTAATCATTTGTTTTAAATTTCCCAATCCCAACCTATTCATCCCATGAAGTAAAACTGGTCAAACTTCATATCTAACACCACGGTGTTATCGGTAAATTCAATTACCATTTCACGTTCAAATCTAATTAAAGATTTAACTATCGCCTGGAGCAAACCTGGTGATACTCCATTCTCGACCATATCAATCTAATTAAAGATTCATTAAAACTCCACTTGGTTTTAATCTTCCCAAAAATCATATTAATGATTGTTTAACTTGGGAAACCATATCCTGTCTTTAACTGGGTTAAAGAACCAATGTCATTTAAAACACAGTTCACGATAAACCCAAAAATCAAATTCAATTCCAATTAAATATCATTTAATTGGTATACTTCATTAAATCTAAATAAAAAGATTTAATCTTTTTTTTCAACTGAGTTTAAGAACAGTGTTAATGAAGACACCATTCACAACAAACCCATATCCCATTTGATATTAAATATAATGCTCTGAATAGAAAATATATCGGCTTATAATCAATATCAAATTCTACGACCAACAAATATCGTATTGGAAATAACGATATAAATATATCTTTCAAATTTCCATAACAATATTTGTATAATCACGAAATCCAACATCGAAATATTCCAAAGACAATTTCGATTCAAATCATTTCCACTTTATATATTGGAAATTCTGGTTATTTTCAAAACCATTTCAAATCCACTTTATTTATTTTAAAAATAAATGGGATTATAATTCTAGTTCAAAACTAGTTCATTTCGATAAAAAAAATCTATTTTTATCTTTTCAAATATGGAGTTTTTCATCCCAATTATTCACAAATCATTTCTTATGATTTTACACAAATTATTACTATTTTTAATAATTTTATCAAGGCCCGTACAATCGATTTCCATCAACGGCCATCGAACTGCATTTACAACGACCTTTTCCAAATTTGATTTGGACATAATTCCAAATCCAACCGTTAGATTTCAAATCTCTAATATTCGTTAGAAAGCTCTTTTCGATACGAACCCAATGGTTCTGGTTTTAGGTCGACGGTCGGATCTCCCGTAATATCCATTCGAAGTCAATGGTCGAAATTCGCAAACTACCGCAGCGCGGCGCGTTCTATTCAGGCCATTATATATATAATATATATTATATATTTTTCGTCGATTTCCTTTTTAAAATGTATTTTATAAATCGTTTTAAATTCGTTTTCGAAACGATTTCAACTTCATATTCAATTTCTAATCAAAATTGAATATTCCACGTCATTGATATACAAATGATAATATTTTCAAAACGTTATATTTTGAAATTACTTCCTTTTCTATATTCATTTTAAAAATGAATATAATCGATATAAATATCGTTCGCGTCAAAATGGCGCATATCTAATCAACACGACTTTATATATTTCAATAACTTCGTTATTCTATTCAACAAATGAATATTTTCTTTAACATATGAATATATATTTTTATTCAACACATGAATTATATTTTATTCAACACATGAATATTTATTCTATTCAACACATGAATTTTTATTCTATTCAACACATGAATTTTCTATCTATTCAACACATGAATTTTCTTCCTATTCAACACATGAATTTTCTTTCTATTAACCACATGAATTTTCTTTTATAATATTGCTTATTTTCCAAATTGGAATAAGGCCCAATCAATTACCATATAATGTTAATTATATGTATTCCCTACAACTCATGTATATAATAGCAATGATTTTCATCAACCATATTCCAGAGTGCACCACACAACTGCATAAGCATTAAATATAAATAATTAACGCTTACACAGTCTGTCAACCCATCGATTGACATACAACTAAACAATCGGGATTAGTGTACGTCAAATATCATCCCAATACCCGTGTGGGGTTACAAATCAACAAACACAGATTTTTATTTGTGCAGTTGGGCGATGTGTAAAATTTATCATCCCAATCAATATCAGTCAAATGGGTGTACATAAACAAACTGTCTGATTTGTTTATAAATATTTATTTTATATACACGTTAAAAATTATATTTTTAACTATAAAATATTTTATTCATTTCACATCACACAATCAAATTTTACAACACATCAATCAAACAAACAAGTCATCCATGGTCTGTGGACGATAGGTGTCGGGTGCTGCTAAGCACCTTCTCCATCCTAGTATATATTTCAACTAGAAAATAAATTATAAGTGAGGAGTTCTCACCAAGAGCTAAACCAAACGCCGTGACTCTTCATATGTAGAAAATCTTGTCGTGTCCGCCTTTTGTCACTTTCGTTGCCCGTATTCACTACAAATATAAAAATCACATTTTTATATTGTTGCTATGTATATAAAAATCACTTTTTTATATTGATGCTATGTAGATAAAAATTCTATTTTTATACCGCTACTATATAGATAAAAATTCTATTTTTATAACGGTGTTCATATAATAAAAATCATATTTTTCTCTCGCCGTTCTCTATATAAAAATCAGATTTTTTATATATAAAGATCGTATTTTTATATCTCTGCTACATATGCAAAAATCACTCCTTTACACCGCTACTTCCATGATAAAAATTATATTTTTTGTCTTGCTAGTAACATAATAAAAATTATATTTTTATTACTCTTCATAAATAAAAATCATAATTTTATTCTTTCTATGATATAAAAATCATATTTTTATTCTCATACTTATATAAAAAATATATTTTTAACTTCCTACTTATATAAAAATTATATTTTTAACTTCATGTTTATATAAAAATTATATTTTTATTATCTATAACTATAAATAAAAATTGTTTCTTTGTTTACTAAAAATCAAATCTTCATTAACCTAAAAATCTAATCTTTATTTATATAACCAACGTAGCTTTATATAAGTAAATATCTTAACTTTATACAAGTTAAAAATCAGATTTTTATAAAGTAAAGTAAAATAAAATCGGATAAACTCACAGTTTTCGTCGTCGATGACTGCGGGCCTTCTACTGCGAGGTGTCTCGATTGGTGAAGGAGCTCGCGGGTGCAGGAAAGGGTTGGAAGCGGTCTCGGTCTGGGCTATTAGGTTTAGGGTTTAGAAACGGAGAAGGGGAAAAGAGGAGAGGGGCGCCGGGGCGAGGGTGGATGGCTGCTAGCGTTGCTAGTCGGCGTTTGGGCCCACATTGGCCGGGGGCGGCTAATTAGGTCGGGGGGTGCGGTTTCAGGCTTCGAGGTAGAGAACGGGGTGTGGCGGAGGAGGGAGAAGCTGGGGGAGTCGCGGCCTAAGGGGGAGCTCCGGCGATTGTAGAGGGCGGCGGCGCGATAGGGCGGAGCGGTGGTGCTCAGATGGAGGCGACGGGTCTGGTTTTCTCAATTGGGGTAGAGCGGGTTTTTGATTGTGAAAGAAACAAAGGGGGAAGGGGGTATTAATGTATATAAATATTTATTTTATTTTATTTTATACCATAAAGTAACCTTTTGTTTCGAACGCCAAATCAAGCCCACCGACTGTCGTCCATAGCTAATTACCCGCATTCTGAACACAATGGGATATGTATCGTAAGCAGATTCGATCGTTTCGATCAGTTTCCGTCAAAATCAAAATATAAACCTATATATTGAATTTGAACACACATTTTAATTTACCGGGGCCACATACGGATTCTAAAAATTCCCGAAAAAATATTTTCTAGCTTCATATTGACAATACGGTCCTAACAAAACTAATTTCGTCAAATTCTGAGATCGTTTGAAAAATGGCTATTTTCTGGTCGATCAAAATTGACTGAAACTGTTAAAACACGTTTAACTTTGCCACGCTCACATACTGATTCAGAAAATTATTAATTTTGGAATCTAGCAATAGCTTGACATCCCGGATCCAACAAAAGTGGTTTTGTCAAAAACAGAGATCGTTTGCAAAATTTCCCTTTTTATGGGCCAAAATTCCATAGCGACTATTCTGAATTTTCAACTGGGCATAACTTTTTATCCTTGCTATGAAATTTTGATTTTTCGAATTCGCTGGAAAGATATTCTCAAATAGATTCTAATATTTTTGGTTTCGCCAAAATCCGGTTTATTTGGAATCTTGTACATTCATTTGAACTTTGAAATCGAAATTTCAAACTACTGCGCCATTTTCAATTCCTTTTATATTTAAAATAAAATATTTATATTTTAACTACGATTCAAATAAATATATACGTTCTATTTCTATTCAAAATAAATTTCTCGTCGTTATTATTTAAAATAATTCATTTTAAATATTCAAAATTCGCTAAAATTTCCAAAATAAATTTTTTAAATTGGCTTGGATTTCCGGGTTATTACAGTTCATTCTGTTCATGGATGACTTGTACGGATGAGTATCTAACAGAGTGTTTCCAAAGGAGTTACGTACGTTGTTTTCCTCAAATGTACCAAGTTGATGGCGGAGAAGACACCTTCTTTTAGCTTATTAACTTGAGTATTTTTATGGATGTCAATTAGCAATTTTCTGGCGGATTCGACGATGTGGCATTCAAAGTGAATGGTGGCCATATGTTTCAAAAAGTAAGTATGATCTCAAGCCTCATCAACGAGGAATGGTGTAAAATCGGGTAAGTCACATGGCTATGTGGGTCGCACCCATCAGGGTATACCATTACCTGATCTGGAAAAATCAAATGCCTTCTGTTGTCCCTTTTTATTTTTGTGTATATGCTATCGGTTCAGTTGGATGACCCCCAACTGTGGTAATGATATATTCGGTACTCTCAAGCGAAGTGAGGGGCCGATCATGTTTAGCATGGGTTGCTAGATGTTCTTATTGAAACCCAATGTATTCATCTTCGGAGGTACATTGTCGGAAAGGTGGTTACACTTACCTTGCCATGGAAATCCATTCTTCAATAAGACCCTATGGTTTTGATTGTATACTATGTGTGTGGAGCGTGAGATGCAAGCATTCCGCTAGATTGTTATTTATTTGTATTTAGACATTACTATAATATCATAAAAGATATGATTTTAAAAAAATGTTTTGGGTTATCGTAAGAAAAAACCGTCAGTATTTATGTATGGATTTGGTCTTACGATTATCCTTTTCTTTTGAAAAGATTTTGATTCTAAAATCAAGTTGGATGATATCTTTAAACTTTGTGTGTTTTTCTCACTCTGGTTCGCCAGACTGATCCGACATTTATAATGCTCGGGTTAAACCGATTTGTACAGGTTCAGGTTATCAGATGTTATGAAAAGACGAGCTGGATGGGTTCAGACATATGATATTATATAATATTTTTACGCTATGTGTTGTATATGAGGACATGTTATTATAACTATCCAGATGTGTGTATATATACTTTGATGAATGTAAGTATTTTTCAAGCTCTCAGTAAAGATTTATTTCTATATTATATTTTGTTCCGCTGCGATGTGAGACTCTGTGTTGTGTTGGTTCATCATCTTCTTCTATTCTAATATTTCTTCCTTTCTTATCTCACCCTCTAATATTCTTTCTAATAACTTTCTAGATGTTCGGTACTCGAGTTTGGACACGAGATGTAATTGTGTCAAAAATTCGAGCATTGAATTTTTTGGTATGTTACAGTGGTATCAGAGCTATTGGTTTAGTAATAACCTTGGCTCTGTAGTGTAACTCGATAGAGATAGGGTTAGTAATACCCTAGATTTAGTTGAGTGTATATATGAGACAACGTATTTGTAGATTTCATATACAAATGTTTCATATTATATTGGTTGATTGGTTCAAGTGTTGAGAAGCATTGAACTGTTAATGGATACAATATTGTTTTGTAAAGAGGGTAAATGAAATAATTTTACCCAAATTTTATTTTTGTAAGGAAAAAGAATAATTTTATCAAATTATTGAGATATTGTGTATTGATTGATTTGAATGGAATTCAAATTGAATTAAAAATTTGAATTGGAACTTAACCTAGTTAAGTAAAATAAAATTAAGAAATGATTTTGAAATTAAATAAAGTAGATTTTGAATTTGGAAGTTGAATGAATAATAATTAAATAGAAATTAATCGAATATTAATTGATTAATGTCCAAATACATTAAGCCAAAGTAAATATTAATATTGAATGTAAATTCAATTAATTGATTGAGTTGATTGTGTATTGGTTGTTGATTGTTGTTTGATAAGACGTTTGAATAAAATAAATCAACGATTTAATAAAGCTGTAACGTCCCGCATTTTTATCGGTCTGTATTTGAATATTTAAATCAGTTTAAATATTGAATTCGTAATATAAGTGAATTTATATATTAATTAAAACAAAATTGAACGTATAAAAATATATATTAATTATAATAGAGCTCACAACGACGTTGCAGTTCGTAATTTAACGTTCTGAACTTCAACTGAGTGTACCAGACTCGTTTTAAATCGGATTTCTTCAAGAAGCATTGGAATCTGTTGAACTGTATCTTTCTAACAGAAGTGAAAAACCAAGATTTCGTCTTATATATTGCAAGATATGTCCAAATCAAATATTCAGAAAGTCGATATAGAAGCGTTTATCGACCATAACGGTTTATTTGATATAACTAGATATTAGTCGCAAATTTGAATAGGGTTCTTTTGAGACATGGTAATAATTTAATTTTTAAAATTTTTCTGTAATTTTTAATTAATTAAATATGCAACTTTTTATTTGGAAAATTGTGCACCCTGTATCGGTATTTCGGGATTTCAAAATATGAGTCAATCTACCGGTATTACTATATTTTTGGGATCGTGACACCTCGTTGAGCACGACTGTACCCTTACCTATGTCCATAACAGTCCATATGAGAACGGAACTCTATGCAATGGGATACTTAAACTTTATAATATTTAAACTTAAGGGAAAAGAAAAAGGATATCTCCATAAATATATACACTATCTTTTCTTCTGCCAACGTCCTTTTCAATCGAATGCACATGCATAAATGGCTAAAGTTGGTTCAGCACGTCCTATGAATACAGACCTACTTAATACCGTTCCCCTAAGACTTCATATTCACTAAATAGAAGCTACGCTATGAAGTGAAATTCATGTCAACCCATACTGCATATCCATAAACCATACCCTATATATATACAGTACCCTATTCTACGGACATTGCTTAACACTAAAGGATATTAAATATCCACGCAAATTAAGGTAGGCGTTTTCTGGGTAGGACATGCCTCAGTTTTCTTAGCAGCTAAGTAGTGTAGCCTATATAATGCGAAGCCTTCGTCTCCTCGTCCATTGGATGAAAAGCTCGAACCAGCCAAATAAAATAAAATGTAACCACTGTCGTTCACAGTCCCCTCGTTCGCTCTCAGGAAATCTTTGATCTGCAAATACCTTGTTTTTCTTTCCAATTCTTTTTCTGAGTGCTTAAGCTTCCACGCTCGTTTTCACATGGAACCACTGTGGTCATTCAAAGGGGGTTCGGGTCTGAAGTGTAAATGAAGAAGGTTTGCATGATGTTAATGGGAGGTCACTGCAAGAACGTGACATGCATGGAAGACTACGGGTAGGTGCGGGTTTGTGTTTATAAGGAAACATGCACTGTGAAAAGGAGCTGAGCGTGCCGCTTACATGTAGAAGTTCGGTGTTCTTTTTTTCGGTCTTCAGTGTATGGACGATGCGTAGCGGAGCGACGGCACAGATTTCAGTTTCATGGAGGAGAGTTGATGTCGGGGCGCGTCAAGGGGTAGTTGCGGACATAAATATACACGGTGGAGTTTGCATGCTGTAGCATGCGGATTGATTTCTTTTCACACGATAAAGGAGAAGGCGTGGAAACAGCTGCTGCGAGGAGGATGGAAGGCATGAAGGGGAGCAAACGCTGGTATGTTTGTGTATGGAGAAGTTTGACGTGGAAGGGGATTAACTGTTGGTAGCAGGAGGGAATCATGCGTGGAAATAGGAGGCTGATGACATGTGTGAGGAGAGAGAAAAAGAAGTGCATGAACTTGAAGGGTTCTCACATGAAAAGGACGGGTTGAAGTGGAAGAACAGTAAGTAGCGGTTTTAAATTATAGAAGTGATTAAGTGGGTACTTTGAATATATTGTTGGACATAAGTAAACAGGAGCAACTCGCGCCTTTATTGTCAGGAGGGGTGTACGTATTTTGGGGGACAGTGTAAAGTACGGTGTGTGCTAATGATGATAAAGAGGGACGTAAGGAAATGGGCATGAAAAAGGGTGCCGACGAGGTATTGAAAGGTGGAGAAAAGAGGACATGTTCTGGTACAGGAAGAAGCAAGAGACAAGTTGCATAGTTGGGAAGAGAAGTGGGGTTCAGTGAATGGTGGCAGCATTAGCAAATTTGGGTAGTGTGGAAAACAGTAGCAAGTATAAAGAAAAGGGAGAGGAAGGAAAACGTTGGGATTAAGGCGGTATGTAGTCGCTGGGTCAAGAGCAGTGGACGGACTGAAAGATGAGGCATTGGGCCGACGTGAATTAAAGGGGTGAAGCCCAGTTTTCTTAAAATAGAAAAAGAAAAGAAAAAAAGAAAAGGGGGAAGTATCGTGAAGGGAAATGTTAGTTTGAAAATATCGCCAGGAGTGGGAAAGATTGAAGACGTAGGTGTTCATGAGCATGGCCTTTGGACTGAGAATCGTGAACGGTCTGAATCATCGGGATCGTATTGACGCAGGCAACGTGAAGAAACTGGTGGAGCTCGTTACAGTTTTAAACGGAATTGAACGCTGATCAGATTTACTGACACAAATCGTTATTTAACGGTTAACGCGCGAAGGTGAGTAAATTCACTAACTCTGATCTATTTTAAAATATTTTAATATTGTTTGAATGCTGTGTGATAGTCGATTAGGTAGGTTACAATTAATTTGGTTGAATATTATGTACCGTTACATATGTACACATCATCGGTTGGACACTGATCTCATCGATTAGAATATCGCCTAGTATAGAGTTAGTGTAAATTGAGTTGACTGACATTTGTGGATGCGGAAACCGGTTGGAGGAATCCAACCAGATTCCTCGATATTTATATGTACTGTTTGTTTTGTGTATAAGCATTGTTTGAAACCAAATGACATTAAAACCCCTTGTGAATATTGATGTTGAATGGGAATACAACATTTGTTTTGATTAAATAAATAAACGGTACCGATTAAGAAGGTGACATCAATCGACCGTAAAACCATCGTTTTGATAAGAAGTTGATTGGCCGTCAGGCAAATCAACGGAGATAATTACATAAATTATATTTTTATAATTAAAGCGAAGTTTTAAATTATAATAGAAGTTCTATTATAAACCAGTATTTTAGAGTTCGTTTTATAAAGAAAATAAAAACGATTGTTCACATCTAAATAAGTTTATCAAGCAGAAATTATTCGACGATTAAATATTTGGATAATTATTTTAAGACAAACAATTTAGAAATATTATTAGATAAAATATATTAATCTAATGGTAAGAAACAATTAAATCAGTTAATGAATTTACTGATGGAATGAAGTTGATTTAAATAAACTATTTAACTGTGGAATGAAGTTAAACGAAGAGTTGATGTTTAAAATAATTAATCATAAACAACGGAGATTTCAAAATATGAATATGGTGTTATGAAAACCATATTCCAAAATAAAACAAAGAAATACGATGTGATGTACATTATAAGTAATAAGGTTTAGAGTTACGGACGTATATCTATTCTAAGGTAAGAACGTTGTCGGTCAAGGTCTGAGAGGTAAATAAAATACCCCAACTTGAACGGCTTCACTATTATCGAAGAACGATATCAGTTTGTAACGGAAAGAGATGTCAAGATCTAGTATAAAAGGAATATGGCAGCGTATTGCAAGTATTAGAACTATAGCGATAAAATAAACGCTGTTGATTAGGCTTAAGCGTGGCTGTTATGTCAAGATTAGTTATAAAGGAGAATATTACAGCGTATGGCAAGTTTGAACTATAGCGATAAAATAAACGCTGTTGATTAGGCTTAAGCGTGACTGTAATGTTGAGATTAGTTATAAAGAAAATATTACAGCGTATTGCAAGTTTTTATTATAGCGATAGATTAACGCTATTAACTAAACTTAAGCGTGATTTTTATATATAGCAGCACTTTCTAGGGAATGTAAACAGTTGGGTTTGAAATCCATTTACTCGAAAGAAATAAATAACGGTGTTTGTCCAAAGAAATTATAAGAATAAGTTAGGAAGAGAAATTGGAAAATCGTGTTAGAAAACGATGGCAGCATTTCGATGTTCAAAATGTGATTAGAATTAATCCATTAGGATTTGGAACTAGAATTCGACGAGATCGAATGTATTAAAAGTAAATTACCTTTAGGGATTATAGTATGATAGGAAGGTTAATATTTAGATTTAAAACCACTAAATTATAATAGGCTATATAATCAATATTTAGTTATAAACTTAATATTGAAGTTGACTTAGAAACAGAATCTATATAGTGGAATAGGAATATAAATTCAGGAAAGAGATTTCAGTAAACAAGATAAGGGTGTTTATTACCTGAATAAAGAGTTATTTGAAAAAGGTGTCTAGATTTCTATAATAGGGATGATATTCACATTTTAAAGTGAATAATGTTTTAAAAGGGAACGGTTAGCCGATTAAAATATGTATAATGAAATGGGAATTATTTTTCCAATGGGAATAGGGTAGATTATCCAAGTATAGAAATAAAGAATGTGAAAATAATGGATCGAACGTTGACAACGTATATTTTATGGAACATGAGAGGATAAGAGTTTTATAATAACTGGAAATGTTTTTCCAAAAAGTGTAAAAAGTCTAAAATGGGATTTGAGAAATATCTGGTAAGATATGAGGATTCGAATAATAAAGTCGAATGTTAAAATTAAAAATACCCGTGGTTGTGTGATGTTTAGTTATACATTAGAATGGATGTTTGTTTTTACTTCGATAGTTAAATAACCGACTATCGAAGTGTTTTGACCATCGTTGTCAATACGGAGAGACCGGTTGGATCTATTATCCGAAAACCACTCCGTATAGGCATAAGCGCTGCGAATTAGATATGCTGAAGATAATTGAAGACGGAGTTAAATGCAAGGGTCGTCCTGCTCCAGAATGATGTTTCTGTTTGTCCAGTCCCAGGACAACGTGTATGGACGAGTGTCTGACAGAGTATTTCCAACTGTCACACCGTTGATTTTTACGAATATACCAAGTTGGTGGGGAGAAGGTAACTTCTCTTTATTCTACACCCAGTGTGCATTTGTGTAATCAATATTTGATTACGGATTTGACGATGTGGCATTCAAAGTGAATGGTGATCAAATGTTCTGAAAATAAGCGTAGCCTCTAGCCTCACAACCAGGAAGTAACAAAAGTTGGGCTAGGCAGCATGGCTAGTTGGGTCATCCCCAAGCAGGGTGTATTGTCACCGATCTAGAGAAAATTCATATTTATACTTCTTTTCGATTCTGTATCTTCGGATGACGGTTGGATGGCCTACAACCGTGGTGGCAATATATTCGCGACACTCAAGCTAAATGAGTGAGCGGTCATGTGTGGCCGGGTTGCAAGACGTTCTTGTTGAACCCTGAGTGTATCCCCTCTAGAGTACACTGATCAGAAGGTGCTCCCATACCTTGTCGGTTGGAATCCAATCCCCAATAAGCGCCCTGCGGTTTATGATTTTATACTATATATATGTGGAGCGTGAGATGCAAGTGTTCTACTACTTGGATATTTATTTGTTTAGTCATTATCATAATATCACTAGTTTGATATCAAAGAAATTTGGGTTATAGTAAGGTAAAAACCGTCCATGTTTATGTGTGGGCTGGTCTTACTATTATCCTTTTTATTTCAAAAGGATTTTCAAAAGTAAAATGTTATGGTTGGAATTTACTCACACCAGTCCCATGACTGACTCAGAGTTTATTTTGTTGTTTTCCCTAAACTCTTGGGTGCCCAAATTTGTACGGGTAGTCAAGTGTTTCAGGCTTTTACAGATACACTTGGAGGAGCTAAAAGCAGAAGGCTTCACTATTAGTATATCAAGATAATTTCCACTATGATATGATGTATTGTACTCTGATAATGGTATGTATATACAATATAGTTTTGTATTTCAAAGTTATGTTATATAATACATTCTATTGTTCCGCTGTGAGTTTTGTGTTTACTCTGATTCTGATGTTCTTCTTCTTCTTCTATTCTATTAGTTCTATCTTATCTTTCTCACCCTCTTAATTCTTTCTATTAATGACCTGAATTTTCGTGCACTTTGAGTTGAATGTGTAGTATATTAGTCAGCTCAAATTGGTACGGATTTTCCGGCCGTTACAGTTGGTATCAGAGCTGAAGGTCAAGTGATTACCTTGGCTCTGTGGTGTAACTCAATAGAGATTGAGTTACTAATACTCTAGATTGAGTTTGAGTGTATATATATGAGCGCGTAATTGTAAATTAATATAAAAAACTGTTTTATATTGTGTTGACTGGTCAGTCGAGTGGTTTATGAATTCTGGTCAAAACAGTAATGCAAACTTTGTCGATAGGTGTTTCTAAACTCTTGAACAGAGTACTTCGACACAGTACAATTTGAAAAGAGGGTAAATGAAATAATTTTACCCAAAATATATTTTGATATAAAAAGTATATATCTTGAGATTATAATAGTATATTGGATGTGTGATCATTATTATGATCGAATAAGGTTTATAATTGAGTTGGTTATATAAATAACCAATCGAAATATTATATAAGTATAATATACAAAATTAGATGAACCAAATCTGAAGTTAAAACCAGAACTGAAATAAAACTCTAGAAACTTGGAAAGAGTTGTAAATAAATTTGGATTAATATAAGGGAATTTAAAAATCTTGGGAGATTTGAAAATTGTTTTTCCAAGTGCTGTGAAAGATATTTTGAAGTAATTTCAAAATGAAAGCGTTTCAAAATATAAGTTTTGAAAATAATATAGTATTGAACTCACTTCGATTGCTGGAAAATAAATTCTGATGATGACGGCCACATCATCGGTGTTCATTTTCGAGGTTCTAAGTGACGGATTACTACCAAAGATTTTGTTTTGTATTATTGTAAGAAAACAAGGTGTTAGAAATTCAAATGTTTTGAATTATTATTATTACATAGATATGATTTCAAACTGATTTGAAAAATCCCTGGAATTTGAATTCTGAAATAAAAATTTAACTTATGGAGTTAAAATGATAAAAGTGGAACGTAAACTAAGATAAACAAAACTGGATTGAATTTGGAACGATCCAGAATGGAGATTGTAAAAGAGGAAATATTGGAGATTCGAGTGAATTGATTCTTGAAAAATAAGAATCGAATTTTGAATTTGGAGATGAAGATAACTGATTTGAGAAATAAATCGGTAAATGGAATTGGAGTTGAAACAGAAATTTTGGCTTAGTAAGAGCGAAAGATTGATTTGAGAATGGATTGATGGGAGATCAACCAAGGATGCTTGGATATACGTTAAAGTGATAGCAAAAGGCAGAGATAGAGTTGAATGTCCAACAGAGAAGGTACACGTTTATATACGAGTATGAGATTTTTATGAGTCGGTTTGGACAAGCCGTTTGGCTGTATAATTTTCTTTTGGATTGGAGAAGGCCCAAAGTGGCAAGGTGTTGTAGTACCAAATGAGCCGTGCAATGGAGGTACTGGCGAAATTATCTGAAAATTAAACTGTTAGGAAATTTTCAGAATTTCTGAAAGTATTCGTTAATAAGAAGAAATTAATATTTTTAATTGGAATTAATCAATTCAGTTGAAACTGAAATTATGAAGTAAACCAAAAAGATTTTTAACCTGTTTATAACAGAGATTGTAGCATTTTCCCTATCTCAGCAATTTCGAGGACGAAATTATTTTAAGGGGAAAGGACTGTAACGTCCCGCATTTTTATCGGTCTGTATTTGAATATTTAAATTAGTTTAAATATTGAATTCGTAATATAAGTGAATTTATATATTAATTAAAACGAAGTTGAACGTATAAAAATATATATTAATTATAATAGAGCTCACAACGACGCTACAGTTCGTAATTTAACGTTCTAAACTTCAACTGAGTGTACCAGACTCGTTTTAAATCGGATTTCTTCAAGAAGCGTTGGAATCTGTTGAACTGTATCTTTCTAACAGAAGTGAAAAACCAAGATTTCGTCTTATATATTGCAAGATATGTCCAAATCAAATATTCAGAAAGTCGCTATAGAAGCGTTTATCGACCATAACAGTTTATTTGATATAACTAGATACCAGTCGCAAATTTGAACAGGGTTCTTTTGAGACATGGTAATAATTTAATTTTTAAAATTTTTCTGTAATTTTTAATTAATTAAATATGCAACTTTTTATTTGGAAAATTGTGCACCCTGTATCGGTATTTCGGGATTTCAAAATATGAGTCAATCTACCGGTATTATTATATTTTTGGGATCGTGACACCTCGTTGAGCACGACTGTACCCTTACTTCTGTCCATAACAGTCCATATGAGAACGGAACTCTACGCAATGGGATACTTAAACTTTATAATATTTAAACTTAAGGGAAAAGAAAAAGGATATCTCCATAAATATATACACTATCTTTTCTTCTGCCAACGTCATTTTCAATCGAATGCACATGCATAAATGGCTAAAGTTGATTCGGCACGTCCTATGAATACAGACCTACTTAATACCATTCCCCTAAGACTTCATATTCACTAAATAGAAGCTACGCTATGAAGTGAAATTCATGTCAACCCATACTGCATATCCATAAACCATACCCTATATATATACAGTTTCCTATTCTACGGACATTGCTTAACACTGAAGGATATTATATATCCACGCAAATTAAGGTAGGCGTTTTCTGGGCAGGACATGCCTCAGTTTTCTTAGCAGCTAAGTAGTGTAGCCTATATAATGCGTAGCCTTCGTCTCCTCGTCCATTGGATGAAAAGCTCGAACCAGCCAAATAAAATAAAATGTAACCACTGTCGTTCACAGTCCCCTCGTTCGCTCTCAGGAAATCTTTGATCTGCAAATACCTTGTTTTTCTTTCCAATTCTTTTTCTGAGTGCTTAAGCTTCCACGCTCGTTTTCACATGGAACCACTGTGGTCATTCAAAGGGGGTTCGGGTCTGAAGTGTAAATGAAGAAGGTTTGCATGATGTTAATGGGAGGTCACTGCAAGAACGTGACATGCATGGAAGACTACGGGTAGGTGCGGGTTTGTGTTTATAAGGAAACATGCACTGTGAAAAGGAGCTGAGCGTGCCGCTTACATGTAGAAGTTCGGTGTTCTTTTTTTTCGGTCTTCAGTGTATGGACGATGCGTAGCGGAGCGACGGCACAGATTTCAGTTTCATGGAGGAGAGTTGATGTCGGGGCGCGTCAAGGGGTAGTTGCGGACATAAATATACACGGTGGAGTTTGCATGCTGTAGCATGCGTATTGATTTCTTTTCACATGATAAAGGAGAAGGCGTGGAAACAGCTGCTGCGAGGAGGATGGAAGGCATGAAGGGGAGCAAACGCTGGTATGTTTGTGTATGGAGAAGTTTGACGTGGAAGGGGATTAACTGTTGGTAGCAGGAGGGAATCATGCGTGGAAATAGGAGGCTGATGACATGTGTGAGGAGAGAGAAAAAGAAGTGCATGAACTTGAAGGGTTCTCACATGAAAAGGACGGGTTGAAGTGGAAGAACAATAAGTAGCGGTTTTAAATTATAGAAATGTTTAAGTGGGTACTTTGAATATATTGTTGGACATAAGTAAACAGGAGCAACTCGCGCCTTTATTGTCAGGAGGGGTGTACGTATTTTGGGGAAGAGTGTAAAGTACGGTGTGTGCTAATGATGATAAAGAGGGACGTGAGGAAATGGGCATGAAAAAGGGTGCCGACGAGGTATTGAAAGGTGGAGAAAAGAGGACATGTTCTGGTACAGGAAGAAGCAAGAGAGAATTTGCATAGTTGGGAAGAGAAGTGGGGTTCAGTGAATGATGGCAGCATTAGCAAATTTGGGTAGTGTGGAAAACAGTAGCAAGTATAAAGAAAAGGGAGAGGAAGGAAAACGTTGGGATTAAGGCGGTATGTAGTCGCTGGGTCAAGAGCAGTGGACAGACTGAAAGATGAGGCATTGGGCCTGTAACAACCCTGAATTTTGGGGCAAATTTAAAAATTTAAATTTAGTAATTTTAATGAGTTTTGATATTTAAAGTAATCTATTTTAAATAATAATGATCACAAATTTGATTTAAGTCGAAGTTAGAATGAACAATTTAATTTTAATTATAAAAAGGAGTTTGAAATAGCGCGGTAGTTTGAAAAGTCAAACTTGAACTTTTATTGATCGTACAGGATGCAAAATTTAACGGATTTTAGTTAAACCAAAAATATTAGAATCTATTTAAAAATATCTTTCCAACGAATCCGAAAAATAGAAATTTCATAGCGGGAATCAAAAGTTATGCCCAAATTAAAATTTAGGAAGGTCGCTATGAAATTTGTAAAGGTCAAAAATGCTACTTTTTGCATGCGAAGGAATTTCGACTCGAAACCACTTCCATTGAGTTCGGAATGATGTTTCTGCATTGAAAAACAGTAAACACTTATATATTTCAAGTTTCGAAAATTATTTGTTTAAAAATGTATTTTTAATATTAAATATATTGGCCTTAAAAATAGTCATTTTTCAAACGACCTCTGTTTTCGACGAAGCCACTTTTGTTGGAACCGGAATGTAAAATTATTGCTAGATTTCAATTTTCAGAATTTTTTGAATTAATATGTGAGCATGGCAAAAGAAAATGTGTTTTGACTATTTCAGTTAAATTTAAACGCCTTAAAAATAACCATTTTTCAAACAGTCTCAGAATTCGATGAAAATAATTTTTTTGGATTCGTATCGTCATAAGAAAGCTAAAAATATTTTTTTTAGAATTTTCTGAGGTCGTATGTGGCCCCGGCATATTTTAGTTTACGGTCAATATTTAATTAATTAATTTTTAATGGAATTTTAAATAAAATATATACAAATTTCGGAATTGGGTCCCGAGACCTATCCCATTGCGCTCAGAAGGTGTCAAAACCTTGAGAACGACAGTAAGCAGGCCAAATTCCGAGTTAGTGGCCAAACGGATCTTTATTGGGCTAATTAATTATTTAATACCATTATTTTATTATTTAAGGTACGGATGCCGCTCCTTCTTCCCGATCAAACACTCACGCACCTGAACCCATCAGCCGCCATTTGCCTTCCACCAAACTTTTTGAAGCTCTTCTCACTCTCTTTAATCTCCAACAAGTTTCATCCCTTTTCATCGACCGTAGGCGAAGAACGAGCACCGCCAACCCGCCGCCTTTGCACCCAAACCGCACCCCACATAGGCCGCCGCACCCTACACCATTTGGGGTGCCCAAAGCCCTCTCGTAGCCGGTCGTTTTGCCGCAAACCGTTCGCAAAACCATCAACTACAGAGAGAGAAAATTGAAATCAAAGTTTTGAACAAAAAGGTATGAAATTCATTTCAGAATTTGCCACGCTTTTGGCCGTGGCATCTGCGGTAGTTAAAAGTAAATTTTATTCCAAAATTGATAATTCACTCATACGACATCGGAATCTGAAAATTTCAGATCCTGTGGAACCGTATCATCGAGTAGATCGTGTTGGAACTGACTGGGGCTGTTTTTGAAATTGTTTGGATTTTTCCATTCGCTTTAATCAAGGTGAGAATTTATTTTTAATTTAATTTAATTTATTTAATTATTAATTCTTAGTTATTAAAAATATTTATTGATAGATCTGCTATGTCGTGATATTTTAAATATGGATCTGAATTGTTTATACCGTATGATGTTAGATCTGCAAATCTAAATATTAGATCTGAATTTATTGATTAATTAGAATTAATTATTTGTTAATTTTATTGAATCATGCCTCGTTGATTTGTCATATGCCAATATAAACATCACCCTGTATATTACCTTGATGTGAATCGTTAGATTTAGTCATGTTGGTTTATTTGAATGTTGTTGTTGATTGGATGTGACATGAAATACGATGTGGTAAATGGTAAAGGCTTAATCTTTACATTGTAAATAGAAAGACTAACTTTTTTTTATATTGAAATTTTGATTGAAATTATTAAAGGCTGAATTTTCAATTGAAATATTAAGGATGTACATTTTCATGAAAATATTAAAAGATGAATTTTTTCATGTAAATATTAAAGGATGGAAAATTTACATTGTAATTTAAGAATAAAATTTACATTGTAATTTAAGAATAAAATTTACATTGTAATTTAAGAATAAATTTTACATTGTAAATGAAAGATGAAATTTTTATATTAAAGGTTAAAAGATATGTTTCATTGTAAATAATAAAAGATATGATTTTTCATTGTCTATGAAAAGAATGAATTTTTGTAATGTATTATTAAAGAATGAATTTTTCTATGAATCATTAAAGAATAGATTTTTCATTAAATTATTAAGTAGGACTTATAATGTAAAAATGAACGTTGAAATTAAGATGATTTTTTTTATATGTTATTTTAATGTAAAATTGAACGATGAATTAAAGATGACATTTTTATATGTTATTTTAATGTAAAATTGAACGATGAATTAAAGATGACATTTTTATATGTTGTTTTAATGTAAAATTGAACGATGAATTAAAGATGACATTTTTATATGTTGTTTGAATGTAAAATTGAACGATGAATTAAAGGTGACATTTTTATATGTTGTTTTAATGAAAATTAGAGCGATAAGGTATAAATGACATTTTTAGATGTGATTATAATGAGGGATTTCACCATATGTAAAGTTTACATTTTTATTAATGTAAATATATAAGAATTTCACCATATATAAAGTCTACATTTTTGTTAATATAAAGTGAATTTATGTCGTATATTAAAAAAGTACATTTTTCTTTGTAATTAACGAGTGAATCCCATCGTATGTTAAAATTTACATTTTATATGTAAATTATAAAGTGGATTAATGCCGTATGTTAAAAATTACATTTTTCTTTGTAATCAACATGGAAATTTCATCGTATGTTGAAATTTACATTTTTATTTGTACATTATATAGGGAATTACACCATAGGATAAAATTTACATTTTTATATGTAATTAGAACATGAATTTACATTGTGTGTTAAATATTACATTTTTATATGTAATGTCTATAGGAAAGTATACCGTATGACAAAACTACATTTTTCTATGCAATTAAAGGATGCAATTAAAGGATGCAATTTCATGGTATGATAGAATTTGCATTTTTCTTATATATATATGTAACATAAAATGAGAATGCACATTAGAAATAAAATTGATTTATTTCATATGTAATTTAGAAGTAGAAATGTGACATTGTAATTAAAAATTATATTTTTACAATGTGAATTAGATGTAGTGTTTGCATTGTAATTAAAAATTATATTTTTATAATGTGAATTAGATGTAGTGTTTGCATTGTAATTAAAAATTATATTTTTACAATGTGAATTAGATGTAGTGTTTGCATTGTAATTAAAAATGATATTTTTACAATGTGAATTAGATGTAGTTTTTGCATTGTAATTAAAAATGATATTTTTACAATGTGAATTAGATGTAGTGTTTGCATTGTAATTAAAAATGATATTTTTACAATGTGAATTAGATGTAGTGTTTGCATTGTAATTAAAAATGATATTTTTACAATGTGAATTAGATGTAGTGTTTGCATTGTAATTAAAAATGATATTTTTACAATGTGAATTAGATGTAGTGTTTGCATTGTAATTAAAAATGATATTTTTACAATGTGAATTAGATGTAGTGTTTGCATTGTAATTAAAAATTATATTTTTACAATGTGAATTAGATGTAGTGTTTGCATTGTAATTAAAATTTATATTTTTATAATGTAAATTAGAAGTAGAGTTTGCATTGTAAATAAAACTTACATTTTGATATGTAAATTTAAAATATGATTCACTGCAAATATAAGTTACATTTTTATAATGTAACTAAGATGAGAATGTACATTGAAGCAGAAATCTACGTTTTTATATGTAATTTAAAAGTAGGATTTTCTATGTATCAAAATTTACATTTGTTTTACATGTAAATAAAAAATATAGGAATTTGCATAGGAATTAAACTTACATTTTTATGTAAATAAAAAGGATGGAATTTACATTTTCAATGTAAGAAAAGAATGAATTTAGGATGCGGTAATTTTATCTTCATTTTCAAATGAATTAAAATTTAGTAAGTATCGGTAATTGTGTAGAGCGTTGTTTTAATCAAACGACGTTATTACGATTCAATGATTATATATATAATCAAAATTGAACGAATAGGGCGTGGTAGTTCGCGTTTTGAAATCGTACTTTTAAATGACTATACAAGAAGATCCGACCGTTGGATTTTCTTGAAACTGAAACCGTCAGGACCGTCTTGGAAAAATCTTTCCAATGATATATATTACGTTAAGATCCAACGGTTAGATTCTGAGAAATATAAAAATCAAAATTGGTTGAATGCAGCGCCATAGTCGCCCATGGACTTAAAGCGTCGTTATGTTAAAATTTAATTATTTTGAATAATTAAAATAGGAATGAATCGTTAATAAAAATAATTATTAATGTGTAAGAAGGATTTTAAATATATATATATATATACGAGGAATATTTGGAAAGCCCGAGTTTATCTCATTCCAAATAATTAAACGACGTTTAAAAATACAAGATTGGAAGACGGCCAATGAAGACCGTCAAATCTCCACATCGAATGGACGATGATGACTGTTGCCTTAGAATGGCTCGCTACCATGATAAGGTAATAGTAGGAGTTGCCCGGACGTAGTGTTGATTTGTACGGGTTTGGCTTTCGCTCAGACCCAGAGCATAAGCTTATAAATGGATTGTGTGTGTGACATCGTACTCCATTATATATCATGTTATTAATCTTCTGTCGAATGTATGGATGTTTGGTGGCGGAGAATTTATTCTCTTGCTTAACACTCGTTCATATATTTCGGCAAAGGATTGGTAGTGTGATATGGAGTGATGATGTGACATGCTAAGATGCATATGATCAAGGCTTTGTTGAAAAGCAGGCCTTGTGGGACGATCAAAGCATAGTCTGTTTAGGCATAGCTTTGTGTATAGCGTGACTTCGCGAGCCTCACACACCGACGGAGTCTAAAACGGGAGAAGGGAACGCAGGGAGAGCAGCACGTTTCTTTCTAGCTAGAAGTGGTGTTTGGGTTTTAACACGGCCCAACATTTTACTTATGTGGATGATGGAATGAGGCGCCTCGGATAGGTCCTATAGGACCGGGAAACGTGTGTTCAGGAATTGCCAATCCACGAAGCTGTATGTGTGGACCGGCCCTGCAGGATCCAAGGGTTAACTGCGGGGAATCCTGAGACATTAGCTAGAGTGTCTCGAATCGGTAAGGAGCTCCTCCCTAGCCTTGACTCATGATGGAAACTCAATTTCCAATACGCCCCATTCGGTTTTGATTGTATTACTAGTATGGAGGCATAGTAGTATGGGATACTATTCTTCCTAGGATTGATACATTATGATTGAAATTGTTTTTAAAACATATACACACTAATAATAATATCAAATTCTTTTTTAACGTATCAAGCATGTTTAATCACCATAAGGTAAAACTCTATCCTCTGGTGTGCGTTGCATTGTGTGATGGGACCTGAGTCTTATGGTGATTTCATTTTTCTAAAAAGCATTGCGTTGTTTTACGATTTACTTTAAGTTATGCACGGCAATCCATTGGAATAAAACCCGTTCCGCATTAGCGGCGTGGTCCTTGGATTTGCCTTATTACTATTAGTTAAATTAGTTAAGAATTCTCACACCAGTCCCATGACTGACCCGTTGTTTGTTTCCACCTTTACAAACTCGGGTGCCCTCTTCTCCACACGGGCAGTCGAGTACTTTATCTACAGGTCCTTATCTCGAGCAGGATGCTGGGTTGAAGCTTAAAGCTGTGTCCAGAGCATAGTTATCTTCCGCTGTATCTATTTTATTGTTTCCGCTGCAATGTATTAAATATATTGTAATTTATCTTCCGCTGTAATTTTATTTCGATGTACTCTGATATTCTGTACTCTGATGTAACATTACTATAATGTTTATAAAATTATGCCGTATTTGTTCTGATGTGTTGTATTCCCAGAGTTAACGTATGCGGATTTTGAACGGTTTTAGTCGATCTAGCGATCGATTAAGGTCGGGCAAAATGCGTGTCGTTACAAGGCCGACATGAATTAAAGGGGTGAAGCCCAGTTTTCTTAAAACAGAAAAAGAAAAGAAAAAAAGAAAAGGGGGAAGTATCGTGAAGGGAAATGTTAGTTTGAAAACATCGCCAGGAGTGGGAAAGATTGAAGACGTAGGTGTTCATGAGCATGGCCTTTGGACTGAGAATCGTGAACGGTCTGAATCATCGGGATCGTATTGACGCAGGCAACGTGAAGAAACTGGTGGAGCTCGTTACAGTTTTAAACGGAATTGAACGCTGATCAGATTTACTGACGCAAATCATTATTTAACGGTTAACGTGTAACACCCCACCTCCGCCAGGGTAACTCTTGAAAGTACACTGGCTTTGGAGGGGCGTTAAGCGAGGTAATCATGCATGTAGATATCACAAGACATAACATATAAGTAAAACAGAGTAAATAAAGCAGCGGATAAAACTAACATTTCAAAACCATAGTCAAGTTACATTCAAAGTACTTGGTCATTATTTTCCACAAATCATATTCTAGTATCATAAACTGAAAACTGGAAATAACATAAAGTAACTATCCCCAAGGTAGAATAAAGCCATAGCGAGCTCAAGTCCAAACCGTACATGAGCTATCCAGAAAAGCAGCTAAAGATCCAAGCTAAGTACCAGTGTTCCCACCCTGTAAACCTGGGGGGGGGGGGAAACGGAAGAAAAGAGGCGAAAGAAAACGGGTCAGTCAAAAGACTGGTAAGTCCTATCTACTATCAGTATAAAAACTAATAAAGTTAACTGAACATGAAAACAGAGATGAGATGTAGGGTGATAACTGGCACGGTGAAAAGTTAACAAGATAGATCAAGTGTGGCATCGCATATGCAAGGTTAGGTTGCACCAGGTGTGTACTAGTATTCCAATCCATGTCAAGTATAATCAAGAAATGATCCCTTAGCCCAATGTTGGCCCAAACCCATGAGATGACCTAAATCAAGGTCCAACTGCTCGGTCTAGTCGATCGGCTCCCTATAAGCCTAACTCGTCATGTATCGGTGTCATACGGCTTAATCATGGAATGTAGTTAACTGTGCAAGGTCCACCCTAGGGTGTATCCGGCCCTACGGTGTAAACCTCATACACAATTCAAGTATGCACAGTCTAAACCTACCGGTGCCCATGTTCAACTCCGGACTTAATGTGCACGACCATGGTCCGCCTGAACAACCGGTGCACCATTCAGCCATCTCTTTTGGTCTCTTACAATCAGTCCAGTAATCGTGCCCCACCCTAGCCTAGTCCAGGGTACCCATGATACTTCCAAGTAGGTTACTACTGAAAAGGACCACGTAACTAGGGTTTCAAGCGGGTTAAGTGTGGTTAACCCTATCCTAACCATGTATTGAGTCGGTCAAGTGTGTCCAAGCAGTTCATGACTTAACCCTATCAATACATCGTGTTCAACTGGTTAAGTATATTCAAGTAGTCCATGACTTAACCCTATCAATCCGTCGTGTTTAATTGGTTAAGTATTCAAGTAGTCCATGACTTAACCCTACCATGTGTCATTAATTAACTTAATGCACCCCAACCTCTCACATTAGACTTTGTTGTGGTTACTAGTTAAGCCGGGCGGGTCCGGGTAGCTTTACACCACAACCTAGTCTAACCTCGGGTTTTAAGTGCGACATGACCAACTACTCACATTGGGTCCTATCGCTTGTAGCCACTAGTTAAGCCGGTCGGTTCCGGGTAGATTTATGCTACAAACTCAACCCAACCTCGAGTTGGCCATTCTCATGTTTTCTAGAAGCCATGTCCAAGTCCATGTTTCAAGCATAAACACATGTCAAATTTTCATGTCATATTTTCAAGTCATGTTCTCATGTTATTTAAGTTTGCCCAACTACCCATAACGTATTCCCATCGCACGTAAATTCGTATCAACGCAAATAGATCAAAGAGGGAACATAACTATATGACAAGGTGGGCATAAGATGGGAAAATCTATCACAAATTAAACATGGTGATATTTGAGGCCAAAAGGGGTTCAACATACTAGCATATGGCCTCAACATGTATGATAGCATAAAAGGTGACTTGGCCTCATATATATCAAATAGCATAAGGGTGATTTGGCCACAAGCATGCATACTAGCATAAGGGTGCTTTGGCCACAAGTTAAACATGGTGGCATATGAGGCAAATGTGTTCATAAACTTGCATATTACATTATAAGCCTCAAAACATGCATAACATTCAAACTTAGCGACTAGGTGATACATGGTCCTAGATGACATGGAATGATGACTAGAAGTTCGCATATAACATTATATGCAAGTTATCATATAGGTTGTGAGAGTTCTCATGTTGCATAATGCAACATTTCAAATCAAAGGTCATAGCTTTCTATGCACAAAGTCAAGGTGAGATCTTTACAAACATGCATAGGATAAATCTATGCATAACATGATAGAATCAAAGCACAAATCATACTTAGGCCCAAACTCAAACTTGCAACATGTCATATTTAACTTCATAGTTAGAATCTAAGAGTAGTATAGGGCTTACAATGCTATGAAGACTAGAATTAATATAAAATAAGATTGAGACGAAGCCACACTAGCAAATCCGCAACCAAAGACGATAAATTCCACTTCAAAACTTGAGAACGAGAAGGAATAACCCCAAAGACAAAGAAAGATCCTTGTTTTGATTAAGAAAGGTGGCTCTTTTACTAGCTTAGGACACTCAAACTTTCATGAAGAGGATGGAGGCCATGATATGAAGATTGAGGCCATGATCAAGAAACATTTTGGCATAGTTTAGTTGTAGGAATGATTAATGAGGGTTTAGGCTAGGTCTAGGGGTCTTTTTATAGGTGATTAGGTTAGTTTAGACAATAGGATTAACCCTAAATCGAATCTGAGCTATCAACTCCCGTCAGAAACCAACAAAAGAGGACCCAACATGCCAAAATGGTGCACCAGGAAAATTGGTCCGACAGGGGGGGTCGACCCCTGGGTCGACATGGGTGTCGACGCATTGGGGGGGTCGACACAGGTGTCGACCCTGCCTGGGGCGGGAAAATTCCCGCCCATTCTGCCTTGGTTGTAAATTCGAATCTGAATTCGAATTCGAACTGTTTTCAGGCTTGGAATTTTCTGAAAACTTCATTGGGCCAAAACTTGGTCATACGGACTCCGTTTTTCGAAAACTCGGACTCTATTTCGCGTATTTTTCCGAGACGAGCGCAATGGCACAACCCGTTTCCCTTGATTCAGATTTTAGAATTTAATTCTTCCTTGATTTACATTATAACATGTTATTAAAAATAAGGGTTGTTACATTCTCCCCTCCTTAAAGGATTTCGTCCCCGAAATCTCCAAGTTAGGAAGAACGTATCCTACCATCCATCATCCATCTACTCAAAACATTATCCACAAGTAACCATTGTCCTTAAAAAGATTCTAAATGTTGTATGAACATATGCAAAAGGTGTGTGTATATGTGCTTATCTAATGCAAAAATCAGGCGGTTACTGATTCAGTAAACCTCCTTAGTGCAAAGTATGTTAGTGAAATGAGTCCATAAGTATGCAAATTCCTAACATAATTTATAATCTCTACATGAGTGCACATAACATTCACTTATATGCAATATCCATGTGATAGCATAACAAGTTTCATCCATGAACAAGTATAAGCACTCATGCATATGCAACATGAAAGTGTGTGAGCCGATCTTAGTGCCTAATTTGTATCATGCATCCACGAGTATCCACTTGCAAACACTTGCAACCACTTGCAACCATCAAGCATAACATGTTTCATATACATGTTTCATCCAAAGGGTTTCTACCTAAGGTTCTCATGACACGATTACGAGATAACAAGATAAACAAGATAAACAAGGTAAACATAGATAGCAAAAGAATGATATGCTCATTAGGGAAAGAGATCGAGAAGATAGTATACAAGTAAGCTCCACGAAAAAACAGGGATCAAGGATATACTCCTAAAAAGATATATGATGTGCGTATCTAGTCTTCAACCTTCTAAGCCGCATTTCCTTGAACTTAATTCCATTGTGCTTTGACCGTTTTTAACCTTTCAATTCCGTAGCTTCTTAATTCCTACTTCAGAAATGTGAGTTGGAACTTATTTCACTCATTTCATTTTCACTTATTTTTTATCTAGCATACTCGGTTCTTAACTTAACTGTATACTCATGACTTCATGCAAGCTTTCCCAAAATTCACTATAAGGCATTCCACGTAGAAGAACTTTCCTTAGAAAATAAATACCAGTCCATGTGGCCAAATGCACTTATTAACATGATTTCTATGAACCATCCGCGAACACTAATCGAATAGATCATTATTTTCCAATAAACGGGTCAAAAGATTCTAGGTAACTAATCCTGACAGAACTCTAAAGGTTACGCGAGACTTCGAGGGTGTTACCAAGGCAAGTCAAGAGTCTAACTACCCTTCTTTCAAAACCGAGGATGGTACCCTTACTGGATAACCACTTCATCTCTAGAATCAACCCAAAACCCAAAAACATAATCCCTACTCCCAAACTCAACACTTAGCATAGACATCCTTTTGCGAGAAAAGATACTTGAGCGACTTGTGATCCGTATATAACTCGAATCTCTTGCCCAAAAGATAATGGTGCCATGATTTAAACGCAAAGACAATCGCCGCCGACTCCAAATCATGCGTGGGGTAGTTCTTCCCATAAATTTTGAGTTGCCTAACCCCATAACATATTACTCTTTCTTCTTACATCAGGACCGCGCCTAATCCCATGTCACGTGCATTGGTGTTCACGGCAAACATCTTCCCTCCATCGGGTAAAGCTAAAACTGGTGTTGTGGTAAGAGTCCTCTTAAGCCTTTGAAAAGCAGGCTCACACTCCAATTCCCATTCAAAGGCTAAGTCCCTTTTTCGTCAACTTAGTAAGAGGAGCTGAAATCTTAGCGAAGTCCTTGATGAACTTCCTATAAAACCCTGCAAGACCGAGAAAGCTTCTTACTTCGGTTGCGTTCCTAGGAGCTTTTCAGTCTTGAACTACAACCACTTTTGCGGGATCCACAGCTATACTTTGCTTAGGAACTATGTGCCCAAGTAACCGAGCTTTCTTTCTCCAAAAATGACATTTTGAGAACTTGGCTTTCAACTGGTGAGCTCTTAGCATATCCCTAACTTCCTTGAGATGTGCAGCATGCCCTTCCTCGTCTTTTGAGAAGATCAGAATATCATCCACGAAAACGACCACAAACTTGTTAAGGAACTCCCGAAACACCCTACTCATCAAGTCCACGAAGTATGCGGGTGCATTAGTCAAACCGAATGGCATAACAATCCTTTCAAAGAATCCATCTGGAGTCCTAAACGCAGTCTTATCAATACTATCCTCAGCCACTCTAAGCTGATGGAATCCGATGGCTAGATCGAGTTGAGAGAAAACAGAGGCACCTATAAGCTGGTCAAAGAGATCATCAATTCTCGGCAACGGGTGCCTATTCCTCTTTGTCAGCTTATTCAACTCTCGATAATCAACATATAGACGAAGCGAACCATCCGCCTTAGTAGCGAATACCACAGGAGCACCCCATTCAAAAATGCTTCGCCTAACAAAATTCTTCTCAAGCAACTCCTTGATTTGCTTACTGAGCTCCCTTCTTTCTCGTGGGGTCGTGTGCCTAACGGGCAATGATACTGGCTTGGCATTATCGACTAGATAAATGCGGAAGTCTATCTCTCATTTAGGGGGTAACCCCTTAACCTCTTCAAAGACATCAGGATATTCTCGAACCACCCTTACAGATTGCAGATCATCGATGGACTAGTCAAGAGATTCAAGATAACATAACATGACGGGACCTCTAGGGTTACAAGAAATTTTTAGGGTATTACCGAGGCGAGTCATGAGCCTCACCACCCTATGCTCACAATCGAGGATGGCTCCATAACTGGACAACCAATCCATGCCCAAAATCAACCCGTATCCCGTGAACCCGAGAACATAAGCATTACATGTGAATTCTACGGTCAAGGTAGAAATCTTCAAATCCACACAAATCATAGATAGATGGGCGGAACCCCCAATTGGATTTGAAACACTAACGGGATCCTCAACTAGACTAGTACTTAGGTGCAAACTTTCAACAATGTCAGAAGAAATAAAACTATGCGATGCGCCAGAATCAAATAAGGTGCGAACAGGATAAACAAGACTTTCTACAGAAATACTACCTCGATCAAAAGCTGGAAGAGTGGGGAGAGCCTGCAACTGCCCTCCAGAGGGTCCTGCTTGCTGAGTTTGCCTTTTCCCTTGTCCTTACTTTTTCGGGCAATCCTTGCTATAGTGTCCAGACTCTCCACAATGAAAGCATTCTCCCAACTTCCTCTTCTTCTTCCTACAGTCTTTGGCTATGTGCCCAGTGATCCTACAGAAGTTGCACTTTCTTGTCCCTCTTGCCTTGTTGTTGTTGTTGCCCTTGTTCCCCTTCTTGTTGTTCTTGTCTCTTTTCTCGGTATCTTCCTTCTTGCCTTGGGACTCATTCGCCTTGACCCCTGTGTCGACCCTGCCTGGGGCGGGAAAATTCCCGCCCATTCTGCCTTGGTTGTAAATTCGAATCTGAATTCGAATTCGAACTGTTTTCGGGCTTGGAATTTTCTGAAAACTTCATTGGGCCATAACTTGGTCATACGGACTCCGTTTTTTGAAAACTCGGACTCTATTTCGCGTATTTTTCCAAGGCGAGCGCAATGGCACAGCCCATTTCCCTTGATTCAGATTTTAGAATTTAATTCTGCCTTGATTTAGAATTCAACTCAAAAATACAACATTCACGCTCTCCTCCGCGTTCCTACTACTTCACAGGCATACAATATCAGCACATGTAACCTCTGCCTGCTTTCTACCTCCTCACCACATACATACATCAATCAAAACAATCGACTGCAACCCACAGTATCTCCACACATTCACCACTACTGCTGCCATACAACATCTCCTTCTTTCAAAACCCCCTCAATCCTGTGCACACATATACCTTGGTCCATCGCCTCCTCAAACATCATTACCTTGCCAACAACATAAATTAATCCTTCAAACAAGTTCCCATCCACTGCCATATCCAAACCCAAAGTCAACCAAACTATTTCAAACAAACCATATATCAGCCTGCTTCTATCACATAAACCATCTCACACTTCATTTCATATAGCAACTCCACTGCTAACAACCCACCAATCAGCATACCAATACTGCAATTTCACTTCAGCAGCTTTGTCAACTACCTCTTCACTCCTCTCCTCACTGAGCACAGCAGCTACAACTTACAGCTTCAATCCCCTTAAAGCCACATTCACTCCAACTGTGCTACTCCAAAATCAGGCCATCAATCCATCTACCTCCCTCAACACTTGTTCAGAAGCTCCAGCCTCGACATTACACACTTAACACACCGTAGACAAACCCATCAACCCTTCCTCACAGCTACTGTCACTCCCCTTCACTCAGTTCACTCCTCATACCCTGACCATTCAAACATCCCTCCTGCGACTTCAAAAAATTCAACTCAAAAATACAGCATTCACGCTCTTCTCCCATATGCCCAACACCACGCCTCATCACTCGAGACCACCGTCCCATTCAGTCCCCTATCGCAACCTCTTCTCGCAACTACTGAAATTACCTAAACAACCACTCATCTTCACAACTACACGAGCTACACCAACCAACCTTTAATGCACACCAAAAATCGCACTTCAACAATCGCCTCTGCTCACAATTCAAAACCCGCAACCCCGTGAATCACCACCGCAACAGACTTCTCCATAAACCCAATCGCCACTTTGAATACTACAATCCGTAGACCTGTAATTCGAAACCCAAAATTGACGTCACCTGAACGCCCTCCTCAAACTCTTGAACCCGAAGATCGAACCGCCTTCCACATCTCTCTGGAAATCGACATTCACAATTAGAAAAAAATTCCCCCAAATTCATTGCGTTTTTTTCTTCTTTCTGGACTGTTCTGATTTGAGAGAAGTCGTTTTGTTTGATAAGCGGATTGTTGTTTTAGTTTAAGGCGTTTGGGCCTCTCGTGGGCTTCGTTCTTTCCTAACGGGCCATGTTGCATTTTTTTTAAGTAGATTGCTTTGTTTAAGTGTTGCGTTCAAGTGATTGTGTTTAAGTGTCCATTTCATTTTCTGTTAATACAAGTTGTTTTCTAAAGCTACTTTTTCTTGAAAAAAAACCCCAGAAAGGGAGGTATTTTGTTGTTTAATACAAATTGTTTCACTTTTGTATTCTCTTTCATTTTCATTTTAATTGCCTTTGTTTTCTTTTGACCTTATTTGAAAAAAAAAATCACTTTGCCATTCACTTGTATGTATATATCATCTTCGCTTTTCAGGTTGCAAAAAGGAAATATGCTTCGCTTTTCATTTTCAAGTTGAAAAAAAAAATGCTAATAAATTCAGACCCTCTGGTATTGTTCTTTTCTCCCTTGTTTTTATTTAATTGCATTGTTGTTTGTTTGCATTTGCATTAAAAAAAATCCAAAAACAAAATAAAAATTCATTCATAATTGCATTGTTAATTCACGTTTAATTTCTGTTTTGCATTCATCTCATTTTATTTTCATTTTTTAAGGACTTTTTATATAATGACAAATTGGTTTCTTTCCAACGAATTTTTTCTTGGTGTCTAGACTACGGCAGAGTAATAACTGTTTATAAATATTACGGTGATTCGTAAATATTATATCTGTTGTTCCTCTGAAGGTACTTAAACCTTCGGCTGCATTGCTAGGGTGATTCCTGGTGCACCGATAACTCCTGTCCGTTAACTGGTTGAGAAATCTTTTGTTGAAACTAATCTAACCGTCATTATATAATTTAGACAATTTGTAAATAGGTAATTTGCATTCATATAGTTGCATTAGGTTCATGCATTCATAAAAAAAAAAAAGTTAAAAAAAATCCAAAATCCAAAAAAAAAAACTTTCTCTTTTGTGAATATTTTCTTTTCTCTTTTAAAATTTCAAAAACCAGAAAAATCAAAAAAAAAAAAATCTTTAAAATGTCCCAATTTCCTTATTCCCATGAATTTTACGATAGTTGTGAAAATCAATATAATCCATATAATTTTGCACCAAATTCATATGGATATTTTAATAACAACTATTGTCCAAACACTTTGGATTTTACACCATCAACTTTTCAAAATATTCAAAATAACTCTGATTTTCCACCATATAATTTTCAAACTAATGATCAACCTTCAACTCTTGAAACACAAATTGAATCTTTACTTGAAATGAGCACACAACAAAATCAAAGAATAAATGAATGGTGTAATTCATATTTGTGCAACAATTCAAGTCAAAGTTTTCAAAATATTCAAAATTCAATTTCAAATTCAAATTCAAATTCAAATGATTTTGATCATAACCCTTGCCAATACAATTTCGAACTTCAAAATGAATTTCAAATTCAAAATGAGAATGTGAATAATTTTTCAAATGATTTTGGCAATGGGAATAATTTCAACGATGGTGTGATTAACGATTTTTGTTCTCAACAACTTCAAATTGAAAATTTTCAAGTAAATAATTATAAATTTGATTTTGTTGAGCAAATGAATGAAATCTACGATAATCACAAGAATTTGTTATTTGAAACCTACTAGAAAAAACGGGAACAACAAAATCAAGTTTCAACGAGTGACGATTCAAACGCTAATCCATCTTTTACCAAAATCGACGATTTTCAAGTAACAACTTTCGACATTGAAAATAACAATCTTAACGAAGTTGTTAATAATACGATAATTGATTTGGATTTCATTTCTTTTGAGAGGGTGAAACAAAATTCAGAATTCGATCTTCCTTTTTCTGAAAATTTGAAAAAAACAACTTTGGACTTTGAAACTAATACATGCATTGAAGTTGTTGATAATTCACTAAAGGAAGACGAATTTGATGAAAATATTTTTTTTGGACTTTTCGAAGAAGAATTGAATTGTGAAAGAGTACATTTGAATCACCATTTTGATTTTGAAACCGATAATTCAAAAGAGTTTTTCAATGATAATTTTGAAATTCAATTTGGTGGAAATACACATGAAATTCAACCCATTATTCAATCTACCCAAAATACCATCGAAAACAAACCAACTCGTTCAATTTTTAATAAAACGACATTTGTTTTTCCAAATCTACATTCAACTTCGAAACTTTTTATGATTTGGTTTTTCGAGCTTAAGTTGTGTCTCTCACACTTGAAGAGACAAATGAATCGGTCTTTAGAAGACCGTTTCATTTACTTCTTGTCAATATATTTTCTAATATACTGTAATTTTTTTTTTCTTTTCCCTTGTAAATATATCGCATATTTTCAAAATTTTCTTTTCTTTTCTCCTTTCACTTGGGTTGACTGTGGGGACACAGTCAAAATCAAGTGTGGGGGGAGTTTTATATTTATTTGTTTTGCATAGATTTCAACTTTCTTTTCCTTTTTCATCCCAAAACAAAATTTCAAAAAAAAAAATTGCATTTTAATTTACTTTTAAATGGGCACGATGAAGTGGATATACGGTTTTGGTCGTACGATTAAAATATTTGGAATTTTACTTCTCTTAACGGACAACGAAAGAAAAGTTTGAATTATGAGCAAATTTAGTGTAACCGGTATATAGGGAAATTCATGGGTGATGAGTATGAAGTGTTTTCTAAATTGTAATCCGGTTGAATGAACGGTTGATTTAGATTACTTACGTTAACATTTTAGATCATCTAAGTGAAGTTGTGCTAAGATATTCTCGCTAAACTCTCTCTCGTAAAAAAAAAAAAAAAAAGAGGAAAAAAAAAGAATATATTTAATAATCCAAGGGTATCCAACATTGCTGGTACATCTGGCGTTGGTGTGCAAACCTGCCAAGCTCTATCCGGCATCTTGTTGACAAAGTCAGCATCGATATATCTTGGTCTCATTTTATGAGTTGGACACCTTAGGATTATTGACGCTCACGTAAGTCGTAGTGCAGTGTAGGGGTGGTATACCTAGGTATTTGTAAATAATAATAATGTAAATATTTTGTAATAAAGAGAGAGTTAGCACTTGAAATCCAAGCACACTCTTCGCTTATTTGACCTAACTTGCTAACCAAAAGTAAATAAAGATGCCAATGTATGATTGTTGATATCGATTACAGAATCCATTTCATATTTGCACTATGTTTCTACCAAAACAGCTGGCCAAGCTAGAGGAGTTTGTAGCGATAACTGACTTTTGTTTGAAGTTTTGATTAGTAACGGACTTAAATTTCATAGTGACGACCCAAACTTGTGTTAACTCCTTCGTGTAAATTTAAAAGTAAATTACCCATTTGTAAATAATCTTGTATTCATCTTGTATATATTTTCTAATCTTTCATGTTGTAAAAATTTTTGCATTTAACATTTAGATTTTGTGGGTAGTATCCGCTGAAAACCCTCACGAGACAACACTTGTCCTACTGGGGACACCCAGAGGTTTAACGGCTTGTTGCATACGCTCAATGCAATCGTGCTCCCTACGAAAACGGATTTATCTTAGTTTTTTTACTTTATTCGAGGACGAATAAAAAGATAAGTGTGGGGGTATTTGATGTGCACGTAAAATTGCACATTTATATTCACATATTTATTCTTGTTAAATAAATAAATGAACATTTTTGGGTGTTTTATACGATCAAACCATATTTTAAATATTTTCAAAATCATCACTCATTTTGGGAAAAATTGATCACTTATGCATGTGTTATTTTGTGATTGCATTTACTTGTTCTTTGTTATTGTCTCTGATAGGAATTTTGGTGCACAAATAATGCATACACATGAAGATTTGGAGCACAAATGCATGCATACAAAGGAATGAAGAGGAAATAATTCTCATAAATGATCATGGAGGACCCCACCTCTCAAATTAACCTCTTTCTCTTAAAGCTTCTTATTAAAGACTAATTGAATGAGACAAAAGGCCTCATGCATCCTACATGACTCATTAGTGGCTAAGAGAGGATTAGAAGCTTCATGAAGGGCCATTTTGGGGATTTCCCATTATGAGTGATTAGGGTTTTAGGGTTTGTGATCTTGTATATATACCCCCTTCATGTTCATTTATCCATTTTTTTTCTTGGATCCTCTCTTTTATCTTTTAGTAGTTTAGTTTAGATCATAGCTCTCTTTTATTTTAATGGCTACTTAGCCATTTTCTTTATGTAACTTCTTTGCTTTAATGCAATTTAATTTCTATGCTCTACTTTCATGTTCATAGTTTAGATTTATTTACATTCATGTTCATAGCTTAGATTTACTTAATGTTCTTAGTTTAGTTTTCTTCTTGTTCTACTTAGTTTTCTTTTATTTTGCTTAATTTTCTAATGTTGAAACTTACATGTGTTGATATGACAACACATATGAGTGGCTAATCCCTTGATTTAGGGGTAATGATGCTCTCTAACTTTGTGTAAGTTCAACAAGTGTATGATTTGTGATCTTTAATATGTTCTTAATGTTAGTGAATATGGATGTAAGTTTATACAATTGGGTTTGATAGGTCATGTTGCATTTGCAAATGATCTATGCTTATTCAATATAAACACAAGTTACATCAATATTTGCTAAGTGATTATTGATTTTGAAATAAAAGTAGGAACGAAATTTGATGGTCTATAGTGCTAGCCAATAGTTCATAGACCATACTTAGAATAGTTTTGCTTTAGTTTCATTTTCATGAGAATCATAAGTGGTGTAAATATTGCATTTATATCACTTGTTGAGATCATACATTGTATGTTTGACAACTTACATAAAGGTGAGAGTGGATTTACCTCTAAATTACTCTCTAATTTCATTTTTAGCTCTCAACTTAGTTTCTAGTTTCATAGTTTTTATTAGAACAATTCAAAGTTTGGTTTAATTCGATTGAAAAAAAATTGAAATCGCTTCTTTGCCCGTGGACCGACTCGCACTCACTACGTATTACAATAGTACGCCGTGCACTTGCGGATATTTCAATATTCGTGCGACGGTTTTCTAATTTAATAGAAATTCCGTTGTAGCGAACAGGTTGTTACATAACGCGCGAAGGTGAGTAAATTTACTAACTCTGATCTATTTTAAAATATTTTAATATTATTTGAATGTTGTGTGATGGTCGATTAGGTAGGTTACAATTAATTTGGTTGAATATTATGTACCGTTACATATGTACACATCATCGGTTGGACACTGATCCCATCGATTAGAATATCGCCCAGTATAGAGTTAGTGTAAATTGTGTTGACTGACATCTGTGGATGCGGAAACCGGTCGGAGGAATCCGACCAGATTCCTTGATATTTATATGTACTGTTTGTTTTGTGTATATGCACTGTTTGAACCCAAATGACATTAAAACCCCATGTGAATATTGATGTTGAATGGAAATTCAACATTTGTTTTGATTAAATAAATAAACGGTATCGATTAAGAAGGTGACATCAATCGACCGTAAAACCATCGTTTTGATAAGAAGTTGATTGGCCGTCAGGAAAATCAACGGAGATAATTACATAAATTATATTTGTATAATTAAAGCGAAGTTTTAAATTATAATAGAAGTTCTATTATAAACCAGTATTTTAGAGTTCGTTTTATAAAGAAAATAAAAACGATTGTTGACATCTAAATAAGTTTATCAAGCAGAAATTATTCGACGATTAAATATTTGGATAATTATTTTAAGACAAACAATTTAGAAATATTATTAGATAAAATATATTAATCTAATGGTAAGAAACAATTAAATTAGTTAATGAATTTACTGATGGAATGAAGTTGATTTAAATAAACTATTTAACTGTGGAATGAAGTTAAACGAAGAGTTGATGTTTAAAATAATTAATCATAAACAACGGAGATTTCAAAATATGAATATGGTGTTATGAAAACCATATTCCAAAATAAAAGAAAGAAATACGATGTGATGTACATTATAAGTAATAAGGAGTTTAGAGTTATATCTATTCTAAGGTAAGAACGTTGTCGGTCAAGGTCTGAGAGGTAAATAAAATACCCCAACTTGAACGGCTTCACTATTATCGAAGAACGATATCAGTTTGTAACGGAAAGATATGTCAAGATCTAGTATAAAAGGAATATGGCAGCGTATTGCAAGTATTAGAACTATAGCGATAAAATAAACGCTGTTGATTAGGCTTAAGCGTGGCTGTTATGTCAAGATTAGTTATAAAGGAGAATATTACAGCGTATGACAAGTTTGAACTATAGCGATAAAATAAACGCTGTTGATTAGGCTTAAGCGTGACTGTAATGTTGAGATAAGTTATAAAGAAAATATTACAGCGTATTGCAAGTTTTTATTATAGCGATAGATTAATGCTGTTAACAAAACTTAAGCGTGATTTTCATATATAGCAGCACTTTCGAGGGAATGTAAATAGTTGGGTTTGAAATCCATTTACTCGAAAGAAATAAATAACGGTGTTTGTCCAAAGAAATTATAAGAATAAGTTAGGAAGAGAAATTGGAAAATCGTGTTAGAAAACGATGCCAGCATTTCGATGTTCGAAATGTGATTAGAATTAATCCATTAGGATTTGGAACTAGAATTCGACGAGATCGAATGTATTAAAAGTAAATTACTTTTAGGGATTATAGTATGATAGGAAGGTTAATATTTAGATTTAAAACCACTAAATTATAATAGGCTATATAATCAATATTTAGTTATAAACTTAATATTGAAGTTGACTTAGAAACAGAATCTATATAGTGGAATAGGAATATAAATTCAGGAAAGAGATTTCAGTAAACAAGATAAGGGTGTTTATTACCTGAATAAAGAGTTATTTGAAAAAGGTGTCTAGATTTCTATAATAGGGATGATATTCACATTTTAAAGTGAATAATGTTTTAAAAGGGAACGGTTAGCCGATTAAAATATGTATAATGAAATGGGAATTATTTTTCCAATGGGAATAGGGTAGATTATCCAAGTATAGAAATAAAGAATGTGAAAATTATGGATCGAACGTTGATAACGTATATTTTCTGGAACATGAGAGGATAAGAGTTTTATAATAACTGGAAATGTTTTTCCAAAAAGTGTAAAAAGGCTAAAATGGGATTTGAGTAATATCTGGTAAGATATGAGGATTCGAATAATAAAGTCGAATGTTAAAATTAAAAATACCCGTGGTTGTGTGATGTTTAGTTATACATTAGAATGGATGTTTGTTTTTACTTCGATAGTTAAATAACCGACTATCGAAGTGTTTTGACCATCGTTGTCAATACGGAGAGACCGGTTGGATCTATTATCCGAAAACCACTCCGTATAGGCATAAGCGCTGCGAATTAGATATGCTGAAGATAATAGAAGACGGAGTTAAATGCAAGGGTCTTCCTGCTCCAGAATGATGTTTCTGTTTGTCCAGTCCCAGGACAACGTGTATGGACGAGTGTCTGACAGAGTATTTCCAACTGTCACACCGTTGATTTTTACGAATATACCAAGTTGGTGAGGAGAAGGTAACTTCTCTTTATTCTACACCCAGTGTGCATTTGTGTAATCAATATGTGATTACGGATTTGACGATGTGGCATTCAAAGTGAATGGTGATCAAATGTTCTGAAAATAGGCGTAGCCTCTAGCCTCACAACCAGGAAGTAACAAAAGTTGGGCTAGGCAGCATGGCTAGTTGGGTCATCCCAAGCAGGGTGTATTGTCACCGATCTAGAGAAAATTCATATTTATACTTCTTTTCGATTCTGTATCTTCGGATGACGGTTGGATGGCCTACAACCGTGGTGGCAATATATTCGCGACACTCAAACTAAATGAGTGAGCGGTCATGTGTAGCCAGGTTGCAAGACGTTCTTGTTGAACCCTGAGTGTATCCCCTCTAGAGTACACTGATCAGAAGGTGCTCCCATACCTTGTCGGTTGGAATCCAATCCCCAATAAGCGCCTTGCGGTTTATGATTTTATACTATATATATGTGGAGCGTGAGATGCAAGCATTCTACTACTTGGATATTTATTTGTTTAGACATTATCATAATATCACTAGTTTGATATCAAAGAAATTTGGGTTATAGTAAGGTAAAAATCGTCCATGTTTATGTGTGGGCTGGTCTTACTATTATCCTTTGTATTTCAAAAGGATTTTCAAAAGTAAAATGATATGGTTGGAATTTACTCACACCAGTCCCATGACTGACTCAGAGTTTATTTTGTTTGTTTTCCCTAAACTCTTGGGTGCCCAAATTTGTATGGGCAGTCAAGTGTTTCAGGCTTTTACAGATACACTTGGAGGAGCTAAAAGCAGAAGGCTTCACCGTTAGTATATCGAGATTATTTCCACTATGATATGATGTATTGTACTCTGATAATGGTATGTATATACAATATAGTTTTGTATTTCAAAGTTATGTTGTATAATACATTATATTGTTCCGTTGTGAGTTTTGTGTTTACTCTGATTTTGATGTTCTTCTTCTTCTATTCTATTAGTTCAATCTTATCTTTCTCACTCTCTTAATTCTTTCTATTAATGACCTGAATTTTCGTGCACTTTGAGTTGAATGTGTAGTATATTAGTCAGCTCAAATTGGTACGGATTTTCCGGCCGTTACAAAAGCTGAATGAATTATAAACTAAAGAAAATAATTCAAATATTATAAACTGCAATGAAACCGCATATGAATTGAAATTAATGATTTAACCCTGTATCTGAAAATGAACTAATGCTACCTGTTTGATTTTTGAATTCATGTTGTTATACTTGTTGGCTAATGAAATATTATTTAAGAATTTCCTATATCTATTACTTACGTATTGAACTAAGTTAAGTACAGGTGTCATATGGTTATGAGGACAGATTTTGGTTGCATAGATTGCACGTAAATCGAGCAAATATGTTCAATAGCGCTCATAAAAGGTACGCCTATGTGAAAATACGAATTTAGGCTTTTGAATTTTATTCTCCGACCGTGTGGGTCGATGTATATATATTATTTGTTCCTACGATATCACATATGTCACTCCATATATGGGAGACTCTACCGAATTTTTCCGGGAATTTAAAGTGTAAGAATATTTTGAATATTTATTTATTTACAATAATGAATTGGGTATCGATTTGGAATTAATAGGATTTTTGAAAATTGAATCGGTTTATGACATTTTTCTTACCTTAGAAATTTCGGGACGATATTATATTAAGGGTGGAAGAATGTAATGTTCCTTGTTTTTGGTAGTCAAATATTTAATTTATTCATTATTTTAAATAATATATTTGGAATATTAATGGATTTTAATATTGAATTCGTTTACTTAAAACGAAGTTGAATGTTAATTTATATAAAATTATAAATCGAGCTCGAAATGGCGCGGTAGTTCGTAATATTGAGTTTTGAACTTCAATATACAGAATCCGTTTTAAGTCGGAATTATGTGAAATAAGAAACATTGGAATCTTGTTGATTATAATTTTCTTATGAAAGAAAAAAAAATCTAAGTTTCGTGTTATAGATTGTTAGTTATGTCCAATTCAAATTTTAAAATAGTCGCTATGAAATCGTTAATGAACGATAACGTTTATATAATAATTTACAAGGATTTTTAATATAATTTGGGTACTGTTTTAACTCGAAATTGTTGAACTGAGTTGTTTAATTCATATTGGTTTATATTTGGAGATATATGATATTTCAATTTGGATATTTACGATAGTAATAATAATTTATTATTTAATTTGATTATTTTTAATTTTAATAATATTTTAATCGATATTATTATAAGTGTTAAAAATAGCCATTTTTGCAAATGGTCTCGGTTTCGATGAAATTAGTTTCATTGGAACCATAACGTTAAACCATTTCATGATATTAAATTTCTTGGCAAATCGATGTCGTGTGTGACTTCAGTAGGCAAAAAAGTCTTTGTTTTTATTTAATTGTGTATATTATTTTGGCCAATTTATATAGCGATAACTTTAAAGGAATAAACGACCGACCAAACGAACTCGATTCTAACGAAACAAATTTCATTGGATCCGTAAGGAAAAGGACAAATAGAATTTCAAAGTTTCAAGTTGATTGGATTTATTTTATGAACGTCGGAAATTTAAACGCGTAGTTTTTCAGTTGTGAAATAGAAAGGGATTTTCACAAACGACCTCGGAATTTGACGAAACATGTCCCATCGTGTCCAAAATATTTTTCGATGCTAGGATTAGGAGTTTGATCTCGATTAAAGGTCATACGTGGCGGTTTTAGCGTGATACTTTATTCTTAAATTCCATGAAATTAGAATAATATATTTATCCTTCCTTATATATATACCATCTCATTCTGAAACATTTAATTTTGTCAAACCATACCATGCGCGGTCAACGTGTTTGAGCCGCCTCCACCTAAGCCTTTAACGGCTGAAATGCTCGATTATTTCCATAAAGTTTTCTTGAAATCCATAAAGCAAATTGAAAATCTTTTTTATACAATATTGTTGAGCACGTCAAGGGCCCCTTAACCAACGGTCGCGATCTGTTTCTGGCACTGTAGCGGCCGGATCGATGGCCGAAAGGGACAGCGTTCAATAGGATTTTACCGAAGACTGGTGAAGCTTGGCGTAACGAGGTTCAGCGCGTGGATTGATGACACTGCAGCGCTCCGTCCGATAGGTGTTGGTGGTCATCCGATGGCCAGAGCATGGTGCAGCGGATTCGTGTTGCGTGCGTGCTTTTCTGGACGATGCGAGAATGTTTTGAAGAAGGAATGAAGTGTAAAACCGGTTGACCTGTGTTAACCACGTAACAAAGTAACTTTGTTTTTATCAATTTATTTATTTAAAGAATATTAGTATTAATCAAAATCATATCGTTTTCAACAAATTAATTTCAGCGTGCAGGATGAGGTTCTTTGGAACGAAGCATACAACGTGAAATAGAAGAAAGATCGGGCCAGATTGGTTTGAACTGAAAATAATTAGTAATTATAAAAGTTATTAAGAAATAAAATATTTAGTTAAATCGTATATTAATTTGTGCATAATGATGGAGAAGGTAATAAAGGAAGTGAGAATAGTCGGTTGTTCTTTTTGGGCAGAAGCCACCTGCTTAGCCGTATTAGAAGTAATAAGTTTAATTAATTTTTAATTAAGAATTAACTATATCAATTAAATCGTATACCTTAAATGTTAATAACTATTGCACATCTCAAAAGAATTAGGCAAATCATATATTGTTGGGATCATCTTGACGAACACTACGTCATGGAACTAATACGAACGCGATTGGAATCAAAAGAGATTTTCAGTTAAATTAAATGCTTGTTTAGTTTAACTGAAACAAGTCGTTTTACACAACAAAATCAAATCAAGGTATGTTTATCTCACTCAGTTCCTCCCACTTATATTTTATATAAGTCGGGTTTTATAATTGTGTGATATGATTGCTTGATTGATTGTTTGTTAAATATATGTGCATATATTTATTGAACGTTAGTTTAATTTCAATGAAAACCAAATCGTTATTTCAACGACTGGACCCAATGAAGGTAACTTACCTTGTTGGTCACGTTTATATTATTAACGTGTTTAATTCAATGAATTGCTTGAATTGTTCGTTGATGTTAAAAAAGTTGGTTGATGTTAAGTAGCCGTTATTCACTGGTATAGAAATAATCAGTTAAACTGAATTGAATGAATTTATGTGAGATAATCTGTTTTGTTGCAGGGGAGAACAGGTTGGAGTGATCCATCTGGATTCCTCGAATATATTAAATGTTATTTATTCTCATATTACCATTGTATGAACTATTTGGATTGAATGATTGATTGGGTTGTTGACCGTTGAACTGAAACTCAGCATTTGTTTTGTTTAAACCAATGGGAAATATTGGTTGAGTAATTGAAAATATATGGCCTATAAATCAATCGTTTTCTAAATATCGATGTGCCGTTAAGTGAATCGACAGGAATGAAGTTACAAAACTTATTTATATAACTAAAGACAGATTTTTAAATCTATTATTTTGAGTAAATGTTTATTTGAAGAGAATAAATATTTATCATTTATTATTTAAGTTTATAAGAAATCATTAAATGATTTTATGAAGTAAATTCTGATGTTAATCGGATTTATAAGCAAGAGAGTATAAAATTAACCTAATAGTTAAGAATTGAATAATTGTTTTAAGAAACAATTAAATGGAATTATTTAAATTAATTATATTATTAATTAATTTAAAGTGGGAACTATTTGGAACTGGTTAACGAGATAACCGTGTTTTGAGTTGACTAAGTCGACCGTTTTAACTAGGATTGATTATTAAATTAGTATTGTTGATTTACCAGATGAAATAGCTTAATAATATTTGTTTTAATTTTGTAAGATTTTAAAAAGGAATTTACAATTTATTTTAGTTAAATAAAGAGGTTAACTACTGCTATAGTAGTTAATGATTGAAGTAAATTATTATTTTAATAATAATTTAAGAGATTAATTTTTAATTGAAATACATTTAAAAAGTAATCGAAGTTGAAATGGAATCTAATTGAATTGTGAAAGAAGTTTATGCACGGGTTTATATTAGAACGTGAGTATTTACAACGAAGTTATAAAAGAAATTTTAAGTAAATATGATATCTTAAATTAAATGTTTACTTAATAATTAAAGTTAGAAAAAGGAAACTGAGATAAAAAGGGTTTACATTGAACCAGAGTTATATAGACAAGATTTATAAAAGAGATGTAGGGTTAAAGCGTTAATTTTAAATTAACGTTATTTAATACTGGAATTAAGTAAAATGGATGAAATTGAAATAAGATTCTAAAAAGGGGTTAAATGGATGGAAAAAGTATTTTGAAATGGTATGGGGTAAAGGAATTAAGAGAAAGATTTTGTAATAAAAATCCATGTTATAAAATAATTTGGTTTAAGGAATTTAAAGTAAAAGGCAATATTTAATAAACATTTACTTAATTAATGAATTAAGTAATAATAGTTGTATTTGAAAAGGAGATTTTCAAATATAAGAAATGGATTATAAAATCATGGTTTAAGTGAAATGGTTAAATGAATTAGGTTGGACATTAGAATGAATCTCGATTTTTTGAATTACAACTCATATCCATCTTAAGCTAAGAACGTTGGTTATCAAGGTCTGAGAGGTAATTAAAAACCCCAACTTGAACGGATTTAGGATTATCTGAGGATGATATTAGTTTATAGGAAAGTGGCTAAACATAATTTATTATTTCCATATGAGAAATAATAACGCAATGTTAATTGCAAGATTGTAGAATACATATATAATGAGATTTCCACTGTAACGGAAATGAGAAAATTCAAGAATATATATATAATAATATTTCCAAGTAAAGGAAGAAATAATAAGTGGTTGTGTGAAATGGTAATGGTATTTTCAAGGAAAAAGGGAAATGAAAAAAGGGTTTTGGAATGGATTTATTCTGAAGGAATAAGGGTTGGTTAGGGTTTTCAAATAATGAAACGAAAGTGATTTCGTAATGTTATTTAAGAATGATTATATGAATTGATTTCCAATTTTAGATAATAAGTAATGATGCAGCAAATGTTTTGAAATGATAGAATAATAGAAAATTAGATATGATTATAGGATATTTTCTTATGTATTTAAATATAATAGTTTGGAAATAAATCTTATGTTAAATAAGAAGTGAAAAGCTATATTCGTAATATTGAAAGATTTAAGAGTTTTAATTTAACCTTCATTAATTATTTTAATTAAAGAGGCCAAGTAATGCCGAGTACTGAATCAGTGAACTCATTTTTGTTCTCATGATCATTTATTTGATAGTTAAATAACCGACTATCAAAATCTGACCTGTACGATTGTTGGTACGGAAAGACCGGGATCAAATTATATTCGAAAACCATTCCGAACCAGCGAATACGTGAAAGATGTTGATTGAAGATGGAGCAATTGAAGACCGTTGAACTTCATGAGCGGAAGGACTACTTGATAAATTCTCTGGGTTGCTTGCGGAGATATTTTGATAGTGATTATATCGTGATTGGAATCTGCGGATTGCAAGGACTACTCACTACTGATCTATATGGCGTTACCTAAGATGTAGTAGGAGGGTGCCTTCGGTTCATCCTGTTCTTGGATGACTTGTATGGACGAGTATCTGACAGAGTATTATCAAAGGGGTTACGTATGTTGTTTTCCTCAAACGTACCAAATTGATGGTGGAGAAGACACCTTCTCTTAACTTAACAACTCGAGTATTTTTGTGGGCTCAATTAGTGATTTTCTGGCAGATCTGACGATGTGGCATTCAAAGTGAATAGTGGTCAGATGCTCTAAAAAGTAAGTATGACCTCAAGCCTTATCAACCGGGAAATGGTATAAAATCGGGTAGGTCGCATGGCTATGTGGGTCGCACCCATTAGGGTATACCATTACCTGATCCGGAGAAACCAAATGCATTCAGTTGTCCCTTTTTATTTTTGTACATATGTTATCGGTTCGGTTGGCTGAACCCAACCGTGGTAATGATATATTCGGTACTCTCAAGCGAAGTGAGGGGCCGGTCGTGTTTATCCTGGGTTGCAAGATGTTCTTGTTGAACCCCAGTGTATTCATTTCAGGAGGTACATTGTCGGAAAGGAGGTTGCCCATAGCTTGCCATGGAAATCCATTCTTCAATAAGATCCCATGGTTTTAATTGTATACTGTGTATGTTGAGCGTGAGATGCAAGCGTTCCGCTAGATTGTTATTTATTTGTAACTAGATATTACTATAATATCAGAAAAGATATTATTTAAAAAAAAAATGTTTTAGGTTATCGTAAGGTAAAAAACCATCTGTATTTATGTATGGATTTGGTCTTACGATTATCCTTTTCTTTCGAAATGGTTTTGATTCTAAAATCAAGTTGGATGATACCTTTAAACTTAGTGTGTTTTTCTCACTATGGTTCACCAGACTGATCCGACGTTTGTAATGCTCGGGTTAGACCGAGTTGTACAAGTTCAGGTTATTGGATGCTATGAAAAGATGAGCTGGATGGGTTTAGACGAAAGATATTATATAATATTTTTCCGCTGTGTGTTGTATATGAGACAGGTTATTATAAATGTCCAAATGTGTATATATATACTCTGATGATTGTAAGTATTTTTCAAGCTTTCAATAAAGATTTATTTCTATATTATATTTTGTTCTGCTGCAATGTGAGACTCTGTGTTGTGTTGGTTCTTCTTCTTCTATTCTAATATTTCCCACTTTCTTATCTCACCCTCTAATATTCTTTCTAATAATTCTCTGGATGTTCAGTACTCGAGTTTGGACATAGGATGTAATTATGTCGAAAATTCGAGCATCGAATTTTCTGGTATGTTAAATTAGAATGGAGAGGTAATGTGGTAATAGGAAGCATATGAAATTAATGAGTTTTATTTTTTTAATTGCGGTACTAGGTAGAGGATATTGGGTTGCCTTTAACACCACACACATACACACATGTGTGTGTGTGTGTGTGTGTATATATATATATATATGTGGCACACTCCATGACACTCCTATTTGAGAGCACCCCAAATACGCCATATTTTTTGTCTCTCATTTATATTTAAATAAGTCAGTGCGAAGAGAGAGATCTAGGAGTAAGAGAGAGAAACAAGAATGTGTGGTGGAAATGAGGAGGGTTACAGGGGTGCTGTAAATCCTATACACACACACACACACACACACACACACACACACACATATATATATATATATATATATATATATATATATATAGCCATTTTATCCTTATATCTAAATCTTTTCTTTTAAACATTTTATATTATTTTAAAAATAATTTAACGAAATTCGTTAAAAATGTTATTATCAATCTATTCCTAGGTAAGATATTTCATTTGAATATTTGGAATAAGATATTATGGTAATTAGAACCATTATAACTATTTAAGACACCTAAATTATTTAAGTATGATATTTAAAATGCAATTGACTTGCTTTGCTAAAAAAATTGCTATTGACTTGCTTTGCAAAAATAGCAATTGACTTAATTTGAAATCTGTTATCTTAAATTTTCCACCGTAACAAAAATATTTTGTTAACATTTAAAAATATGGAATAAGAATGTTAATTTTCTGTTGATTTATTTATACATTTCTTCATATATATGTAGTTTAATCAAATGTCATACTTAACTTATGTTACATTGGTTAAATGTTATACTTAATGCATGATATATTTATATTTCATAAACATTTTCTCAATCTGTTTCACATTCGTACATTTCATTTTATGCCTTATAATCCATAATAATAATAATATATAATTGTATTATAATTTATTGTTAGGTAACTTAATCTATTAATATGCCAATTTATTAAATATATTATATCAAATAATACGAAGGTAGAATAATTGAACATGGTTCGCTAATACAAACAAGCCTCAGTATTGAGAATCGAACTCGTGGCTTAGTCTCGTAGTTTGAATTACCAACCAACCAATTCAACTTTTGTCGACGCTTCCCTATTTTATTTGGTTTTATGAGTTCTACGATTGTCAATAAGTCCCCCATAACCTTGAGCAACTATTTTAGTTTAACATAAATGTTTTGTCATTGTTCAATTACCTTCAACTATTTTTATGTTCAAGTTATCACTATTATTTTACCCCTAAAACGATATTTAAGAATTAAAAAGGGATACACAATAATCAAAGCTCTATTTGTTTCTCCTTTAGACTAAAGTATGATTCGTAAACCATGAGACCGTTCGTTTAGTTTCATTTAGCTAAGTTACATACACACTAATTAAAACGGACGACATACATTAGTATGTATTTAACGTTATTGTACTGCATTCAACGTAATGTTTGATAATTTCTTTTACATATTACCATATCCAAGGCAATGGTTTCACATCAATATCACAAAAGAATGAGAAATATAATAAAATCCGGTTTAATAATGTTTTTTCTTTTATGTATCAAATTTTCTTCTCAATTATTTTTTGCTATGACAAAATAAATAACGAAACTACTTTCTCTTTCTGCTCGATAAAAGTCACTGAGACATATTGATTCTTTTTACGGGAAAAGTTTATTCGAACACAAACTTTAGACACAATAAAGCTGCATGATTGGATCACTCTCTGAATTTCAGCTGTCCACGTAAAAACAAATAATACAATGATCATAATTCTGTGTTTCTTCGTTTTTGTCAGTTTTGTGTCTAAATAGTTTTTTCTGTTTATACCGAAGGATTGGAAAGGATCTAAAAACTACACCAATCAACAAATATACGGAAGTCGAATTACTCGGATGCACTTAAAAATATCCAAGTACCGTCAAATTTCAACTTCAGTCCTATTCTTCTATTATTGTCATGGCTCTGCGAAAGTACGTCTGACCCATATTTAAGAGCAGTATTAATTAGTTTTCACCTCCACCCCCCTATTATTCCACTAATTTTACTTTATACCCCTTCAATAAATTCTCGAGAAAAAAAATTCTCCAAAAATATCGGTTTAAATCTCCCAATCACAGAAACAGCAACAAAACAACAAACCCCTCATCATCAATATCATCGTCATCTTCTTCTCTTTCCATTCTTTCCCGAAAAAAGAAAATTAAAATAAATTAATTAGAACCACTAATGTCAAATTACCCCGGCTCAAACCAAATAGGAGGCGTACAAGACATGTACATACAGCAGCACAATTTCCTGCACCACCTCGATTCCACGACATCGGCAGCATCATCGTCCACGTGGGCGGCGCCTCAGTCCACTCACATGGAGGATCAAGAGGAGGAGGATATGAGCCGCCATCTTCAGCACGAGGAGGGCACGTGGCAGAACGCCAGGTATAAGGCGGAGATACTGGGCCACCCGCTCTACGAGCAGCTGCTCGCTGCGCACGTTGCTTGCTTGAGAATCGCTACGCCGGTGGATCAGCTCCCGAGGATCGACGCTCAGCTTGCGCAAAGTCAGAGCGTCGTTGCAAAGTATTCCGTCGTCGGAGGCGGTGGTGAGCAGGGTCAGATTATTGGTGCTGATGATAAGGAGCTCGATCAATTCATGGTGCATCTGTTTTTTATTTATTTTTAATTTTTATGTCGATATAAATTTCCTCGAATCATTTGATTTATGTCTAGAACAGCATCCAAAGTTAGGTTTTAGGAAAGATGATGCTTCCTTTTTGGGTTTTTACAGTGAAAAGTTTGTTAGCGATCTTATAGGGTAGTCCAGTCCACTAAAGATGATCTTATAGAATAGTCCTCAAATGAAAGTACAGTTTGTTAAGAAAGAGGTGCTCACTTCGAATATTGGTGATGACATGACATAAATTCCCTTTACTCCCTTCAATGTATGCTGTGAAATAATACTAGTCTTTTCTGTTTCAGAAGCAAAACTGCATTTTTTTTTAAGAATGAGTTTAGCAATGGTCTTCAATTAAAATAGCCCACTAATCCAAGGATAAGTTCACTCATTAAGAAGCCCTTGTTCATTGGATACATGATGATGAACAATGACCATGAAACAATATTTAGTCTCAAAAAGCTTGAAATCAAACTTCAAGAGGCAGCTTTTAAGTTTTTTAGTTTCAAAAGTCTGTTTTCCTATAGAAAGTGAATATGGGTGAAGAAGCATAGAACTCAATTAATTACTATTTTACTTCATTTCTTTGTTGAAAAAAGTGAAGCACTGAATCTATTTGCACTGGTTTTCCTATATTTAATATTGGAAGTGAAAATACACTTCACTTTTTCTCATTATACAAATGGCGCTCAACATTCTAGTAGCAAAATCAATAATTTTGTTTTAAAAGGCTAGTTTCCAGTAGAAAGCGAATCTTAAAATTTGGAAGAAGTGTAGAACCTATTTAATTAATGTATTTTATCCTTTATTGAAAAAAGTGAATCACTGTATCAGTTTGTATCTTTTTTCCTCGTATTTAATTAAGGAAGAGAAGATACACTTGACATTTCCTTCTTTTTTAAAATGGCACTCAGCGTCCAAGTAGCAAAATAATAAAGTGCGAGTGAGCATCTCAATTTGAATGCTTTGCTCATAATAC